>CM066606.1:58401446-59601446 GCA_033816785.1 Picus viridis
TAGTTGGATGAATCATTCTCTTGAATCTGAAAGAGAATAACCCTTTTAAATGTAAGGAAGACAAAAATCTTCTCAGCTGCACTAAAATCATAGAATTGTCAGGGTTGGAAGCGACCTCAAGGATCACCTAGTTCCAACCCCTGCCACAGGCAGGGACACTTTTCAGTAGATCACATTACTCAGGGTCCCATCCAGCCTGGCCTTAAAAACCTCCAAGGTAGTATTTCCAAACTCTAATGTTAATAAAACACCAGTCTGGACACCCTTCTACAATCAAATCTCATCATTATATGCAATTTAAACATAAAAAACAAGCATCTGAAAGAAGGAAAAAATTTGATCACCAGTATTTTGAATGGCTACAATATCAAACAATATACAGTAGTTCATAATTCTGTGTCAAAAAATGAAGTGAGGAATTAAAGCTTCAGCATAAGTTTTAGCATTCTCAGAAGTGGAAGGGAAAGGTTAAAACATGAGAAGTGCCAACCTCTGTCAGAGACTCATTTTTAATTTATGTCCTCAGGATAAAAGTAACCAGAAATTAGGCCAGTTTGAAATTCAACTACATGACACAGGGAGAAATTTTTACATCCTTCATTACACACCAGGTTTCAGAACTCATAATACACTAGTGGTAGCAGCCAAACTCCTGGTAAATTAGGAGTTTTACAAAGGTCTTGCATCTTCAACTGTAGACATCTCAAGAAAAAACATTTTGCTACTCTTTATAGAATCACAGAATTGTTAGGGTTGGAAGGAACCTCAAGGATCATCTAGTTCCAACCCCTCTGCCATGGGCAGGGATACCTTCCACTAGATCAGGTTGCTCAGAGACACATCCAGACTGGCCTTAAAAAACTCCAGGTATGGGGCTTCCACCACCTCCCTGGGCAACCTGTTCCAGTGTCTCACCACCCACATGGTGAAGAACTTCTTCCTAACATCCAATCTGAATCTACCCATTTCTATTGTTGTTCTATTCCCCGTAGTCCTATCATTACCTGACACCCTGCAAAGTCCCTCACCAGCTTTCTTGTAGGCCCCCTTAAAACAATAGAAGGCCATAATAAGAGCCTTCTCCTCTCCAGACTGAATATCCCCAACTCCCTCAGTCTGTCCTCATAGGAGAGGTGTTCCAGCCCTCTAATCATCCTCGTGGCCCTTTCCAGACACATTCCAGCATGTCCAGATCCTTCCTGCAATAGGGGCTCCAGAGCTGGATGCAGTACTCCAGGCCGGGTCTCACCAGAGTGGAGAAAAGGGGTAGAACCACCTTCCTCGACCTGCTGGCTATGCTTCTCTTGATGCAGCCCAGGATGTGGTTGGCTTTCCAGGCTGCAAGTGCACACTGGTGGCTCCTGTTGAGCTTCTCATCCACCAACACTCCCAAGTCCTTTTCTCCAGAGCTGCTCTCAAGCCAGTCCCTGCCCAGCCTGTATTGGTGCTTGGGATTGCCCTGACCCAGATGCAGGACTTTGCATTTGGTCGTGTTGAACCTCATGAGGTTGTCATGGGCCCATCTCTCCAGCCTGTCAAGGTCCCTCTGGATGGGATCCCTTCCCTCCAGTGTGTCTGCTGTACCACACAACTTGGTGTTGTCAGCAAACCTGCTGAGGGTGCACTCAATGCCACTGTCCATGTCACTAATAAAGATGTTTAACAAGACTGGTCCCAATACTGATCCCTGAGAGACTCCATTTGTCACTGGCCTCCACTTGGACATGGATCCATTGACAGTCACCCTTTGAGTGCAGCTGTCAAGCCAGGTCTTTATCCACTGAATGGTCCTTCCACAGAACCCATCCTGCACCAGCTTGGAGACCAGGATGTTGTGTGAGACGGTGTTGATGGCTTTGCCCAGGTCCAGGTGTATTTTATTCTCTGTCCACCACTGTATAGCTTTTGACATCCTCTCTATGAAACAATTTCCAGAGAATTTGCCAAAGTAGTAAATGCCCATTACTCGCCATTGTAATATAAGAGTAAGTATTATTAGTGTTTATAAGCAGCCATTACATTTACATGTAGCAAACCATTTCAGCCACAAGTGCCAGAATTAAGCTCTCCCTTTCGTTATATTCTTGAAGATTTCCATAGGTGGTATGTCTATTTTTGCTCTAATGGAACTTGTGTTATTTCTACAAGCAAAATTATGACAATTTCAATTAACACTTTACACTAGAAATGTAGCTGAATAAACATTTTATTCTCCATTTGTAGACTATGTCTTTACCATGCCTGACCAAAAGCCAATTCAAGAACTAAACAGCACTAGAATTATTTTCACTGAGTTAGCTAAGTGCATGAAATCAGTCCACGATAAAACACAAACATTAAAGTCTTTGCTTTTTGCTAGAACTCGCTAGCTAGAAGGGTATTACCAAACAAATCACTTCTGTTCCAAGTGTGAACTTGCAGTTAACACTGTACAATACATACAGTGAAAATTAGTAGAGGGCAACTACAATTTTGCGTTCCTTCTCTTTACAGGTTGATTTTCCTATCAGTTTCAAACAAAAAATGGAAAAAATATTAACTCATAAAGAAAATGAGGAAATTCAATTTAAAAGCAAGTTTTAAAAGTAACTATATTGTAAAATTATCTGAAGGATAACACAGCTCTTAAAAAAGAATCTTTAACCCAACAAATTGCACTCTGCAGAGAGTAGATAACAAACCTGCCTACCCCAGGCTAGAAATTATATTTTTATTAAATAATAAAGAAGAAAATACATTAAAATCCTGTTAAATAAGACAAGAAAGCATTGGAGTACAATGTTTGTGCAAAGCAAAAAAGACAATGTATACCAAAAAAATAGATCCAGCTATGAAACTGCTTTAACAGATCAAAGCTTTTTTTGCTTCAGTGACAGGAAAAGAAACTTTTTTCTACCAATTTTCTTAGTGTTGTTAGCACCAACAACTGAGACTGAGGCCTCTTTTTTGCCAAATTATAATCGGTAATTGACCTGTGGTAGCCACAGAGAGGTTTCAGCTGTAGCAGTGTCAGGGTGTTGCAAGTAGGCAGTGATAACTCCTTGGAGTTATGTGGCAGTGAGGGCTAAGACTATACCTAGAGACTTCACAGAGCTCTTGGGATTCTGACAGTTTCATATCAGGCTTTTCCAATTTAGCCTTTACCTCAACTCTTAGAAGCCTTGTCTTTAGGTTGCAGATGTCACTAGAAACAATAGCTACCATCCACACCTTGAAAATTTTAATGGAATAACCTCTTCTAAAGAGTGAAGTAAGTGAACTCAAATAAAACACATGAGAAAATGGCAAATGAGAAGCCAGAAGGAAATTGACATAAAACTGGACTATTAAACAGGAAAAAGAAACATAAATACCGCTTGAGCAAGTTCTTCATTTTTTTTTCTTTTCTGTAGCCAGATCTTTACTTCAGGTGTTGATTCAGGAGTTGGTTTTGTATGATCAATGGTGTATAAATCCTTGCCTTGTTTCCATAGCTGGTATCTGTCTGGTTGAAACTTCTTCACAAAGATGTCCATGGATATTGTCACCATGTCTTTCCTACAAGTGCACTACAAGAAAAGTAAGGACTTTATAAGTGACAAGTAATGGAATGTACCACTGTTTGCAGTAAAGAAAATCCAACATAAAAATCTCACCTTTGTACAGCAACCCTACTGTAATCAAAATTTTCATTTTTCCCTCTCCACTGCTTCTTCAGGGAGTAAGGATTTTTCATGACACTCCCTTGTTTGACTAAGTCCTACAGGTTAAGACCAAAACAAAACTAGAACCCTTCATTTTGCATTATTAGTAGTTCCTGATAGTTTTAAGCGCAAAACCACGTTGAATACAAAGACTGCACATATCTGTAGTGGTATTACTATTTTCTTTCTACAAATAACTCAAGTAGTATCCAGCTGACCCAAAGAACTTTACAGTTACATACAGTCATAGCTTTTAAAGCTTCAAAATAAAATGCATACAGTACCATGTGAAGCTACAGTTTTGGCCAGGTTTCCCTATGAAGAGGAAGAAACAAGCAAGAGAAAAGAATATTACGTTTAAGGTCTAGAGGAGTGGTATGAAGATGTCACCTGACCTCATATGCAATGCAGATGCTAAAATCACATGCAGCACTTTCCTCATCAACTTCGATCCAGTCCCTGATTTCAGTCCCCAGATGAATTTTTTCCTTTTTTAATTTTTTTTTAAATAGAATTAAAAATAAAGCAAACATTTAGAGTATTAGTGTTTTCACCCTTAGGTGCCAAGACTTCCAGTGGTTTGGAAGAAACTAATTATTTGTCAGCATTTAAATATCAAAGAAGCAAATAAATCAAGAAAGAAATTGTATTCTACAAAGGAATTATAATAGTAATGAAGAAGATTCAAATTATATCTAAATGAGGCACAGAATTTCACTCAGTAATCTTTGATCAGTTTCCACTAGATTCTAATAGAACTGCTGCAAACATATTTTTAAAAACAAGCAGATATTAAGAATACCATAGAAGCTTTTAGAAGTTGTAAACTTTTAAAAACATGCACTTCTGAGTAAAATGCAATATAGAAACACTATGGTCAACAATATTACCGTTTGTCTGAAATTACAGGAAGACAGGCCTCTAGGCACTAAAGGGTGGAAATATTTGAAAATATCAAACAACAACAGGAGGTATATTCTGAAAAATAATTCTACTCATAGTCCCTGAAATAAGCCAACAAAAAAATATAAATCTGTTGCTTTGATAAATAATCTGTTCTTCGTGGTGTCAGTGACAGGTTTTAATGTTTTTTCCTTCTTTTCTCATTTGACTGACTTGTAGCTGACAGTTATATGACCTCCTGTTCCCAAGACAAAAACATGACTGAGAGATTCTCTCTAAAGCACAATTAGATGTCATTCCTTTGAAGAAGCCTCTAGGGAAAGATACAAATGGGACACGCCACTGCCTACTGGAATATTCACAGTGACATTTTCATGGATCACAATAATTTTGGAAGCATCTTTTAGTATTTTTTAAAGTAAATGCAAAATCAAAGCTGTTGGCTCATTAAGTAAAATTATAGCTCATGTTGCCACAGATGAACATTGCAACATCTGCACTGGAAAGAGTAATTTTCTATATGCAGTAGGATTATTCTGACACATATTCTGCAATCAAAGATTAGTATGACAATTATAATACTTAAGAGAACCCTCTCACAGTTCTTTGGCATCTCAATTATCATCAACATCACCAGTACTGCTATTATTAATCCCATCATAAAGATAGAGTTTGGAGGTAAGCATTCCGAACAACAGTTTTTAGTCACTGCAAACCTTTATGACAATGAATTGGAAGAAAAATATTTCAGCAGCTTTAACAAATTAGTATAACTAACTGTGAGATATAGCTGCAATATGAGAAAATTACCTAGAAAGACACACTAGGCCAAACAGCTGCCAAACAGAGAGGGACCTGGGGGTGCTGATCAACAGCCACCTAAACATGAGCCAGCAGTGTGCCCAGGTGGCCAAGAAGGCAAATGGCATCCTGGCCTGCATCAAGAATAGTGTGGCCAGCAGGAGCAGGGAAGTCATTGTGTCCCCGTACTCTGCATTGGTTAGGCCACACCTTGAGTATTGTGTCCAGTTCTGGGCCTCTCAGTTTAAAAAGGACATTGAGACACTTAAACATGTCCAGAGAAGGGCAACAAGGCTGGTCAGAGGCCTTGAGCACAAGCCCTATGAGGAGAGGCTGAGGGAGCTGGGATCGTTTAGCCTGGAGAAGAGGAGGCTCAGGGGTGACCTCATTGCTCTCTACAACTACCTGAAGGGTGGTTGTAGCCAAGAGGGAGTTGGTCTCTTCTCTCAAGCAACCAGCACCAGAACAAGAGGACACCATCTCAAGCTGCACCAGGAGAAGTTTAGGCTCGAGGTGAGGAGAAAGTTCTTCACTGAGAGAGTCATTTGCCATTGGAATGGGCTGCCCAGGGAGGTGGTGGCGTCACCATCCCTGGAGATGTTCAAGAGGGCATTGAACGTGGCATTTGGTGTCATGATTTAGTCATGAGGTCTGTGGTGACCAGTTGGACTTGATGATCTTTGAGGTCTCTTCCAACCTTGGTGATTCTGTGATTCTGTGAAAAGGATTTATTTCAAATACATACTATTACTATGTACAAAAAAAGTTAAATTAATCCCCTTTTTGGACTCCGATTCAGGCAAATTTAAAGGAATACAAGCTGCTTCTTCTCAGAAGAACAGTGAAGAGGTGATTTGGAATAGTCAGCATGGCTTTGCCAAGGGCAAATCCTGCCTGACAAATCTGGTGGCCTTCTATGAGAAGGTGACAGCATTAATATATGAGGGGCGAGCAACTGATGTCATTTACCTGGACTTGAGCAAAGCCTTCGACACTGTCCCGCACCACCCCCTGGTCTCCAAGCTGGCGACACATGGGTTTGATGGATGGACCACTAGATGGATAAAGAATTGGCTTGATGGCCGCACCCAAAGAGTGCCTGTCAACGGGTCCATGTCCCAGTGGAGGCCAGTGACAAGTGGAGTCCCTCAGGGATCAGTCCTGGGACCAGGCTTGTTCAACATCTCTGTGGGTGACATGGACAGTGGCATCGAGTGCACCCTCAGCAAGTTTGCTGATGACACCAAGCTGTGTGGTGCAGTGGACACCCTGGAGGGAAGGGATGCCATCCAGAGGGACCTGGACAGGCTGGAGAGGTGGGCACAAGCCAACCTCATGAGCTTCAACAAGACCAAGTGCAGGGTCCTGCATCTGGGTTGAGGCAATCCCAGGCACAAATCCAGGCTGGGCAGGGACTGGCTGGAGAGCAGCCCTGAGGAGAGAGACTTGGGGGTGCTGGTGGACGAGAAGCTCAACAGGAGCTCTCAATGTGCGCTTGCAGCCCAGAAAGCCAATCAGATCCTGGGCTGCATCAGGAGAAGTGTGACCAGCAGGTCAAGGGAGGTGCTTCTCCCCCTCTACTCAGCTCTGGTGAGACCCCACCTGGAGTACTGCCTCCAGTTCTGGAGCCCCTATTACAGGAGGGATGTGGATGTGCTGGAGCGTGTCCAGAGAAGGGCCACGAGGATGATCAGAGGGCTGGAGCACCTCTCCTCTGAGGACAGACTGAAGGAGTTGGGGCTGTTCAGTCTGGAGAAGAGAAGGCTCCCAGGTGACCTCATTGTGGCCTTCCAGTATCTGAAGGGGGCCTACAGGAAGGCTGGGGAGGGACTTCTCAGGATCTCAGGTAGTGATAGGACTAGGGGGAATGGAATGAAGCTGGAAATGGGGAGATTCAGGCTGGATGTGAGGAAGAAGTTCTTCCCCATGAGAGTGGTGAAGCCCTGGAATGGGTTATCCAGGGAGGTGGTTGAGGCCCCGTCCCTGGAGGTGTTTCAGACCAGGCTGGACGAGGCTCTGGCCAGCGTGATCTAGTGTAGGGTGTCCCTGCCCATGGCAGGGGGTTGGAACTAGATGATCCTTGTGGTCCCTTCCAACCCTGACTGATTCTATGATTCTATGATTCTAGACGTACACACACTTTAAAATCTGGGTGTTTTTTATCCTAACTGCTCTCACTGAGGTAGCTGTAGAATTCACACTTTTTACAGTCATCATATTGACCCACTAACATCTACATTAGTATATAAGAACAGTTCCTGAAAAACACTTTATATCATTAAGAGTTAAGTGAATGTCTTAAGAGTTTTTCTAGTACACCATCAGTAATACTAAGCTCCTTCAAATAGAGTCACTAGATTTTTTAAATTAACATTAAATAATCCATTATGTAAAGACTATACTATTTTGCTGCAACAGAAACAAAAAAGATTATTTATCTTATTATTTGACTAACAGAAGGTGAGTAGTATTTCTCAGTTTCACAGTTCTAAGCATGGAAATCTATATCCAGAACCAAGACTTCGGGATCTGCATTCTTCTCTTTCAGTTCAATGAAGTATACCTGATGATCTACCTTCTAAGATGTGAAATTGTGTCATTCTCCATGAAAATACCTTGTCCTCAACCTAAACATCAGGTCTGATACTATAGTTTCACTGTATTTAACATATTAAACTTAAAATATCCTATTTTGGACACTTTGTACTGGGTATTGGATTTTATAATTAAAATATGATTCTACATAGTATCTTAGAATTCTACTCAGAATTCTTCCAAAACATTAATTTGATGGAGAACAGTAGTACTTTGTACACTAACTTTTGGTCCTTTCTTTCCATAATCACTTCAGAAAAAAAGAAGGCACCTACATCATATTACATCTGCACAGTACAGCTAAACTCTTGTGGAACATGCATAAGAACAACAGTTAAGAGAACAGATTTTTGCAAAACATATGTGATAGGTTAGGCTGTGCCTTTAAGAAAAGGACAGCTGAGAATTCTCTAGCTGAATGTTTAGGTGTAAAAAGGAAAACAAAGATTGATTCTAAATAAATTTCATTGGTCAGATGTGAGATGTACCACAGCACATATGGCTCACATTGTTTTCTCTCACTCACTCCAGCTCCAGCTTCAGGCTGTTCTGACTTTTGTTCTTGGCCAGACTGCATCCATGTCGACCCTGAACTGCAAACTGATAAGATAACTAACTTAACAGCTGCTCTGCAGTAACGAATTTCCCTTAATATCCTTTTTTCTCTCTTTCTCCTTTTTCACCTAATTAACTACAAGGGGAAAGGGGAGGAGGGGGAGCGAGGTTTGGGGGAACCCGAGGGGGATTCTCCTCTGGAGGATCTGTGCTTGTGTTATTTCCTGTAAATTCTTGCATAATATTGTAAATACTGTATATTTTGTACATATTCATTGCATTCCATTGTAGAGTGTAGGTTTGCTTGTAAAATACAGCTTTCCATTCATTTCTCTGGCTGAGTTTAGCTGTGCTTTATTGTTAGTGCACGTGGGGACTAGAGCATCACACCACTACAACATAAACCCAAAAAATTTGCAGAAAGAGGCAAGAATTAGGCTGCTGACCTTCTCTATATGCTATGTAGGTCCCAATCCACAGAGCATACCCTAAAAAAAATATTCAGCCAAGCTATTTTTCACTGATACACCTTCCTAACTATTTATGATGATTAAAGATTTCTTCACGTACAGTGGCAATGATGTAGGTATTAGAGAGAAACATTTTAAATAATGTTGATTCTTCTTACCAGCCTAAGCTCAACTGACTATTTCACCCATGAGAACCATGTTCAAACAATGTAAGAAGTATGCTTTGATAAACAACATTTTTAAGGTGCTGTAACTGGAACTGAGTCCTGTAGATTACCTGTAAAAGAAACGTTTGATAGGTACTGTTTGTCACAAGGACAGGATTTCATACATCCTGGTTAACAATAACTGTTCCTCACTATGGAATGAAACAGTTATATATTTTCACACTAACCTTCTGGAAACTTGTAGGCAGTGTTGCAGAAACCTTCAATACTACTTAGCCTTTTGTGCAAGCCTCAGGAAAGCAGCTTTTCCTTTGCTAAGTCATAGGCAGTACACTGACTTTTCCCTGACACATCCAGTCCAAATAACAGAGACAAATTCAAAACACCACTCTTAAAATGTTCTTTTTACAAACATTCTGTGATGTTCTGAGTAAACAATAGAAAAATATTACTAGAAATATTTCTCATTTGTATTCATATAGGCATAAGCAAATAGTCTCAAAAATTTATAAAATAGTCCAATATTTTAAATAGTCTACTAAGAAGAATCTGTTTTTCTTGATCCCAATGTCCAATTTATTTTACAGTTATACATGAGACCACTTAACACATTCCTATAAAAAAATTTTTTTATTTAAATCAGTTTACATTAAGTGGAACTGATTCCATCAGCATCAGGTGCCATGGAAATAAATGTGTTGATTTTCCTCCAAATCCTTTGAAACCTGAGCAATGGAACATGTGACAGGTCACAGCTGAAAGAACCCTATCTTTTCTTGAACATTCCACCTCTATCTTTCCTGCCTGTTACACCTTGATTATAATCTTTTTTTCCTTTTTGTGACCCAGAAATCACTGAATTAAGTATGACTTCAGTGTGAAGATGACAAAACTGATGAAAATAAAAAAGGAATCTAGCCATCACCCTATGATCCATGAACTTGCTAGAGACAGATAAAGATTAGAATAGAAATTTCTATGCAAGACGAGAGAAAGGGATTTACATACATTTGGTAATTCTACAGTGTTTGTTGACCTCTGATTTTGCTCTGCATTTTCAGCCCAAATTCTCCTTTTTAACTCACATTTGCTTCTCTGTGCATACCTGATGCCTATACACAGAAAACCTTTGCCTGGAGTCTTCACCTCTCTGTTGTGTATCAAATGCCCTTGCTCCATCCTTCTCTTAGGTCTGCATTGTTTCCATTGGACCTCTGGATTCAATTTTCTCAAATCCAGAATATGAAGAATTCTGTCCCTTAACTGAAACTGTGTCGTAATTCCTGTATTTTAAACTGGAAGGATTCTGACCCTGTGAAGTTATAATTTGTCTTGAAGAAATAAATCTGTCTGCAACAGACCTGAATTAACCAATTCTAAATTATCTCCTGAAGCAAGAAAACAAACACTCTGTGCAACACTGTGTGTAGTTAGACATATAGAGAGATATACAATAAACAATAACTTGTAGCTATGCAATACCTAACTAATACAGGCTTATTACCATGTCATTTTTCATCTTGATTACATAAATTCCAGATTTATCACATTATCATTATCATAGATTTATTTACAGAAACTTTACTACTATCAAGCATATAAAAGGAATTCACAAATGGCCCAGTGCAGCGATTCCAAACAATTACATATATCCAAAGCTCACTAATTACAGTATAAATGCAACATATTGTAAGTAAGATGTCAGTGTAACAGGAAACCCAATAAGGAAGTGTTCCTTCTCTCTTCCAAATAAAATCCAAATAAAATCGTCAGGATGTCAATTTTAGAATTCCTACATACCAGCTGGGAAAAGACTCACATTAGAAATCCACATAGTACAGATTAAAGAGAGTTGTGAAAAGCCAGGCGCTGACATACATCTGGTACAAATACTCAAGCTGAGGAATAAGGCCTTGGAATCATCGCTGGCTCATGTTCAGCCATTCTGTTATTTTGGAGCATTGTTTATTGGATAAAATAAACTGTCACATATACTGCATTATTTAAAATACTTTTCTGGCACAATTAATACATCTGTGTATCACTAGTTCCAGCAAATCAAATTATTGTCAGGACTTTCAGAAGTCCTTTTTAAATTTAGGTTCCAATTAAACAATAATTGAAGAGTCACACTGATACAGATGAATATGGACACATTTTTTAACATAATTCAAATGTAACAGAGCTGCAAACCTACCTGACATTATAAAAATTTATGGTTGCATTTGCACACAGTCATGCCCACAGACAGATCATATTGAAAAATAAGTACTACAAAGAATCATTTAAAGATTAAAAATGTGCCTTCCTCACTGCTGCTTCTGAAGCAGAGCACAGCAAATGGAGTAGTAGCTTGCCCTTATATTAAAACCATGATAAATTACCTTTTAAACTTCAGAAAATATTGTTTTCCGAACGTTTTGAGGATATTCTGAAATCTCATGACACATTCTTAGGTTTCACCCTTTGGTATCTAAAAATATTGTACTAAAGGATGTTAAAGCCATCAAATTAATGCAGTACATAATGACATCCACCTGGGGAAATGAGAAGGAAGCAATGAAATTCCAAAGAGAGAGAAAAGATGTGGCCCATCGTATTCCTTAAGTTCCTCTAGGGCGTATGGTAAATTCTTGTAAAAGCTCTTTTTTTGAGACTTAGAAGCCCGACATTCATTACTCGTGTACATCTTGCAGCTTCTGCAGATGCTGAGTCAAACAGCAGGCTGAATCAATTGTTGTCTTGTTTATATACCAATAACCTCATTGCTCCAATTATGAAGCATTATTCTTAACTGAAAATTCAGAGAATGAGAACTACAGTAATTAACATTAACCAATATATTATAGATTGACAATCTACTGAATAATTTTTTGATGATATGGCACTTAATGAAAATTTCTATCTCCTTTAATTCTTATTTCATTTATTCTCTTGCTCAGCAAGGCAGAACAGTATGCAGAAAACCCTATACATCTTCCAACAGATAATGAAAAAATCCGTAGTTTCATACACCTTCACTCCAGGAATTTCAGAATGCTTTGCAAATATTTATTTTTTTCCTGAAAACAGAGAAGAAATCAGACCATAAAAATGGTTGTCAAGGTCACAAACCAAGACACAATCAGAACTGTGACTAGAATATATCTGATTTTCACTTTTTTTGCTCCCTATGTTAGGCCTTATTAACTGAACAGAGAAAAAGAGAATTATTTTTCCACACCTCAAAGCAACATTTTTTCCCAAGGCTCTCCTACTATTTTGATGCTATTACAAAGAGAATGAACAAAAAGAGGGCAGAAAAATAATAGTGAAAAAAAAAATATGGTCCTACCATGTATTTTAAAAGGTAATAAAACCCTAGAAATTCCTAATAATCTGCAACTATCTACTTATATTAATTCCTCTTTAACAAAAGATGGAAAGAAAAGAAATTTGCTATACAATGTTCTACCACTGCTTAAAACCAAACTAAGTCAGCTACAGACTACTGTTTTATTACACACACCAAAAAAAAAAAAAAAAATCACAAAAAACCCCCACCAAAAATAACACCATGAAAAGAAACCCACCACACCACCCACAACCTCCAACCCTCAAAATTATTTTTTTTTAAAAAAGCTATCCTGTCAGAAACAATGCAAAGAAAAAGCACTCAATTAAATTAAACTTCAAAAGGAAGAATGGAATCTCCTCACAACCCAACTCTTGTAGTTAGTATTCTGGAACACTGGGCTCAACTACTAAAACTACTCAAATACATACTCAAATACATAACTGGCTAAAATATGAAGCAAGAGTCAAACCAGAGCATTTTATATTTTATGTATCACAAAGAGGAAAGAGTAGCTGAACCAAAGGAAAATTCATTGCATGAAGAATGCTTCCGAAACAGGCTGAAATGAAACATTTTTGGAAGAAATGTAATGTTTCTGTTGACTAAAGCTCTCATACTAAAAGACAGACTCACTGATGTGAAGTCCCTTCTAGCAAACACTGGTTTGTCAACAAATACATCATTGTCACTGAAAATCCTAGAGAAACATCTGCCAACAGTCATGGAAAATTGAACCCATTCCTAGAAAATAGGAGTTTACAGATAATAAATGCGATAGACAACAGGAAAGGCACAGTGTAAACAGAGATTGTATTCAATTTAAACACCTAACCAAAAAAAAACACAAAACCAAACCAAACCAAACAAAAAAAAAACAACAACAACCACCACCCACAACAAACCCACCACCCACAACATTCAAAGCAACAGAATTTCCTTCCATTCAAGTGAAAAAAGAAATGAAGAAACAATGATCTTGATAACACAGGCCTTTCTGACATATTGTTTCTGAAGGAGTGACAGTCTCATGAAGGACCTGAGAGAAGATGATGATCAATGTTCTTATCTCAGATAATTTACCATGCCCTAGAGTTAAGAAAATAAACATTACTTCACTATTCACTGAAGTGGCTATATTGCTGCAGTAATCATAGTTACTATGCTGTCCACTGTGTATATATGGCAGAAACTTTCCCCAAAAAAAGACCTAACAATTCCATTCTAGTACTGGTCAAGCTTCACAAAGAACCAGAACACACTAACTATGCCACTATACCAGACACATCTATTTAATTTGTTTACATGTTCATCAGACAATGAAAAAGCAAAGTTAGAGCAAAATAAGTATCCCCAAGTGTTATAACAGATAGGAACAAATATGAAACTGGTATATGGAGCTCAGTGTGGAGCATGCAGTCTCATAGAGATAAGAAATGGAAAACCATTTACCAATGTAACAGAATTATTTGCCATGTCTTTGGTCCAGCATATTTTTTAAACCAGTCTGTAACAGGACTGCTATCAATCTGTTAGATCTTTGTCTTACAAAAGCCTAGTGTAGCTGAATCTCCAAATATCAGTATTACCTGGAATAAGAGTATTGATTTCCCATCAGCTTCTTCAGAAGTAGGCTAGATGGTACATTTTATTCTGAGAATGAAAGTTCAGGATTGCAGAGAACTATTGCCATGTACCCCTGGACACTAAAAGAACTTCAGAACCAAAACTGTATAGCTATGTAAAAATAACAGTCACATACATCCATGGCCTTTCTCTCACACTCATACATCCACACAAGATCCTCCTGTCACACTCTGAAGTTGGGAACATTGCACAACCAGAGATCTGTATGATTGCAAAGCATAAAAATATCATTACTTTCTTGGTTATGTGACTGCATTATTAACCTGTTTATATCCATTTACACCATGAAACATCACAACTCCTTGGTATTAGGACATCATAAAGAAGCACGTTCAAAACATGCAAAGTGTGCTTAAACAAAATTCTCCTTTCTGTGCTTTAGTATTTTTAAAACTGCATACAATTAAACACAAGCCCTATGAAGAGAGGCTGAGGGAGCTGGGGTTACTTAGCCTGGAGAAGAGGAGACTCAGGGGTGACCTTATTGCTCTCTACAACTCCCTGAAGGGAGGTTGTAGACAGGCAGAGGTTGGTCTCTTCTCCCAGGCAGCCAGCACCAGAACAAGAGGACACAGTCTCAAGCTGCGCCAAGGCAGGTTTAGATTGGACGTTAGGAGGAAGTTCTATACAGAGAGAGTGATTCCCCATTGGAATGGGCTGCCTGGGGAGGTGGTGGGGTCACCGTCATTAGAGGTGTTCAGGAGGAGACTTGATGAGGTGCTTGGTGACATGATCTAGTTGTTTGATGGGTTGGACATGATGACCTTGAAGGTCTCTTCCAACCTGGTTTATTGTATTGTATTGTATTGTATTGTATTGTATTGTATTGTATTGTATTGTATTGTATTGTATGTGAGCTAACTGGCAAACTATCTAAAACACTATTCTAATATTGGTAGAGCAAAAGGGTGAGAAATGTGACTTCTAAGCTTCTCAAGCAAGGGTGAAGACCATAAAGAAGAACGTGACAAAAATGTTACCAAATGCTGATCTGTACAAGTAGATTCAGAAGGCACCACATTGTTATGATGACTGCTCTTATTAAATAGTATGCTTAGTTTAGGGTTTTTTTTCCTTTTTCAATTAAAGAGAGTGCAGTAAAGAATATGTGCCATATTAGCATTATTCATTTTGGGTGGCTACAGAAAATAAAATTACCATTTATCATTTAAGATCTTATATGCCTTCTTGCAACAATTACATGCTAAAATAATCAGAACTGCCATCACCCAATTGTTTCTTATGTACTGACAAAAGATAGGGATTATGCTTTTGAGAGAGTGACAACGTGATGTGCTGCTTATTGAGTTTTTCTGCCAAACTAATAGAAGAATCACAGGATGTATCTGGTTGGAAGAGACCTCCAAGATCACCAAGTCCAACCCTAAACCCAGCACTGAAGGGTCATACTAAACCATGTCCCTGAGTGCCAAGGACACACTGCTTGAACATGCTGATTCTGCCACTGCCCTGGACAGACCATTTCCGTGTTTGACAACCCATTCACTGAAGCAGTATTTCCTAATATCCAGCATAAACATCCCCGTGTAACCATTTCCTCTAGCCCTGTCAATTGTCATCAAGGAGAAGAGGCTGGCCCCCTCCTCACTCCAACCTCCCTTGAGGCAGCTGTAGAGAGCCATGAGGTCTCCCCTCAGCCTCCTCTTCTCTAGACTGAACAACCCCAGCTCACTCAGACACTTCTAATAGGTCATGGGCTCCAGGCCCTTGACAAGCTTCATTGCCCTTCTCTAAACAAGCTCCAGCACCTCAATATCCTCCCTATAGTGAGGGGCCCAGAACAGAACACAATACTCAAGGTGTGGCCGTATCAGTGCTGAGCACAGGGAGATGACCACCTCCCTCTTCCTGCTGGCCACTGTTCCTAATACAAGGCAGGATGCCACTGGCTTTCCTGGCCACCTGGACACACTACTGATTCATATTTAGTCAATTATTTGTAGGAGAAGGGTTGTTTTTGGATAGCTTTAGAAGGCTATGGGGAAGATTTGCCTTTGCTCGAATTAGAGAAGGTTATGTTTGGTCTCTGACTTGGAAAAGAATGCAAATACCTTGTAACTGAAGGAGAAGAAACTGGGCAGAATTTGGTTGAATGTGCTAAAATATTGTTATTTTAGCCCATTGTATGCCTTAATTACACATATGCCAGTAGAAAATAACCAATTAAGATGTGACAACTATGCTTTCAAAAAGAGTATAAAACTTTGCTTTATAACATAACAAACATCTTTGCCTGCTTACATCTTGTCCTGAAAGCTGTGCTCAGGGTGGTCAAACACCTATACAACAACATCTATTAACCAGTACCTCCAAGCCACTCTCCAAGTTGCGGCTTTCCAAGCACACATCCCCAAGTATGTAGCATACCATGGAGTTGCTGTAATCCAAGCGCAAGACCTGTCACTTGGCTTTGTTGAACTTCATAAGATGAGCCTTGGCCCATCGATGTAACCTGCCCAGATCTTGTTCTAAAGCTTCCCTACCCTCTACCAAATCAACACAGCCACCCATCTTGGTGTCATCTGCAAACCTACTGAGGGTGCACTCAATCCCCTCATCCAGATTACAGAATGAATATTTTTCTCTAAGGATTTTTGGTGAGTGTAAAAAGCGAGATACTACATTTCAGGTGCCATCATATCCATAAAATGTCTTCTTTTATTGGTTTTTAGTCCATTTTTTTAAATGCACCTATTTAACCTAGGCTTTAACTTCACAAAAATCTCTTGCCTGCACTTCATGCTAAAGAATACTGTACTACATGCCTTTCCCTCTGACAAGCCTTTACAGGTTTGTATTTGGTAGAGTGAGAGTTGGTAAGACTGAACAAATGGTCCTGTATGATATCCTGCTACTGTTTAACCTATGAGAAGTCTACTGATCAGACAGAACATGCTCAAAGAGTGAAATGGGTTTATGCATCAACTCTCTGTTAGCTCTGTGTAACCAGGCAGTTAAACCATTTCTATCAAAGAGAACTACCTCTAATGTAGTAACAAATCTGAGAAATCAGAATTTGCTACTCATTTCCATCATTTCATTAGAGCTGTTCCTTCCTTGCTGCACTATCTAAATGGCTACTAGTATTTTAACTCTACAAACAGAATTTAGTTCCATTTCAACACAGCATCCAAATTTCTGGGCATTTCCACTTCAATTCAAAGAACTGACAATGGAGCTGAAATCCTCAGGTGCAAAGCCTAAAACAGAAGACCTACCATCTTGACATTCAGTAATGCGCATTCAAAAACAAAGTGATTGGCAGGAGCTTTCTCCCTCAGTTCAGGTATGGAATTCTAGCATGAATATACTTCATATTGCCCTCCAAGAACCATCACTCTCATTTGATTCAGCAAAAACTGTAGTTATGTCCTTCTGTTAACACAATTTTTCCCAAAAGTAGAGACTGATGTTAAATTATATACCTCGATAGCAGGAACAAGAGAAGAATTTAAACTATGCAGAGAACAGAATAGGTAAACACCTTCTAGTAAAAGATGGAAATGACCAGAGAATTTTTTTGTTTTCTCCTAACATTCTTTCCTTGTTTCTTGTAAAACATGTAAATGCCATAAGTCTCAGTTCTAGAAAATAGCACATAGAGTTTGTGTTCAGCATGGATCTGTGAATACTTAATAGGGTTATTTTTTATTTATATTGCATGTGATAAGACCAAATTAGATCATTAAATTTTAACATTCCATAGAGAAATTATAATGGCTTTCTGATGATGTCAGAATAGTTAGTATTAAACTTTCGCATTTACTTTTCCAGCGTGATCAGCATTTTATTTTATTGTGCAGATGTCACTCTAGCAAATTATTATCAGATTGTTCCATCTTCAAGCAGATAATTCTATGCCATATGTTTGTGTAGGAATTAAGATACTTGCACTGGAACATACCATATTGTTCCCTCTCTCTTACTAAAACACGTTTAGAGAATTAATGCTTAATAGACATGCAGCGAACACTAAACACGCCGCTGGGAAGAACATGACACAAAAAGGAGAATACTGCTTGATGTTCTTTTCAACAGTTAGCAACTCTACTGGAAAAGAACTCTATGCAAGACTTCTATGACCACAAAATCACAACAGTGAAGGCAGAAGAACTGTGAATGAAGATCTTTGATAACTGGCATCAAAGCTTCTTGCAAGAAAATGCAAAGTTTATTCAGCTTCCGTTGATTTGATCAGAAGCTGAAGATGCACCATGCCTTACAGAGTCAGAAGATTTGCAACTACAGGTAGCCTAATAGAAAACTAATTTAACAAAAATGTAAAACTGAGTTCAAGAGAAACACAAACAGAAAAAAATTTACAGTAAAAGAAGCTATAAATAAATATTGCAGCCTGGGTTGCCTCGTTGGGGTTTTGTCCAAATGTATTACAAGGGTTCATGAAATGTTTGTGATTCAGAAAAATAAAGCAGCAAGACAACCTTTCTAAAACTAGGTGCACATCATCTTAAAAGAATCCTTCTGTGAACATTTTACTTGTGAAATACCACACCTTCTACCCTGTATACACTGAAAAGCCAAACTGACTGCTTCACATTTCTTCACTACTGGGTACAAACAAATACAGGAGCAAATGCTCTTCTTTTCCAAGGATGACATTCTTAAGAAAGATGTCAATTGCTGTAATCAGAAAAAAAAGCTTTAGCAAAAGTTCACATTCATATGGCACCAAGAGGAATGAAATAAATCACCTAACAAAAAGCCCTGACTAACTTCTTTTGCTAGGTAACTACCAGATGAGGTCTAGATCATGAGGATTATTTCCTTCTAATGTTTACTTTTACAGACTGATTATAGGGGAAATAAAAAAATATGCTGATCACTATACTGTAATACTAAAAGGCATCTATTTTAGTACACAGTAGTTACTTTTCCTGTTTTTAAGTAGGTTGAGATTTTATTACTGCTTCATTTCAGGAGATTATAACAAACAATATTCCCATTTGAAGGAAAAAACCCAAGTGGTTCCATCAACAAAATGAAAGCAGAATCAAAATGGCTACTTCCAACACACAAAAAGCAAAAAGTGAGGGTTTTTTCCCTCTCTTGTCCTCCTGAACTCATCATTCATCTCTGGAAAAAGTAAGTTTAATTCATTCCCTCCACATGCGTTTGCAGTCCTAGTTAACATCCACAGGATTACACCTACACCACATGTCTTTTTCCCTACTTGACCTAGCAGATTGTTTGTTCTAACATTAAGAAAAGTATTTTATTATGCCTTTCTAAGCTGTTTTTACAGGACCTCAATTTAGAACTTTACTTCCAGCAGCATAAAAATTTCATGGTGATACTAGCCCAAATATATCAAGAGGTTGACTACGTGACTTGCTCATTCCTGTACTGCTAGTGAACACTTACATACTTGCAAGGATAATGTTTCTAAATCCACCAGGTCTGAAACAGAACCAGAGGATTTGGCTACCCAAAATTGTATTTATGTCCTGGATTCAACAAACAGACATAAAATATATGCCTACAGGAAGAAAAGCTAAAATGCAATTACACATAATATTGTAGCTTGCTTTTCAAACCCATTTCTGTGCCTGTGCTGCTTTAGCCAATAAGTAAAGTTTGGGTTTTTTTTATTTGCTTTCAAATGAGAATTCTCCCTTCATAAAAACTTTTGAATTAACTTGTCTTGAGCATAAGTGATCAGAATTGCATAGTCTTTCAGCTATGTCTTACTATGTTTACTTTGAACTCTTATCAAAAAATAAATAATAGTTTTACTATGGTCTCCTGCAATAGCAGTAAAACTTTGATATCACTAGTAGAAAGAAAAAACAAAACAGCTGTTACTATCTCCTATTGCATTTCTTTTGTTCAGTAACGGGTAATGCTAGCAGTTAGTGAAAAAAAGGTTCATGACCACCTGGGGAACCTGAACACACTCAAGTCTTTGAGACCTGATGACATACATCCCAGAGTCCTGAGGGAACTGGCTGATGTAGCTGCCAAGCCACTCTCCGTGATACTTGAAACATGAAGTCTCTGGAGACTGAAAGAAGGGAAACATTACACCAAATTTTTTAAATGGTAAATGGAGGATCCCATGAACTACTAACCTGTCAGCCTCATCCCTGTACCTGGGAAGATCATGGAACAGATCCTCCTAGAAGCTCTACTAAAGCACATGGAGGACACAGAGATGAATGGAGACAGCCAATATGGCTTTACTAAGGGCTAGTCCTGCCTGACAAATCTACTCTTCCTGTAACAGAGTGACTACATAAGTGGACATGGTAAGAGCAATGGATGACATCTATCAAGCCTGTAGCTCTGCATGGGGTTGTTGTGGCCAAAGTGCAGCACCCGGCACTTGGATTTGTTGAATGCCATCCTGTTGGACTCTGCCCATCTGTCCAGTCAGTCAAGGTCACTCTGCAGAGCCCTTCTGCCCTCCAGCAGATCAACACCTGCCCCCAACTTGGTGTCATCTGCAAATTTGCTGATGAATGACTCAATCCCCTCATCCACATGATCAATGAAGATATTAAAGAGGATGGGGCCCAGCACTGATCCTTGGGGCACACCACTAGTGACTGGCTGCCAGCTGGATGTGGCACCATTCACCACTACTCTCTGGGCTTGGCCCTCCAGCCACTTCCTAACCCAACACAGTGTGCTGTTGTCCAAGCCATGAGCTGACAGCTTGGCCAGGAGTTTGCTGTGGGGGACAGTGTCAAAGGCCTTGCTGAAGTCCAGGTAGACTACATCCACAGCCTGCCCCACATCCACCAGGCGGGTCACCCGAGCATAGGAGATCAGGTTGGTCAGGCAGGACCTGTCCTTCCTAAATCCATATTGGCTGGGGTCCTCAGGGGTCCTCAGTACTTGGACAA
This sequence comes from Picus viridis, assembly GCA_033816785.1. NCBI lineage: Eukaryota > Metazoa > Chordata > Aves > Piciformes > Picidae > Picus > Picus viridis. The sequence goes on from CM066606.1 coordinate 58,422,489, forward strand.
GTGTTGTTCAAAATCTTTATCAATGATATAGACAGTGGAATCAGTTGCACCCTCCACAAGTTTGCAGATGACACCAAGGTGATTAGTGTGGTCAATATGCCAGAGGGACAGGATGCCTTCCTGAAGGACCTGGACAAGCTGGAGAGGTGGGCCCAGGTGAACCTCATAATTTTCACCAGGACCAAGTGTAAGGTCTTGCACCTGGGTCTGGACAATCTTCATTATCAATGCAGGCTGGGGAATGATGTGATACAGAGCAGCCCTGTGGAAAAGGACTTGGGGGTAAAGGTGGATGAGCAGCTGGACATGAGCCAACAATGTGCACTTGCACCCCACAAGACAAATTGCATCCTGAGTTGCATCAAAAGAAGTGGGGCCAGCAGATCAAGAGAGATCGTTTCCTTGCTGCAAGACCAAGTCTCATATAACGGAACCAAACTGCTCTTCACACTTTACAAGCCTCAGTTCAAACACAAACTAAAGCCACTCCTACTTCCAAGCCATCCAGCATGTTCAAAACGTCTTTTCTCTTCATGTATGAAGAATAATGAGGTGCTGGTGCACAATACATAGATTATAAAAATTACCACTCAGGGGTGATAGGAGCACTTTTACAATTTCCTTGTTTCCAGGTCTGAATTTATATATCTACATATATACATACATATTACAAAATGTTCTTCAACAGAAACGTCTTCCAGACAGCTGGCCTGCAGAGCTGGCAGAAGGAGCCAGAGAGCTGCAGAGTTTCCCGCTGCTCCAGGAGGTAATTACAGATCTTCTGAACCACTTGGACCCCCACAAGGCCATGGGACCGGATGGGATCCATCCTAGGGTGCAGAGAGAGCTGGCAGATGAGCTGGCCAAGCCACTCTCCATCATTTTTCAACAGTCCTGGCTCACTGGAGAGGTCCTAGAAGACTGGAAGATGGCCAAGGTGGTGCCCATCCACAAGAAGGGCCAGTTGGAAGAGCCAGGGAATTATAGGCCTGTCAGCCTGACCTCAGTGCCAGGCAAGATTATGGAACAGGTCATCTCGAGTGCGATCATGCAGCACTTCCAGGATGGCCAAGGGATCAGGCCCAGCCAGCATGGATTTAGGAAGGACAGGTCCTGCCTGACCAACCTGATCTCCTTCTAGGATCAGGTGACCCGCCTGGTGCATGTGGGGAGGCCTGTGGATGTGGTCTACCTGGACCGCAGCAAGGCCTTTGACACCGTCCCCCACAGCAAACTCCTGGCCAAGCTGGCAGCTCATGGCTTGGACAGGAGCACACTGCATTGGGTTAGGAACTGGCTGGAGGGCCAAGCCCAGAGAGTGGTGGTGAATGGTGCCACATCCAGCTGGCTGCCAGTCACTAGTGGTGTGCCCCAAGGATCAGTGCTGGGCCCCATGCTCTTCAGCATCTTTACTGATGATCTGGATGAGGGCATTGAGTCCATCATCAGTAAATTTGTGGACGACACCAAGCTGGGGGCAGGAGTTGATCTGCTGGAGGGCAGAGAGGCTTTGCAGAGGGACCTCGACAGGCTGGACAGATGGGCAGAATCCAACGGCATGAAATTGAACACATCCAAGTGCCAGGTTCTGCACATTGGCCACAACAACCCCATGCACTTCTACAGGCTGGGGTCAGAGTAGCTGGAGAGTGGCCAGGCAGAGAGGGACCTGGGGGTACTGGTTGATGGTAGGCTGAACATGTGCCTGCAGTGTGCCCAGGCAGCCAAGAAGGCCAATGGCATCCTGGCCTGCATCAGGAACAGTGTGGCCAGCAGGAGCAGGGAGGTCATTCTGCCCCTGTACACTGCACTGGTTAGGCCGCACCTTGAGTCCTGTGTCCAGTTCTGGGCCCTTCAGTTTAGGAAGGATGTTGTCTTGCTGGAACATGTCCAGAGAAGGACGACGAAGTTGGTGAGGGGTTTGGAACACAACCCCTATGAGGAAAGGCTGAGGGAGCTGGGGTTGCTTAGCCTGGAGAAGAGGAGGCTAAGGGGTGACCTTATTGCTCTCTACAACTCCTTGAAGGGAGGTTGTAGCCAGGCAGAGGTTGGTCTCTTCTCCCAGGCAGCCAGTACCAGAACAAGAGGACACAGTCTCAGGCTGCACCAGGGGAGGTTTAGACTGGATGTTAGGACGAAGTTCTATACAGAGAGAGTGATTTGCCATTGGAATTGGCTGCCCGTGGAGGTGGTGGAGTCACCTTCATTGGAGGTGTTCAGGAGGAGACTTGATGGGGTGCTTGGCTGCATGGTTTAGTTGTTTACGTGGGTTGGATTGGTTGGTGGGTTGGACGCGATGATCTTGAAGGTCTCTTCCAACCTGGTGTATTGTATTGTATTGTAATACCAGATAGTTTCTGTACTTTTATAATAAAATAGTAAATCATCCATAGATCAATTAATTGTCTGAATAGAATTTTGTTGACCATTTTTAAATCAAATCAAGGTTTAAAAAAAGGGGGGGAGTGAAGGACATGTGTATTTAAACATGATACAGTCTCCAGAATACTTTTTATCTGTCAAGAAAAATCTTTTCTACTTTATAACAATTTACAATGAATTTTTAATATACTAACGCAGATATTTTTTCTTTAAAAATCAGATACAATATCACATTACTTTAATCCAGGATCCTGTTTACAGAAAAAAATTATAGTATTGGGGTAAACGTGTACCAAAATGTACAGTGTTACTGAGAATCACTGTGGATTGGAAAAGTAACTATAGTGACAAAAATCCTGATACTATAGAAATCATACTGAAACAGAATGTAAAATATAAATTAAATTGTAATTCATATTCATTCCTTTTTTTACAGCAAGTCAGAAACAACTGCAAAAGAAAATGCTACCATCTCACCGCCAAATTCTCCTTGCAGAGATTTATTTTCTTTGGCTTTCATGCTCCGGTTTTGCAAGTATTACAAAGGATCAAAAAAAATACTAAAGTGTTACTGCAAGTTGGTCATAACTGGTAACAGAATCTTTTGTTACTGCTATCGCCAAAGGTACTCAGTTTGACTTGGTATGGCTAGGAATTAGTTCAAACTCCAACTAGAAAAACCTTCTTAGAAAAGGGAGGACATACCTGCAAGACTGATTAAAAATCAAGGACCAAAGGTATTCACACTTCCTTCCACCACTGCATGTTCACATAAAGTCACTTAGATACTTGCAGGGAGGTTCTTTCTTTGTTTCAGAAAATCATCACTGTCTACCAGGCCATCACCCAAAGGAACATAAACACAACTAACAAGCTAGCTTGTTTTTGAGTGAGGACCAAGTCATCTTATGCAATGAAAGAGGATGCTGCTATTCAGAGAATACAGTATTAATCACTTCTAATGGTACTTGTAACTCTGTCATCTGTAAGATGGTAAAATAAACTGGTACTTTTGATTATGTAACAAAAACATTGTGACAAGTAAAATTTCAATCCTGGACTTTAAGAGGGACTAACTTTGCCCTCTTCAAGACTCTACTTAGAAATATCCAGTGGGCCAGGGCTCTAGAAGGAAGGGTGGGGGCAAAGAGAGCTGGTTAATATTCAAACATTACCTTATTCAAGCTCAAGAAAAATGTATTCCCTTGGAAAAAAAAAAAATTCAAATAAGGAAGCAGAAGACCTACATGGATAAGGAAGGAGCTCTCAGAAAATCTCAAAAAGGAGTTCACAGTATGTGGAAAAAAGGTCAGGTCAATTGGGAGGCTTATAGAAACACTGCCAGAGAATGTAGAGATGCAACAAGGAAGGCCAAGGCCCTCTCAGAACGGAGAGTCTTGCCAGGGAATTAAACAGAACAAGTAGAGTTTTTTCCAATACATCAATGACAAAATGAAGAGTGGAGAAAAGGTGGGCCCACTACTGAATGGTATGGGAGATATGGTAACTGATGATGCAGGGATGGCAGAGTTGCTGAATGCCTTCTATGCCTCAGTCTTAACTCCTAAGACCAGCCCTCAGGAATCTCAGTCTCTGGAAGCAAGGGAGCAGAAGTGGAGTGAAGAGGACACTCCACCGGTCAGTCAGGACCAGGTTAGAGGTCTCTTGTGCCAACTGAAGACATACAAATCTATGGGGCCCCGATGGGATGCATCCACGAGTGCTGAGAGAGCTACTGATACTGTTGCTGAGACTCTGCCCATCATTTTTGAAAAGTCAAGGAGAACAGGAGAGGTGCCTGCCAACTGGAAGAAAGCAAGTGTCACTCTAGTCTTCAAAAGAGGCAGGAAGGAGGACCCAGGCCACTACAGACCAGTCAGTTTCACCTCCATTCCTGGAAAGACAACAGAGCAGCTCATCCTGGAGATCACCTCTAACCACACAGAACACAAGAAGGCTATCAGGAGTAGCCAATGTGGATTTACCAAGAGGAGATTCTGCATAACTAATCTGATACCAAGACCAAATGGGAAGATGAGGGAAGAGCAGTGGGTGTCATACACATGGACTTCAGTAAGGCTTTTGCTACTGTCTGCCATAACATCTTCATAGAAAAGCTCAGGAGATGTGGCATAGATGGCTGGTCAGTGAGGTGGAGTGAAAACTGGCTCAACAACAGAGTTCCGAGGGTTGTTATCAGTGGCACAGAGTCAACTTGGAGGCCTGTGGCCAGTGGTGTTCCAGTTTTGTTCAATATTTTTACCAACAACCCGGATTGAGAGTTCCCTCAGCAAGATTGCTCATGATATAAAAATGGGGAGGGGGTTAGCTGACACCCCATCAGGCTGTGCTGCCATCCAACATGATCTGGACAGGCTGGAGAGATGGGTGCAGGCAAACCTTATGCAGTTCAATCAGGACAACTGCAGGGTCCTGCATCTGGGGAAGAATAACAAAAGACACCAGCACAGGTTAGGGGCTGCCCTGCTGGAAAGCAGCTCCATGGAGAAAGACCTTGGAGTCCTAGTGGACAGCAAGCTCTCCATGGGACAGCAATGTGTCCTTGTGGCCAAGAGAGCCAAAGGTATCCTGGGGTGCATGAAGAAAAGTGTGTCCAGCATGTCTAGGGAGGTTCTTCTCTCCCTCTACTCTGCCCTGGTGAGATCACACCTGGAATACTGCAACCAGTTTTAGGCTCCTCAGGTCAAGAGAGACAGGGACCTTCTGGAGAGAATCCAACGGAGAGCTGTGAGGATAATTAGGGGACTTTAAAAAAAAATAAAATAATCAAAACTAAACAAAACAAAAGCACTATTCATGTCAGTTTGGAAGACACATAACACTTATGGTACAGAAAACTTAGGCCTCATTACTATTTCAAATACATAAAATTATAATTTGCTCATATTTTTAATGACAACTTTGCATGCAAATTAAATCTTTAGCCATATGCTATGAGCAGGCTGCCTTTTGATAAAGTAGTTTTCTTCTGATACATTTAAGCTTTCTGATTCCTCATTAGACTTCATGACTACCAAGAGCAATGTAGTCCCTTAATTTCATGTATTTTTGAAGTAATTTAAAGTATTATTTTTTTAAGAAAAAACAGCATTTTGCTAGAAAGCTGACTCAGGACTGGCACTCGGGACCAATGAGCTCAAGAAGAAAGGCACTTCATTCTACTTTCCTTTCCAGGCTTTCAGGAGCGGGAGGACCCCGGCAGTCACCAAGGCAGAGACTGAGCCCCAGCATCACCATCCACTTGCGTGCCTGCCCAAGAACATGCCATTCAGCCACGGGAAATTTAAAACGTGCCCAAGGCTGGCACAGTCAAGCATTTCGCTAGAGAGCTGCTGGCTGCTCACTTGACTGCAGCCAGCCGCACGTGCCCCAGCACTGATATTTTTTTCCAGTAGGTCAGTGGCCAGGGATAAGGACGGTTGCAACTCGCAGCAAAGCTGTTTTCAAAAGATCAGCGTCTACCCAGACCAAGGTCGAGCATAAGCAGGTAGGTGTCCAGGCAACTGGCTGCAAAGAGTGCTGGAGCCTGCACTTGAAATGGAGGGTAGTGGAGACAACACCTGCATTAGGTGTGAGCAGCTCAATTATCTGCTTAACCTAGTGCCTGAATTGAAGGAGGAGCTTACCAGACTTAGGACTGTAAGGGAATGTAAAAGGGAGTTGAACTTGCATAACCAGGCTCTGCAGGCTCCCCTAGCAGAAGGAGGCAACCCAAAAAGCAGTAGGGAATGGATACAGGTCCCTCTTTGGAGACATAACATAAAACCCCCATGCCATCCCCTCACCTTCCCAGCGGCCCTTGTAAAAGAAGTATGGGGTACTGGAAGTTGAGGGTGAGGTGATTCTGATGCCACACCATCTGAGGTGTTGCCTAAGGCAAAACAGCCTATGGTAAAACAGCCTTCCCCCAGCATCAGGACTTCTTCCCAAAAAAAAAAAGAGGAGGGTAATTGTCATTGGTGATTCCCTCCTGAGTGGAACAGAGGGCCCCATATGTTGGCCGAATCCTTCCCACAGGGACATCTGCTGTCTCCCTGGGGCCCAGGTCAGGAATTTTACCAGAAAGCTGCCTAGTCTGGTACAGTCCTCTGATTAATATCCCTTAATAGTTATGCAGATAGGGAACAAAGATGTTGCAACCAGAGCTCCCAAGGCAATCAAAAAGGACTTGAAGGCTCTGGGAGAACTGATTGAGGGGTCAGGGGCACAGGTAATTTTTTCATCAATACCCATAGCTGCAAGAAGGAATACCAAAAGGAAAAGGTCAGCAGCTGTAATTAACAAGTGGCTCAGAAGCTGGTGCTACCAAAAGAATTTTGGGGTTTTTGATCTTGGGGAACTTTCTATGGCACCAGGTCCAGTAGCAACAGATTGAATACATCTGTCTCAGAGGGAGAGAAATATCTTGGTGCATGAGAATGGCCTATTCCCCCAAAGGGAGAAAGGTTCTCAGAAGGGAGTTGGCAGGTCTCATTGACAGGGCAGGAATAAGTAACAATTTAAACAATATGCACAAAAATCCAGAAACAACAGATGGCGCAGCATAGTAAAGGATATTCTACAGTGGAACTGTGGTACCAAGCAGGTTTAGAATGGGCAAAAGAAAATTGCAAAAATCCAGATCGTTTTATTAAGAAACTGGCCAAGAGCACTGCAACACCGAACAGCAAACCCACAGTGATTATGAGGTTCTGCATTGTGCAGGAGCTGGAAGAGCTTAAAAGTAAATTAGAAAATATTCAGTCCTTGAAGGAAAATAATTTTTATTTGGAAAAATAACTAGAAAATTCCAAGGCACAGAACCTGATGCTTTATAATTTATTCTCACTGCATATGGAGTCAAATGCCTCTTTAAGAGCATTTGTGCAAGCAGAAAAGCTTTCTGCCCCCAGTTTGCAAAAAGCCCCAGACCATGAGGTCCTGGAGGGGTCCCCAGAGAATCCCAATCAGCAGGGACCTGATCCCCACCGCTGTTCATTTTTGAATCACGTTTGTGTAAAGAAACTTTACTGGGGCAAAAGATTTTGTGTCGCTGGCAGCTGCTGTGGACTCATCCAGTCACCGCGCGGGTTTCACCCAAGCCACAGGAGGAAGCGGCCACCGACAGTACGAATTGCTCACCAAATCCCACAGCTCTGCCTAAACCGATCGCCAAGAGTCCCTTCAAGCCTAGAACCTTGCTGCAAAAAGCAAGCTCTGATGCAGCTTTACCAGGCACACCAACAGTGAGACAGCCCCCCAGCCCGCCAAAGCTCGAGCCTGTTGCCCATGCGGCAACAGAGTGAAGAAACTGCGAAAGAGCAATCCAAGAGACAGATCTTGGGAAAGAGCCACAAATTTTGACTCGGAGAGAGAATCTCCTGACTGTAGCCACACCAACAGTAATTCCAGTGAACTCCACCATTACTGGTCCCACAGAGCAGACTGCATGGCAGCACCATGTGGCAAGGAGCAGGAAGTGCACCACACAAAGGCATCCCCTGCTGCCACAGCTTCTTCAAACCAGTGTTCCAACCCGGAACAGAACCCACGCGGCACCGGAGCACTGGATTTCATGGCACAAGAACTGGATGTGCCATGCTGTTTCTCTGGGTTTCCCTGAACATCATGTGAAGCAATGGCCAGCGTGGCTGATCAAGTCCCAAGTGCAGGACACAGAGAAAGCAATACATCAGGAGAAGGAACAGTATGGTGACAAAAGAGACTGGGTGTGAAAAAATTGGATGAGGAAAAGGCAGAGGTACTCAACACCTTCTTTGCCTCAAGTTTTAATAGCAGAATAGGTTGTTTTCCGGACAACTGGCCTCCTGAGCTGGCAGATAGAGTCAGGGAGCAGTATAGTTCCCCTGTGATCCAGGAGGAAGTAGTTAGAGACTGCAGCCAATACCAAAATACTTCCTATTTTCATTTTTTAAATATTTTTTCAAGGATAAACCAGAAACTTTTGTGTGGTTATGCAGGAAAAAGAATGTGCAATGGCAGCTTATGTTAACACACCTATACTAATCTTTATGCACAAGCACAGGATAAAACAAAAAACAGGTTGGGGGGAAACAAATCTCTAGTTAGAAATTAGAAAACTAGTACTCTAATTTTTCAGATGTAGTAATACTACAGAAATGCAGTATGACTTAAGTAAGTACATGTGCACCAGCACAGGATTAACTCATTTTGCAGTTTGACACACTACAAGCCAATGTTGCTAAAATTTAGTGCACTCTACACCTCAAATTTCACTGCAGAAAAGTCAGTTCAGAAAGTGACATCATTTTTCCCATGGAATATGCTGTACTTTAATAATTAGCTATGGTTTCCAGAGAATTGTCATTATACTGCATTAGTCCTTATGGACAGAAAGATGTTTCTTGGATCCCCAGCATAATAAGACCCAAAGCCACATGCAGCACAGTTGTAACATAACATTTTTCAATGTAAATCTCACTGAAGCATTTGAGAAAAGACAGACTCACAGATGAAACACAGCAAAGAGATTAGCAAAGCCACTATGATTCAAGTAACAGTGAATTCTCTGAGGATTCAAGCTTATCTGAGTCGCAGCAGCAGTGTAATACAGCAAAAGTCCAAATCACAGAAGCAGGGAATTTTAAGCACTACAGCAACTAAATATATACCACAAAATAAATCAACATAATGAAAATGTAATCTCAACAATTCCTAGATGATGAACCTTTAAGATTAAAAGTAGAATAAAAGCAGAAGCTGAACACTGTCTAAATAGGATAAATTATTGCACCAGTTGCCCACAGCAAGGTAGGGGAAGCTGTGGGATGACCTTTATGGTCAGAGGCCAGCAGATGCCCCATGCTGGATGCAGACCATTCCACCACTTCCATTGGACCCACAGCTGAGCTCAGCAGCCTCTGCTAAAACATGCTTAAGAAAGGACAAAAATATCAGAGGAGAAGATGCAGTGATATAAGTAATGACAAAGGCAAACTTCCACTACACAAACCTTGCTCACAGGAGATTAAGAAAGGAAAAATTGCTAAGCTGCCAAGAGCCTTCAGCACTTTGTGTACACTGCAGCTTTCACTGCTTCTGCCAGATGCATAGCTGAACCAGTGATAAGGGTGGTTGGAAATTTTAGAGAAAGCATGTGTCCTGGTTTAAGGATGGACAGATCCTTGTGGCAGTTTAGGCTGTGTCCCTCCTGTTACTGACACATAAGTTACACCTCCTGTGTCCAGAGGTTCCAACCCCGTAGGTGGACATGGGAAACAGCATACTGCATACCAATAATATCCTGCAACCTAAAAATCCATCTGCAAAGTCTCTCTCTTCCTCTTTCTTCCCTCTCTGCTCCTGTGGGAAATGGTCCCCATCGGGTAACAGTGGGGGAGTTATCTCACGGCCTCTTAGGCCTAATGCCAGGAGGAAAAGGGGGATAGGGCAGTCTCAGACCTGGCCTGCCTGACACTAGCCTAGCAGTGAGGGGAGAAGAAAAAGCCCTGGGTGTTTTGGATATACCCTCAGGTGGGGAGATGGGAAATGTTTGGGACCTTTGGGTGTGCTGGAAGGGACTCTATGCTTTGGGGTATCTTTGTCACCGTGCTCATAGTTTCTGTAAAACACTAATTCCTTTTCCATTTAAACTTTCCATCACTTCTGCAATCCATTTCTGAGAGTATCATTCTTTTGCCACTCTCAGGGGCAAGAGAGGATCTGCCTGGCCTCAAATCAGGACAGATTATGGTAGCAGAGGATGGTTTCTGCAGTAACTCTGCAAATTGGATTGAAGTGCAGAGATGGAAAAGTTAAAATGGAAGTCTGGGCTTTCTTGGGTTTTGGTGGTTGGCTCCAGGTTTTTTGTCGAGGCAATTGTGTGGGCATTTCACGGGTTCCAAAGGGACACCCAGGTGTGCTGCTGTGGCATGGAATCCCTCCTGCTGTTTTAAGGTGGCAATGGTGGTTCTGTAGCCTTTGGCATGGGGAAAAGCTTAAGAATGTGGTTCCTGCCCCTTCCCCCTTTGTTTCATGTGGAGCAGCAAGCGGCAGGGAGTGGAACGGGGCAGTGGGTTGTGGGAACCACCACTCGCCTGTCCACTGCAGCTAGCCCCTGCCATGGGACAAGCCAACTGTGGTCTGCTTTCAACTGCCACCTCCCCCACCATTACCCAATAGGGAGCATCTCCCATGGGAACAGAGAGGGAAGAAAGAGGAAGAGAATGACTTTGCAGATGGATAGGGCACAGGATTATGGGTAGAAATACAGTTTTCTGTGTCCACCTTACTGGGTTGGACACTCAGGACACCAGAGGTGTAACTTATGTGGTAGTATCAGGAAGCACCCAGCCTAAACTGACAATGCATGCTAGCACAGACAAGATTCCAAAGAGAAAATTCTAAATGAGCTTTTGGCAAAATAATAAGATAAATAAATAAATAAACCTAGTGGGCTGGATATACCATAAAGAGATTTTATATTTTTGTAGTCCTATCTATGAGGAAACTCTGGAATGCATCAGATAGGACAACAATGTGCCAGGCAGCTTACACACACGTTTTAAAAGCATCATAAATAAATATGGGTCAAAATCATTATCATCTCTCCTCTAAAAAGCCTGAGCTGAAGAGTATCAGGCACATGCAGTTATTGTTCACACTAAGCATCACTACTGTAAAACAGAACAGCAAAGAAATGCACCTGGTTGGTACTGAGAAAAACAATTTGACTAGTAATTTTTATCTAACAGTAATTGGCCTAATAAGATATAAGCAACAAGTGGAGTAGCCTTTTAGCACCTACCAACCATACATTGCAATTAGACTGAGCAATATCACAAAATGGTATCATTTTATACCTTGTAATTCAAAACATGAACATTTCACTCATTTGAGTCTGGATGAGCAAGTACCATCAGTCCAAACAGATTTCAGTACATTTCACCATGACAAACAGAAACAGATGGGCACCGCTTTTTATCTACTACATAAATAAAAGAACATATGAATATTTCTTAAAACACAGTAAAGAAAGTTTTTAATCAATGTTGACATTTGCTGCACACCAATGTCTCTTTCAAGAATTAGGGTCAGAAAATGTGCTATAACACATTCTTTTCACAGACCAATTTGTTTGGACTTGCTGCAACATTGAAGCCAAGATGTAATTCTCAGCAAGTGTTCCACTGTCTTACAGACCATAAAAGCCTGACCATGGAAGAAAGAATTTGAACACACAGCCAATCACATTTTGTAAAGCACACATAGGAGCACTGTTAGAAAGTAGAACATAACACTACGCAGCACCTGCAAAAAAGGCTTTAACAAGTCAATTAGAAGTACGACACACAGTAGAGAAAAAACATCTTGTTTATATGCGGGATGTGACAAAAAGCCTTAATATAGAGGCACTAGACTAAAATGTGTTTGTTTCTGTAAAGTGTCCTAAGAGATCAGTACAGTCAGATATCAGCAATAATCCTGCCCAAACTGTTGGTTGATGACAAACAAGTTAGTATTTCTTGAATCTTTCATAATACCAAAGTAAAACAGTTTGACGTATATGTATTCTATAGCATTCACAGAAGAATCATAAAAGTCATGGAAGAACATCTTTGCACCACATGTTGAGTAAAACCCTGAACTATGTTTGCAGTAGTGGCAAATTTGTCAATATTGTCAATGGAGTTCAGCATACAATTCATGCTTTACTTAAACTCATGCCTATGATCTCTTACTAAAGAAACTACAGTCTGCAGATACCTCTTTCTCTGCTGACAATACACAAACTGTCGGTGATCAGCTCAACTGTACACACTGAGTGCAGCTTAAGTCAGTCCAATTACAGCATTAACCAGTTCAAACATTAAGTTGTAAAATGAACAAAAAGATCAGAGTGATAACATAACATGACATTTTAATCGGAAAACTAACTTGGAACACAGGTTTAGGGGGAAAGAATGAGAAATCTGAGGATTTCTCACAAGCAGAATCTTAGCTATGTTTTTGTCATACAAGGGTGCAGAAAACTAGAAAAGTGAAGTGCAGATCAACACTGTAAACTCAAAATACCTTTTTCACTGTCAAACTGAGGGTGGAAAAATGAATTTGTAACAATAGCATTTTTTGTTAAAATTCAGTTCTCGATTATCTTTTCAACTCCATGATGTAATCAACTCTCTTTTTTTTTAAACAAGTAAACCACCACAGTTGATTTTTCAAATGGTTTAATAAATATACAAATCTATTTACAGCCAAAGGAGAATGTTAAAATTTTAGAACAATAGATGGACTGAATAAGTACTGCAAATATACCTCTTGGTATTGAAAGGAAATTATTGCATTAACCCATTAAAAGGGTAATGGCAGAGACTAATCCAGTCTGAAATATATTAATTACAACATTGTCACCACAAGTAAAGAAATTATTTGTATTTCCCATATTCAGTATTACTTAAAAAGCAATAACAACAACAATAAAAAAAGACAGCGAGGGCGAACAAATTAAGATGGCAAACTCAAACTAAACAATCCCAATTTCCTCAGCCTGTCCTCTTAAGATTTGTTCTCCAGGTCCTTCACAAGCTTTGTTGCCTTTCTCAAGCCTCACTGTCCTCCTCTGGGCACATTCCAGTAACCCAATGTCCTTCTTGCAGTCAGGGGCCCAAAACTGAACACGATGTTCAAGGTGCAGACTCACCAGTGCCAAGTACAGGGGCAGAGTCACCTCCCAGTTCCTGCTAGATGCACTATTTCTGAGGCCAGGATGCTGCTGGCCTTCTCGGCCACCTGACCACACTTCTGGCTCATGTTCAGACAGTTGTATCAACAAGCATCCCCAGGTCCTTTACTGCTGGGCAGCTATCCAGTTACTCCTCCCCAAGCCTGTAGCATTACATGTTGTGACTGAAGTTGTTGTTAAACCCCATACAGTTGATGGTGGTCCATTGACTTGGGGCAACTGCTAAAGGGATCAGGAGGTGAAGTTGTGTTCTCCTCCATCAGTGATGGATGAGCGAACATTTAGGAAGAGCCAGGAGGTCAATTCATGGCTCCGGGACTGGTATCATTGACAGGGATTTGGATTTTATGATCACAGCTCAGTTTAGAGGGCACCAGAGGTAAAGCAAGCAATGCACCTGTCCCAGAGAGGGAAAAGGATTCTAGGGCAAAAGTTGGCAGGACTCATTGATAGGGCCTTAAACTAGATTCAAAGGGAAAAGGGGTTGTTACTCTCATGATTGCCTGTCACAAACATTGGGGCAGCTCACCAGAGGCAGAGGGATGGATGCCAGCAAGGGCCCTCCACTTTTTGCCCTGAGGCAAGCCAAGGACAAAGCACTGGGACACCCCCCCCAAGGGAATCAAGGGGGATTCACCTAAGAGGGTGACATGGCCAGCCCAGCTGAAGTGCCTCTATGCAAACGCACACAGCTTGGGCAGCAAACAGGATGAATTAAGGGCCATTGTGCTGCTGCAATGCTGTGACATAGTGGCTATTACTGACACTTGGTAGGATGATTCCCATGATGGGAAGGTAGGGATAGGTGGGTACAACCTCTTTAGGAAGGACAGGCAGGATAGGAGAGGAGGAGGTGTTGCTCTCTGTATCAGTGGCCAGCTGAAATCAGTGAAGCTCCACCTGGGGAAGGATGACGAGCTGGTTGAGAGCATATGGGTAAAGATTAGAGAGGGGAAGGTGATGTTACTGTAGGGGTCTGTTACAGGCCATCTGACCAGCAGAACCAAGCAGATGAGGCCCTCCCCAGGCGAACGGAAGTGGCTTCACATTCACAGGCCGTGGTCCTTGTGGGGGATTTCAACCACCCTGACATCTGCTGGAGGACAACACAGCAAGGCACCAGGAACATCCTGGAGGGCATAGATGACAACTTCCTCCTCCAAATGGTAGAGGAACCAACGAGGAAAGGTGCTATGCTGGACCTTATTCTCACTGATAGGGAAGGGCTGGTGACCAATGTGAGCCTCAGGGATAACCTTGTCTGCAGTGACCATGAAGCAATAGAATTTAAGATCCTCAGGGCAACTAGGAAGACGTATCCCAAGTTTGCAACCCTGGATTTTAGGCATGCAGACTTTGATCACTTCAGGAACCTGCTGGCCAAAGTATCGTGGGACAAAGCCCTGAAGGGAAGAGGGGCCCAGGACAGCTGGCCAGCATTCAAGGATCAGCTTCTCTGTGCCCAGAAACAAAGCATATCCAACAAGAGGAAAGCAGGAAAGAATGCTAGGAAACCTGCCTGGATGAGCAAGGAGCTCCTGGACACACTGGCACACAAAAGAAACCCTACAAGGAGTGGAAGAAAGGACATCTGGAATGGTAGGCACATAAGGAAGCTGGTTAGAAAAGCTCAGTTAGAATTAACTCTAGCCACGGAGATCAAGTGGAACAGTAAAAATTTCTATAGGTACAGTAATGGTAAAAAGAAGACTAGGGAAGGTGTGGGGCCCCTCAGAAAGGAAACAGGTGAACTGGTGACAAGTAACATGGAGAAGGCTGAGGTTCTCAATGGCTTCTTTACCTCAGTCTTCACTGGCAAGGGCTCCAGCCACACTCCCAGAATAATGGAAGACAATGGCAGGGACTGGAAGAAGGAACTGCTCATTGTGAGTGAAGATCAGGTTCATGACCATCTGAAGAACCTGAAAGTGTTCCAGTCTGAGGGACCCCATGGGATACACCCAGAGGTGCTGAGGGAACTGGGGGATGAGGTTGCTAAACTGCTCTTTATTATATTCCAAAAGTCCTGGCGATCTGGGATTTCCACTGACTGGAAAAGGGGAAACATAACCCCATTTTCAAAAAGGGAAAGAGGGATGAACTACAGGCCAGTCAGTCTCACCTCTGTGCCCAGTAAGGTCATGGGGCAGATCCTCCTGGAGGCACTGCTGAGGCAGAAGGATAACAGAGAGGTGATTGGGCACAATCAGCATGGCTTCACCAAGGGCAAATCCTGCCTGACAAGCCTGGTGGCCTTCTATGACAAGGTCACAACATTAATAGATCAAGGCCAAGCAACTGACACCATTTACCTGCACCTGAGCAAAGACTTTGACAGTGTCCCACACAACATCCCAGGTTCCAAGCTGGTGCAGGATGGGTTCCATGGAAGGACCATTCAGTGGATAAAGAACTGGCTTGACAGCTGCACCCAAAGGGTGGCTGTCAATGAGTCCAAGTCCAAGTGACAGGTGGAGTCCCTCAGGGATCAGTACTGGGACCATTCTTGTTCAACATCTTTATTAGTGACATGGACAGTGACATTGAGTGCACCCTCAGCAGGTTTGCTGATGACACCAAGCTGTGTGGTGCAGCAGACACACTGGAGGGAAGGGATCCATCCAGAGGGACTTTGACAGGCTAGAGAGATGGGCCCATGACAACCTCATGAGGTTCAACAAGACCAAGGGGGTCTTGGGGGTGGAGGGGTGGCCCTGTACATCAGGGAGGCACTACATGCCATTGAGATGGAGATCAGGGACAATCGAGTTGAGTGCTTGTGGGTGATAATTAGAAGGAAGACCGGCAGGGCAGACATCCTGGTTGGAGTCTGTTATAGACCACCCAACCAGGAGGAAGATGTTGATGAAGCATTCTATAGGCAGCTTAAGGCTGTCTCAAGATCGCCTGACCTCATTCTCATGGGCGACTTCAACCTGCCTGATATCTGCTGGGATCTCAACACAGCAGAGAGGAGGCAGTCTAGGAGGTTCTTAGAGTGCATGGAGGACAGCTTCTTATCCCAGGTGCTGTGCGAGCCTACCAGGGGTGAGGCTATGCTTGACCTCCTCTTCACCAAGAGGGAAGGGCTGGTGGGTGATGTGGTGGTCGGAGGGTGTTTAGGCACCAGTGACCACGAGATAATTGAGTTTTCAGTATTCAGCCAAGCCAAGAGGGGGAACAAGAAGACCTCCACTCTGGACTTCTGGAGGGCAGACTTCAGGTTACTCAAGGAACTAACTCAGAAGGTTCCTTGGGAAACAGCCCTTAAAAACAAAGGGGTCCAGGAGAGCTGGACCTACTTCAAGGAAGAACTCTTGAAGGTGAAGGAACAGGCTGTGCCAGTGTGCCAGAAGATGAGTCACCGGGGCAGACGGCCAGCCTGGTTGGGTAATGAACTTCTAAAGGAACTAAGGGAAAAAAGAAGGTGTATCACCTTTGGAAGAAAGGGGAGGTGACCCATGGAATGTTTAGGGATGTTGCTAGGACATGTAGGAAGACAATTAGGGAGGCAAAAGCACATTTGGAGCTCAGACTGGCCTCTGCTGTGAAGGACAACAAAAAGTCCTTCTATAAATACATTAATAGCAAGAAGAAGGGCAAGGACAACCTCCACTCCTTTGACACGGAGGGGAACGCTGTAACAAACTATGAGGAAAAGGCAGAGGCACTTAACACCTTCTTTGCCTCAATTTTTACTAGCAGGGCAGAACATCTTCCAGACAGCTGGCCTGCAGAGCTGGCAGAAGGAGCCAGGGAGCTGCAGAGTTTCCCGCTGCTCCAGGAGGCAATTAGAGATATTCTGAGCCGCTTCGATCCCCACAAGTCCATGGGACCAGATGGGATCCATCCCAGGGTGCTGAGTGAGCTGACAGATGAGCTGTCCAAGCCACTCTCCATCATTTTTCAACAGTCCTCTTGAGTGCAATCACACAGCACTTACAGGATGGCCAAGGGATCAGGCCCAGCCAGCATGGATTTAGGAAGGGCAGGTCCTGCCTCACCAACCTGATCTCCTTCTAGGATCAGGTGACCCACCTGGTGCATGTGGGGAGGCCTGTGGATGTGGTCTACCTGGACCTCTGCAAGGCCTTTGACACCGTCCCGCACAGCAAACTCCTGGCCAAGCTGGCAGCTCATGGCTTGGACAGGAGCACACTGCATTGGGTTAGGAACTGGCTGGAGGGCCAAGCCCAGAGAGTGGTGGTGAATGGTGCCACATCCAGCTGGCTGCCAGTCACTAGTGGTGTGCCCCAAGGATCAGTGCTGGGCCCCATGCTCTTCAACATCTTTATTGATGATCTGGATGAGGGCATTGAGTCCATCATCAGTAAATTTGTGGAAGACACCAAGCTGGAGGCAGGAGTTGATCTGCTGGAGGGCAGAGAGGCTTTGCAGAGGGACCTCGACAGGCTGGACAGATGGGTAGAGTCCAACGGCATGAGATTGAACACATCCAAGTGCCGGGTTCTGTACACTGGCCACAGCAACTCCATGCAGTGCTACAAGCTGGGTTCAGAGTGGGTGGAGAGTGGCCAGGCAGAGAGGGACCTGGGGGTACTGGTTGATGGTAGGCTGAACATGAGCCTGCAGTGTGCCCAGGCAGTCAAGAGGGCCAATGGCATCCTGGCCTGCATCAGGAACAGTGTGGCCAGCAGGAGCAGGGAAGTCATTCTGCCACTGTACACTGCACTGGTTAGGCCACACCTTGAGTCCTGTGTCCAGTTCTGGGCCCCCCAGTTTAGGAAGGATGTTGACTTGCTGGAGTGTGTCCAGAGAAGGGCAACAAAGTTGGTGAGGGGTTTGGAACACAACCCCTATGAGGAAAGCCTGAGGGAGCTGGGGTTGCTTAGCCTGGAGAAGAGGAGACTCAGGGGTGACCTTATTGCTCTCTGCAACTCCCTGAAGGGAGGTTGTAGACAGGCAGAGGTTGGTCGCTTCTCCCAGGCAGCCAGTACCAGAACACAGTCTCAGGCTGCACTGGGGAGGTTTAGGCTGGATGTTAGGAAGAAGTTCTATACAGAGAGAGTGATTGCCCATTGGAATGGGCTGCCCGTGGAGGTGGTGGAGTCACCTTCATTGGAGGTGTTCAGGAGGAGACTTGATGGGGTGTTTGGTTGCATGGTTTAGTTGTTTAGGTGGGTTGGATTGGTTGATGGGTTGGACGCGATGATCTTGAAGGTCTCTTTCAACCTGGTGTATTGTACTGTATTGTATTCTATTGCATTCTATTGTAAATGCAAGGTCCTGCATCTGGGTCAGGGCAATCCCAAGCACCAATACAGGCTGGGCAGGGACTGGCTTGAGAGCAGCCCTGAAGAAAAGGACTTAGGGGTGCTGGTGGATGAGAAGGACAGCATGAGCCACCAGCGTGCACTTGTAGCCCAGAAAGCCAATCACATCCTGGGCTGCATCAAGAGAAGCACAGCCAGCAAGTTGAGGGAGGTGATTCTCCCCCTCTACTCTGCTCTGGTGTGACCTCACCTGGATCCAGTTCTGGAGCCCCTATTACAGGTAGGATCTGGACATGCTGGAGCATGTCCAGAGAAGGGCCACAAGGATGATTAGAGGGCTTGAGCACCTCTCCTATGAGGACAGACTGAGGGAGTTGGGGCTGTTCAGTCTGGAGAAGAGAAGGCTCTGAGGAGACTTTATTGTGGCCTTCCATTATCTTAAGGGGGCCTACAAGAAAGCTGGTGAGGGACTTTGCAGGGTGTCAGGTAATGATAGGACTATGGGGAATAGAACAACAATAGAAATGGGTAGATTCAGGTTGGATGTTAGGAAGAAGTTCTTCACCATGAGGGTGCTAAGACCCTGGAACAGGTTACCCAGGGAGGTGGTGGAAGCCTCATCCCTGGAGTTTTTTAAGGCCAGTCTGGATGTGGCTCTGAGCAACCTCATCTAGTGTGAGGTGTCCCTGCCCATGGCAGAGCGGTTGGAACTAGATGATCCTTGAGGTCCCTTCCAACCCTCACAATTCCATGATGCTACGACCCAGCCTGTACAGATCTCTCTGCAGACCCTTGCTACCCTATTGGTCTCTTCTCTCTAGCAACCAACACCAGAACAAGAGGACACAGTCTCAAGCTGCACCAGGGGAACTTTAGGCTAGAGGTGAGGAGAAAGTTCTTCACTGGGAGAGTTGTTCGCCATTGGAATGGGCTGCCCAGAGAGGTGGTGGAGTCACCGTCCCTTGAGGTGTTCAAGAGGGGACTGGACATGGCACTTGGTGCCATGGTTTAGTCATGAGGTCTGTGGTAACAGGCTGGACCTGATGATGTTTGACGTCTCTTCCAACCTTGGTGATATTGTGATACTGTGATACCCTCAAGGAGCTCAATACTCCCACACTATTCAATGTCATCTGCAGACTTACTGAGGGTGCACTCAATTCCCTTTTCCAGATTATTGATGAAGATACTAAAGAGAACTGGCCCCAAAACTGACCCCTGAAGAACACCACTGGTGATCAGCCACCAATTGTGTTTAACTGTATTCACCAATACTCTTTGGGTCCAGATTTCCAGGCAGTTTTTCCCCAGTATAGTGTCCACTCATCCACAACACAAGCAGCCACTTTCTCTAGGAGGATGCTATGTCAAAGGCCTTACTGAAGTCCAGATAAACAACATTCACAGTCTTTTCTTCATCCACTAAACAGGTCACTTTGTTGCAGAAGGAGATCAGGTTTGTTAAGTAGTACCTCTTTTCATAAACCTGTGCTGCCTGGGCCTGACCATTTGCTCTCCCTGCACATGCCTTGCGAATAATGACAGTCAAGACAACCTGTTTCATGACCTTACCCGGTACTGAGGTCTGACTGACAGGTCTGCAGTTCCCCAGCTCCTTCTTCCAACCCTTCTTGTAGATAGGCATCATGGTTGCCCACTTCCAGGCAGCCGGGACTTCCCCACTTAGCCAGGATTCCTAGTACATGATGGAAAGTGGCTTGATGACCACTTCCACCAGCTTCCTCAGTACCCCTCAGTACCCTCAGGTGTATGTCATCTAGCCCCATAGACCTATGTATATCTAAGTGGTGCAGCAGGTCACTAATCATATTCTCTTGGATGATGGGGTCTTCATTCTGCTACCCATCCTGTCTTCCAGCTCAGGGAGCTAGGTTATATAGATGCACAGGTTTTCCAATTTTCACACACTTTTCTTATATAATCATAGCATCACCCAGGTTGGAAGAGACCTCTGAAGGTCATCTAGTCCAACCCCCTTCAGTCAGCAGGGACATCCTCAACTAGATCAGGTTGCCCAGAGCCCAGTCAAGCCTCACCTTGAATATGACCAGGGATGGGGCCTCAACCACCTCTCTGGGAAACCTGTTCAAGTGCTCAACCACCTTCATTGTAAAGAACATTTTCCTAACATCCAATCTGAATCTACTCTTCTCCAATTTCAAACCACTGCTCCTTCTCCTATCACTGCAGGCCTTGTTCCATAGGTATGTATATCTTTGAAGGAAATTTCTGACAAATAAATCCAGCACTATTTACTCTCTATCAGATCACACATAAAATGACAGAATGTGTTTCATTGTTACTTGAGTCTGCTTCAGAAAAGGTGTCATAAAGAAGTGGCTTGCACACAGAAGTAGTAAATGAAGCAGTTGAGGAACATCGCATTCTGTTAATTCTGCATTGAGAAATATTTGTCAGTGGTGTTCCAGGTACTACCCAAGCTCTCAAGAATACCTAACAAGGTGTATTTCATAATCAGATAGCCTTCCAGTATGAAAATGTTTTTCTAGAAGTTCATATAAATCCTCTTTCGTGCAACTAAAGTATACTTCCTCTTGTGTCATTTTGCCTGAATACAGAGAACAAAAGAACAATGTCCTCCTCAAAAGAATCTCTTGAAAAGCTTGTGATATAGTGCCCCAGTCTTCACTTTTTCAGACTAACCAAATTAAATCATTTAGTCATGTAATTCTTACAGTATACTCCTGCCTTCTACTACACTCTGTTTTCCATACTAGTACTTATGACATGTTCTAGCAAAACTAGAAAGATTTCTGTAGACTGAGGCTTCACCATCTTCAGGTAGAACAGCCAGCTGCAATGTTTTCCATAATAGCACAGGGTTTAATGCAAGACATTGGCAATTGCACAGAAAGATTAAAATTTTCATTACTCAAATGATGCCAACAATATGGGCAACTACAGAAGAATTCCTCTCCTAAATTCTGTTTAACAAATGCAATGTGTTTAGTACCAGATGTGTACAGTAAAGACAAAAATTGGTGTATTTTAGAAAATGTCAGAAAATGTCAAACTATCAATTATGTAGTAGAAACATTTTGAGCCAAAACTTGTAATAGGAGACATGACATTTTCTATATTCACCAAAATGTTTGCCTCTTTTTAATTTCCAGTTTTCTTACTAGATCAACAGTATAAATAGTGCCACCCAGCTTAGAATATTTTCTTCACTAAGACAAGAGCATGCTGATGAGAATACTATTACCTGAACACAACAGAAACATTAGTAGCAAAGACTGCACTGAAATAGTTAACCTTCCCATCACAAAGGATACTTGCCATCATTTACTTGAGAAACTCACAATTTGTAAATGCTTGAAAACTATGGAACTCTCATTCTTCCATCCCAGAAAACTCTGTTATTATTTCCTTGCATTTCCTCAAGAAAACTGTGGCAGATCAAAATTACCTTGTGTGGCAGGGTGAGAGAAAGTTCTCCCCACACACACAAAGAAAACCGCAGCTAACTCCATTGGAGAAGCAGATGAAGGTGCTGTATTTACAAATCAAGGATGGAATGCAGATGGATATGTACACAATATACAGTATTTACAATATATACAGAAATATACAGCAATAAATATACAGAAGACCTCCTCCAGCCAGGAGGATTTTCCCCTGTACCCCTCTCCCTCCCTACCTCCCTTTTTTCCCAAAAAGGGTTAGAGAGAGAGAAAGGCAACTAAGGGAAAAATGTAACAATTACAGTAGGGAGTCTTCTATAGACATTCTCCTTCATTCAACTTCCAAAACCAGAAGCTCCTACCCAGAGCACACTCATACCCCCACTCACTCCTGCAGTGGCAGAAGCTAGAACACTGACTCAAACTCACCTGCTGTCAGAAAAGAGAAAAAAATTAGTTTTTGAAAGTAATGCCTTAAAACCATTCTCTTCCCTTAAATCCCTACTGTGTGAAGGAGATCACCTAATTCAAGAGCAGAAATCAAAGAGGAGAGCAGAAAAGCTGATCAAACTGTTACTTTGAGGAGCAGTGGTCCAGTTACTGCTACAAAAAACACAATGTCACAGATACCACATGTAAATGTGTTCAGGAGGAGACTTGATGGGGTGCTTGGTTGCATGGTTTAGTTATTTAGGTGGGTTGGATTGGCTGATAGGTTGGATGCGATGATCTTGAAGGTCTCTTTCAACCTGGTGTATTGTATTGTATTGTAAAGGGATACCTAGTTTATTTTAATTTTACATTTTTCCTTTGCAAAGAAAATAATATCTTTCTAGTGGAGTTACTTTCTGTAAATGTATACTTAAGCAAAATTTGCTTATAATTAAGCTGGCTTTATCTTCTAACCATAGCAACTGGTGTCCATCGTAATTTTCTTACAACTCCCATAAATTCCTGTTTTCTTAGAATAAAGCGGATGCACAATCCTTTCACATCCTGTCCAGCAAGACGCAGAAGGTATATTCTTTGCATATTACAACACCAGTTACACTAGAGGGAAAATATCAAATAATTATGCAAGTAAATATAAACTAGTGCTAATACACTGGCCCAGATTCTAGTCTGTACTTGAAAGAGTCAGTGGAAATCAGAAGATTAAGTGGCTTCCAATTATAACTGTTTCCTATGCATTTCCCTTTCCTTTGTACCTAGCTGGAAAGCAGGTGCAGAATTATAAAAACTAGTGTATCCCTCAGGCTTTTATTACAATACATTTTCAGAGAGCTATTCAGCAGTAGAAACACACAGAATGGAGTTCCTTGCCACATCTATCTTACAGTATCACAGTATCGCCATGGTTGGAAGAGACCTTCAAGATCATCGAGTCCAACCTCTCACCACAGACCCCATGACTAGACCATGGCACCAAGTGCCACATCCAGTCCCCTCTTGAACGCCTCCAGGGACGGTGACTCCACCACCTCCCTGGGCAGCCCATTCCAATGGCGAATCACTCTCTCAGTGAAGAACTTTCTCCTCACCTCCAGCCTAAACTTCCCCTGTTGCAGCTTGAGACTGTGTCCCCTTGTTCTGGTGATGGTTGCTAGGGAGAAGAGGCCAACCCCTTCCTGGCTACAACCACCCTTCAGGTAGTTGTAGAGAGCAATGAGATCACCCCTGAGCCTCCTCTTCTCCAGGCTAAACAATCCCAGCTCCCTCAGCCTCTCCTCATAGGGCTTGTGCTCAGGCCTCTCACCAGCTGTGGTCACACCAGCCTTGTTGCCCTTCTCTGGACACATTCAAGTGTCTCAATGTCCTTCTTAAACTGAGGGGCCCAGAACTGGATACAATACTCAAGGTGTGGCCTAACCAAAGCAGAGTACAGGGGCTCAATGACATCCCTGCTCCTGCTGGCCACACTATTCCTAATGCAGGCCAGGATGCCATTGGCCTTCTTGGCCACCTGGGCACGCTGCAGGCTCATGTTCAGGCAGCTGTCAATCAGCACCCCCAGGTCCCTCTATGTTTGGCAGATCTCCAGCCACTCCGACCCCACCCTGTAGCTCTGCGTGGGGTTGCTGTGGACAAAGTGCAGCACCTGGCACTTGGACTTGTTGAGTGCCATCCCGTTGGACTCTGCCCATCTGTCCAGTTGGTCAAGGTCCCTCTGCAGAGCCCTTCCATCCTCTAACTGACCAACATCTGCTCCCAACTTGGTGTCATCTGCAAATTTGCTGATGACTGTCTCAATCCCCTCATCCAGATCGTCAATGAAGGCATTGAAGAGGATGGGGCCCAGCACTGATCCCTGGGGGACGCCACTGGTGACTGGCCTCCAGCTGGAGGAGGCATCATTGACCACCACTCTCTGGGCCCGGCCCTCCAGCCAGTTCCTAACCCAGAGGGTGAAACATCAGACCATCAGTCTGCTGCAATGGCTCCACATCATCCAAAGATTCTTTTATTTTTAAAAAATTGATAAAATAAACCCAACACCAACAAGATCTTTAGCTGCTGAAGTCTCCCAGACTTCCTTTTAACATAGAAAAGTGGGATGAAACACAGGACTTTCAGGATATAATGCACTACATTAATTTTTAAAATTTATATATCCACATCCTCAAATTTTATCAACTTTTCCATCTAAAATTTGAGTTACTTTGGGGGGGAAATGTGATCTTGAAAAAGTCCTAAGACAGCAAAGTCTTAGGATTTCACAAGATTAGTTGATGCACATAAACAGACTAGGTTATTAGTTCATTTTAGGGTGGGGAGGGAGAAAGATGTTGCTCGCTACTTTCCTTGAAATAAGCCTGCAATTAGAAATAACAGTGCTGTATCAATTGACACACAGCCTCTGCAACTTACAAATGTAAAGATCTTGATTGCTTGTCTTCTTTCAAATATTTAAATGCATCTCTTACTAAATAAAGTAAAATCTACACAAATAATTGAAGTAGGAAAGAAACAACCACATCTTTCCCATTTATATAAAACAAACCAAAAACCCTTCATTTCATGCACTGCGTGTGAATGGTAACCTTTCTGTCATTAACTATTGCTACGTGTTACAGGGTGCTCCAAACCCCCCTTCCCCCACCTCCATCAGTGGAGGTCTGAATAGGGAAAGACAAAGGCACAAAATTGCCTTCCAAGGTGCAATATTGCCTTCCCTTTCACTGGTGATAGATAAACAGTGCCCATTCTCCCCTCCAGGGCAGAGGTCCATCACTGGTATTCACCAGTAGGGGAAGTCTGCTGGGATTGGAAACTATGATTGGTGGGATGGTTCATGCTCAGTATACATTGGCCCTGGACACACTGTCTAGGAAAGATGCAGTCTCAAGCTGAGCCAGGGGAGGTTTAAACTGGATGTTAGGAAGAAGTTCATCACAGAAAGAGTGACTGGTCATTGGAATGGGATGCGCAAGGAGGTGGTGGAGTCACCATCACTGGAGGTGTTTAGGAAGAGACTGGATGAGGCACTTGGTGCCATGGTTTAGTTGATTAGATGGTGTTGGGAGACAGATTGGACTTGAAGATCTTGAAGATCTTTTCCAGCCTGGTTAATTCTATTCTATTCTATTTTCTATTCTATTCTATTCTATATAGAGTGGCCAGAAAGCAGTTGAAGCTCACTCCCATTTTTCGGCTCACTCCCATTATTCCGCTCTCATTTTGGCTCATCTTGGACTTGCTCTGCATTTGTGGTGAAACTGGAGAAACCAGCAATCAGACCTGGCTTCTCCCCAGACCTGCCTGCCCTGTGGTCCTGCTCCCTGCCTGCCGCTGGAGTGACCCTGCCTGCCGTGAAACTGCAGCTTTCGTTGTACTGTTCAGACAGAGCTACTGCATGAGTTTTGCCTTGTAGCACCCGTCTCTATGGACAGTTTGATTCTGGCAGCTCCATTTTTCTTTGGATTTG
Source organism: Picus viridis (assembly GCA_033816785.1). Lineage (NCBI taxonomy): Eukaryota > Metazoa > Chordata > Aves > Piciformes > Picidae > Picus > Picus viridis. The sequence goes on from CM066606.1 coordinate 58,448,202, forward strand.
TGCCACATTATCCACAAATCAGATTATAAAATCCTGCACTCCTGGAGCCTGCCATGGAAGAAAGACCTAGGGACCATCGCCAAATTCCTGCTCCATCCTCATGAGTAAAACCAGCATTCTCATTCTTTCCGTAAAGTCCTGGCTTGCCTCTGATTTTGTAAGTCAGGTGAAGCTATTTGGTGACCTAGACTTTTCCATTTTCTGAAGTCTCTAAATTGTACTAATGTTGCCCATAAGTATCCTTGTAGAATTCGTGACTGAATAGAACCTGTAAATAATTTAATCAGTTTTGTACATAATTTTGGGCAGGGGGTTCAGGAAAAATAAAGATAACTACATTTTTGTAATTCCCACCTTGTCAATTTAATTGCCATCAAAACACCATGTAGCACTGAACTTCTCTCTAGACAATAAACATGAAATTTCATTGGATTTACTCATCTTCAACAAATCTTAGGCTTAGTAATTCAGTGTACAGTTTAAGAGTACTCAAAGACTATGGCTATATTTTAGAATGTTAACATTAAAACAAAGCAAAAGTAAATCACTTTAAAGTTTGTCTAATGATAAGAAATAGAGCAAATTCAGAGTCAATAGTGAATACTTCACTGAATTATCCATAAACCCTAGAACTATAACCAGGCCTACTACTATCTCAAACTGCACTGTAGCATTCAAAATTGGTTAACTAGGTTAAACATTGTTTAGCAGTATGCTGCAACAGATCTGAGTTTAAGAAAGTATGCCAGGCTGCTAAGGAAAAACCTCAAAAATATCCTAAACCCTAGACAAGGCTTTGTTTTGTAGTGCTGACCATATCAATGCTTGGTGCTTTAGAATGCTGACTTCATAACTTCTAAATACATACAGTCCCCAAAGAAGTGTAGCCTTAGGTTAATATATATGAGTCCAACTTCTACACAAGAAAAATGCTCTGTCAATATAGATGGAAGGCCCGAATACAGTTGTAATGTATTATCTCAAGTTAACACGATTACAAAATCTACAAAGGACAAATATCTATAGTTAATGAAAAACTTCAAAATCAGAAGTTCTGAATACAAAAAATTCAGAGACAAACATTTTCTTCACACACATATGCCAATGTCTTGAACAAAAAAAACCCACTTGTATGTTTACCGTAAAGAAACTGCCACCAAAAAACAAACAAACCAAAACAGTTTCACAATTTTACCATGGTAAGTATTCTGTTCTGTGAGATGTTCCTTCCCCTTTTAGCAATTCTGGAACCGAGAAGAATTTTCCATGCAGCTGTGATGTCTAGGAAACACACTGAAGTTACCTGAAAAGCTAGAATCTTCTCCCAGGCACAGAGATGAGGAGAGATGAGGCTGATGGGTCAGTAGGTCCCAAGTTTCTCCGTTCTACCCTTTTTAACAATGGGTGTAATGTGTCCTTTCTTCCATTCACCAGGGACTTCACTTGACTGCCAAGACTTTTCAAAGACTTTTCTTTACGGAGAGTGGCTTGGCAACTACACCAGCCAGTTCTCTCAGGACTCTGGGACAAGTGTATTGAATACCATGCTGCTGCCATACCAGCTTCAAAATGAAAGTGCTGGCTGAAGCAAAGTATTATGTAGTGTGAAGTTCAGATTGTACCACCAGAGGCTTCCTGTTCTACTTGCAGCTTCTGGTTTCCAGTTTTGGGGTGTTCGTCTTTTCTCCTGGGCCATCTGCACCATGATTGTGTAGGGGGAACAATTTTATTCCTGGCTTCTGCTGCTGCTTCTGTTTTTGCTCACATAACTGTGCAGCATATCATCTCATTAAACTCCTTATCTTAAACCACAGGTTTTCTGTGTTACTTTCCATTGAGTCTGTTTCAGGGAGAAAGGGCGCTAATGAGTGTGGGCTGTGTTAAACCAGGACACATACGTAAACAACTAATCCTAGCCACGCTGTTGGGATACCAACAGAGTAGTCAGTCTCAGAGGGTAAATGTAACAAAGTGAGTGAAATCTACAAAGATATGAATGTGAATAAAACCAATTCTGTTTTTTTTAAAAAAAAAAAAAAAAACACTGCTCTCCCCTTCTATACAGTCTTGCTCTGAACTTTTCTATCATAGAGTAAGAAATAGAATTATTTAACATTTGCTTTTCCTGTCACCAACTAGAAATAATAATCAGAGTACAACACATACACAGAACAGGGCATTTCGCATATCCAGTCCATTTCTGGGTTTTCAGATTTGCTGGATTCTGTATTGAATAGTATGACAGCAAAATCTCGATAGATTCAGTGTCCAGCTCAAGTGATATTCTAACCAAAGCATATGTAATTGACAGGGCTTTAAACTAGATCTGAAGGAGGAAGGGGCTGAAACCAGTCCCCCAGACAGGAGTCTGAGGGTGGTAAACTGGAGTCAGGGGTGAAACCAGCAGCCCAGCTGAAGTGCATGGACACTAATGCACACAGCATGGGTAACAAACAAGAGGAGATGGAAGCCTTGTTACAGCAGGAAAGTTATGATGTAGTTGCCATCACAGAAAGGTGGTGGGATGACTCACATCACTGGAGCACTGTAATTGATGGCTGGAGGCTCTTCAGGAGAGACTGGTGAGGGAGAAGGGGTGGCCCTGTACATCAGGGAGGCTCTAGACACCATAGAACTAGAGATTAAGGATGATCAAGCCTGTGGGTGAAAATGAGAGGGAAGGCCAACAAGGCTGACATCCTGGTTAGAGTCTGTTATACACCAACCAACCAGGATGAAGAGGTTGATAAATTATTTTATAGGCAGCTAGAGGCTGTCTCAAGATCACCAGACATTGTTCTCATGGGAGATTTTAACCTGCCTGATAATTGCTGGGAACTCAACACAGCAGAGAGGAGGCAGTCTAGGAGGTTCTTAGAGTGTATGTAGGATAGCTTCTTATCACAACTGCTGTGTGAGCGTACCAGGGGTAAGGCTTTCAGGTGTGGATCTGTTAGAGGGTAGAAGAGCACTGCAGAGCAACCTTGACAGGCTGGAAGATAGGTAGAGTCCAAGGGAATGAGATTTAACACATCTAAGTGCTGGGTTCTGCACACTGGCCACAGCAACCCCATGCAGTGCTACAGGCTGGGGTCAGAGTGGCTGGAGAGCGGCCAGGCAGAAAGGGACCTGGGGGTACTGGTTGATGGTAGGCTGAACATGAGCATGCAGTGTGCCCAGGAGGCCAAGAAGACCAGTGGCATCCCGGCCTGTATCAGGAATAGTGTGGCCAGCAGAAGCAGGGAGGTCATTCTGCCCCTGTACTCAGCACTGGTTAGGCCACACCTTGAGTCCTGTGTCCAGTTCTGGGCCCCTCAGTTTAGGCAAGATGTTAACTTGCTGAAACGTGTCCAGAGAAGTGCAACAAAGCTGGGGAGGGGTTTAGAGCACCAGCACTATGAGGAGAAGCTGAGGGAGCTGGGGTTGCTTAGCCTGGAGAAGAGGAGGACCAGGTGAGACCTTATTGCTGTGTACAACTACCTGATGGGAGGTTGTAGCCAGGTGGGGGTTGATCTCTTCTCCCAAGCAGCCAACACCAGAACAAGAGAACACAGTCTCAAGCTGAGCCAGGGGAGGTTTAGGCTGGATGTTAGGAAGAAGTTCTTCACAGAAAGAGTGATTGCCCATTGGAATGGTCTGCCCAGGGAGGTGCTGGAGTCACCATCACTGGAGGTGTTTAAGAAGAGAATGGATGGGGTGTTTGGTGCCATGGTTTAGTTGGTTAGATAGTGTGGGATGATAGGTTGGACTCGATCTCAAAGGTCTTTTCCAACCTGGCTAATTCTATTCTATTCTATTCTATTCTATTCTATTCTATTCTATTCTATTCTATTCTATTCTATTCTATTCTATTCATAAAGAAATGTATGAATTACCCAATTAGATAAACTAGTAGCAAATGGCTCATTTTGTATTTTAATTTCATGGTCTTGAGGGAATTTTAGTCAAAAGCATGTAAGAGTACATAGAAATGTATGATGGGATTAGCTCTTCAAGAAGGTGTAGTAAGCAGTCATAAAGCTTTCATGGTACAGGTTGTATGGTATGGTAAAGCCTCTATACTTTAAAAGTGAATTTATCTCTTGTAGCTAAATGGTAGAAGACCTTAGGAATTTTTCCTATTGCTTGAGCATACATAACAAAAAGGTGTAATTCCTGGGCATTGTTGTCCTGTTGCTGCAAATGGTTATGAGAATATACATTATATTCATGGTATCAGTAACGTGCCAGATCTGATTTCAAGAATCACAATACAGATTAATAGAAAAATTCTTCTTCCAGCATCTTGGTTAGTAAATCACATACTCAGTGCAAGTGATAATGATGATTCTTATGTTTTCTTTTTTAAAATGTCAGACAAGACTTATTAAAACAATAGCTGAAACCTTTTCATGTCTATGAGCAGATGGGGAGAGGGTGCTTTTTGGCTATTCAGCAAAACAGATTTTGAAGTATACAGAAATAACAGTGGATAGCCTGCGTGAAATCAAGAAGTTGCAATGTTTTTCAGTAGTAGGTTTCAAGGAAGTATGGTATGACTTACATACTAATGTTGAAAACTAGCATCATCTTTTTACTAGAACATTTAAAATGTTCCAGTTGTGTTGTTTTTCTGTTTATGAATAAACTACAACTTTATGTATTTTTATACACACTGTACTGTTTGCTTTCATTTAATTACTGATGTCTCTGTTCTAAGAATCAACAGTATATTCTTTTGCTGATTCTTCAACAATTTTTACACACTGGGTAATTTTCATGGTATGCTATAAAAAATTTGTATTTTCTTATACTTTTTTCTGCCTTGTGTTTCATCTCTAGTTTTGCACATGTTAATCTACATCTCTTGATCAAAAAGATTGATAGTGTAACAAAAATACAGGTAATAAGACAGTATATCACATTCATAGTAAATATAATTTCTGTGTATGAAGAGACATCTTTTCATGCAGCACAAATAGATTCCAAGATTTAAAACCAACGCAGTAAGTTAATGGTATTAGCAAACAAAGCCTGCTGTAGTCTCGAGATAAATACTGAAGTAGACTTTCTTTTTTTTTTTCCCCCACAGCTTTTCTCTTGCAGTGCTTCATTATGGAAGCCTTATACCTGTGCCGTGGGTAAACACAGGACTGTCCTCCTATATAAAATCAACTCTTAATTACTCTGCTGTGTGATAGAGCTCATTATAAGATATGAGAACTGACTGGCTAAGAGAGGATTTCTTCAGTCTGTGTTGGGATTTATATCCACTGGAGACAAGTTTATCACTCTGTTTGCTTTCAGAATATGAGACAACCCTAATCGTGACTGTAAACACAGTAGCTCAGCTGGGTTTACTCCTGAAAATCATTTCTAGGTCAGATGTTTAGTTGAGGCAGCCTTTAAATATCTGTCTCTAAATAGTGGATTTCTTAAAGCTTACAAATACATTTCCTACAGCTAAGGACAAACTTAAAGAACTTTTTATTTACTTTTTAAAAACCACTTGAGACACTCCAGGTTTTTTAAATCTATTTGAATTATGGCTCCATGATTTTGCATTTTGGTCCCTTCTTACAGTGTAAACTTTTTACAGTTCTCTCAGATCACAACAAGCAATGGTCTAGTTGTTGGGTGGGTTGGATTGGTTGATGGGTTGGACGCGATGATCTTGAAGGTCTCTTCCAACCTGGTGTATTGTATTGTATTATATTATATTGTATTGTAAGCAAGGCAGCAGCAACAAAGATCTGTGCCTAGACTGAAGTGGACAGGGGGTTCCCAGAGCCAGGGGAGCCTGAGGGAGAGCAGAGATGCACAGAAACCTGTACCTCTAGTGTGCGAGGCCAGCTCAGAGAAAGGCATGCAGCAGAGAGTGTTCAGCAGTTCAGCAAACAGGCCATGCACCATGGTACTGCAGCTCGGCCGCCTCGACAGTGCTCAGGTCTTGCCAGGGTGGACATGGGAACCCAGAGAGCCCAAGAAAACATGCACTTGTCCAGGTGACAGGCTGCAGGGAGTGTCAGAGACTTTACTGGCAACAAGCATCAGTTATGACAACCACAGTGTGCACTGCAAGCAAGTGGATGATCTCCTCTGCCAGGTGGCAGAGCTGCAAGATGAAAGGTTGAGGAGCATCAGAGAAGTTGAACAGTGGGCCCATGTATCCTTTTCCTGCCAGACCAAAGGCAGTAGCCTGAACAAGGGGAGCAAACGAAGGCAACTTCAGAGTCAAAGCAGCAGACAAAAAACCTTCCTCACCCACCACACATCCCCAGGTGCCACTGAAAAACAGGTAAGAGGCTGTGGTTGAGAAAGACCAGTCAAATGAAGATGTGGACAAGGTGGAATCTACACCAGATGTATGTCCATAGTCAGAAAGGTCTACCACACATGTCACAACATCCACAAGGAAGAAAGGAAGGGCTAGTCATAGGTGACTGCCTCCTTAGGGAAACAGAGTGTCTGATATGGTAGGTAAGCCCTCGTCGTAGGGAAATACACTGTTTCTCCAGAGCTCGGGTTAAGGATGTCACTAGGAAAGTTCCTAGTTTGCTATGGTTCTCAGACTATTACCTGTTATTAGTCTTCCATGCCAGAATGTTGTTGACCTTCTACACTATCTGTGCATAATGATGGCTCTTGTTCAGCCAGCTGTGGATCAACACCATCAGGCAGCTTTCCAGCCACTCTTTCCCAGGCCTGCAGCACTGCACAGCAAATAAGCCAATTCTTTAATCACTGAGTCATCTACCCATCAATCCATGTGTTTCCAGTTTAGACACCAGGATGTCATTGGAGACAGCATCAAATGTTTTGTACAAGGCCAGGTAGCTGACATCAGGTGCCCTTCCCTTGTGCATCAATACTGTTAGTGCATTATACAAAGGCACCAAATTTTTAGGCAAAATTTACCCTTGGCAAAGTCATGACGAAGGCTACCAGTCACCCCCTTATTTTTCATGTGCCACAGCAGTTTCCTGGTGGTTTTACTCCATGACCTTGCCAGACACAGAGAAAAGAATAATAGGCCTCTGTTTCCCCTGTCTTCCTTTTTGGCCCTTTTTTGAAAACTGAGGTTATAATTCCCTTTTCCAGTCACTGAGAAGTTACCAGAATCCTGTGACTTGTCAAATATGATGGAAAGCAGCTTTGTAACTTTATCTACCAGTTCCTTCATGGCCTGCAGATGGATGTCATCAGGTCCTATTCACAGAATCAATAAGGTTGGGAAAGACCTCAAAGATCATCAAGTCCAACCTGTCACCCAACAATTCATGACTACTAAACCACAGCTTCAAGTGCCACATCCAATCCCTTTTTGAACACCTCCAGGGACAGGGACTCCACCACCTCACTGGGCAGCCCATTCCAATGGCCAGCAACTCTCTCTGTGAAGAACTTTCCCCTCACCTCAAGCCTAAACTACCCCTGGCACAGCTAGAGACTGTGTCCTCTTGTTCTGGTGCTGGGTGCCTGGGAGAAGAGACCAAACCCCACCTGGCTACAACCTCCCTTCAGGTAGTTGTAGACAGCAATACGGTCTCCTCTGAGCCTCCTCTTCTCTAGGGTAAGCAACCCCAGCTCCCTCAGCCTCTCCTCATAGGGCTTGTGCTCCAAACCCCACTCTCCAGCCACTTCCTAACCCAGCACAGTGCTGCTGTTCGAGCCATGGGCTGACAGCTTGGCCAGGAGTTTGCTGTGGGGGACAGTGTCAAAGGCCTTGCTGAGGTCCAGGTAGACTACATCCACAGCCTTCCCCACATCCACCAGGTGGATCACCTGATCATAGAAGGAGATCAGGTTGGTCAGGCAGGACCTGCCCTTCCTGAATCCATGCTGGCTGGGCCTGATCCCTTGGCCATCCTGCAGGTGTGCAGTGATTGCCCCCAAGATAATCTACTTCATAATCTTTCCTGGCACTGAGGTCAGTCTGACAGGCCTGGAGTTTCCAGGTTCATCCATCCAGCCCTTCTTGTGGATGGGCATCACGCTGGCCAGTTTCCAGTCATCTGGGACCTCTCCAGGGAGCCAGGACTGGTGGTAAATGATGGAGAGTAGCTTGGCCAGCTCATCTGCCAGCTCTCTCAGCACCCTAGGATGGATCCCATCCGGTCCCATGGACTTGTGACTATCCAAGTGGCTCAGCAAGTCCCTGAGTACTTCCTCATGGATTTCAAGGGGACTACACTGCTCCCTGACTGCATCTACCAAGGTCAGGAGGCCAGTAATCCTGAAGTCCTCCTGCCTTACTGTTGAAAATGGAAGCAAAGAAGGTATTTAGTACTTCAGCCTTTTCCTCATCTTCAGTTACAATGCTCCCCTCCAGGTCCAATAAAGAGTGGAGGCTCTTCTTGCCCCTCTTTTTAGCATTAACAGATTTATAAAAATTCTTTTCATTGTCCTTTACAGAAGTGGCCAGTTTAAGTTCTAACTCAGCTTTTGCCTCTCTAATTTTTCTTCTACGTGATCTAACAACATCCTTAAACGTATCACTAGTGTGACATGTCCACCTTCCGATTCTTTAGGTGGTATCAAACCTGATCTTCACTTACAGTGGGCCATTTTCCATTTTCCCACTTCCTGCTTGTGGTAGTTTTAGGCTGTGCCTGGAAAATTTTCCACAGATCTTGAACAGAAAGTGGTAGAATGTAAATAAATTACCATTGGATGCAAAAAGGAAAACAACGATAAGGTCTAAATAATCCCATTGTAGAGATAACAAACATAAAGTTAGACCTGTAAACTGACTTTCTCTCTTTTTGGCTTCTTCACTCTAGCAGATACTAGCTTCTGGCTTCTGCTGGCTTTGCTGACCTTGGCTGCATAGCTTTGTTGTAGCTAAGTACTAACAAGCAACTTTCTGCTCCTCTATCTTTTGTCCTGTGTTCAGGGAAGAAAGGGAGAAGGGAGGGGGAAGCTGTCAGTAACCCCCTGATTTTGTCCAGGGAGGTTCTTGTGCTTTTTATAAATAGTGTACAAATAGATAGATGTAAATGTTGTGTATTTTGTACATATACACTGCATTCCATATTTCCAGGTTGTAGTTGTGCTTGTAAATATAGCTTCATTTGCTTTCCAACTGAGATAGTCTGGCAATTTTATATTGGGGGTAATTTCAACCCACCACACTGCTTTTACGTTCTGAAACTTGGGCAGTGCAAGATGCAATGATTAAAGTATAACAAAAATATCTAGAAGGAATTTTACTCTCTTTTTTTGTGGATGATTTGAATAATGAGCAGTATGACTATACATCATATGCTCCGATAAAGGACTACTGAATAAGTGAATACTGTTAATGGAGCAAGGCGCTGTTCATAAAACTCGAGATTACATATTAACATAACAGAGGTGAATTAAAGTTGAACTAGCCCCTTAGTTTTGACAGACCAATTTCTCAATATTTGATTTTTTTAACATGACTATTCTTTTACACACAGCTTCTCCATTAGTGTAAGAATGACCTAATGACCTACAAAGACATTAACCATTCAATTTGCATTTTCTCTAGTCAATAAAAAGTAGGGAACATCTTGCTGCTATGCAGACAAGTCAAAATACATTTGACTAACATTTAACAAGCACCTTTCTGTGCAACACTGAGTAAAGGTATATTTGATTTTTTTTTTATCAGTACAATAGGTTCTTCATACAAAGACCTACTTGCAGAAATAACTGGAATAAGAATTCATGTTCAAAGAACCCAAATAAAAATGTAAGATTTAATCATACAATTGATGAACTATGCTACATTTGCCAAAGGAAATATTTTTAAGTATCTCCAACACTTTTGAGTGTGTTAGCAGTGACTTTTGAAGACATTTAACTATTTGTGTAAAGACCTTTTTTGAGAAGCATCCGTAATTGTCCAGCTAGCTACAGATGTAGTTACAGCTGAGTGAAAAATACCCACTGAGCTGACACATTCATCTTAGTGTGTTGTAAAAAATAAGTGACTTTTCACATTTCCAACTGCCATTTCTCAAACAAAAACGGAAGTATATCCAGTATATGCAATTCTTGCAGATGAGTTTTGTCACTTCCTGGAAGCTTCAGAATTTACCTGATAAAGCATTTTGAATGGAAAACCAAGACTTATGAGATAGTATGCCAAAGAGGACAAATCTAACACCAAAAAAATCTCCAAATCTCTAACCTTACTAATTTGCAGAACAAAAGCAGCTCAGAAAAGAAAAGATTATGCCCACCAAGAATACACAAAAGCAACAAGGGAAACCTAATGAAAAAAAATAAAACAAAGAAACCAAAACAAAACAAAGACAACAAAAAAAATCAAACAAACAAAACCCACCACCAAATCCAACCAATACCTTTCACCTGTCTGCATTTGTCTCTGGCTCCCAAATAATCAGCTAGAGCAGCAAGCTCTTTTGCAGGACTATTAATGTAACTAATAATTCACACATTGAGGGGGGAAAAAAATGTGCCATGCTTTCTTCTTGCTGGAAGATCACCCAGGACTATTGTTAGAAATGTTACTGTACTGTAGTCCAGATACCATAAAGAGACTTCCCCCATCCTTATTTTTTAACATTCAACCTTAAGCCATCACAGGCTTTAGATTTCTCAGCTGACTGAACTGAAGCTTTCAGTACCTAAACATTCCAACCTTCTCCTTAATTCTACTGTCTCTGTAGAAAACTCAGTGTTAATTCAGGCACTGCCATTATAAGTGTGGCACCAGAAAAGACTAATTCATGCATTTCCAACCTTGATTTAACTTTAAAGGAGAGATTTAATATCTTTGTTTCCAAATGAATTTTTTTTTTGCAAGCCTAATTACTTTCCTCAACTGGAATGTCTTAAAAATCAGGAAGGCAGTGAATTAAATTTTAGTGTGAAGTCTGAAGTATATATTTTCCCAAAGACTCATTTTTAGAAGTCCTTATATACCTAAATATGCTGGAGTTTCTAGCAGTATACAGGAGCCAAATTCACAAATGCTCTCCACTACTATTGGCCAAAAGAAGGCCCCAGCTCCCCACCAGTAAAGATCTTTTCACATAATACAACAGACTGCATTTTCTTTGTGCAGCAAAAGCCAGTAACAACTTGAAAGATGATTGTGGATTACCGTATCACATCTTTGTAAGAAGTAAACACAGGCTCCCCTAAGGCACATATGAAAGACATGCTGATACTGTTAAAATACCACCATTTCTAACAATTACAGGCAGGGGCTGATTTTTTTCCCATCCTACATGCCCTCAAGCACCTTTTTCTCTGAGCTCTGATCATGGCAATAAAACCTCAAAAATGCACAGTGTGTTTACTCCTGTTATACTCTTCTACAAATTATTTCCACAAAAATTAATTTAAGTCTTCTGTTCAAGATCATCAGCAGGTTACTGCAACAGAAAGCAAAATACTGTCAACAATTATAAATATCAAAAAATCTCTGATTTTAATTTTCTCTTTTCCTTTTTGCAATGTAGTATCTTTAACACTGTTAAAGAAAACATATTCTGCATAGCAGTCTGCTTTTTCCTCATATTGTGAATCTCTAAAACAAATTGACAAAAATGAGAATGAATACATAAACAGTCAGATACTGTTGCTTTTTCACACCTGAAAGTTGTTACAGGTGTATCTGAGAGATCAACAGCACACTTGAGAATAGAAGCAAAAAGCATTGCCCATATTTTTCCCAGAATCTGGAAAGCCAAATGCTTTTCAATGTAACAGTGTTAAAAATTAAGCACAAACCAGTTTTTAATGTCTTCTGAAGTATTAGTGAACCAATTCACATTTTTCATCATTATAATAGCGATTAAATGAAAGAAAAATTAATCCAAGAAATCTGCTGCACCTTATGAACCACATTACGCCGCATCAAACCTTTTTGGTCAAATATGGTTGAAACTTTAATTTCCTTTCACATTTAGAAAACATGATTCTTGGTCCAAGAGAAAGTCAACATCTTCCTTTCCGAAAAAAAGAAGGGGTGGGGTGGGGGTTGTGGAAAGCACATTCACTAAAGATAATACAATGCAATACCATACACTAAACCAGGTTGGAAGAGACCTTCAAGATCATCGCGTCCAACCTATCAACCAATCCAACCAACCCAAACAACTAAACCATGGCACCAAGCACCCCATCAAGTCTCCTCCTGAACACCTCCAATGATGGTGACTCCACCACCTCCCTGGGCAGACCATTCCAATGGCAAATCACTCTCTCTGTATAGAACTTCTTCCTAACATCCAGTCTAAACCTCCCCTGGTGAAGCTTGAGATTGTGTCTTCTTGTTCTGGTACTGGCTGCCTGGGAGAAGAGACCAACCTCTGCCTGTCTACATCCTCCCTTCAGGTAGTTATAGAGAGCAATAAGGTCACCCCTCAGTCTCCTCCAGGCTAAGCAACCCCAGCTCCCTCAGCCTCCCCTCACAGGGCTTGTGCTCCAAACCCCTCACCATCTTTGTTGCCCTTCTCTGGACACGTTCCAGCAACCCAACATCCTTCCTAAACTGGGGGGCCCAGAACTGGACACAGGACTCAAGGTGTGGCCTAACCAGTGCAGTGTACAGGGGCAGAATGACCTCCCTGCTCCTGCTGGCCACACTCTTCCTGATGCAGGCCAGGATGCCATTGGCTTTCTTGGCTGCCTGGGCACATTGCAGGCTCATGTTCAGCCTACCATCAACCAGTACCCCCAGGTCCCTCTCTGCCTGGCGGCTCTCCAGCCACTCTGACCCTAGCCTGTGGCACTGCATGGAGTTGCTGTGGCCAATGTGCAGAACCCGGCACTTGGATGTGTTCAATCTCATGCCGTTGGATTCTGCCCATCTGTCCAGCCTGTCGAGGTCCCTCTGCAAAGCCTCTCTTCCCTCCAGCAGATCAACTCCTGCCCCCAGCTTGGTGTCGTCCTCAAATTTACTGATGATCATCATTAGTAAAGATGTTGAAGAGCATGGGGCCCAGCACTGATCCCTGGGGCACACCACTAGTGACTGGTCGCCAGCTGGATGTGGCACCATTCACCACCACTCTCTGGGCTCAGCCCTCCAGCCAGTTCCTAATACAATGCAGTGTGCTCCCGTCCAAGCCATGGGCTGATAGCTTGGCCAGATGCACTTGACATTCTTCTTATTTACTACTGGAGTCATGTTAAATGTAAAATCCAGGCATATTGCATTTCAATGATGGTGAAGAAATGCAATACAGCAAACATGTATTCATTTGGCTCTTCTCTTGTCTGCTCAGCATCACTTTTAATTTTGCTTGCTTTCTAGTACTTTTCACATCTCCTTTCTTGATCTCTGTAACATAATTCTGCAAAACAGCCCTTTCATTACAAGCATCTCCACTGGACCTTGTCGGCAGCCTCACCTTTTTAAGTTTTCTGCAAGAAATTCCAAGAATTTCTATCAACAAATCAGCAAACGTGTCCCCTTTTTGTAACATGGTTCTCTCTGTGGAAATGACAGCTCTTAAAATTGCTCTGTGCAAAATCAGACAAAAACATGCAGGCTCCATGTTTTACTAATTTCACAATTCAGCAAAGACTGTTTGCCACAAAAGCTTTTTATAGCAGTAAGCCTGCACTAAACAAAGCCAACATACATTCTCACTACACTTGTGTTACTTAGGATTAAAACACTGAGCCCTCATAAACTAAATGCTTCATTTAGTCTTTTTCATTATCACATATAGTTTCTTAATTAAATTAAATTAATTAAATGTCAGTAACAGAAAGGCAGTCTTTTCTCACCAGTTTTAAGTCACATTAAATCCTTCCAGTCGTCACTGGATGCTTATCCAAGTTTACGAAACTGTTTTTTCTCTTTAACATGTACAAAACCAAAAATCAGCCCAAGTAATTATTTGTACCTAAAACCTCTACTAAGCTTTTGTAGCTGTGATGATACCTGGTAGGGCAAATTCCATATAAAATCCATTTCTAGTGCTTGGTGACAAATAATGACTTTTTAAAGTGTTTCTCTCATAGGCTCAGAGCAGACTCATGACTGACAGACTAAAATAGGAACAAGCAGGGCACATAATGAACAACGCCACAATAAAATAATTATTCATTCTAATGTTCACTAAATAATGTGTTTCCTTACAATCAAATGAAGGAAATAAAAGACCAATATTCTCAACATAATGAAGCTCAACAAGCTCATGATCTATGCTGTGCAAAGAGTAAAATGGACACAGAAAGCATGCAGAATTCCAGACAAGGCCACTATTACTGCTGCCACTAAAACAGACCAAACAAATTTTACTAAGTATTTACTAAAACTGAAGTCATATCTGGCTCACCAGATTGGTCCCATATGACTGGAAACTGGCCAATGTGATGCCCACTGGGCCAGAGGGAGGAACCTGGAAACTACAGGCCTGCTAGCCTGACCTCAGTGCCAGGCAAGATAATGGAACAGGTTATCTTGAGTGCAATCATGCAGCACTTCCAGGATGGCCAAGGGATCAGGCCCAGCCAGCATGGATTCAGAAAGGGGAGGTCGTGCCTCACCAACCTGATCTCCTTCTAGGATCAGGTGACTCACCTGGTGGATGTGGGGAAGGCTGTGGATATAGTCTGCCTGGACCTCAGCAAGGTATTTGACACCATCCTCCACAGCAAACTCCTGGCCAAGCTGGCAGCCCATGGCTTGGACAGGAGCACACTGCGTTGGGTTAGGAACTGGCTGGAGGGCTGAGCCCAGAGAGTGGTGGTGAATGGTGCCACATCCAGCTGGCAGCCAGTCACTAGTGGTGTGCCCCAGGGATCAGTGCTGGGCCCCATCCTGTTCAACATCTTTATTGATGATCTGGACAAGGGGATTGAGTCCCTCATCAGTAAGTTTGCAGATGACACCAAGCTGGGGGCAGGTGTTGATCTGTTAGAGGGTAGGAGGGCTCTCCAGAAGGACCTTGACAGGCTGGACAGATGGGCAGAGTCCAACAGGATGGTATTTAACAAGTCCAAGTGCCAGGTGCTGCGCTTTAGTCACAACAACCCCATGCAGTGCCACAGGCTGGGGACAGAGTAGCTGCAGAGGAGGCAGGCAGAGATGGACCTAGGGGTACTGGTTGACAGTATGCTGAACATGAGCCAGCAGCGTGCCCAGATGACAAAGAATGTCAATGGCATTCTGGCCTGCATCAGGAATAGGGTGGCCAGTAGGAGCAGGGAGGTCATTGTGCCCCTGTACTCAGCACTGGTTAGGCCACACCTTGAGTACTGTGTCCAGTTCTGTGGACCTGGCCTGGCTAGGCCTCTTGGGCCTGGCTAGGCCCAAGGCCAGTGGGGGAGGGAGGCGGAGAAAGAGCCCTAGGGGTTTTGGGTGCACCCCCAGGTGGGGGTGGGATGCCTTTGGGTATGCTTTGGGATCTCTCTTTTGTCACAGTGCTTGTGGTTCTCTGTAAAACTTTTGATTGTTTGGGGTTTTTTTATTTAAACTTTCCACCATTTTTTGCAATCTGTTTGTCTGAGTCTTTTCTTTTGCTCATGGTGGGAGAATTGGCCTCTCAACCTACCACAAGATGTCACAGTTTATGAATGCACCTATGAATGGCGTGTGAATGAGCATCATTTGCCATAATCAGAAAAGAAAGTGCAGTCAGCTGGTTCAGAGGCAAAGCAGCTTGAACCAGCTAACTTTTTTTTCCCCTCTTTGAAAGCCCATAATGAAAAAAACACATGTGAAGTTCAGAGATTATGTAATTTTTAACTGAAACAGTATGGTGTCCGTAATGAAAGAATAAAATAAAATTTAAAAAAAAACCCACACACAACTCATCATGCTTTATTAATTTATATTATGCAAAGTCTAAATATGAGAAGTATACGAACTAATTCTACCCTGTATCACAGAGCATTATGTTGTGGTCTACAAAGTCTTTGGGAGATAGCAAATTTTACTTGGGGACATAAAATTACAAAAATACACTCTTTGCTTCAAAATCCTTCCTTTGTAGAGCATCTAATAGTGGTAAGTCTATTTCTGAGAAATTCTAAAATACAGCACATTAGTATCTCAAGACACATATCATAGAAAATGGACTGAACTCTAGCAATGATTTCCTTACAGTGTAAGGACTTCTCACAAACGCCTCCTAAACACCAAGAATTGAAAACAGCAAGCTGCCACAGAGCACCAAGCCAAAGATATCAACTTTGCAAACGCATGCAAACACATTCATAGACTATGTACCCAAAATAGCTGTATGTGTCCATTGCCACAACTGTCACACCCCATCATCCTCCCCCAAAACAATCAAAGAGTAAACATCAAAAGCCAGGAGAGAAAATATAGGAATAAACAGTAGCATATTTTATTATTCCACCTTGGAATATATCAAGAAACTGATGCATCCAGCTACCATGTAACTTTCATTTTCCAGTTAAGTATTTCACTATTAGCCAGCTCCACTATTAGGCAACTCCACTGCACATCAGCATGAACGAGATTGTTTAAATTTTTTTTTTAATATATTTATAAAATTTGAACTTAAATCTGATTATAATGGCCAGATTTTATTTTTCAATTGAACATTTTGTAGCATTTACTTATTAACTATTCTGAATTTAGATATTTTTCCACACCTGTTACTGTTTGGGACATGGTTTAATGATCATGGTGGAGTTACATTGACAGTTAGACTCAATGATCTTAGAGGTCTTTTTAAACCAGAATGATTCTATAATTCTACTCCAATAACCAGTTGGCATAGCTCAGCAAGTAGAAACTTCCAAATCAATTACATATGCTGACTAGAATACCAATTTCAAAACCTATTCCCATTTAGAGTTTTATTATACTAATTACAATTATGAAAATAAAATTAAGTCAATTATTACTTTGTTTCATAATAGTTTTGAAATTATCGGATTATTGTTTTCAGAAAATATGGCACACTGTTTATAAGCATAAGAATATTAAAAGTCTCAAATATTTTTATTACTTCTAGTTTTCATAAAAAATACTCTGCAAACCTCAAACTGATTTTTATTCTTGCATTATATTCCTAGAACTGGTATTTCATAAATGGTCCTCTTTTGATTTCAAGCCACAGTCTTGAAAATTTCAGTGCATTTAATGCCTTGAATTATTGTATTTTTACTGCAGACACCTAATGCTAATCTTTTTAGTAAAACATTCTCATTAGTATCTCAATTTATGTTTAAAATATCTTACCCTCAGCAAGCCTGAAAAAGGTAGTTTCTACCTATTTCCATCACTGTTCAATACTTTATTTTTAATTAAGAAAACAATCAAAACTATGTAATAGAAATGGGAAACAAATCTTAACTGAAAAATATATGGATTCTAAATAAAAGAAGAAATAGAAGATACTGGAATATCTCCTTTTGATTGATCTTAAAACATAGCAGTTGGTTAAAAGGTCATTGAAATAACTTTTTTGAACAGCAATATTTGTATTCTCTTGCAGAAAGAACAGTGTCTTGTTAACATTGTTGAATAAGTAATGAAGACTTAAAAGAAAGTAGTCTGGTTTCAAGGAATGTAAAACCTTGTTCACATTTCCTTACAGAACTTTTTTTGCTTGCTTCTACAAATTCACTAGAAGGCCTCTCCTGAGTATTGTAACAATAAAATAAAATAAAGACCATCCATTTTGTGCAATAGTACCTGTTTGCTCTGTAGCAGCAACAATTTGAGTCAAAAATGCCAAGGAACTCATCAGTGCTGAAATGAATTCCATTAAGACAGCAAAACCAAAGGAAAAATAGAAAAGACATCTGACTATAGCCTCAGAGAACACGCACCAAGTAGCATTTCCTTAACATGCTCTAACAGATTCAGGCAGAGAAGAAAATTTTATTTGGAAATTAATTATCAGATGTACCAAAACAAGGACATTATTAAAATGAGAAAATATGACAAACATGATACAACCTAATCCTTTTTAAGACAAGTCTGAAATAATACCCAATTAATAGTAAGTAAACACTTCCATTATGTCATGATAAAAATTCAAGCAGAACACTTTAAAGCATCATACAACTAAAACCACTTTTTAAATGTAAGCTCATGCTCAGTTTTATCCAGTGATAATAGAGAAAAAAAAATATATATATATAAAATCCATTAAAATAAGAATTCCAACTATGAAAACTGGCAGGCCAATATAACAGTCAGAAAACCTGGTGGAAGCACAAATATGAAATCTCACTTTAAAAAAAATTGAGTACTGCCTCTTCGTTGCTTTGGGAATATCACATACCAAATAATTTTAAACTGACTTTTCACAGGTCTTCACCCTTGTCCTCATGTGAGGCATAAGACAATCTAATTTTTAGGAGGTATCTGGATTACATGTCCTTACTCACCACACAGCATCGCTGTACTGCAGACTCATGTGAACTAGTAATGGACTGCTGTGTTCTTTGCATTAATCACCATAATGCCCCTTTCTCAGAATCTGTGAAAGAGACACCTAGCTCTGTTTCAGCCTTTCAATCTTATCAAATACATGTCAAAAATCCACATATAAAAATAGTATCTACATACCAGACCTGAAACCAACAGTAAGAACAGTAGAACGTAGTAGTTTTCCAACAGCACACCATAGAAGAAAATGGAGCCTTTTAGCAATGGATCCCTAAGACCAAAGTACTGTAAAAGAACAGATACTCAAGGCCCAGGTAACCTTCTCTCTGCTTTAAGTAGGGAAAGGTGGCTCCTTCACCTTTCATCAAACCCTAGCTTCCCCCTCAACAACATACCTCTCTACTCTGTCTCAGCTTCTTTAAGAACAAGATTTTATATAGAACCATTAGGAGAGTGAATCCTACAAATAAAAATAAGTCATATTCCTAATGAACAGCCCTCTTTCTTAAATAATCAAGATAATAAAAATGGATTCAACAGTTCTGAGACCAGACAACTAATGCAGGGTAACAATTAAGAATGCCCTCATAACTCTGTTTCAGAGATTAAAAAGAAAACCAAAACATCACCACCATACAACAACACAGAATCTCTGTCATTTCCTTTACTACTTGTCTGTTCTGTCCACAAATATACCAAATAATGGGACTGAATCGTTTCATCATAATAATCTACGCCATCTCATCATCACATAGGAGTAGTGAGATTCACTATACACCTGAAGCACGAGCTCAAGTCCAAGAAACAACTACATTGCATTTATTTGTAATCACATATACCAGCAAAATATTAATAGGAAGGTGAAAGAAACAAGAAACACCTACACTTGCAGTTGTACTTTTCCTTTCTTTTGCACTAAAACAGGACAGATTCAAGTTTAAATACATAAATCATAAAATGGCTTAGGTTGGAAGGGATCCTCATCTACTCCAACCTCCCTGCCATGGGCATGCACACCTCACAATCAGACTTGGTTGCTCAAGGCCACATCCAACCTGGCCTTGAACAACTCCAGGGAGGAGGCATCCAAAAAATCCCTGAGCAACCTATTCCAGAGTCCCACCATCCTTTTACTGAAGAATTTCTTCCTAAGATCCAGTCTAAGCCTACTTTCCCTCAGCTTAAAACCATTCCCCCTTGTCCTATTGCTAGACATCCTTATGAAGAGTCCTTCTCCAGCTTTCCTGCGGGTTCTGTCAAGTACTGGAAGGGAGCCATAATGTACCCTGGGCTGAACAACCTCAGCTCCCTCAGCCTATGCTCATAGCAGAGGTGTTCCAGCCTTTGGATCACCTTTGTGACCCTCCTCTGGACTTGCCCCAACAGTTTGATGTCCTTCTTACGTCGGGTAAACCACAAATGCATGCAGTACTCAAGGTGGGGGTCTTACAAGAGCAGAAGAAAGACCTGCTGGACATGCACCTCCTTCTGGGCTGCATGAGTGCACTGCCAGCTCATGTTGAGCTTCTCATCACTCAACATCCCCACGTTGCTCTCTACAACTACCTGAAGGGAGGTTGTAGCCAGGCAGAGGTTGGCCTCTTCTCCCAGGCAGCCAGCACCAGAACAAGAGGACACAGTCTCAGGCTGTGCCAGGGCAGGTTTAGGCTGGATGTTAGGAAGAAGTTCTACACGGAGAGAGTGATTGGCCATTGGAATCGGCTACCTGTGGAGGTGGTGGAGTCACCTTCACTGGAGGTGTTCAGGAGAAGACTTGATGGGGTGCTTGGCTGTATGGTCTAGTTGTTGGGTGGGTTGGATTGTTTGATGGGTTGGACGCGATGATCTTGAAGGTCTCTTCCAACCTGGTGTATTGTATTGTATTGTATTGTCTTTTTCTTCAGGGCTACTCTCAAGCCACTCTGCACCCAGCCTGTATTTGTGCCCAGGATTGGCCTGACCCAGACACAGAAAGATACCAGAAGTCTAACAGCAATCAAAAGGGACTTCAAAGCACTGGGTAAAGTGATGGAGGGATCAGGAGAACAGGCAATTTTTTCATCAATACCTTTATTTGCAGGTAGGAACACTGAAAGGAACAGTAAGTCATGAATGATTAACAAGTGACTCAGAGGCCTGGGCCACCAGCAGAATTTTGTTTGTTTTGACCTCGGGAAACTTTATATGGTACCAGGTCTGCTAGCAACAGATGGAGTACATCTGTCTCAGGGGGGAAAAAGATCCTGGCACATGTGTTGGCAGGGCTTGTTGAAAGGGCTTTAAACTAGGCTCGAAGTGGGAGGGGATTAAACACAGGTGCACTAGGGATGAGCCTAATGACAGACTTCAGTCTGACATTTCAATTGAGGTGGAAGATGAAACTATTAAAATGGCCTGTAGCAAGTGGCAGGATGACACATCAGAGTTGGAAGGATGTGGTGACAGTAAGGGCCTCCAACCTGTTGCACTGAAGCATGTGAACACTGCAGCAAAGGCAAGGTCTTGCAGAGCTGAAGCAAGAGCCTCTGGGATAATAGGAGACAGGAGGGTAGCTGCCATAAAGCACTTTGGGGGAATCAGTGGAGTGCCCCTCTAAGAAGATGACATGGCCAGCAGACCAAATGAAGGGTCTCCACACCAATGCATGCAGCATGGGCAACAAACAGAACTTGGAAGCTATCCTGCTACAGGAATACTATGACATAGTGGCAATTACAGAAACTTGATGGGATTAATCCCATGACTGGAGTGTAACCATCAATGGCTACAAGCTGGAGAGCAAGAAAGGGTGGATGTGTTGCCCTCTATGTAAAGAAGTAGATATAGAGCGAGGAGTTGTCACTAAAGAATAGCCACGAGAAGGTTGAAAGCTTATGGGTCAGTACTAGGGACCAGTACAACAAAGGGAGTCTTGTGGCAGGAGTCTACTATAGGCTGTCTCACCTATTGATGAGCCTATTGATGAAGCCTTCTTACTCCAGCTTGAGGAGGCATCACAATCACAGGCTCTTATCCTTCTGGGAGATTTTAACCACCCCAACATCTGTTGGAAAAGCAACATGGCTGGCTGCAGGCAATCCAGGAGGCAATCCAGGCAATCCTGGAGTGCCTAGATCACAACTTCTTGAGACAAGAAATTAACAGCCCTACTCAAGCAGATGTGTTGTGGGATCTGTGGGTCCCAAATGAAAGTGAAATCATCAGGGACGTCAAAGTTAAAGGCAGCCTGGGCTACAACGATCGTGTGCTAGTGCAGTTCATTGTTCTAAGGAGTATGAAGCCCATGAGAAGCATAGTTAGGACTCTAAATTTGATGAAAGCTAATTTTCAGCTCTTCAAGGAGTTAGGAAATAGGACTCTCTGAGAAATGGCCCTCAGGGATAAGGTAGCTGAACAAAGCTGCTGGATATTTAAGGATGCTCTCTATAGAGCACAAAAGATCTCAATCCCCACATGTAAGCAATTGGGCAAGGAGAATAAGAGACCACCAAGGTGGAGCTGTGACCTGCTGGTCAAACTAAAGGGCAAGATGGGGCTACACAGGCAAGATGGGGCTACACAGGAAATGGAAGGAGGGACAGGCATCCTTGGAAGAGTACAGGGACATTGCCCAGCTGTGCAGAGACAAGATCAGGAAGGCCAAGGCACAGCTGGAACTGAACTTGGCTAGAGATGTAAAATAAAACAAGGCTTCTACTGGTACATTAGCCAGAAAAGGAAGGTTAAAGAAAACATACTGTCCTGAAGGGACAAACCCCAAAACATGCCCTAACCCAGACAATGGGTCAAGCACCTGTGAATGTGCAAACCTGGATATTTCCTGGGGTCCAGACAGTCCAGGTATATGTGTAGCACATGTTACTAACCTTGTAACACACCTGTGAATGGTGTGCACCCCTAGCCACGTTTGGATACATTCTATAGGTTCAGCTATCAGGTTTCTCTGTTACCAACAGGCATTAATCCTCTTTAGACAGTATTTAAACCAGATGAGATGGCAGGCAATTGCCCATGTTCTCAGCAAGAAAGCAAAAAGAGCCAAATGCTGCTGGAGGGAGAAGAGAAGAACAGAACAGAACAGAGCAGACTTCACCAGGTTGGAAAAGACCTTTGAGATCATCAAGTCCAACCTATCACCCAACACCATCTAATCAACTAAACTATGGCACCAAGTGCCTCATCCAGTCTTTTCTTAAACACCCCCAGTGATGGTGACTCCACCATCTCCCTGGGCAGCCTATTCCAATGGCCAATCACTCCTGTGAAGAATTTCTTCCTAACATCCAGCCTAAACCTCCTCTGGCACAGCTTGAGACTGTGTCCTCTTGTTCTGGTGCTAGTTGCAGCTGAAGTTCTGGTGCAGTTGCACCCAAAGAGCATGCCCTAGCAGGCGAACCACAACTGGGCCTTGCAAAGTAACCAACACTGAGCTCTGCGCTGGAGGCAGAAAGGGGAAAAGCCCCGAGAGAACTGAACCCAGAAGAGCTGCCCTGCTACACAGCCCATAACTGCACATGGGAGAAGAGAGGCTCCTTAGCCCTCTCTGAGCCAAGGGAAAACTACAGCCCAGAGACGGAGTGCAGGAGGAAAGAGGCTCTCCCCAAGCCAAGGGAGGGCTACAGCCCAGTGACAGAGAGCACGAGAGGAGAGAGGCCCCTTAGCCCTCTCTGAGCTAAGAGCTGCTTGAATTACAGTTACAGCATGTAGGAAGATAACAAAGAAGCAAGCCATGAGAACCTGGCTGATTCGATACAAAATCCCCCTTGTGGGAAACCACGGATGGCAGCACCTCTTTCCAATTTAAATCACTGTATTGGGAATTCTCAGGTAAGCGCTTAAATCATTTAACTGTGTTTATATGTGGAATATATTCTCCACAAATGAATAACAGAACCTGTAAATATACTTTGTAAATAAGTTATGTGTTTGAAGATACCACTGCCAAAATATTAAATATAAAATACAAATGTATATTTTATTACACATACCCCACCTGATGAGCAACAGTGGGGAATTTGTATCAATGGATGAGGAAAAGGCTGAGATTCTCAACAACTTTTTTGCCTCAGCCTTCACTGGCAACTCCTGTCCTCCTAGCTTTCATGTTGATGGACCACAAGCTGGAGATCAAGATGACAAAGTCCCTCTCACTGTAAGTGAAGACAGGATGCATGATCACCTGAGGAACCCGAAGATACACAAGTCCATGGGACCCAATGAAATGCATCCCTGCCTGACTAACTCTGTGGTCTTCTATGATAGAGTGACTAAGTCAGTAGATAAGGGATGACCTGTGGACGTGATCTATCTGGACTCCTGCAAGGCCTTTGATATGGTCCCCCACATCATCCTTCTCACCAAATTGGAGGGATACAGATTTGATGGGTGGACTGTGCAGTGGCTAAGGAGTTGGCTGGATGGTCACATTCAGAGGGTGGTGCTCAATGGCTTGAAATCCAGATGGAGAGCAGTGACAAGTGGTGTCCCTCAGGGGTTCATACTGGGACCTGTGTTATTTAATATTTTTTATCAATGATATAGCCAGTGAAAGTGAATGCACCATCACCAAGTTTGCACATGACACGAAGTTGTGTGGTGTTGTCAATACACCAGAGAGGCAGGATGTCATCCAGAGGGACCTGGACAAGCTGGAGAGGTGGGCCCAGGTGAACCTCATGAGCTTCAACAAGAGCAACTGCAGAGTTCTGCACCTGGGCTGGAACAATCCTCACTATCAGTACAGGCTAGGGGATGAGGTGCTAGAGAGCAGCCCTGAGGAAAAGGACTTAGAGGTGCGGAGGGATGAGAAACTAGACATGAGCAGGCAGTGTGTGCTTGCAGCCCAGAAGGCAATTTGTATCCTGGGCTGCATCAAAAGATGCATTGCCAGCAGATCCAGAGAGGTGATTCTGCCACCCTACTCTGTTCTGGTGAGACCTCACCTGGAGTATTCTGTACAGGACTGGAGCCATCAACATAGGAAGGACATGGACCTGATAGAGGGGGTTCAGAGGAGGGCCATGAAAATGATCAAGAGGTTGTTGCACCTCTGATACAAAGACAGGTTGAGGGAGCTGGGGTTGTTCAGCCTGGAGAAGAGAAGGCTCCAGGGAGACCTAATAGCAGCCTTCCAGTACCTGAAGGGGGCCTACAAGAAGGATGGAGAGAGACTGTTTGCAAAGGCCTGCAGTGACAGGGCAAGGGGCAATGGCTTTAAGCTGGAGAGGAGCAGATTTAGATTGTTAGGAACAAGTTCTTTACTATGAGGGTGGTGGAACACTGGAACAGGTTGCCCAGGGAGGTGGTTGAGGCCCCTTCCCTGGAGGCATTCAAGGTGAGGCTTGACGAGGCCCTGGGCAGCCTGGTCTAGTTGCAGATATCCCTGCTGAATGCAGGGAGGTCAGACTAGGTGACCTTTGGAGGTCCCTTCCAGCCCAGACCATTCTGTGATTCTATGATTACTTTGGTTTAGAAGTGGGTTCTAACAGAGTAAGAGGCCACAGATTTTTTTTATTTCTAGTTCAGCAATTTCCTTCATGAATACTCTCCAGTACTTTAAAATGTCTGTCACAGAGAAAGGGAGCTCTGTTGAAAGCTTACTCAGTACATTACTACCCAAGGATATCTTCACTAACTTTATTACTAAACTAATGATGTTAAGTAAGCACTCTGAGTATTTTAGATTTTAATGGAAGTGCATTTAATAACATGAGTTATGTCTCAAATTGTCCTCCACTCCTCAGAGTAAGGATCTTTTGTGATTTGTTCAATATCACATTGACAATAATTTTTAAATGGTGGTAAAATATACTTGGTTAAGAGCATTTTAATAACAAGGATCTTTCAAATGTAAAAATTATTAGGAAAAAACCCTTCCTGCCCTACAATAGTACAGGATGCCAATGTTCTTAAGGTTATGGTAGTGTAGTAAGTTATCTAGATGGTATATTTAAAGAAGTTACCATTTCTACACTATAACACCATACATGCTCACATAGAATCGTAGAGTGGTAGAGGCTGATATGGACCTCTGAAGTTCATCAGCTCCAAACCTCCAGCTAACACAGGTATCCCTAGAGTAGGCCATACAGGAATGCATCCAGACAGCCTTTGAAATTCTCCACATTTCTTCTGGGCACCCTGTGCCAGTGGTCTGTCACCCACACAGTAAAGGAGTTTCTCTTTCAGTTCAAGTGAAACCTCTTGTGTTTTAGTTTGTACCTGCTGTCCCTTGTCCTGTCACTGAAAAGAACTCAGCCCCATTCTCATGACCTGGAGGTACTCTCACTAAGATCCCCCTCTCAATTTTATCTTTTCCACACTAAAGAGCTCCAGGTCTCTCAGCCTCTCCTCACAGGAGAGATGCTCCAGTAACCTACTCATCTTTATGACACTTCATTGGTCTCTCTCCAGTAGCTCTCCATCCCTCTTGAACTCAGGAGCCCAGAAATGGGCACCACACTCTAGATGTGAACTCACCAGGGCAGAGTAGAGGGGGAGCAGAAACTCCCTTGACTTGCTGGCCACACTCTTCTTAATGCATCCCAAAATACCACCATTGATCACAACCCTCTGTGCTTTGTTGTTCAGCCCACTCTCAATCCACCTCACTGTGTGCCTGGATATAGCACTGAGAATGAGATGTATTTAGCTCTGCGGTTTATTACAGTTTAATGCACACTTTCTCCTTTTTCCCCACTTAACTCTGTTATAATGAACAATAAAATTAACTAGAGTGAGGTATCTGTAACACTGTGTTTGTATTCACTACAATTAATAGCTTTTAAAAAATAAAACAACCATTTTCCAATAAATTAAATGAAAAGTCTAAAATTCTAGAAAAGCCATTTTAAATTGTTTACTTAATGTACACTTTGCTAGTTACATTTGCATGTACATACTATGTTCATTTTGATCATCAAACAATGAGACATTTAATCACAGAATCACAGAATTGTTAGGGTTGGAAGGGACCTCAAGAATCATCCAGTTCCACCCCCTGCCATGGGCAGGGACAGCCACATCCAGCCTGGCCTTAAAAACCTCCAGGGATGGGGCTTCCACCACCTCCCTGGGTAACCTATTCCAGTGTCTCACCACCCTCACAGTAAAGAACTTCTTCCTAACATCCAATCTGAATCTACCCACTTCTGTTGTTGTTCCATTCCCCCTAATCCTGTCATTACCTGACACCCTGAAAAGTTCCCTCACCAGCTTCCTTGTAGGCCCCCTTAAGACAATGGAAAGCCACAATTAACCATTGGTTTATGTTGTGAGATATAACCACATAGCCAGCACTATATTTATACACTAAATTTCCGTGGGTTTTTTTTCTTAAATAAAACTTAAAATCATTATTTGCATTTTTATCTCCCATTCTAAGACTTCAATACCTGCTGAAGTTGATTCAACATTGTTTCCATTTTGCAACAGTGTGATAGTGTGATACACTGAATGAATTGATCAAATCCTGTCACTTGGGTCAGATCTGGAACTGGAACACAATACATGAGCACAAACATCCATGAAAGCTACACACCACCAAATACACTCTTCATTTTTTTGCCATTGTCATCCACAAGCAGTATTTTGAGTTCTATTGTTATTTGCATTTTAAATACTGAAGCTTACACAGTAGCAAACTGAACTTCAGAACAATTTCACTAACAGTGGAAGACCAGCATTATCCAATGCATTTGAAATGAAAGTAAAGAGATGGATGCAACTGCCTGAGGTCATTTAGGAAGCTAAGGGTAGAGCTGGAGCTAGAACTCAAATCTTTGAATCCTAGCCTCACGTTTTAACACTGGGAAATGTCGTCTCATGTTTTAACACTGGTAAATGCTGCCTGTCCCAGACTGTTAGCAGGAGTTGTATTTATGCTCTGACAGTAAAGTTGACTTTTTGAATGTGTGATGCCCAAAGGAGAAAATGAAAAACAAGAAAACATATGTCTGAAGTCTTTCTGAATATGCCTCAAGAGCATCAGAAATGGAAAAAAAAAAAACACCCACACAACTGCCGCACATGAAAATACATTGGCGGGTTCCTGGTATGTTCTCAAAGAGGAATTAAATTAAAGCTTAAATAGCAACATTTAAAAAAAAAAAGGCACATACAAAAACAAAAACAAAACAAAACAAAAAAACCCCACACCACAAAAAAAACCCACACCCAAAGAACTATCATAACAGATTAGTACTAACATGACGTATATTAAAAGGCTATGGTATCCACATTTCCTAAGGACTATAAAGGCTGATTTTACAACCCCAGCCATGAACGACAGACATCTTCTCACAACATACAGAATGAATGAGTTGTAATGGAGACGGGAATGTACTTTTTCTTAATTATCACAGCACAGCTTCTCACTACATTTAATGTTACAACACACACTCATTCCTTGTAGAGTGATACAAATTCAGAATATGGGATTTAATGTCATGGTAAAACCAAAATAGGTGTAAAAAGAAATGACAGAAAGCCTCACAAACTTTATATGAGTCTGTCCCAAAGTGGGGGAGTGGGGAGGAGAAAAGAAAAGAAAAAGAAAAAAAAAAAAAAAGAAAAAAAAAAAAAGAAAAGAAAAAAAAAAGAAAAAAAAAAAAGAAAAGAAAAAAAAAAGAAAAAAAAAAAAAAAAAAAGGAAAAGAAAAAAAAAAAAAAAAAAAAAAAGAAAAGGGAAAAAAACAAAACAAAACAAAAAAAAAAAAAAACCACCACAAACCCACCAGGAACCAATCACTCAAGGAGTGCATCATCTATTTGCTAAGGATGCACCAGCTAGTCCAGTAAAAATGGCAAAGTATGGTTTTCAATCTCCATAAAGTCTGGACATTATCTGTTTGCTTATTAACTTAGAGAACACCTCCCATAGGAATCAACTACTAAGAAGTTTATACAGCCCTCTGAAAGTGCACAAGGAATACTAAAACAACAGCTCATTGCTTTTTCATCATGAGTTCATATATTTTTTCCTCAGTATTTACAAGTAGGTGCTCCTTTAGTTAAAACCAGAAATAAAAAGATCAACAAATTAAATCCTTTCAAAGGAAGTATGAGGTTACATTGCCCTCTGCTGATGAACAGCTAAAATTGGAGCTCATGCTCCAATAAACACTCTGAATCACGCATGTTACTGAAATACTTGTTTTATTGTGATAAAATTCCAACAGACTCCAAATGTAATTTTTGTTTTTCAAAGGATGGTCAGCAGTCAGAGAAATACAGAAAAGTTCTGAAGACAACACATGCAGTTTTAGGGTTTCTCCTCCTCCAAGAGTTGGAAAACAAACTTGGCTAATCTTACTTTAAAATAAATTTGCTTGCATGGTCTCACTTTAAATTACTTTCCATGTGAAAACGTTTGGCAAGTTGTGCATTATTAACTCCATTTTTTGCTTGAAATAAATATGAAATTATATCCTATTTAGCAATAACCAAAACAATCTACTCCATGCTGATGTTCTAACTGTGAATAGACCTACATAGGAGAGGTTAGGAAACAATCTTATATCCAGTCTGCACAGACTATTTGATAATTAAAATATATCTTTAAAAAGATACATATGTTTTTCAAAGAAAATATAATATAAAATATTATTTTTTAAAAAGATATAACTTTTAAAAAACAAACAATATGCTCATCTTAAAAAGCCCCAAGATCTCATCTTTGATGAATACTGGATTTACATCTATAAATATTTTATTACTTTAATCATTGCTTAGAAGACATTCTTGCTATTTTTTTCCCCAAACACGACAGCTTATTGCTAGTAATGCTAACATGATTTTTAACACCTGCAAAACTCAGAACTGTGAGCCACCTAATTTAACACCTCCTACCAGAAGAGCTTACAGAAAGTTTTGCTCATTTTAGCTTTTCCCTTGTCTAGACTAGTACCTTCCAAAAACGTTATCTGAACTAAACTAGTTCAGATAAACAGCACCAATACAGATGGAGTTAAACAGATCTTGAAAGGCACATATTAAAGCACAAAGGCTTTAACTGCAGTTTTATGATATATTAACTGGATCACACTAAGTAATTTCATTTTGCATCACATATTTAAGCTCTAATCTATATAGGCCTCGTGATTTCCTTGTACTCATCTTAAAATATAATTAGGGGCACACAGCGTTTAACAGCATCACCTTGGAAACAAGGCAGTATGTTGTCCCAGCACACAAATAATGCCCTTGCATTTTTCTCAACAGGATGTTTTCATATGGCCTTTTTGAGTGTTTTTAAACCACAAAATATTTCAGGCCTAGATAAAGTCAGCAAATAAAAGGAAATGGTGATGTATTCTAAATAAAAGAAAGTTTTGCTCATCTTAACATTAGGTTTTCTTCATTCTTTCTGTTTTAAGAGCCACTTTCACTATGACTCAACACGTTTAAGACAAGACGAGAGAGAAAACTCAAAACTATCATTTTTCTGTGATTTTTGTCTTCCTCACACAGGGATGATATACAACGATTTACATTTGCCTCACCAGAATAAAGGCATAACTATTTCCTATCACCTACAGTCCTCTTTGTCCATCTTGTTTCGTAATCTTCCTAATTCATTGTTTAGATTCTAATTTTTTCTGGATAGATACTGATGGACTTCCAACATACTTCTGGAAAGCAAAAAAAAAAAAAAGGTAAAATTAAGCAATCCCCAGCTCACCCATACTGTCAGATATACACTGTTGAAGTATGTTGACACTCAACTACAGTGACAAGAGCAGAAATGAGAAGTGGTTATCAGGAAACAAAGGGGGGAAAAAAAGGAAAAGAAGGAGAGACAAATCACAGACACATAGAAGTGCTTACGATCTCACAAGTACCTATCAAAAAATGTCATCTTCACCTTATCTCAACAATTTAAGTGGTTGAGTCCTCAAACATATGCCTTAAGCTCCCAGTACTACCTGTACTTTGCCAGTGGAGTTTACAGGTTGTCTATAGTTCTACTGCTTATGCAATGCCTCCTTACCTCTGCCTTGGGAGAGGGAAATAGCTCAAGATGCAAGACAAACTAAGAACTTCCAAAACAGGCATTATCATCATCAGGACAGGAGTACCAAGAAAATTCTCCACACATACCCATCAGGACTGAGGTCCAAGTAAAAGACTGAAGGCATTTTCATTCACATACCACACAGAAAAAAGGATTTTACCCTGTAGAGGCCACTTGTGACCATCTAACAACAGATCTGCTGCACCACCTTCTATAAAGTTTCAGTATTCACAAAAGGCATGAAGATGAAGCTTCCTAGGAGATGGAAGTTCTTCATCATGTGGATCTTCAAGCCTCACCAAGTCACTGCTCCTGTAAGTAACATTCTAGCTCTTCAGGCAAGGACACTGAAATCCTACCAAGATGTATTTATATTGCCTCAATCCAAGAAATCAAAGAGGTTTCTGAGAATTACAAAGCAAAAACAGTTTCAACAACCACACATAAACCCCATCCTAGATACATCCTTAAGAGGGGACTTTTGGAGGTCTTGAGATATTCACATGGAAACTAAACAATTGCCCCCAGTAGAAAAATTTATATAAGAGTGTTTTCTGGTTATTCTGAACTGAATAATTTAAAGTTTTGTGGATCTCATGAAAAGCAGGCCACATAGTCTGAGTCAGAAATGCTCTCTGTAAGGACCTAAAAGATCAGGATGGACCAGAGAGTGGGGCGGGGGGGGGGAAAAAAGGAAGCCTTCAAAAAACTACTTCTATCTTGGTGGGTTTAGAAACAGAAGCCTTAAAAACAGGTTATTCTCTTAAATTTAAATGATGATCAGAGAACTGATATGATTACAAAAGAAGTCCTTGCCCACAGCAACAGAAATAATACTTTTTTTATTAAAGCTGTTCTAAGAAAATATATACAAAACCCCAAAACATGGCATGATAAACTAATAATCCTCTAAGATCAAAGGAAGCAATTACTCACTGAACCTGTCCCATCTTCAAATTTGCATTAAGGTTGTTGGATAGGTTGTTCTAATTGCACTTGTGGTTCATTAAACTACCATCTCACTTGTCTTTGTTATTGCAAACAACACACTCAAAATTCTTTCTTGGATGGGAACCTTAATAAAATACATGACACTATGAAATTTTACATGAAGTATTTCCTGAACTTGGAACTGGACGTTTTCTGTACTTCTCTTTCCCGTAAGTTAAGAGTTAAGAACGGCCAGGAAGTCATGAATCTTTTGTGGTGTGTAGACCCTCTCATAGTGCTAGAAATCTAAGCTTGCCAGAAAAACACTTGAATAGATTGAATGTTGTGAGAATAAACTCTGTAGAAAAGCTGAGGAGCTCAAAGACAGAGGGTGGGAGTTCTACCAATGTTCACCTACACAGGAGATAAAATATATCACAGTATCACTAAGGTTGGAAGAGACCTCGAAGATCATTGAGTCCAACCTGTCACCACAGACCCCATGACTAGACCATGGCACCAAGTGCCACGTCCAATCCCCTCCTGAACACCTCCAGGGACGGTGACTCCACCACCTCCCTGGGCAGCCCATTCCAATGGCGAATCACTCTCTCAGTGAAGAACTTTCTCCTCACCTCCAGCCTAAACTTCCCCTGTTGCAGCTTGAGACTGTGTCCCCTTGTTCTGGTGATGGTTGCTAGGGAGAAGAGGCCAACCCCTTCCTGGCTACAACCACCCTTCAGGTAGTTGTAGAGAGCAATGAGATCACCCCTGAGCCTCCTCTTCTCCAGGCTAAACAATCCCAGCTCCCTCAGCCTCTCCTCATAGGGCTTGTGCTCAGGCCTCTCACCAGCTGTGGTCACACCAGCCTTGTTGCCCTTCTCTGGACACATTCAAGTGTCTCAATGTCCTTCTTAAACTGAGGGGCCCAGAACTGGATACAATACTCAAGGTGTGGCCTAACCAAAGCAGAGTACAGGGGCTCAATGACATCCCTGCTCCTGCTGGCCACACTATTCCTAATGCAGGCCAGGATGCCATTGGCCTTCTTGGCCACCTGGCCACGCTGCAGGCTCATGTTCAGGCAGCTGTCAATCAGCACCCCCAGGTCCCTCTATGTTTGGCAGATCTCCAGCCACTCCAACCCCACCCTGTAGCTCTGCGTGGGGTTGCTGTGGACAAAGTGCAGCACCCAGCACTTGGACTTGTTGAGTGCCATCCCGTTGGACTCTGCCCATCTGTCAGTGGGAAGTTTAGGCTGGAGGTGAGAAGAAAGTTCTTCACGGAGAGAGTCATTCGCCATTGGAATGGGCTGCCCGGGGAGGTGGTAGAGTCACCATCCCTGGAGGCATTCAGAGGGGATTGGACGTGGCACTTGTTGCCATGGTCTAGTCCTCAGGTCTGTGGTGACAAGTTGGACTTGATGATTTTTGAAGTCTCTTCCAAACTTGGTGATTCTGTGAAATGTGAAAAACAAGAGCAAACAGAGTATTTTTTATTTTTTTCCCCCACCATCAGTCATGGAGCAACTATCCAGATTATGACAAACTTACCCCAAAATAATCAGTCTGCCAGGGGGCAGAATTGAAGACAAGAGAAAGTCTCATTTGAAAACCCAGGGTTTCCTCATTTCACTCTAAATAATATTTCAAGAAATTCTATAAGCTTTAAAAATAAAGAAGTCCTCTAGAATGACAGATGTCATCTATCTGGGCTTTGGGAAAGACCTTTCACTCCATCTCCCACAGTATCTCCCCTAACCTGGAGAGATACAGAGATTGATTTTAGTGGGTACACTGGTGGATAATTGGTTGGATGGTCACATCCAGAGAGCATCTCACTGTCCAGATGGAGACATGTAATAGTGTACTTCAGGATCGACACTGGGACCAATGCTATTTCACATCTTCATCAATGACACAGACAATGGAATCAAGCACACCCTCAGCAAGTTCATAGATGACACAAAGCTGAGTGATGCAGCTGAGATGCCAAAGGGAGGAGATGTCATCTAAAGGGACCTGCACAAGCTTGAGAAGTGGGGCCATGTGAGCCTCTTAGTTGAGTACAAGGCCAAATGCTAGGTCCTGCACCTGGGTTGGGGCAAGCCCCAGATATCAGTACAGGCTGTGGAATGAGTGGATTGAGAGCAGCCCAGCAGATAAAAACTTGGAGTGGATGAAAACCTGGACGCAAAATCACAAGGTGCACTCACAGTCCAGAAGACCAACCATATCCTGGACTGCACCAAAAAAAGTGTGGCCCGCAGGTCAAGGGAGGTGACTCTACCACTCTACTCCATTCTGGTGAGACCCCCACCTGTTGTCCTGGCTCCACGACACAGTTACGGTTTTAGTTCACAAGAAGCTGGGAAGGGACTAGCCAAGGCAGCAAGCTGAACTAGCCAATAGGTATTTGATACTATGCTGACATCATGCCTGCTATACAAAGGAAGGGCTAGCCAGGGCAAAGCAGGGGTTTGAGCCTGTAACTGTGGGGCAGCAATTCCTTTTTCTTCTTTGTTCCTCTCTCTTATTCTGCAGTGGGACAAGGGTGTCTACATCCACAGCCTTTTTGCCCCCACAGCATGCTCATAATAGTGCATCAAAATACTCAGACCTCTCCAACATACTATGATTGCTCTCAATGTAGTCTGAAAATGCACAGCATATACTGTCCCATACTAAGGTACTCAGAAGTAGTAACTAAAATAGCTTTATAGAATAGAATAGAATAGAATAGAATAGAATAGACCAGACCAAGTTGGAAGAGACCTTCAAGATCATAGTGTCCAACCTATCATCCAAACCACTCCCACTCAAAGACAACACAAAGTTTAATATGCCAGTAAAATTTAGTATTACAATCTCCTAAAACAAATAAGAGTATGTATTTGTACATAAATGGATTTACAAAGCAGTATAGCAGAATATCTTGGGAAAATCCACTATAAGCACAAATGACACCAAGGTAAAAGTAAGTGTGTTTTCTTTCATTCTGATGTTTGCTGTTTATTTCAAAGTGTCTGCCCCTAGAAGCAGACACTTCTACCTCCCTAGAGCAATCCATCTTTTTATATATAGACATGTAGGTAAATATTTGCAACAGAAAACTCAGGTAAAAAAATCTCACACAGAATACCAAGTGTATGGGATGTCACATTGCAAAGGTAAGATCAGGTGATTTTGTTGTTAAGATCTGAAAGTTAGTAATTTATCTGATGAGGATGCTGAATCTAGGAGGCCATATTACATAAACAGAACAAACGGTATTAATTAAAGTTATTTGGCTGTACTGGTTAGAAATGTCCAAAAGAATTGATTCATTTGTTTCACTCTAAGAATGTACACCAGGTCTTGTAATGAACTACACAGAATGTATTTCATATAAAAATTAACACATCTTTGGTGTTATACTGTTACTGAGTTAAGAGGTGACAATACATAACCTCAGAGAAAGATGACACCTCAAGCTGATTGCACCTACTCACTCAAGCAGAAAGCACAATGGGGACACTAAACCTGCAGCAGAGGCATCTTCCCATGCTCAGCTCCTGTTTCATGTATCTGCTATCCTGCAAAAACTCATTGATACTAGAAGTAACACCGTAACACTACAGGGTTTGCCCTGGTGTAGTTACCTCACCCGTGAGTGTATCATTTATTCTTTTTCACTCATACAAGCTTTATTCACCGTACCAAATGAAGGATTTTCAATTAGGTATGTATATTTACAGTGTTTTGTTAGTGATCAAGCAAGTAAATAAGCCCTTTGAGCTTCAACTCCATTTTACTGACTCAGCCTTTCTGCTTAATTTTTACATAATATTCCAGAGAAAGAGATAAAATTGAAAGTACATGCTTATCTTTGTGGTGTATTTGGCCTGAAGTAAACTATTGAGTATAACACCAACTACAGGAGTGATTCACCTCCAGCAGAGATGAATCCTGCAGAATGTCCCAGTAGAAGACACGTCACCATACAAAGCTTTCTCTCCATACACAGGAGACAAAAAAGAAAAAAAAAAAAGCAAACACAAATAAACCACAAAACACCACACAAACACAAACAAACAAACAAAACCTGAAACATCTGAGTTCCAGACAATGGCAAAGATCAACAGAAACTACATGGAAGAACACCAGCAGAATGTTTTCTAGTATCCTGAGAACATACTTCCTCCTGGCAGCAGCAATTTATTAGAAAATACATGAAAGAGAAAGCATCTCACTCTTCCGGCACTAGTCAGCATGTTGTTTATCAGCAATAACTAGCAGTAAAATTATCTGCTACAACTGAGAAGACATGAACTCTGGTACTTGGAACTCAGAGTAAAAATGGTTGCACAATCAT
Organism: Picus viridis; assembly: GCA_033816785.1. NCBI lineage: Eukaryota > Metazoa > Chordata > Aves > Piciformes > Picidae > Picus > Picus viridis. The sequence goes on from CM066606.1 coordinate 58,483,807, forward strand.
CATCATCATCATCATATTTACTTGAATCAAGGGTTTGTGTATGAGAGGAAAGGTGTGGGGAGGTAACTTTAAGGGAACTGAATCCTAACACATAAGTCGTCTTATTGCCTACGAGGATAGGTCACCTCTCAGCATCAAAATATGAAATTACTCTAGCAAGGGTGGAGAACTGACTTCTTACAGTAGAAGAATTCCTTTAGTTTTTCAGACAAGTTTTACTTATGCACTTGGTATAAATATGAAAATGCAATGACAGATGGCTTACTTAAATTGCCTAGGCATGCCCTGACACCTGAAATGCTTCTGGGTATCTGTGACATTGACAGAGCTGTAAATATTGCACTGAATTCATAGAGATTGGAACTCTCTAAAAGGCAAATAGAAAAAGGCAAATATCTTAGGCTACCTTAAACATTGGACACCTGTATTTCAACAGTTGATTCAAGCCCAGAGAGTCTATTTCATGAATCTCATCAGTTTTTTAGTTCAAATTCTTCTTTCTTGAAAAATTTGGAACTAAAGTTGTCTCTCTTTATAGGCTGTGACATTAAGATACGGACAGAAATGTACCAAGTGAAAATAGTTTTTCCTCAGTGAATCAAGGATAATTGTAATCTGCACTCTGATGAAAAATAAGGAAAGACAAACAGGCCTGATTTACGCAAAATTTCTTATTAATTACATTCTGGAAAGGCAAGATTATTGTAAATTATTGACTTTTTCTATGGAAAAAGCCACCTCATTTTGTGAAAGCTGCTATAAAACAACTAAATATCTACCAAGTATGCCAACTTGGTACATTTAGTATTTTAATAAATGGAACTTCTACAATATAACTTAGGGAAAAAGACAAGCCATAAACAAAAACAAAGGGAAACGCAGATTCCATCATTTCCAGGCACTCTGTGACCAGAACGTACTCCAACATTTAAATTCTCATTTACATTCAAAGCCAAAAAATCCCATACTGTTGGTTGATTTTTATTTAATAAAACAATACACATTACATGAGAGTCCTGTGCCAGAAACATGCATGAACAACCTCGGTCGCATGTATGATAGCATCACACAACAGAAATTAAGCTAGGTAGAGACGGGAAAGATTCCTGACAATCCACACTGACCTTCAGAACCACAGACTACACTACTCACAAGTAACAATAGTACTTGCACACAGCATAGCACACTGTGAAAGTATAGAAATACAATCACACGAGGTTTCAGATTACAAACTTGCAACCAGCTGCTCTACCAACATGGGAAAGTAAAAAAGTATGTAAATCTCTCACATTCCCAGGTAAAAATATTGTGATGATTACCATTACTTTCTGCTCCTAAAACCATTACAATTCTAACTTCAAGATGTCACAATACCAGAAGTGCAAGTGTGCGAGTTACTGTCCACTGGGAGGCTGACAGTCTCCTCATTACAGCAATAGATTTTAAAGTTGGAAATTGTAATAGCTTCTGTTCTCAGGAAATCAGAGGATCATAGGATATTAGGGGTTGGAAGGGACCTTCAAAGATTCTCAAGTCCAATCCCCCTGCCAGAGCAGGACCACAGAATCTAGCACAGGTCACACAGGAAGACATCCAGACAGGTCATGAAAGTCTCCAGAAAAGCAGACTCCATACCTTCTCTGGGCAACCTGTTCCAGTGCTCTGTGACCCTCACAGTAAAAAAAGTTCCTTCTCATAGTGAGGTGGAACCTCCTGTGCTGTAGTTTTTATCCATTACCCCTTGTCCTATCACAGGGTGCAAACTGAGAAGAGCCTTAGAAGAGCCAGAGTTTTAGCCCATGGCATTTCTGCAAGTGTATCTCTGAGGAGCGCACAGTTAGCCCTGCAGAAGTCGAGGGTTGTAATCCTACTTACTGCCCTGCTTCTACCCTGTATAACACTGAACTCCACCGTGTCATGGTCACTGTCAACAAGGCTGTTCCCAACTTTAATGTCTCAGACTGGTCCTTCTCTCTTAGTCAACACAAGGTCCAGCGGTGCACCTCTCCTTGTTGGCTCCTCCACTACCTGCATCAAGAAGTTATCATTGACGCACTGCTTTTGGACTGGCTGTGCCTGGTTTTGTGGGTTTGCTAGTAAAGGTCAGGGTCATTGAAGTCACCCCTGAGTACCAAGGAGAATGTACTAGAGGCTGCCTCCAGCTGACTGTAGAAGGCCTGATCAGCACCTTCTGCTTGATTTGGTGGTCTATAGTAGACCCCCACAACAGTTTCACCTACCTTTCCACATCCCTTAATTATTACCCACAAGCTTTCCACCTGTTCCTCCTCCCTCCCAGGGGGTAACTTGACACATTCCATTTGCTCTCTCACTTAGAGAGCAACACCACTGTCTCACCTTGTTCAGTTTGTGATGTAAGAACCAAACCGGGACAGTAGATGATGGCAATAAGATAGGCAAAAAGGATCAAGATAAAATAAATGAAAGAAAAAAAAATAAGAGAGCACATTCTATGAAAACCGTAGAGCCGTGAGCAGCACTATGGTTATGAAGAGAAACGTTAAACTGCAGAGTGCGTAAGATTTGCTCTGAAGTGGTATACTGACATCAGGACCAGAAATGGAAAGCTTGCCTAGTTCCCGAATTCATTAAAGATTTCATTAGCACCTAGGTCAATGATATAAGGTGTCTAATTATCATTTCCAGCAAGTAAAAACATTAAATTGTGTATCTTGAATGATGCTGCTATCATGGTAGACTGGCATCAACATGCGCTGTGTCTCAGTTTCCTTGACAGCAGCACCCAATTTCAACTAATAAAATAAAGTGATAAAAGAATCAATACCACGAGCTTATGGGCATAATTATTCTGACATTCAGTACTAAAAATCTGTTGGACTGGCATGACACTTTAAGTCTAAAACTTTAACATCATCCACATTTGGGGGATTTTTTTTTTTTTAACATTAAAAGGAAAAAATCACAGAGGTACAACTGAGTAGAATTTTCAGTTGTAAACAGACAGCTATAGTTTTATGGTACAAAAGCAACCTAAACTTAATACTTAAAAAAAAAAAAAAAAAAAAAAAAAAAAAGTCAATAAATTATGAAAGGTGGAAAAGTGTATTAAGTGTAATTTTTTCTCTGATAAAATTAAGTCATACATATTGTCTTTCAATATATATTTCACAATGACTATGTTGTTTGGATAGCATGAGCTGGACAAAGCTACCCTGAAGACCATGACACTCTTTTACCCAAACAAGTCAGGATACTAAATAACTTCTTTTTTCCCTTTGAAACAGTTGTTACTGCTTGAGGCGGCTGCAGCACAAAATCAAAATATCTTCAGAAAGGTCTCAAAACAGTCGAGCTGAAAATCTAAGCCAAAGTTTCATTTAACAGCCTGTCAGTTTTTTGATGTGAAGCTAATGAATGCAGTGGCAAACAGATCCATCAAACCTAACATCAAAACAACTGCACTTCATCCCACCAAATGGAAAAACACAACCTGCAGGCCAGCACTTTGATCTAACCCATCACAGAAAAAACGGTTGCTAAGCAGCTACCACTGAAGAATGCATGAGTAATTACTGACTTAATTTTATGAAAGAGAGCAATAATACTTAAGTAGCCCCAGTTTCAAGTAGAAAAGGTTGGACTTCTCTCCTCAGGCTCTGCAGACCAGCTAAATAACAAGCTTTCCAGCACCAACATCTGAAAACAAATCACATCTTAAGAGGACATGCAATACAAAAGAATCATTGTGACTAGTAAAATCACCTAGTGTGACTCCACCCCTGATAGAAGGCAGTAGAATTTACATACATTCATACTGAGTGAAAGTCACCAAGTGGTGCCACAAAACAGGGACAGTGAGCAGTGACAGCAATATTCAGAAGTGCCAGTGCTATCTGAAAGTATGCATACCAATTTGGGCAAGGGGTGGCAGAGAGTTGTGAGAGGCCCTGACAGTAGCATTGAAAAAAGCACCAGACCAGGGAAATGCAGAGACTTAAACACTAAAAAGCAGAAAATGTTAGAAAATAAATTAAGATAATCACCACTGCATAAAGGAAAATCAGAGAGCCCTGACTGAACCTGCTCACATCACCAATTTCCTGGACTTTTCCTAGAGAGAATCTCCATTTCAACCCAATTCTCTGTTCTGTGAACTACTTTTTCTTATCAAGCTTAAGTGGGAGCATGCAATGTTTTTCAAATATTTAGAAAACAGCAACGGGGGGGGGGGGGGGAGGGAGGGAGGGGAAAAGGGGGGCGGGGGAGAGAAGCTTGTGCAAAAAAAGTACATCTTATTCAAACTACCAATCTATTTCCAGTTCACTATCTCACTATCAAATTAGACTCCATAAAGTTTATTGGTCCTACCCACCAGAGCTAAAATGTGGATAGGATCTCAATTGATAAACCTAGTTTTGTCACCTGTAAGTGAAAGAACCATATCTTTTGTGTGAGGGTGCCCTGGTTTGAGGCCAAGGCAGATCCTCTCTTGCCCCTGACAGGGGCAAAAGAATGACACTCACACAAACGAACTGCAGAAGTGACAGAAAGTTTAAACGGAAAAGCATCAAGTGTTTCACAGAAACTACAAGCACTGTGACAAAAGAAACCCAAAGCGTACAGAATCCACTACAGCATACACAAAAGCCTCCCAACACTTCCCTTCTCCCACCTGAGGGTATACCCAGGGCTCTTTCTTCCCTCCCCCTCCCCCCTCCCCCGCCGCCGCTGCTAGGCTAGTCTCAGGCTGGCCAGCTCTGAGACTAACCAGGGAAGAAACTAATTCTTGAGTACGCTTTGATCTAACAGAATTTCCTCCTTAATAATTACCTTCTCTCTCTCTAACCCTTTTTGGAAAAAAAGGGGGAAGGGCGAGAAGGGGGATTGTAGGGTCCTTTCTCCTTGGAGGAGGGAAGGTTTTCTGTGTTACGTTCTTTGCTGTATATTTTTGTATATATTGTAAATACTGTATATTGTGTATATATTCATCTGCATTTCATCCTGCTTGTAAATATAGCTTATTCTGGTTTTTTTTTTGCTTCTCCGACTGAGTTAGTCGCGGTTTCTTTGGGGGGGAGAACTGAACTTTCTCTCGCCACCACAATGGGTATGAAACACACAGCTTCCTCTGTCCACCTACTGGGTTGGACCCCTCTGGACACCAAAGGTGTTACTTACATGGCAGCAACAGGAGGCAGCCAGCCTAAACTGCTACAGAGGGCAACATCAGCATTTATTACAAACACCGATTACAACAAGCATAAACACAGAATTAATAAACATATATAATCCATTGATTTGAAAGGGATGCAGAGGGTGTCCCAGCCTGCAGCTAATAAAGAAAATAAGATTTTTCTGTGACTAGAGAAGTGTCTTTTATACAGTTGCTTCAGAAGGATTTTTCTTTTATTAGACAACAAAGAATTGTGTAAACTTCTCTATTCACCAATCCTGACAACTGAACATCCTCCCTCCCTTGTTCAGCACTCAAGTCACCTACTCCACACAAATCAAAAGTAGATACTCACAAAACATACAGACTAATTCTCACTGGCTCATCTGCTTTGCTAACAGTAATGAAATGCACTGGAGTAAGGAAATTCAAAATGTACTTCAGGAAGCTACACATTTCCAGTCTAACTGAATGCAGCTCCAGTAGGAAAATGACAACATTCACAGGAACCTAAAGAAATACCTTAGCTGCCCCTATTTTTTGACTTTAGATACTTTTCAGAAATAAACAGCATTCAACAAATGAAAGTTAAAGAACTATGATTAAGAAAATCTAAGGCTTACAGTGCCTCTCATCCTCACAGAACATAACTGAGTACTACCTACCTTTGATTTTGTATGTCACACTATTATCGTGTATCAGCACTTCACCAACATATGTCTGCACCACACCGGTTTACCACCAAGCATCTGCAGAAGAGCATGACCAGTTTCTTTCACCAGTATCTCCTATTCCCCTTCTTGAGTGTTCCTGGCAGTGGAACAAGAGCAAAAACTACACTGTTTCTCCCCAGGAGTTGGGGGACGTGGAGTATATCTATTATTACTCCATTTCTCTGTCCTTCATTATTTGGGATTTTTTGTTAGTTTTTAATCTGATCTACTCTTTTCTTCTGCTCAATTTAATTTACTTCTGCCCTAAAGTGAGAACACGTCTCAAAGTGGCAGCCAGGTTGTGGCAAACAGCACCCTAGAGGTGCCACTTTGTATTGTTCTTCATATGTCACTCCCACTCTGAGCACAAACGCTAGAAAACAAGCTGGAGGGTATGTCCCTGATCCCTGTGAGGGCGTGCACCATGATTGCAAATTTAGCATTTTTGAAGACAGAAAATAATTTTAATTTGCATAGACAGTGCCTTCTTTTCCAATATCAAGAGTCTAAACCATCTCTGATATAACATTTGCAATCAATTTCACAGAATCTGTAACAACCACAGTATTTCTTGTAACAAAGCAGATTGTCACACAGCCTAATGATTTATTTAATGGAAATCTCTGCCTAATTCTTTTTTGCCCCTTGCAAAAGTAGTGAAGAATGACTACTGTACTTCAGAACTTTTCCTGACAGAAAAATCCAGCTGTAATCAATTAGAAACTATTCTGTAAAAATAAAAGTGCTGCTGCAGGAAGACAAATAATCATTCATCAAGACACAACATTCTCTAAGGAGAGCACATCAGCAAACTGACCTGGATTTTGCTTATGCAGACAATTTCTGCAGTACAATACAGAAGAATTAGGGGATCTAAAATATTTTTTTCAATTAAAATTCTTGTACATACCACGTAAGGAAAATAGTCAAGTATATCAGTACTCTGAAAAGTGACAAAGAATGACCTTTTTAATTAATATTGCCAGGAAGTTTCCTGAGACTGTGAAAAAAAATTAATCATAATCACTTTTTTCTATGGAAACAAGTAATCAAGGAACAGAGTACCCAATTTACAGTAACTCGGTAACTTGTGTGTGTTATCAAAGTTTCATATAATTACAATTTAATAACAGATAACCAGTTAAAATACTTTCTCTGTTTGACTTGCTTACTTGTTAATTTTGTGCAATAGGGTGTCATGAAGAATTATTTCGCCACCATTCCACCAATTCTTTCCTTACATCTTTCCATTTTGAAATCTTTACAAATCTACTATGAGCACTTCCTTGCATATTATTTCTTCATTTGAAAAACAGATTTGAATTCTAATTCTTGTGGTAATAACTAATAAAAAATAAGCAGGTAACATTAAGCACATTGACAGCCAAAAAAAATGGAGCTCACATTTGACTAAGATTTCTAAGATTTCTCTACAGAGGAAGACTAGTTGTTACTGCTTCGGCCGCCACTTCCAGACTTTCAGATACTTAAATCCAACTGCAGACACCACTAAACTACTTCACTTTCTCATAACCTAAATGAACAATACTGCTCCCATGTGCAACAACCACAAAGCACGAAATTCAGTGTTCTAAGCTTTATTCATATACTAAATAAAACTCTATGTAGGACTGTATAATGCCAAGACTTCCTAGATTCAAATTTTCAGAAGCATTCCCTGGGGTCAGGGAATAAAATTTCATTAGCTTAAAAAAATTATCTTCTAACTCCGCTGAATTTAATTATGACATTAAGCGTACAATAACTGAGATGCACATTGGAAGCATAAAACATTTAAGTTGTACTGGTGCAGCTACACACCAAATGGTAGATCATTATTTTTAAAGATGTAAGAAATATGAAGCCTGTACACTGAAAGGGATAACACTGCAGGTATCATTAACTCAGCTTTGCTACATCTAAAGACAAGGTTTGCCATTCCTGAAGTTCAGCTCAATCAATTTTAGAGCTGCAGCACATTCATACCTTTCAAAATCCAAAATAGTTTTAAACTAATAAATTTCTACGCCTGTACTCCCGTCAACTTTGTTTCATCTCACTAACTATACAAATAACTAACTACGCAAATCTCAAACTACCAAAGATAACGAATTTTTTTTAATTAACTTCAGAGTCAAGACCTTACTGTTGGCTACTAAAATACAACTTTCCCACCAGCCTGCACAAGTGAGATGCATACTGATGCTAAGCATCTACCACTGAAGAATGCAGGACTAATGACTGACTGCATTTTATGAAAAAGAGCAATACATTTTTGTAAGAATATATAAATTTTTTTATAAACATGGCCCATTTGAAGCATATCTAAACTCACTAACAGTAATCATCAGTAGTGTCTAGAATCATACATTTCTGTTATTTGAGAACCTTTTTGTGATGGACTTCCAATCCCAAGTGTTTAATGAGTTTAATTATTTATGTTTCTCTCCAGGTATCAAAGTTCTTAGATTAATAAGGTCCTTTCACAAACAGTAGAGCTTATAGGATCTTTAAGAGCAGAAGTCTGTTGTCTTAAAATATACTAACCTCACTATACATAGCTCCACTTTAAAAAATATGTAAATAAAAAGAGATCTGAAGAAAAACACATGCATTAAGATGTAAACAAAACTCATTACTGAGAGCAATACATATTGCTTGAAGTGTAATATCCAATAGAAAAAGAACATCTGTAATTAACATTTTAATGGCAGGGTAAGGTACCACCTGATACAACAGATCTCCCAAACAGCTTCTTTAGATTGTCACAAAGAAATAACCACAGAAAAATCTCTTTATGCATCAATCTTCTGCAATACGACTTACCAACTTCGCTGCCTTTCCATAATCAATCCATCGGATGGTGGCAAAGTTTGTTGACTCTGCACAGTTAAAACCATGGTTAAATCCTGCATGATATCCATATGGAAAAGTGATCACAAATTCCCCTGCCTCTTGTGTAACCTGTAGCACAAAATTGAAATAAAAATACAAGAATAATTAAAAAACAAACCACTAAACAAATCACAATGCAAAAGTAGTTGTACTCCTGAAGCAATGAAAACTGTCTTTGCATTTGCAAACACCTACAGAGAAACCATTTTTTTAACCTTCCACACAGCTGCAATTTAATGCAAGCAGTAATAGTATACTTCAGACAATCTTGTTTAATATGAAATACATACATGCCCTAACCTTCTGTGATACTCTGCGCACTCAGAGACAGCTTTAATTTCTTAAAAGTCAATCCTACAAAGACAGTATCAATCCAACAAGAACCATAAAATGGTAGGGATTAGAAGGGACCTCTGAAGATTGTAACAAAGGATGAGGAAAAGGCAGAGGTACTTAACACTTTCTTTGCCTCAATTTTTACTAGCAGGACAGAATGTCTTCCAGACAGCTGGCCTGCAGAGCTGGCAGAAGGAGACAGGGAGCTGCAGAGTTCCCACTGCTCCAGGAGGGATAGTTAGAGATCTTCTGAGCCGCTTGGACCCCCACAAGTCCATGGGACCGGATGGGATCCATCCTAGGGTGCAGAGAGAGCTGGCAGATGAGCTGGCCAAGCCACTCTCCATCATTTTTCAACAGTCCTGGCTCACTGGAGAGGTCCCAGAAGACTGGAAGCTGGCCAACGCGGTGCCCATCCACAAGAAGGGCTGGTTGGAAGAACCAGGGAATTCTAGGCCTGTCAGCCTGACCTCAGTGCCAGGCAAGATTATGGAACAGGTCATCTTGAGTGCGATCACACAGCACTTACAGGATGGCCAAGGGATCAGGCCCAGCCATCATGGATTTAGGAAGGGCAGGTCCTGCCTGACCAACCTGATCTCCTTCTAGGATCGGGTGACCCACCTGGTGGATGTTGGGAGGCCTGTGGATGTAGTCTACCTGGACCTCAGCAAGGCCTTTGACACTGTCCCCCACAGCAAACTCCTGGCCAAGCTGGCAGCCCATGGCTTGGACAAGAGCACACTGCGTTGGGTTAGGAACTGGCTGGAGGGCCAAGCCCAGAGAGTGGTGGTGAATGGTGCCACATCCAGCTGGCGGCCAGTCACTAGTGGTGTCCCCCAGGGATCAGTGCTGGGCCCCATCCTGTTCAACATCTTTATTGATGATCTGGATGAGGGCATTGAGTCCATCATCAGTAAATTTGCAGATGACACCAAGCTGGGGGCAGGAGTTGATCTGCTGGAGGGTAGAGAGGCTTTGCAGAGGGACCTCGACAGGCTGGACAGATGGGCAGAGTCCAACGGCATGAGATTGAACACATCCAAGTGCCGGGTTCTGCACATTGGCCACAGCAACCCCATGCAGTGCTACAGGCTGGGGTCAGAGTGGCTGGAGAGCAGCCAGGTAGAGAGGGACTTGGGGGTACTGGTTGATGGTAGGCTGAACATGAGCCTGCAGTGTGCCCAGGCAGCCAAGAGGGCCAATGGCATCCTGGCCTGCATTAGGACCAGTGTGGCCAGCAGGAGCAGGGAGGTCATTCTGCCCCTGTACACTGCACTGGTTAGGCCACACCTTGAGTCCTGTGTCCAGTTCTGGGCCCCTCAGTTTAGGAAGGATGTTGACTTGCTGGAACATGTCCAGAGAAGGGCAACAAAGTTGGTGAGGGGTTTGGAAGACAAGCCCTATAAGGAAAGACTGAGGGAGCTGGGGTTGCTTCGCCTGGAGAAGAGGAGACTGAGGGGTGACCTTCTTGCTCTCTACAACTACCTGAAGGGAGGTTGTAGCCAGGCAGAGGTTGGTCTCTTCTCCCAGGCAGCCAGTACCAGAACAAGAGGACACAGTCTCAGGCTGTGCCAGGGCAGGTTTAGGCTGGATGTTAGGAAGAAGTTCTATACAGAGAGAGTGATTGCCCATTGGAATGGGCTGCCCGTGGAGGTGGTGGAGTCGCCTTCATTGGAGGTGTTCAGGAGGAGACTTGATGGGGTGCTTGGTTGCATGGTTTAGTTGTTTAGGTGGGTTGGATTGGTTGATAGGTTGGATGCGATGATCTTGAAGGTCTCTTTCAACCCAGTGTATTGTTTTGCATTGTATTGTACTTCAACTCCCCTGATGATGGAGGTACACCTAAAGCAGGCTGCACAGGAATGCATCCAGGCAGGACTTGAAAGTCTCCAGAGAGGGAGACACCACAACCTCTCTGGGCAGCCTCTGCCAGTGCCCTGTCACAGTAAAGAAGTCTCCTTAAGTTCAATTGAAAATTTCTGTGTTCTAGATTGTACCTATTGCCCTTTAACATATCACTGGGTACCACCTAAAAGAGCCAAACTCTCATCCTCATGTTTTCCACCCTTTAGGTATTTCCATGTATTTATAAGCTCTGCTCTTAGTCTTTTTTCCGGGCTAAAGAGCTCCACGTTTCTCATCCTCTCCTGGTAGGGGATGCTCCAGTCTCCTAATCACCCTCACTGGCCTTTTTTGGACTCTCTCTAGTATAGCCCAGTCCCTCTTGAACTGGGGAGCCTAGAGCTGGACACAATATTCTAGATGCCGCCTCACCAGGATAGAGAAAAGGAGGAGAGCCTCCCTTGACCTGCTGGTCACACTCTTATTAATGCACTTCTTGCCACAAGAGCAAGTGAACTTCTTATCCACCAGTACTCCCTTCTCCACAGAGCTGCTTTCCAGAAGATCCACCCCTAACCTGTCCTGATGCCTGGGATTATTTTTCCCCAGGTGCAGGACTCTGCACTTGCCCTTGTTGAGGTTCAACTCTACCCAACTGTCCAGCCTGTCCAGGTCTCACTGAATGGCAGCACAGCCTTCTGGTGCATCAGCCATTCCTTACTATTTTGTATTATCAGCAAACTTGCTGAAAGTACACTCCACCCCTTTATCCAGGTCATTGATGATGTTGAACAAGATTAGGCCCAGCACTAAGCCCTGGGGAACAGTGCTAGCTACAGGTCTCCAATTACACTCTGTGACACCAACCACAAACACCTGTGCTCCATCATTCAGACAGTTCTCAATTGCAGTAGTTTGGGCTGGGTGCCCTCTGCTACGGGGGTGTTTCCTGTGTCCAGAAGTCCAGCCCGGTGGGCAGACACAGGAAACCAGGTATTTCCTAGCATAATTCTCTGCACCACTGTAAAATCCAGCGTGGGGTCTGGCACTTCCTCTTTCTTCTTCTCGCCATCACCCGGTAACTGGGGGATATGTCTCCCGGCCATGGACCTGCCTAGGCCCAAGGCCACGGGAGGATGGGCAGTCTCAGATCTGGCCAGCTGAGACTAGCCTAGCAGTGGGGGAGGAAGAAGGAGCCCTGGGGGTCTTGGGTGTACCCTGAGGTGGGGATGGGATGTTTCTGGGTCTGCTTTGGGATTTCTTTTGTCACTGCGCTTTTGGCTCTCTGTACACACTCACTGCTTTCCATTTAAACTTTCCATCACTTTTGCAATCCATTTGTCTGAGTCATTATTTTTGCCCATGGTAGGGAGGGGATCTGCCTCAACCCATTACATCAATCCACTTCACTTTCTGTTCATCAAACCCACACTTCCTAAGCTAACCTAGGAGAATGTTATGGGAGGCAGTGTCAAAAAGCCTTAATCAATAAACTAGAAGATTCAGAATTAAACAGTTAAATGAGATTTCTCATATTCTGCTTGGTAAGTCTTTTTACATGAAATACACATCAGACAGCAGGCCCACTAAAAAGCAAACAGATCTATTTAAATGAAGCAAATCATCTGAGCAATGATAGATGACTGTTCAGTAAGATGCATTTGCTGATCACAGGAAAATAGGAGAGTTCTTAGCGATTAAATAGGCTGCATTCATTGTGTCACAATGGTTTGCATAAGCAATAAAGTAAGAAAAACTGGAAGAACAAATACAGCTTTCTCTAGGGAAGTGCCCTTATGACTGAAATCGCAAAAAGGGAGAGTTAAATTTTAAACAATCACCAAAATTAAAAGTCTTAACTGCAAATGCTGCTTATTATGTTATGTCTTATATCTTAGCTTTTTGCTGGCATAGTTGTCTTAAACTCCATTTCTGCTTTTAGAATCCCTCCTTTCTTCTTCAAAATTCTCATCATACAGTTTTATTAATTCCGTGTGCATTTTTTTCCTCAGTGTGAGAAGAAATACACAGGGACAGTACTTCAAGATGTGTATTTCTGATAGTATCCCCTCTGCGTGAAGAAGGAAAACAGAAAAAAATATACTTCACTAATAACATTTTGCATTTGCACTCTCCAAGGTTAATTCTGTGTGGGTTCATATTTCACATATGCATGCAAATGCAGAGGTGCATCTATTGTAACTGCTACTGTAGCACTGCAACAATCGCTGTGGGAATGTTTAAGAAAGATTATTCTCAATACTTACAATTCCAAAATTTATCTCAATACACCCTCCCAATGCTGACAGTTTAGCAGGTGTTCTATTACAACAAGCCACAGTTCAGCTACCACCCAGTAGGCATAGGCTGACTTATCAGCATTCAGCACATTTCCACTTCTATCACTTTGAGCCATGAGACATCACAGCCTGGTTCTCTCTATTCGCTTTTTCACTGAATCCCATTAATTATAATTACACTTGGGTACAGCCTGCTTCCTCCCACGACTAGGTGACACAAAACCTAAATGTTTAACTATTTCTAGGGGGTGCTATTTTTGTTGTTGTTGCTTTCAGCATTAAAACACAGAAATCAAGATCTTGAAATAAGGATGTCTGCTTTCTCACACACCTCAAATCTATGGTACTGAAAACAAATAACAAGTATGCTAGCATTCTGTAATACACTGCTTTAAACACCAGCCACTGAAAAATGTACTGTTCAGAGTAATGTTCTTTGAATCCCAAACTATAAATCTAGTTATAAAACGTTTCAATCTAGAAGTTTTCATCTGACACTTCATGATAAAGCACAAGGCTATGACAGGAATCAGTATTTACCTATATATTATACAAACTGAACTCAGCAACTACTTTCCATATGATAATATATCATTCAGAAAACAAACTACTTCTTAGGTAAGTAATTTATTCAAAAAAGCTTGCTTTCCATGGCAGGCAGTATCATTCTAAATGCCTACATTTCTTCAGTTTTATATGTATGTTGATTTAAACACGAAAAGTGAAGTAATATTCCAAAAGGCATGCAATCAATCAGTGGTTTCATTCCACCTCTGCTGAAAACAGAGTTGGTATTTTTGCAACTGTGAGCAGTGCTTACACAGCATCAAGACCCTTTCTGCTCCTCACATAGCCCTGACAGCAAATAGGCTGGGAGTACAAAGAAACTGGGAGAAGGCACAGCGGGACAGGTGATCTCAACTGACCAACGCAGTGTTGCAGGCCATATGATGTAGTGCTCAGCAATAAAAGCTGGGGGAAGAAGGAGGATGGGAGAATGCCTCAAGTAATAGTGCTCCTCTTCCCAAGCCACTATCACACATGATGGAGCCCTGTTTTCCTGGAGATGGCTGGACATCTGCCTAAAGATGGGAAGCAGTGAATGAATTCTTTGTTTTGCTTTACTTGGATGTCTGTCGTTCACTTTACCTATTAAACTGTCTATTTCAACCTACAAGTTCTTAAACTTTTACCCTTCCAATTCTTTCCTGCATATCACAAGGGACAAGTGAGCAAGCAGCTGTATGGTGCTTAGCTACCAACTGAGTTTGTATCACAACATTCACTTAAAAACTGTTTCTATGGATTATGTTTCATACTGTTCTAAAAATATCAGCTAAAACAGAGAGAAAGTACTCCAATGTGCTATCTTCTAGGCCAGGGAACATGATAAACTAAATTTGTACACGTTTACACGATCTCAATAAACAAACACCATCATAGGCTAAAAAAGAAACCATAGTAACAAAGGAGTGTGGCAAGGACAGCTGACAGGACTGTATTGCAGTGGGAATACAGTAAGTAGCATATATAGCTGGGTTCTTTTGAATGCCTTAAAGCAGTCTGCAGAGTGGGAAGGCAAGAATCATAACCCCTTAATGATCAAAATGCTTTTAAAAACTCTGTATAACAACAGCAGATGTTCAGGCAGGGAACCTTTCAAATCAAGCTCTAGCCTTCAGAATAGGCCTTCAAAGTCTTGAGTTTACAAATTTGAAGAGAATTTAGGATATAGAATAAATTAAAAAGAAGCAATGCAGGAGAAATGTTTTTATTAGCTGATACCTATGGGAAGTTCTAAGTTGAAAACAGTAAGGATTAGAAAACTTTCTAGGATAGTAGTAACTGAATACTTCAGCTGCCTTTGAAAGCAGCTATGTATTAAATTCAACCACAAAGAAGACAGCTATTCTTCCTGCTTTCATTCACTCTAATATGTTACAGCTTTTAAAATGTGTTTGGTTTTATTTTGGTTTTATTACTCCTGACAATTTTTCAATCATAACTAATAAAGTTACATTTAATTGCACAAGATAAATTATATACAAAGTTATTAAATACTTGTTTTAAATTATACAACAGCAAATCACATTCAAATTTGAGTGGAAATAAAAGAGAACCCAAAATTACTGGTAATGTCTTAAAAATCACAGAATCTTTTAGGATAAGTATTATGATGGCTACAAGTGTTTTCTGCTAGAAAACTCCAAGCTAAACTGCATAAAATTCCTAGTATTACAAGCATTTATTTTCATTCCCTCACCTCTGCTACAATCCTTACAGTAAAAACACTATTTAATTCTATGTGTGAAAGCATAAAATCAGAATAAACAATGTACCTTGTCAAAAGGAATTCCATACTTTTTCAATATTGATGGAGAAATCAGAGTCATTTTGTGGCGAAGAAAAGCATCACATCCTTGAGAGCTGCTTGGGAAGAACCCTAGTAAGGCAAGATAAACAGAAATTAGTAACTTTTAATTAAAACACATAGTAAATCTTTGTAATCTTTTAAAATACATAATGCTTTTAAAATACATAATGCTTCTTTCATATTTTTTATCCAGTTATTGCCAGGTTCTGAGAGATCTGTAAGGGCTTGTGCTTAAGTTAAACCATTTAAAATAAATTTGGAACTGTAAACCTAGGTGTACTTCCTTATCCTTTACAGAAATAGTTTATTGTTAGGGTTGGGGTTTTTACATTAGTGTTCTTTATGCAACATCTGGAAATATGAAATCAACTGTAGTGTATCAATATTAGGATTACATAGCACTTCTAGACCATCTATATAGTGTAAACACAACTATCCAGAAAAGGCTAGAGTATAGCTACTTAAACAGAGATATCTGGTTCAACCAAAAAACAGGTGGAGTTTACTTCGTATCTTGTCTTGGTTGCTATGAACAAAATTGTTTTCCATGTTTCAACTTTCGTTGTTTACATACCACTACACAAACTGTGCTCAGTTCATTGAATAATTATATAATCCAGTTGACAAGAACATGGAGATGGGGAAAAGTGGGAAATTATGAACAAGGGATTAAACTCCAGTATCTGACCCTCTAACCAGGGAAGTGAACAGTACCTCAGCCACAGTTCACATGTGCTACGCAGTCTTTCCATTTTTCAAATGAAAGCATCACATTCTTTTCCGTTCAACTGAATTGTATTATTGTAAGAAACCACTATGTTACAGGGAAAATTAGAGAAGAAGAGTAGAAAGAAGGGGCAAGTTTCTAAAACATCACCATTTTATTCTTTCCTCACCTTGCTTCAGACTCCCTGTAAGAAAGAATGCAACACTAAAAACTGCCAACACAATTCCTACAAACACTACAATGAAAGAAAAGAAAGGCATAGTAGTTCATGAAACCAAAGAGCTCCTGAAAAGAGCTGAAAACTAGAAGGAATGGAAGGAGTATAGTGGGAGCCATCTAACCACCTACTACATTCTCTGAATACTTGCTCCCAATCCCTCTTCCACTTACATACAGATGTATTGCTTGCTCTGAAGTGAACAAGTATCTTTGGTTGGGAGCAAAGAAGAATAATTTTGGCTGTGTTATAAATTACTATTATTTTTACATTTATAATCTTCTTCAGTGTCTGTACCAGACTGTTAGCAATAATCACCATGACATACACTATGACTAACATCCTTACACTTAGCAGTACTGGATAACACATAATTTTGCATCATCACGGATGTAACATTTGAAAGTAATCCCTTTCTCTGAACTTCAATACTCAAGCAAACAAGAAGCTGAAAGAGTTAGTGCTGGCACCTTGTCTTAGACTCTAGTAGTAAGCTCTCACTGCTATGCATACAGTTTCATCACATCTCCCACTTAAAACACGTTGGAAGAAATTATTAATTCTGAGCATTTTAACCAGTGCAGAATGAATTAGTCTGACTATATTAATTAAAAAAAAAGTTTATGATAATGAAATTTGGTTGAAAAGTTTTTCTCAAAAATTATTTTCCCATTATAAACCTAGGTAAAATTCCTATGATAAAAAAAAAGTCCAGATATAAAGTAATTTGTAAATGATAACTTGTTCCTGGGCACACAGAAAACATGTGTAATTCTATTCTGTTATGCAGGAGAATGACCTAAGAAAAACGGACAGAAATTATAATGAATTCTCTTGCACAGCAACTTGATACTGGAGAAAATACAATGCCAGTTCTTCATGACAGAAAGCTCTCCTTGATAATGGCATTAATACTGATTCAGAAAAAAATATTTCAGATTCCTTTATACACAAGATGGTATTTTATGCCTGCTGAATACAAAAGAGCTTTGAGAAAAATGCAGTTTGATGGATTATCCAGGCTTACCCAAGGTACCAATGTCCACAATTAACATATTAACTGAGAATACCACTGATTGCTCTCTGAACTTACTTATAACTGTTCTGCTGGAAAAGAGTAAGAAGAGATCTCCCAGGAAAAACACAGCAAAAAAGTAACAAAAATTACTAGATGAGAATGCAAAAACATTGCTTAGAGGACACAACATTAGCCACAGTACATCTCAACAGTAAAAGGTTTTTCTGACAGCTTTCACTGTATTTGCACAAGCTGCTGTATCACTCTCACATAAATCTTTATCATTCACAGAAGCAGTTTCATTCTTGGGAACAGTATGTTCACTATGTGATTATTTTAAAAGAAAAATATAAAACAACCAAACATTCCATCAATTAATTACACAAATAAAAATCTCTTCCTATAATATATAGCCGCCTTTGCAGTGTCAGATTTCATTTCTTCTCTCTGATGAGTTACATTTTCCTGCAGAGATCAGCTTCAGTGCAGGCAAGGGTGTAGCCAAAAAAGCCATTGAAAATCTCTTCTTAGGGCTTTTTGAAGCCGGAAAAAGCAGCTTCACGCTGCTGGGGCTAGCAGCTTGTGAGCAGGTTGCTGCGGTAGAGTGGGTGGAACCAGCACCTCCCGGTAAATCTGAACGAGGCATTAACACACCAAACAGCCATCTGCTGCAGAGATCAGCACTGCTCACCACTACCCCATGTGAGCGGAACTGGTACTACCCATCCTTGGATCAGGTGATAAGAAGTCTCTGGGAGCACAGGGTGATCAAACAGTGACTGTGGGTGCCCCTGGGGGTGCCACAGTTGTTCACAGCTCTTTGGGGTCTGTGACCCCTGTACACTGAGCAAGGTCATTCAAGAAGCAAGGTAAGTCATCTGGGTGTCTCCCAGCAGCCTGTGATGTCAGTTATTGATACAGATCCAGCCATGGTTACAACCAGCTGAGGGCTGTTGTGAGTAGAACTGTGGGCGGCACCCAGACAGAGGTTCTGAGCACACGTGTAGGTGTCCAGGCTCCTGGCTGTGGTGAGTGCTGGAGCCTGGCACTTGCAATGGAGGGTTGCACAGACAACACACGTATTAGATGTGAGCAGCTCAATGATCTGCTCAGCCTAGTGGCCTAGCTGAGGGAAGAAGTTGCAAGGCTAAGGACAATAAGGGGATATGAAGAGGAGACAGACTTGGGGAGTCAGACTCTGCCATCCTTGGGGGAGGGTCAGCAGCCTTCTCAGTTGCTTACACACAACAGCTATGGGGCTCTTGAAACAGAAGGCCAGATGAATGAGGGTGGAGATGAATGTCTGTTCATGCAGCTACCAAGGACTTGTCAGCCAGTCCCACAACTTAGCACTAGTGCAAACAAGGAAAAAAGAAAGGTGGTAGCAGTAGGAGATTCCCTTCTCAGGGGACCTGAGGGCCCGGTTTGCAGGCCAGATCCATCCCACAGGGAGGTTTGCTGAGTGTCTGAGGCATGGGTTAGGCACACCTCTAAGAGACTCCCCAGACTGGTGCGGCCATCAGACTATTACCTGCTGCTGGTTATGCAGACTGGGAGCGATGAGGCAATGCATAGAGTACAAAAGCAATTTAAAAAGAATGCAGGGCTTTGGGGAGATCACTTGAGGGCTCGGGAGCATAGGTGGTGTTCTCCTTAATCCTCTAGTGACAGGAAGTAATATTGAAGGAAAGAGAAAAATCCATGTGATTAACATATGGCTTAGAGGTTGGTGCCACCAACAGAACTTTGGGGGTTTGACCATGGGGAAGTTTTCTTGGCAGCAGGACTACTGGCGACAGATGGAGTTCATCTGTCCCATAAGGGGACAAGAATCCTTGCACATGAGTTGTCTGGGCTCACCGACAAGGCTTTAAACTAGTTGTAGAGGGGAACGTGGATGTAGGTGGCCTTGCCACTGAGAACTCAAGGTGTACTAGCCTAACACTTGTGGAGCAGTGTGTTGGCGTCTTAGCTAACCAGAAGGTCTACCAAACCTCAAGGTTGAAAACTATGTACTCAGCTCCCTCCCTGAAGTGTTATACACCAATGCATGCAGCATGAGCAATAAACAGGAGGAGCTGGAAGCCATTGTGCTACAGGGAAACTATGATCTGGCAGCCATCACAGAAACATGGTGGGATGACTCCCACAGCTGGAGTGCTGCAGTTGATGGGTACCAACTTTTCAGAAAGGATAGGCAAGGGAAAAGAGATGGTGGAGTAGCCCTCTAGGGTTAGGGAAACATATGAAACTATGCAAATTAATGAAGGTGATGATAGGGTTGAGTCCTCATGGGTAAGAATCAGGAGCAAGGCCAGCAAGAGTGATATCGTGGTTGGAATCTGCCATAGACCACCCAACCAGGATGAAGAGGTAGATGTAATGTTTTATAAGCAGTTGAGAGAGGTTTCACAATTGCTTCCCCTTGTTCTCATGGGTGACTTCAACTTCCTGGGTATCTGCTGGAAATACAACACAGCAGGGAGACAACAGTCCTAGAAGTCCCTGGAGTGTGTGGAGGGTACCTTCCTGACACAACTGGTGAGGGAGGCAACCAGGGAAGGTGCCCTCCTGGACCTGCTTGTTGTGAACAGCAAAGAAATTACGGAGGAAGTAAAGGTTGGAGAGCATCTAGGGCTCATCAATCACAAGATGATCGAGTTCTCTATCCTTGGGGAAACAAGGAAAGGGGTCAGTAAAACTGCCACCTTGAACTTCCATAAGGCAAACTTTGGCCTGTTCAGGAGACTCAATGACAAAGTCCCTTGGGAGGCCACCCTGAAGGATAAAGCAGTCCAGGAAGGCTGGGCATACTTCAAGAGGGAAGGCTTAAAGGCTCAGGAGCAGGCTGTCCCTGTGTGCTGAAAAATGAGTTGTCAGGGAAGGTGTTTGGCCTGGCTGACCTTTGGCAGGACCTTTGGCAGGACCTCAAGAACAAAAGGAGAGTCTGTGGCCTTTGGAAGAGGGGACAGGTCTCTCATGAGGACTATAAAGATGGAGTAAAGCTGTGCAGGGAGAAAATTAGAAGAGCCAAATCACAGCTAGAGCTCAACCTAGCTACAGCCATTAAGGATAATAAAAAATGTTTCTATAAATTCATTAACAACAAAAGGAGAACTAGGGACAATCTCCATCCTCTGTTGAATGCAGAGGAAACACAGTGACTAAGGATGAGGAGAAGGCTGAGGTGCTCAATGCCTACTTTGCTTCAGTCTTTAGTACTGGATCCAGCAGTTCCCTGGACACGCAACTTCATGAACTAGGAGTCAGGGAAGGGAGCAGAATGAGGTCATCACAGTAAATGAGGAAGTGGTCACTGACCTGCTATGCCACTTAACAGGCGCACAAGTCTATGGGGCTGGATGGCTACACCCAAGGGCGCTGAGGGAGTCGGCAGATGTGCTTGCCAAGCCCCTTTCCATTATTTACCTGAAGGTCTGGCTAACTGGGGAGATCTCAATGGATTGGAGGGTAGCAAATGTAACACCCATCGACAAGAAAGGAAGAAAGGAGGATCTTGGAAACTATAGACCCGTCAGTCTGACCTTGGTACCAGAGAAGGTCATGGAGCAGCTCATCTGGAGCACCATTACACAACATACAGAGAACAACCAGGGGATCAGGGCCAGTCAGCGTGGGTTTATGAAGGGCAGGTCCTGCCTGACCAACCTGATCTCCTTCTATAGCAGGGTGACCTGACTGTTGGATGAGGGAAAGGCTGTGGATATTGTCTACCCAGACTTTCAAAAAGCCTTTGACACTCTTCCCCACAGAATTCTCATGGACAAACTGTCTGCTCAATGCCTGCTTTGCCTCAGTCTTTAGTACAGGATCCAACAGTTCCCTGGACACCCAACTTCATGAATTAGAAGTCAGGGAGGAGAAACAGAATGAGGTTATGACAGTAAGTGAAGAAGTGCTCAGTGATTTGCTACACCACTTAGACACACACAAGTCTATGGGGCCGGATGGACTACACTGTGGAGGTGCTTCTACAGCACCTCCACATCTGTCCTGCATTGAGGTGCCCAAAACTGGACACAATACTCAAGGTCTGGTCTCACCAGAGCTGCGTACAAGGGAACAAACACCTCCCAACTCCTCCTGGACACAGCATTTCTGATACAAGCCAGGATGTCATTGGATGAGCACACACTCTGCTGGATAAAGCACTGGCTGGGAAAACAGGGCCAGAGAATGGTGATCAGTGGAGTTAAATCCCACTGGCAGCCAGTCACAAGTGGTGTTCCTCAGGGCTCAGTGCTGGGCCAACTTCTGTTTAACATCTTTATTGATGACCTTGATGAAGACAGACTGTCATCAATAAGTTTGCAGATGACACCAAGTTAGGTGGGAGTGTTGATCTGCACAAGGGTAGGGAGGCTCTACAGAGGGACTTGGATAGGTTGGATTGATGGGCCAAGCTTAATGGGATGAGGTTCAACAAGGCCAAACGCCAGGTTCTGCAAGTGAACATGAGCAAGCAGGGTGCCCAGGTGGCCAAGAAAGCCAATGGCATCCTGGCTTTTATCAGAAATGCTGTGTTCAGCAGGAATAGGGAGGTGATTGTTCCCTTGTACTCAGCTCTGGTGAGGCCACGCCTTGAGTACTGTGTCCGGTTTTGCGCACCTCAATATAGGAGAGATGTGGAGGTGCTGTAGTGAGTGCAGAGGAGGGCAGCAAAGCTGGTGAAGGGCCTGGAGAATAAATCTTAGGCAGAGTGACTGAGGGAGCTGGGGCTGTTTAGTTTGGAAAAGAGGAGGCTCAGGGGAAACCTCATCGCTGTCTACAACTACCTGAATGGACACTGTCGAGAGACTGGTGCTGGTCTCTTTTCTGACAGGTAATTAGTGATAGAACAAGAGAGAATAGCCTCAACCTAAGCAGATTTAGACACTGGGACAAAATTTTTCACAGAAAGAATGATCAGGCATTGGAATGGGCTGCCCAGAGAGGTGGCTGAGTCACCAACCCTGAATGTGTTTAAAGGAGGTCTGGATGTGGTGCTTGGGATATGGTTTAGGGATGAACTCTGTAGAGTAGTGTTATTGGTTGGACTTGGTGATCCTGAGGGTCTTTTCCAACCTGAATGTTTCTGTGATTCTACATCCATTAATCAACCTACAATTCCAGAACAATTTTATCAAATAAATTGGTATATTGTACATTCTTGCCTATAACACTCTACAGCCCTAGAAGAAGCTTTTGTTTTGTTTTGTTCAGATACACACTTAAGCAGCACAAAACCAGTGTAACACACACTCACACTGATCAAAGTACAAGCAACTATGCTAGGATACTCTGAGACCAAATTTATCCTTCTTTCTTTTTGCTTCTCAACAACAGGCACAGAATTCTTTACTCTTTTCCAGAATTTCAAATAATATTGTAGTTTAAGGTGCACAAGTTGGTAGGTATAGTTTTACCATGCTTATTTGGCTTCAATGACTACAAGACATCCTACAATTACTAAGCTCCAGAAAATAAATTTCTACTATTTTTGAACACAATTAACATCTATAACATAATTGTAACGATCATAACTTAGAAACCTCAGAAGTTTCAAGAAATGCGAGTCCTGAGCAGCATAGCAATACACTGGAACATACTATAATAAAAAGTGATTGAAAGCAATCCTTCAGTCCAAGAAAATAACTACAAAACAGTAGCAAAAGTCTCAATTCCTAAAAGCAAAGTGAGTTTGACCAAGTTACCTTCCCTAAGAAAACAAATTTTGTACCAAATTCTGCTACTGCGAAATGCTAATTAGCTCAATAATGGGGTATATATCTAAAACTTGAGTTGCACCATTACAGCTCCAAGAGATCAGAAATAGGTGTGACAATTCCAACCACAAGGCAAGCTTGCCGCTGAATTCTAAGAAAGCCATAAAGAACACTGAACAGCAGAACACAACTGCATAAAATCCAGTAAGAAAAATTCACAGGAGAACATTTGCTGTGGTTACACAGCATTTGAATTGAAATCAAAGTGCAGCCTACACATTCCCTAACACTGGAAAAAATAACTCTTTCAATTCTGTCCAAGTCTACACATTCAAATTTTCCAGTTTGATTCACATAATTTTCTCAAAAGTACTTCACCCTTTAATGAAGGAAAGAAGAAAAGAAGGCAGTTATTCCCTCATTACAAGATTGTTTACCGGATTGTTTGCCCAGGTTAGAGGTGAGGTTATACAAGCTTTTCCTTCAGAAAAGGAAATCCCTGTGGTAGAATTGGGTAGCTATTAAAAACAGTCAGGAAAGCAGGGCCCAAATAGTTGTTGTAAATGAAGTTAAAACCAGCTGGCACCCAGTCACAAGTTGTGTCCAGAAGGCTTGGTATTAGGGCCAGTTCTATTTAGTATCTTTTATTAATGACTTGGATGAGGGGATTGAGGGCACCAGCAGGAATTTTGAAGGAAACCCTAAACTGAGCAGGAGTTTTGATCTGCTTGAGGTTAGGAAGGCTCTGCAGAGAGATATGGACAGGTTAAATTGATGGATTGAGGCTTAGCAAGACCAAGGGCCAAGTGCTGCACTTTGGTCACGACAACCCCAGCCAATGCTACAGGCTTAGGGAAGAGTGTCTGGAAGGCAGCCCTGTGGAAGAGGATCTAGGGGTGCTGGTGGATGGATGGCTGAACGTGAGACAGCAGTGTGCCCAAGTGGCCAAGAAGGCCAATGGCATCCTGGCCTGTATCAAGAACAGTGTGTCCAGAAGGACTAGGGAAGTGATTGCGCCTCTCTACTTGGCCCTGGTGAGGCCACAGCTTGAGTACTGTGTTCAGTTCTGGGTGCCACAGTATAAGAAGGACATTGAGGTCCTGGAGGATGTCCAGAGAAGAGCAACAAAGCTGGTGAGGGATTTGGAGGGCATAGCATATGAGGAGCAGCTGAGAGAGCTGGGGCTGTTTAGTCTGGAGAAGGCTAAGGTGAGATCTTATTGATCTCTACGAGTACCTGAAGGGAGGTTGCAGTGTGGCTGGTGTTGGTCTCTTCTCCCAAGTAACTAGGGAAAGGACAAGAGGAAATGGGCTTAAATTGTGTCAGAGGAGTTTAAGATTGAACCTTGGGAAAACCTGCTCTGAGAGAGTGGTGAGGCATTGGACCAGGCTGCCCAGGAAGGTGGTGGAGTCGCCATCCCTGGAAGTCCTTGAGAAGCAT
The DNA here is from genome assembly GCA_033816785.1 of Picus viridis. Classification (NCBI taxonomy): domain Eukaryota; kingdom Metazoa; phylum Chordata; class Aves; order Piciformes; family Picidae; genus Picus; species Picus viridis. The sequence continues at coordinate 58,508,553 of CM066606.1, forward strand.
GTAGATGTGGCTCTTCAGGATGTACGTGAGTGACCATGGTAGTTGGGTTATGGCTGGACTTGATCTCAAAGGTCTTTTCCAACCACGTTAGCCATTGACAGGATTACCTGCTAACCCCAGATGTTCAGTGAAATGCCACATCAAAATGAAAAAATACCAAACTCTATATTCATGCTTATATCAGATGACCACATCACAACTCCCAATTACCAACTAAAATGGATTGGGTTCCATTCTCTGACTAATTACCATTTTCAAGATCGTTGGAACACTTATGTACAGTACTAATTCTACAGCTCCCATGACTCAAAGAGAGTGATTTGCTATGTGTTACCTTGTATAATCACAATTATTTGGCCATTTAAGGAAATACAGATAAAATCATATTCTTAGGAAATTCCAAATAAAATTCTGACCAGTCAATGAATGAGGCTAGACTTTCTATTTGTACCTGCATTTCCACACTCTTCTCCTGAAATTTTACATTAAAGGTACTGTATTTCTATTTTATTAATGTAGATGGAAAACACAGATATTAGATATATATAACAAAAATTAGACATTAAATACTAATAAAACTTAAAACAACTTAAAACTCTTAAGTTTTAAGCATCTTTATTGTCCTTTAGTGTAATTAAAAATAATCCAACAAACCTCACAAGGGAGCAGTGGCAATTTCTATGTTATACAAAGCAGAGACTACAAAAGCCACAAAAGCACCATACATGAACGTGAATGTTATGGACAGCTAAATATGTTACAGCCCTAAGTTATTATCTCTTAGAGGCAAATTGCCTAACTTTATTCATGTAACTATCGACTCTGGCAAGCTCAATTATTCAGATGCTCAAATTTTCAGACTTGAGACCCTCAGGAGTTTGCAAGTTCTACATCAAGTTTCATTGCAACAATTTATACTTGTTTTCATCATAACAGGTAATGACTTCTGCATAAAATTAATTAATACTATACACCATACAAAGCTTTTATAACACCCCTACATACTTAAATTGTATTAAACTTCAATTTATTCTTTAGCATAACTGATCACAGATGATATCTACTACTACAGTTTTTGCAATTAAATGATCTATTAAAATACCTTGAAAATCCTTCAAGCTGTCATTTTTTATTTGTGATGGCTTCTTTTCGCTTTATTTTCTAATACATTTTGTGCAACAAAACCCCCACACCTTAGGAATACCACAGTACTATAGCTTAACATCAAAACAAGTATAAAAATCGCAGTTAAAAGCTCACTTGAGATTTTTATTACATTTATGTCTACATATAATTGAAAAATACTACATAAATGAGAAAGCAGCTGAAGGGCAAAATCAAACTGTTGTCTTTATTAGATGAAAGTCTAATGTCTTTCAGATAAAGTATTTGTAGGTGGCACAGTCAATCCAGATTTCAATGGAAAGCAAAAATGAAAGCATTCATGCACAAAAGGCATGTATGGTAATTGTGATGTGCAGACACAATAATGGAAAATATTCTAGCCTTCCTTTATTTTTATGTATCAAATATTGCCTTGACTTAGGAATCCCATCACATTTAATGCCCTTTTAAAAATTATTTAGGAACATTTAATGCAGTAGGCAGCTGGTCTTCAGAGCTAACCTTGAATAAACCACTTTTTTTCCTCAGATCCAGTACTCATCCCAAATTATAATTATTTTCAATAAATATGTAATTAAGTATGAAGGTCCCATTTACACTGTTTTATTAATGTATATTATCAAGTCACTTGCAGCCATCCAGCTTACATTTTCACCCTTTTAAGATATATTACTGGAAAACTCAGACTATTTTAGCAGGCAACAGCTGTAAAATAGAAGGTCAGAGAGGTCTTAAGCACAGAAATATTCAGAAATGGTAGTTCCCAACACCACCACCGCCCCCAAAACCCCCAAACCACACACAACTGAAAACACAAGAAATGCAAGATGGTGGCCTATGAAACTAACCTCTCATTTGCAATAAAAAAATTCTGTATGAGTATGCATATTTTTTTTTACAGAAATCCAGTATTATTAACTGAATATAGTGGAAAATGCAGCCACCTGAAAGTGTGTCTTCACTGTTCAGTGTCTGATTCCATGTTTTATTTGCTATTTCCTATTCAAAATATGGTTCTAAAATAAAAATAAGTATAGATCATCATGACTCATCAAGGAAAATATTTTCCCATTCAACAAACTCATTTTTATGACTTGTACTATCATTAATATCAGTAGTAGAAGACAATGTGAACAGACGAAGACTGGATGACATGTCTGGGCAACTTATAAAAATAGTCATTAATATGGATCAAGGAATTGGGTTGCTGTTCTCAGCAGAAAGGCATGTACATATTTGCCACTGTACCTGAAGCCAAATCCTTTTCTGTTCTACCTTCTTTGAGCAGTTCTAGACCTAAAAATTCAAGTCACAAGTCCGATTTAGCTTATTGTCCAATTCTGACTTTGGCACTTGGACATTATAGGATCATTGAGGTTGGAAAAGACCTTTGAGATCAAGTCCAGCCATAACCCAACTACCATGGTCACTCACGTACATCCTGAAGAGCCACATCTACATGCTTCTCAAGGACTTCCAGGGATGGCGACTCCACCACCTTCCTGGGCAGCCTGGTCCAATGCCTCACCACTCTCTCAGAGCAGGTTTTCCCAAGGTTCAATCTTAAACTCCTCTGACACAATTTAAGCCCATTTCCTCTTGTCCTTTCCCTAGTTACTTGGGAGAAGAGACCAACACCAGCCACACTGCAACCTCCCTTCAGGTACTCGTAGAGATCAATAAGATCTCACCTTAGCCTTCTCCAGACTAAACAGCCCCAGCTCTCTCAGCTGCTCCTCATATGCTATGCCCTCCAAATCCCTCACCAGCTTTGTTGCTCTTCTCTGGACATCCTCCAGGACCTCAATGTCCTTCTTATACTGTGGCACCCAGAACTGAACACAGTACTCAAGCTGTGGCCTCACCAGGGCCAAGTAGAGAGGCGCAATCACTTCCCTAGTCCTTCTGGACACACTGTTCTTGATACAGGCCAGGATGCCATTGGCCTTCTTGGCCACTTGGGCACACTGCTGTCTCACGTTCAGCCATCCATCCACCAGCACCCCTAGATCCTCTTCCACAGGGCTGCCTTCCAGACACTCTTCCCTAAGCCTGTAGCATTGCCTGGCAGGACCTGGAACTTGTTCAGTTTATCCTGTCCATATCCCTCTGCAGAGCCTTCCCCAATACCAATACCAAGCCCTGGGGGACACTGCTTGTGACCAGCCACCAGCTGATTTTAACTCCATTTACAAAGCTTCTCTGGTCCCTGTCATTCAGCCTGTTTTTAATTCAGCTTTTAATTAAGTCCACTTAATTAAGTCCACTTGCATATCCCATAGCCACACGTCTGAAGAGAATGCTCACATTGGGAATTAGGAAACTGTTCCCCAGTATAACCTACTGGCTTCTGATGAACAGTGTTTTCAGAGATTTCCACTTCTCATGCTTTATTGCCCACCTCCATTATCAGTAGTAAGCCTGAGCACCTTCAGACAACAGTTTTCTCACATAATACTTTCTCAGACTATACAACCTATCTCTAAGTGACCTCAAAAGCTCCCCTGCAGCAAAGCATGCATCTCTAAAAGTTATCTATTTTCTGAATATGAACAGGTTACTGGGAAAATCAAGGTCCATAGAAAAATCTGAAGAGCCTCCAACAAGAAATGTCATGCCTCAACACCACTTAGTTTTTCAAAATGAGAGAACAAGTTTTGCTGGAACTACTCATTCTCTTTCCACAGCCACAGAAGAAAAAAAAAAATCAATACAGAGTCATTACACAACATTTAAACCTGAATATTTTTAAAACACTGCATAGATATAATTGATCAACATGACATCTATAATAAATGCCTCAGCAGCCATACCACATAAAATGACAAATCTATCTACCCAAGGGTCTTGTCCCTAGCAAGTAAGAAAAAATTAGATGTACAGAGAGATGTTTAAATCCAGCATGAAATCTTTGCTTCCTCTAAATCATCTAGTACTAACAAGTTGCTGGTCCAAAAGTTCCAAAGCCAGATGCAGTTCATATACTCCTCCAACAGATTTTTCTTTTGCCAGTGTTGTACACTCTCCATCTGAATCCATGCTCAATTTTGGAATCCATGATGGACACTGAGGAGCTCATAATAAGAAAGGAAGCATCTTCTTCTGTTTGAACTTGCTAGAACTCTTCAGAGGCATAGCTGTTACTCTTTAACTGCCTTTTCTATGCCAGTCATCACAGCTCTTTATCATACTCTCTTCCCTCTGACACTTTCAGACCTAAAATGAAAGCTTACTAACAAAAAAGCAAATTTTGCACCAGTTCTGGTGTCCCTCTCTGAGCCTTTTCTAATTATCTGTTCCTTTCACCCCTTCCTCATTTCTGGTAAATGTTAAAAATTATGGCATGATGCTATCATAAGTCAAGTTTGTTTACCCAATCTACAATGTGTATCAACTTATATACCCATGAAAATCAAAAACTTCATGGTATGCATATGAAGTGTTCTATACTTTGCAAGTCAGAAAAAAACAATCTGTTTTAAAAAAGGAGCAACAGCTTTCTCTAACTTAAATTATGGCAAAATACAGTTATGGTAAATTATCCAGTCTAAAAGCTGTCTGAGACACTTTTTTTTTTTAAGACTGCAAGTTTGTGAGTCTTTATTTTCACATCTCAGTGATACATGCCATCTTACTCTTACTGTTCTCAGCAATAGTCTAAAATTAGCTCAGAAAGAGTCATGTACCCATATCCACATAAAATAGGTATGAATACAGAGCATGCAAAATTTTTGAGATTTGATCACAATATATAGTATCTAATTATCAACTTTCAATAGTGTAAATAACATGGTTAATAGCAGGCTAAAAACATAGGCTAAGAAACATGCCTACTTTTTCCTGTATTCATTCATAAATTTCACTCAACCTGGAAACAGGGGAAAAAAAAAAGGTGTAGTTTTATTGAAAATAAATTACAGTGTGAGGAGACTTTTCCCATACACTAGTGATTTTTATCCCTTAGATCAAACCTTTACAACAATATCCTCTGCTCTTTCTCAACACACATTCCTCACACTTCCAGAGGGCAAAAACAAGAGCACACTTGGGTAAAATGGATTTATATGCCTGCTTACAAAACCGCATGCTGGGGAGAAAAAAAAAAAATATATATACACATACACATACACAGATAGATATATAGTATAGAATAGAATAGAATAGAATAGAATAGAATAGAATAGAATAGAATAGAATAGAATAGAATAGAATAGAATAGACCAGACCAGGTTGGAAGAGACCTTCAAGATCATCACGTCCAACCTACCAACCAATCCAACCCACCTAAACAACTAAACCATGGCACCAAGCACCCATCAAGTCTCCTCCTGAACACCTCCAGTGACAGCGACTCCACCACCTCCACGGGCAGCCCATTCCAATGGGCAATCACTCTCTCTGTATAGAACTTCTTCCTAACCTCCAGCCTAAACCTCCCCTGGTGCAGCCTGAGACGGTGTCCTCTTGTTCTGGTACTGGCTGCCTGGGAGAAGAGACCAACCTCTGCCTGGCTACAACCTCCCTTCAGGTAGTTAAGACAGCAATAAGATCACCCCTGAGTCTCCTCTCCAGGCTAAGCAACCCCAGCTCCCTCAGCCTCTCCTCATAGGGCTTGTGCTCCAAACCCTCACCAACTTTGTTGCCCTTCTTTGGACACGTTCCAGAAAGTCAACATCCTTCTTAAACTGGGGGCCCAGAACTGGACACAGTACTTGAGGTGCGACCTAACCAGTGCAGTGTACAGGGGCAGCATGACCTCTCTGCTCCTGCTGGCCACACATACATATATATATATAAATTAATTTAGCTTTGATTTGTCTGCTTCCCCCTTCTGAAACATACTACCCAGAATTTCATTCTCTACCAAGTCATTAACTTTCATGAAACTTCTGGAAACTCAGCTGTTTTCAATATTCCTATATCAAATCTAGATTAAAAAGTTAAGATTCAAATGTTACTGATTAACAGAAGCTCTTATAAACTAGAGCAGAGAGACACAACAGAAGCAAAAAAAAAAAATCTAATGCACAACAAAACAGTAAGCCTAATTTTCACAAACATCACCAACCTAAAAATAGCAGTACAAAATTACATACTAAGAAGCTGAAAAAAAAGATTGCATTGTTTTAAGAATTCCTTGTTCACAAGCATACTGTAAACAGAAAAAAGTCACACACCATTAGGTAATAAAACACAGTAGGTTAGTCAAGGACAATGCTTTTCACTTTGCTAGAGGTTCATCCTTCAAATATCCTATATATGGAAATACTGAAAATATTACCTTGAGCTAGTCTTTCAAGTCGTTTCCCATGCTCTGGAGGAATAGCATACCTAAAAGTCACATAAAGGAAAGTATTAAATGCTTAAAGAAATTATTACTACAAACCCCATGATTCACACGTGGTAAGTATCTAAAAACACAGAAGCAAAAAACACTAGAGACTGAAAAATTATATACAAAACCCACACCAGTTTCTGAATTTTAAACAGTAGAGGTATTTCTTTGGGAGAAAAAAAATTGTTTACTTCTAGTTTAAGCATCATAATATGTAGATCAAGAATGTTACGTTCACTATCTTAAATAATGCACATTGACACTATTTGATGTGGTTACACCACTCCAGTTTAAGAGACATACACTTTCATTTTCTAAATTGAAGAAAACCACATAAATCTTATTTACACAGGTTGAACTGCTTTTGTTCTGCTTTGCAACACACAGGAATTCAACAGAAACATATGAGCATTAAACATCTCCATTTTTTCCTGTCGCCAGTGTCATGGAACAAAAGTGTTACTTGTCTTTTTTTTAACTCTTATTGTAATGAATCTACAATTTTTAAAATATACTTTCCTTCATTTAAATTAATTATACATATATATCTCTCTTAGAATCACCCTGCTCTTACAATAAATTATTTTCTAAGGATTCCATATGCTATCTGCATATGGCAGCAATATAAAAGGACTGATAACTGATGTTATTTCTAATGCTTATCACAAATTTTAAAAATTGAAGATTATTAAAAATCTGCCATTTCGTTCTGTTTTTCTGAATATTTTTGTTCATATATTGCCTGCACAGATATACTGCATGTTCTAATTAGGCCTTATTGACTTCAGTTGGTTGCATACAGGATGTAACAGGCTTTTCTTCAGTTTGTTACAAAAACAATACGTTGATTCGTATCTATAGCAAAAGTTCCAGAAAAGGAAAAAACGCCACACACAATGCTGCTTGAAAATGTGGGTTTTAACTAAGTGAAACATACCATTTTTCTCTTTTACTACACCAAAGAGATTTCATTCATCTCTTCCAACAACTTAGAAATACAAGTGAATACTAAGCCATTCATTTTGCACAAAAATTTAACATCCCACTACCTAAAGCTCTAATTTGCACACAGAAAATTTTACTCTATTACACCTGAAACTGCTGCACTACTTTGACCACAGAATTTAGTGCTCTAAGCTGAACTGTAGCAAAATTCATGTCTACTGACAATAGACCTCAAACAGTACTAAATAAAAAGGAGAATTTCGGCTTCCCACTGCTCTTTGCAGTTTTAATCAGAATTTTACTGTCTTAAAATAATGGATTTTATTTCTTTTGTACTTCCAAAGTATTTGTGGCTCTCCACTCTGTATTACACATGCATCAATATATACATAGTGATTCTAAACTATGCCTCTTTCGCACACAAGCACAGAGATGTGCTATGTATAGCATTATATAATGTACTGTATGTCATAAGACACAATTCTATAAAGTAAATTAGGAATAGACAGTGCTAACATCTCATGAAACACTCAGTCTAGAGACTCTGCTTTGCTTTATCTGTCCCTAGTTGGACTAGATCTTTCTCCTAAAGTTTCTCTTACATAAGTACGTGTAACTAAATTTTTGTAGTACTACGCAACTATATGCTTCCATTTGCATATCTAAACATATAAGTACTTAATATTACTGTGGTGGTTTAGGCTGGGTGCTGGCCCAGATGCTACTGCACAGACCACACCTGGGAGGTCCCAAAAGGGTCCAGCCCACTGGGTGGTCACAGCAAACCAGGTATTTCACCCACAAGTCCCTGCTCCCCTATAAGACATCCATGCGGGGTCTTCACTTCCTCTTTCATCCCCCGCCAGTGCCTAGGTAAAATGGCATGAGCTGCCTCCCTTGGGCCTGGGGGGTTTGGATGCACCCCCAGGTGGGGATGGGATCTCTCTTTGTCACAGTGCTTGTGGTTTTCTGTAACTTTCATTGTATTTCTATTTAAACTTTCCATCACTTTTGCAATCCGTTTGTCTGAGTCGTTATTTCTGCCCGTGGTGGGGAGGGGGTCTGCCTCAACCCACAACAATTACAAAAATGTGAACTTGTACAAGTGAACTTTCAATAAGCTCTCAGAAAAATAAGCTTGGACACCATTTTACCTGGCTATAGCTACTTAGCTGCTCTAAGGTTACCAAGCAACAATTCATTCAACGCGAGCAGGAGCTTTTCATTATTGCCTTTAGTGTCTGCGGCAACATGCACTCCCGATCTTTTATTTCTTCCCACTGTCACCATTGCTTTTATACCACAGCTAAGAAAAGATCCAAGGAGAGGAGACCATCTTTGTGGTACTGGACATCAGGAGCCCCAGAGTTACTTCCCAAGTCCTTCAGGATTGGTTTCTAACACAATTTTTAACAAATTGAGCCTTTTAGCAAACGAGCAATCCACCTTTGGTATTAGTCAGATGACAGTGACATGAATCTGACTGGATCCTTGGTCTACTATATTACATTAAACATTATACGCCATTAAACAAAAAAACCCCTCTCAAACTCAGACCACCACATCAGAGAAAAAAGTATTCACTCTTAAGTCTCAACAGTTAGCTGCTACAAGAACTTCAGCAGGTTTTAAAGCTCTTAAGAAAACATTTTTCATCGTGCTGTGTCCAGCTTCCCTTTAGCTACACTACCAGTCACTAAATTTCGTTTGATTTCTCTATCTTAAAGTCCAAGTCCAGCCCTCTTTAAACATAAAATATAAGGGACATCAAATGCTAAATCACTAAGAGGCCAAGAAAATGTTTCTGGACTAATAAGCAAAGAAACAGAGAAAAAGGGCAATGTTAATGCTAACTACTTTCTAATTTTACTAGTTTAGGAATATATACTTGTTAAGTATTATGAAAACATAAAAGAGCTGAGGGGTCACTGCTCATGGCTATACTACAAAGAAAAAATGATGGTACACACATTTATTGAGTATTGTTCAAAGTGATCATAAATACATAATCAAGGGTACCAGCTATAAATAAATACTATGCATTAGATCTAAGCCATTAACCTCTGCTTCTGAAGTTTTTTGGTTTTCTTTTGCTGGGTTTTTCTACAAGATTTACTCTATTACACAATTTCTCAGTGCACTTCAAATAAGCTAAGAACTTCTCTGTCTCTTTTTTTATTTTTGTTTTGCAAATTGAGTCTTGGCCATCAGCAATAGCATACACTGTCGACTCATGAACTAGGTGCAAGGTGTGCTCCCTGTTCTACCTATATTTTCCAAATCCCCAGCAGAGAGAACAACAGACAGCAGTCCTGTAACTGTGATCACTCAGTTCTGCACTAGCTCAGAAAACATGGTTGATGAGAACCCAGACACTTGGGAGTTTGCCTGAAAAGGCAAAATCTCAACCGACTTAATTTTAGTAAATACTTTTGGTTACTCAAATGTAAAATATAAATAACATCTAAGTAACTGTTACCTTTACAGTTTCTGTTCTATGAGAACAAACTTATTTTTTAACAAAAGAAACAAGAAAAAAAACAGATTTTAAACCAGTTTTATTAAGAATATTTTATTAAGAACCTGTTTTGTTAAGAACCAGTTTTATTAAGAACATTTTATTAAGAACCTGATCTCCTTCTATGATCAGGTGACCCGCCTGGTGGATGTGGGGAGGCCTGTGGATGTGGTCTACCTGGACTTCAGCAACACCTCTAACACCGTCCCCCACAGCAAACTGCCGGCTAAGCTGAAAGCTCGTGGCTTGGACAGCAACACTCTGTACTGGGCTAGGAACTGGATGGAGGGCCGGGCCCAGAGAGCGGTGGTGAATAGTGCCACATCCAGCTGGAGGCCAGACACCACTGGCATCCCCCAGGGATCAGTGCTGAGCCCCATCCTCTTTAATATCTTCACTGATGATCTGGATGAGGGGATTGAGACAGTCATCAGCAAATTTGCAGATGACACCAAGTTGGGAGCAGGTGTTGGTCAGTTAGAGGGTGGAAGGGCTCTGCAGAGGGACCTCGACCAACTGGACAGATGGGCGGAGTCCAACAGGATGGCATTCAACAAGTCCAAGTGCTGGGTGCTGCACTTTGGCCACAACAACCCCATGCAGAGCTACAGGGTGGGGTCAGAGTGGCTGGAGAGCTGCCAAACAGAGAGGGACCTAGGAGTGCTGACTGACAGCTGCCTGAACATGAGCCAGCAGTGTGTCCAGACAGCCAAGAAGGCCAACTGCATCCTGGCCTGCATTAGGAATAGTGTGGCCAGCAGGAGCAGGGAAGTCATTGTGCCCCTGTACTCTGCATTGGTTAGGCCGCATCTTGAGTACTGTGTCCAGTTCTGGGCCCCTCAGTTTAAGAAGGACATTGAGACACTTGAACGTGTCCAGAAAAGGGCAACAAAGCTGGTGAGAGGCCTTGAGCACAAGCCCTATGAGGAGAGGCTGAGGGAGCTGGGATCGTTTAGCCTGGAGAAGAGGAAGCCCAGGGGTGACCTCATTGCTCTGTACAACTACCTGAAAGGTGGTTGTAGCCAGGAGGGGAGTTGGTCTCTTCTCCCTAACAACCAGCACCAGAACAAGAGGACACAGTCTCAAGCTGCAACTGGGGAAGTTTAGGCTCGAGGTGAGGAGAAAGTTCTTCACCAAGAGAGTCATTTGTCATTGGAATGGGCTGCCCAGGGAGGTGGTGGAGTCACTGTCCCTGGAGGTGTTCAAGAGGGGACTGCACATGGCACTTGGTGCCATGGTCTAGTCCTGAGGTCTGTGGTGACAGGTTGGACCTGATGATCTTTGAAGTCTCTTCCAACCATGGTGATACTGTGATACTGTGATTTGGATGTTGCACAGAGATGCACTCATAATAACACACCTCTCCTTTTTCTTTAAGTCAGTAATGGAATCTTTAGCACAACATATTTACATGTTTTATGAGTGAAACTAAACATATGTAAATGTATGTTGTTAAAATATTTGAATGTTATTACAAATGTTCAATAACAATCCAGTGAAAATAGTTGCTATTTAATTGGAACATATTAATTTAATTCAAACTTCAATAATTTAGCATTGAAGCATCTCTAACTTTTGGTATCTTCAAGTTAAAAAACATGCTTCCTTTAAGACACTAGTATAAGTTGTTTACAAAAACTAAGTGCAGCATACAGCTTTCTGAAAACATTGCATGCAATTTTTAAAGCATCCTACATAATCTAATATTGTAGTTAAAATAAATACAGTGATTCTATTTGTCATCTGCCTGAAGTAGGTTTTCATTTCTCTTCAACCACCAGCACCCACTCTAGAAAATGCCGTTCCAACATTAAAATCGTAGTTTACGGACACACTCCAGATGGAAATATAATCTAACTCCTCATTCAGGGAACTGTGTTAGAGGAAAAAGGACTACCTGTCTTCAAACAATGCCAAAAATCATAAATCCTTGCAGCATGCTCCATGAATTTCACAGTTGTCATTGTGTAACAACCAAGGATATCCCAGTAGCATGGGAGTACTACTTTACCAACAAGAACAGCAGTGGAGCTAAATGATAATAACAGCTACATGAATACAAAGATATCAGAATTTATTTTTTTTCCTGAGGACCTCATAAATATAACTCCCAAGATGTAAAATGCAGGTTTAATAGCATCACTGTATGATGACTACATGATGACATGCCCCTAGTTTACAAAATCAGAAAACAAACCCTCTATTTACCATTTAAAATTAAAAATATTATCTAGCAACAGAGATTTCATATGATTTGTCCACAACACAGATAAGGGTAAAGCACTGTACCTTGTTTGAGACAATAGAAGGCCTTTCAAAGAAGAGAGCTGAATCTTTGCTTAATATTGCTCTTTCTTGCTAATAGTTGCATTGCTTTCTTTCCTTATGCAGCTTGCTCCAGCTCCAGCTCCTAAATTTTAACAATTAATCATCTGGAGAACCTTCTGGTTACATCTCTAGTTATGCTTGGGTCCTCTGGTGATCTTTAGCTAATAGCTTCCATCGTTCATTACTAATATATAGAGATTGTTTAATTACATATTTTGTATGAAATCTCTTTAATTTAATTTACCAGGATTTTGGTATCAGCTGTTTACACATATGATTCTTTCATATGTGTAAACACATATGTACACATATGTTTCTTTCTGAAACTTTTCAGATGTTAATCCCCTTCATACAGTAGGAAGCTTAGTTGAAATCTGGTGATATTGTCGTCTTATTCTACTGGGTTGAAATAAGAACGAAAGTGAAGAAAGTTGTATGCTAACATACCAACTTTAAGTTATTGCAGTGATGTGCCAAAGTTTTTTTTCCCTTCTCTACAAATGTTTTACTTTATAAGAGAGTCTCTTTCACAGAGACTGCAAGCTCAAGTGACTTGCATCATCTCTTGAGCAAGATTTTTTGTTTCCTCAAATCTTATTATTCCAGCTTTTGTACCTCTAGGTTAGTGCAAATTCCTTAGATTTTAAACCCACCGACTCACAGATACCCCATTCTGTAAGGATATAAGTGCACTTGAATTAATTTTATTGATTTGAAACAGCTGGTGTAATTTATCAGCTAATGCGTTAACATGAGTATTTTCATCAGTTCTTTAGGCTTGAAGTAGAAGTGTGAAGTCTTTCAGGTAAACAGGACCTGTAAAATAGGATTAGAATTTGTACATGTTTTTAGCTCTGTTTTCATGTATCTTCTTTATGGTACTAGTCTGGTGGCAAACCTGGGAAAAAGAGTGGAGAAACTAAAAGAGAATTTTAGGGAGAAAACCTAAAACACAGTGATGGGATTAAAAGTAGGTAGTGCTTTTACAAAGGAAGAATTGGCTAAGAGGGAGTTGAAATAGCAAAGGCCTTTTTCTCCATTCCCATTGCAGAATATTGCAGGCTGCAGAAGGGAGAACAGTACCACAGAAAGTTCTTCACAGAAAGAATTATTGGCCATTGGAATGGGCTGCTCAGGGAGGTGGGGTAGTCACCATCCCTGGAGTTGTTCAAGAGGGGATTGGTCGTGGCACTTGGTGCCATGGTTTACTAGTCATGAGGTCTTGGGTGACAGGTTGGACTTGATGATCTTTGAGGTCTTTTCCAACCTTATTGATTCTATGATTCTATGATTCAAAGCTCATTCAGTTAAACTTTGCCAGATGATCCTTCCTTTTTCTAACTTCCTATAACTTATACACTGCAGAGTTAAAAAATAGTCACATACACTGTACATATGATTGAGAACATAACAAATTAAATTTGTTGTATCTCACAGACAAAGATCTTCTAGAAGTCCATCCTGGATGACAGTTAATATCACCTATTAAATGAAAATTAATATAAAACCTAACACAGAAAATTCCAGATACTTAAAGTAGCCAGTATTGCCTTTTCTGCCTTTTCTGGTGACTTCACAGACGTCTACTCTTCAATGCCACATTTTATAAATCACATCTTACAAATAAAAAAGGGTTGGCGTGTTCTGTCACTTATATAGCTTTTTGTGCAAAGGGGTTAAGTTGTTACTTGGTACTGCAGAATCTGGTAAGTGTAGGAAGTAGATAGATCTGAAACTAAATTTGAATCCACTTGATTTTTACACATGCATAGTATCATGGGTACTACAGATGGAAGAAAACCAGAGGTCTTTATCAACTGCTCCATTAAGTGGCATGTTTTCACAAATGAGGTGACTTTTTAAATGGTATTATTCAAAGTATTAACACAAACACACACCAGAAACAAAGAATCATCGCTTTACTCTGCAGAAAGTAATGTGGAAAGCAGCCTCTTGTATTCACAGAATGGTCTGGGTTAGAAGGGACCTCCAAAGGACATCTAGTCCAACCCCCTCTGTAGTAGGCAGAGGCAACTTCAGCTAGACCAGCCTGCCTAGAGCCCTGTTAAGCCTCACTTTGAGTATGTCCAGGGATGGGGACCCAAACACCTCCCCAGGCAACCTGTTCCAGGGTTCCACCACCCTCATAGCAAAGAACCTATTCCTAACATCCAGTCTAAATCTGCTCTTCTCCAGATTGAGGCCATTGCCCCTTGTCCTATCACTGCAGGCCTTTGTAAACAGTTTCTCTCCATTCTTCTTGTAAGCCTCCTTCAGGTACTGGAAGGCCACTATTAAGTCTCCCCAGACTCCCCTCCTTTCCAGGCTGATCAACCCCAGCTCCCTCAGCCTGTCTTTGTAGCAGAGGTGCTCCAACATCCCAATCACATTTGTGGCCCTCCTCTGGCCCTGCTCCATCAGTTCAGTTCTCATCTTGTTGATAAGAAACAGAACACGAAATAAGCCAGGTACAGCCTTATCTGTCAACACCATCAGCTGCAAGCTAATTAAGTGTGCTAATTCAGTAAGCCAAATACTTACACAAACTACTTCTCTGAAAATCCTGTTAGATCTTGACAGGGGAAGAGCAACTGATGATTTTTCCTGCTAACTAGTATTTTAAAAATTCCAAAGCTGCAAACCCTGTTACAGCTACCTTTACAAAGCAATTTTTATCACAATGAACCTCATTCATTTGGTTTGCAGTCGATATAGGCAATTGCAACCTCCATGTTATATCAAAACAATGCTGTGTATCTAATTTCAGGCACTAAGCTCAGAACCCCATGCCACTTTCTACATGCAACACTTATTTGACTATATATAAACATAGTAAAATCCTTAAATATAAACAAATTTAAATCTTAAATTAGTAAGTTGTGCTGTTTTAAGATACAAAACTCCCACTTCATGGAAAAGATTCTAACTACCAAATTGTTTGCTCAAAGCAAAATGATAACTCTTTCAGACTGCTGCCAGACCCTGACGTTGTTCAATTATAGAGACCTTTTAACAATCAGAATCCCTACTCTGGTTATAGTAATCTCTCTGGCTCCCAAAATTCTTGTCTAACTTCCCTGATAATTTTCAGTAAGAAGTGTAGCTAATCCTCTCCTCTTCTAATCTGAGTAGAACAATCTTCTGACCTCTCATTATGCACTCTGATTTTCATTCTACGAGTTTGTGCTTCACTGTAATTTTCTGTACCTCTTATTTTTCCTAGGCATAGAACACAACCAGGAAACATGCCAGTTCTGTCAGTGCATACCTTCTGCAAAGGTAACAACTCTTCCATTCATGCTAGAATCTGCATCACCTGGCCAACTTTTGACCACACTTTTCCATTGCATTTCATATGAAGAAGTCAACAGAGGAATCAATACAAACTTATTTGTGTACCTCTGGGAAGTGAAGAAATGAAAGTTAATCTATGCCTAGACACTGAAGAAAGTTTCAGATTCTGTGAAGATTTGACGCAGCAGACCAATCTAGATCCTGCCGATAAGTTCTCATCACAGCTTTCAGATAGAAGTTGTCATCTCACAATTTAGAGAAAACACTCTTCTTGCATTTTTCAATTCTCCCTAAGACCAGCATGGCTGTCTTGAAGAACTACTTGCATGCCCAGTAAAATTTAACAATATGTATTATTACTATACATGTCAGGTTATTTGGTTTCATGATGAAAGCACCCATCAACTCATCTTGAATTTTCTAGGAGCAGACAAGATCTTTACTATCTGTATCCTAAGATTCAACGTATTCTCCACTTTTTGTGAAGAAAATACAAAAATACCATGTTAACAGACAATTCACTTTACTGATACAGGAACAGCATACAGCATTCAGCATTCCTCCAGTAAAAGCATACGTCTAACATCAAATACTTTTAACAATCTTCCACTCCTATTTTTTCAGTGCTGCATTTCCTAACAACATAGGCCAATGTGGTCCAGAAAATTAAATTGTATCAACCACTACATCTTCAAAAGATGAGCAGATCAATGTTGAATTATTTTGTTCATTAAGAAGTGTAACCAAGTATCTGTAAACTAGAAAAGCTTGTGTCTAAAGACTCCAGGGTTTAAGCAAATGCCTCTACTACTTGGAATATACAGTACACCATGAGGTCTTCAACAGCATTTTTTAAATATCTAGATAACCGTTATGTACATTGTATTAGTTAATACGTGCTATCATCATAGAATATTTTGGAATTACCTACCTTACATCATTTTTAACAAAGACTAATCCTTATGGCTGAGAAATCCCTCATAGCATGTCTAATTCTATCAAAGCAGCAATTTCAGAAACATATGTAAATATATATATATAATTAACTCACAACATAGACTTGCATTACTACAATAGGTGGTGCTTACCTTCTGTCTAAACACAAAAGATTCACTATACAACAGCAGCAGGCCAACATAACACTACAACATAAGTACGATCAGGTGATCAATTTACCACCTTCTGTTTAAATACATGACACAGTTTAAGAAGGACATTGAGACTCCTGCACGTGTCCAGAGAAGGGCAACAAGGCTGGTGAGAGGCCTTGAGCACAAGCCCTATGAGGAGAGGTTGAGGGATGATTAGCCTGGAGAAGAGGAGGCTCAGGAGAGACCTCATTGCTCTCTACAACTACCTGAAGGGTGGTTGTAGCCAGGAGGGAGTTGGTCTCTTCTCTCAAGCAACAAGCACCAAAACAAGGAGACACAGTCTCAAGCTGCACCAGGGGAACTTTAGGCTCGAGGTGAGGAGAAAGTTCTTCACTGAGAGAGTCATTTGTCATTGGAATGGGCTCCCTGGGGAGGTGGTGGAGTCACTGTCCCTGGAGGTGTTCAAGAGGGGACTGGACCTGGCACTTGGTGCCATGGTTTACTTATCGGTCTGTGGTAACAGGTTGGACCTGATGATCTTTGAGGTCTCTTCCAACCTTGGTGATTCTGTGATTGCATGCCTCTGTCTTTTGTATGGGTATAAAAATAAGCAATGTTTTATGAAAACTACAGATTTTCCGTTAACCATTTTATGTTCTCTTCACAGATATTAAAATAAAATAGAAGATTTTACTATCACAAGGAAGAAACTTTCCCAAATACTTTAAAGATACTTGTGTAACATTAAACCTACTTGTCTACTAAAGCTGTTGCATGGAGAATGGATAGCAGAGGCTTCATATTTAGGAAGCACCTTTAACACTGAATCTTATCTCCTACTCACTCTGCTGCGTTAAAACCACAGCATGTGATCCTGATTCAAAAAAGCAATTAAATGCATCTGTAATATACAGTCCCAAAGGACAACTGAACCAAAGAAACTGATTTTGGAGTTCTCTAGAGCAGTATAAAATAGGCATGATGTTCCCAACTCACTGAACTTCTCATATTAAATCATTACAATCTTTTTATGTTGAACTCAAATGTATTTATGTATGCCTCATGCATTTAGTGTCTTCCTTTAAAAATGAAAGAAAGCACTACTGTGATGTTCTTTATTATCATACATCTCCCATTTCATAGCATTCTCAGACCTAAAAAAACCCCAAAGTACTAACTTGGCTTTCTAAGAAAGCTTCACTGTGAAGCCATTGTACCTCACCTGTTTCGTTCAGTCATCTGAAACAAACAGATAAATGAAATCATATATCATAAAGATTTGAACTTGCCATGACTTCGGCTCCCCAAAGTGGAGATAATTAATACTGTAGAGATCCATGTCTTCAGTGTGCCATGCAAATGTTGTTTTCCACATGCCAAAATACAGATACGGCGTATTTACACCCTCGATAGAAATCCCACAGTCTTCCCCTACAACATCCAGTATTGTATTAAGATGAGCAATATTCCATTCCTCAATACCCTGAAAAAGACACATAACAAATATATTAATAATTTTATAATGTAATGCAACTTTATACAACAGTCTCAGCCAAAAGGTAAACATCAAAACTATCCCTTAAAAGACTGCATATTAATTAAAAAATTGAAAGCACTTTAAAAGACAATTGAAGTTATCCAGAGAAAAATTCTCCTAATGTTAAAAAGAATTACAGCAGGTTGTAAGTCTGAGATGTTCAGAAGTTCCTATCTGCTTAAGAATTAAAACATCAAATCTAACATGGAGTCAAATACCATCACAACAGAAAGAATAGCTGCAGCTAAAATATTGATGTGTTGAAAACTGGATGCCTCTGAATTTTACTGAGCCTATCTAGACTTTTTAGCTAGTTACTGAGTAATATCAAATGGTATGAAAAAATAATGTAAAAATTAATTTATGTGCAAATTTACTATTTCTTTCAAAAGTATAAAAAGTAAAACCATTACATCACATCAGAGGTATGTCCAGCCATAAGGATATACTGCATAAATATACCATAAAAATTAGTCTATTGATATCACAGGATTTCAGCCATTTCCTTATGTTATTGCCTATAAAAGTTGTATGTTAAAAGCTATTCAGAAAGCCACACAGTTTTCACCAAGTTTCACAATTATCTACAAAGTGCAGTGCTAATTTCAGGTAATACCGCACATAATAGAATAACCAAGATCAAAGCTACAAAACCGAAGAGAAAGACATTAGACCTCATTGTAACAGCAATTATTAGCACCTCCAGGGGAAACATGAGTTGGTGCTCAAGCAGTCAGAAAAACAAGGAATATAACAAAAATACTACAGACTCAGTTCTGGCAATTTTTAAATTTTTTTCCTTAAAGTAAGACAGCCCTTCAACACATCCTTAACTACTACCCCACCAGGATGAACTCTGTACAGTTCTGGTAGTATCTTACTGAAATGTGGAGAACAAACTGATGGCAGTCTGGAGCCCAAGGAACACTGTGACATTCAGTAGTTGGGCAGGTGAAGTAAGAATGCAGGTTAAAAACAAGAAACAATGAACATTTAATACTCTCACTGTTCATTTCTTTGGTTTTTGAGATCATGTTCACGCATGTAGCACAAGCGGCAACTGGAACTGATATACAAGATGGTAACTTCTATATGTTCGTGAGATTAAACAAGCACTTGATTGCCTACTGTAACTATTTCACTTAGCAAGAAAAAAATCTCTTTAAGTTATCAGGGGTGTTTATATAGGAGGGTAAAGGGCTGGAAATTACAGAATTAGTCCACCCAGACAGCAGTTTTTGTTCTTTTCTTAGAACAGAAGTTTGACTTGCATTTGTGTGACATACAGGTCTTTAAAATTCTAAAAGAAATAAATATGATGACCAAAGGAAAAACCTAACCACAAATGCAAACACAAACAGCAGATGCTACTTCAATCTACACCTTTCAAATTTTAAAATCATGATCTTCAGCAAGTTAATAAGGCTGTAGTATAAAATGTGTTTCGAGAAACATTTTTAAAATTTCCTCAAATTGATTTAGATTTTTTTAAATTTATTTAATGTGATTTATCTTTGTTCACAAATTGGGCACTTTGGAGGAACTAAGTGGTGCAGCAAAACAAGTTTTGACCACACTTTAGGTTTAGAAGATAACAATAAATACAACAGATAAAAACCAACTCTTTATCTATGCCACATACTCAGAGTAACCAAAAGCAGGCAGCAGACAGCCTAACCAAAGCATTGTTTCCCCAAATTACCCTTCCATCCTGTAGCATTTTTCACATAGGTTTCTCCAGATGACAATGCTACCCTTCTACTTAACAATACTGTTAGCTTTCTACCAATTTATTTGTCCAGTTGCCCCCTTTAATCCAAGTAAACTTCTAATAACCATAACATCCTGAAATATTACTTTTCTCTTAATAAGAGTTCAGTAATAATTAAGCTATTTTATTTTAACACCACTTCTCATCTTTTCACCTTCTGGTAAGTCAAGTCACAAGTTGTCACCTAGCAAACTGCTAGCGTTCTGTCCTTAAAACAAAAACAAAACCTCCCATGGAGAACAATCCTAAAAGAAAAAAGGTTGTTTCAAAATACCAAACATATCAACTACACAATGTGTACATTCAAGATACATGGGCCATTTTCATTTTCTAAAGCCTACTTTGGACAAGTATCATAGTATCAGTCAGGGTTGGAAGGGACCACAAGGATCATCCAGTTCCAACACCCCTAACATGGGCAGGGACACACCACACTAGATCAGGCTGGCCACAGCCTCATCCAGCCTGCTCTTAAACACTTCCAGGGATGGGGCCTCAACCACCTTCCTGGATAACCCATTCCAGGCCTTCACCACTCTCACAGTGAAGAACTTCTTCCTCACATCTAGCCTGAATCTCCCCACCTCCAGCTTCATTCCATTCCCCCTAGTCCTATCACTCCCTGAGATCCTGAGAAGTCCCTCCCCAGCCTTCCTGTAGGCCCCCTTCAGATACTGGAAGGCCACAATGAGGTCACCCCGGAGCCTTCTCTTCTCCAGACTGAACAGCCCTGACTCCCTCAGTCTGTCCCCGTTGGAGAGGTGCTCCAGCCCTCTGATCATCCTCATGGCCATTCTCTGGACACCTTCCAGCACCTCCATATCCCTCTTGTACCGTTAGCTCAAAAGGAAATGCCTACTGAAACTGACTGAAATGCTAACATCACACTGAATTCTGTTAGTTCTTACTAATTCCTTGAACTTAAATATAATAAATAAATCAGTTCTATATTTACACCTTGATCATTACAAGTAATTATTACAAACTATAATCAAAGCTGGTACTTTCTCAAGTATTTTTATTCCAAAACAAAGTAAACTATCAATTCCAACTTTTTCAATACTTATATGTTTTTTCAACTTGACAATGGCAATGAACTCTAAAAAGATAACAGAAGCTTCAAAACAGCTGTTTAACATGTCAATACATAACATTTCTACAAATCAAAATATACCGTAAGGTGTAGCTAGTAGCTTCCTACACAGACAAAAACCCGTTTAGACATTCTAATCTGTTCAACATTAGGAAAATATAAAACACCTTTTTTTGTTCAGAGTATCACAACAATGTAAGATTATTACAACAGTTTTATGGGAATATGTAAAGAATGTATTTCTAATTTATCCATATAATTTATAGTGAACACTTTAAAAAATGCTCATCATCTAACACACAATCCAACAACTGAAAAGTAGTTTTGTTTTTTTCTTTACTATAACACAGAAATACAGGCTTGAAACATCACCCATGGTCATTGCCATGCACATTAGGACTTACCTTGTGTTTCTTTAGAGAAATATTGTAGGATATGTAGTTTATACAGACCACTATTCAAATCTTGTCTAATTTTGCAGGTGATGCAATCTTGCTGTAAATTACCATTAAGAGTTTTTCTGACTCCTTCAACAGCCTTTGAACAAGCTTTAAACACAATGTGCAGATAAAACAGGACATTTCACAAGCAGCTTTCAAACAGCTGAATGCTTGCAGTTTAGAAGCAGCTCTATTCCCAAAGGCACACAGAAAGAGGTAGCTTTCAGTATACTGGTAAAAAGTGAAGCTCAAGGTTGAAAAGCAGTGACTTCTCTGCAGATAATAAAACAAGTTCCACGGGAAACTTTTTTTATTCATTTCTTTCTTCAAGTAATTACTATTCTTTGCACTTTACTGAAATCAGCAAACAGTGTGATCTATTCTATTTTTATTAACATGGTTTCTGTATGTATACATTAAAACACACAATCTTTCTAAAAAAGTGTCTATGAGATAGTCCTGTGACTACCTCAGAGGCACATGTCCAGCTGGCACACTGGACATCTGTTCTACAACTGGGATTAAAAGGCCCCTATGACTGACTGCAACATCTCAAATAGCAAAGAGGAGTAAAATGCAAGTTGAGAGACTGAAACAGAGTAGCATACTGGGGGGGTTGCAGGGGGTGGGGAATTGTGCTTAGTCAGCTACTCCTCTCTTCATAAATCTAGACAACCCAATCAATATTTAAAAAAAAAAAAAAAAAACCAGAACCACCACAACTGCCAGATTTTTATTGTTTCTTCAAAGTATATAAATTACAGACAGGAAAAGGTTACAAGCAAAATTTCTGCACCACAAACATGCAGATTAGGAAATAAAATCTTACTCATAATGATGCACTTTTTGTCTAGAGCCAAACATATAAGTGAAGGAATTCTTGCATCAATCTCAACTGAGATCATAGAGAAAGGACACCTCACACTATCACAGAGTCATTTAGGTAAGAAAAGACCCTCAAGGTCATAAAGTCCAACAGTTAATCTAACACAGACATCACCATTATACCATCTCCCTCATGACCACATCTGTATGTCTTTTAAACACTTCCAAGGATGGCCACTCAACCACTTCCCTGGACAGACTGCTCCAATGCTTCACAACCCTCTCAGTGAATACTTTTTTCCTAATGTCTAATCAAAACTTCCCCTGGAGCAACTTGAGACTGTTTCCTGTTTTCCTATCATTCGTTACTTGAGCAAAGAGACTAACATCTAACTACCTAGAACCTCCCACCAGAGGACAGTGCTTCCCCTCAGCCTCCTCCAGACTAAACAACCCCAGTTCCCTCTCCTGCTCCTCCTAAAACTTGTTGCCTAGACCCTTCACCAGCTTCATAGACCTGCTCTGGGCAAGCTCCAGCACCTTTTGGGCCCCTTCTTGTAATGAGGGCCCAAAAATCAAACACAGTATTTGAGGTGTGGCCCCAAATCGCGGGGCACCATCACTTCCCTTGTCCTGCTAGCCACGCTTTCTTACAAAAGTCACAACGCTGCCAGTCTTCTTGACCAGTTGTGCACTCTGCCTGTTCATATTCAGCCATCCTTCAACCAACACTTCTGAGGTCCTTTTCTACAGGGCAGCCTTCCAGCCACTCCTCCCCAAGCCTGTAGCATTACATGGGGGTTTTGTGATCCAAGTAAAGAACCTGGCATTGGCCTTTTCAACCCTCATGCAGCTGCCCTCATCTCACTGATCCAACATGTCCGAATCCCTCTCAATCCTCTGGACATCCCTACCCTCAAGTAGATCAACATTCCTTCCACACTTTGTCTTGTCTTCAAACATACCAAGAATGTACCTTGATCCCCTCCATCCAAATCACTTGTAAAGCTCTGGTAAACATCACTTGTGACTAGCAACTATTGACCACCACTTTTAGGATCTGGCAAACCAATCTATTTTTCACACAGAAAAGAATACACTCATTCCAGCCATGAGTAGACAGCCTCTCCAGAAGAATCCTGTGGGGAAATGTCAAAGGCCTTACTAAACCCTTTCCCTCATACACTAAGCAGGTCACACAAGCATGTGCTAAAACATGCAGAACTTCCTAAATTTAAAAAAAAAAAAAAAAATCATTTGTCTATGTCCCCTCCTTAAGCTACCCAGTAACATCCGGTACATGCTTGCAGTGAGGCGACTCTGGCTGGTGCCAAATGAAACTGCTCCATCACTCACCTCCCTCAGCTAGACAAGGGAAAGAAAATATAGTAAAAGGCTTATGGGTCAGCCTAAGGAAAGGGAAAGGTCATTCATTAATAAACCTTACAGGCAAAAGAGACCCAGCTTAAGGGAAAAAACAAGTTACTACCAATCAAACCAAGATGAGAAATAAAAATTAAATCTTAAAATACCTTTCCCCTACCCCTTCCTGGGCTTAACTTCACCCCTAAATTATCTTCCTCCTCCTGCTAATGGTGCAGAGAGGACAGGGAATGGAAGCTGTGGTCAGCATGTGCTATCTCTGCTGCTCTTTCCTACTCAGGGGGTGGACTCCTCCTCACACTCCTCCTCTGCTCCAGCACAAAGCATGATCCAGATGTAGCCTCCTCCCTCAGCCTACAGCTCTTCACCAACTGCTCTAGCATAGGTCCCTTTACAGGGTGACAAGTCCCACCAGAAAACCAGTTCCAGGATGGAATCCTCTCTACACAGGTCCACAGATCCTTCCAGGAACCTACTCCAGCGTAGGCTCTTCACAAAGTCATAGCCCACCTGGGGCATCCACCTGCACTGATGTGGGACCCCCCAGAAATGGCAGGTGGGTATCTGTTCCACCATTAACTTCCATGCAGTGAAAGGGAACAGCCTGTCTCACAATGGTCTTCATATTAAGATATAGGGCAGCACCTCCATCCCTGACTTTGGTGTCTGCAGCATTGTTTCTCTCTCACATTCTCACTCCTCTCTCCAGCTGCACTTGCTGTCATGCATCAATTGTTTTCCCCATCTTAAGCATGTTATCATAGAGGCACTATCACCACCACTGATGGGGCTGGCTCTGGCCAGCACTAGGTCTGTCTCAGAGCCAGATGGCATTGTCTCTGTTGGACATGGTAAGTTTCTGGCAGCTTCTCACAGAAGCCACCCCTGTTGCACCCCCATTACCAAAACCCTGCCACACAAAAATACTGAGAAGGATACCAATCAAGACAGTTTAACTAGTTTGCAAAAAGACCATCTGTACTATCTGAACAAGGATGGAGAAATCCACAAACTCTCTAAGCCACTTGTGCTTAGTCATTCTCACAAAGAAAAATAATTTCATGATGTTCAGGAGGAACCACCTTTATTTCACTACTTCATTTTATTTCACTTCATGCCTCTGGTTCTGTCAATGGGAACTGCTGATAAAGCCTGGCTCCATCTTCCTTGCACTTTCCCTGTTGGTATTTATAAACACTTGGAAGGTTCCCCTGAGACTTCTCTTCCCTAGGATGAACTGTTCCAGCTCTCTCAGCATTCTGTAATACAAGTCATTCTCCAGTCCATTCATATCTTACTGGCTCTTCTCTCAGCTCTCTCCAGTATCTCCTTATCTCTGGGAAGAGATGAGGATCCCAAAACTGGGCACAGTACTTCATGTGTGGCCTCAGCAGTGCTGAATAAAGGGGAGGGACGACTTCCTCCAACCTGCTGGCAGCATTCTTCCTAATACAGCCCAGGACACTATTGGCTACCTTTGCTGTACTGACACATTGGAGCCTCATGTTCAGCTTGGTGTGCCCCAGGGTCCCCAAAAGCTTTCTCTGGAAAGTAGCTTTTCAGTTGCAATTCCCCAGTCAGTACCCCAGATAGAAGCTTTTTCCTTGCCAGGTGCAGCACTCTGCACTTCTTCCTGAGCTTCACAAAGTTCCTATCAGCCTGTTTCTCAAGGCTGTCAAGGTCCCTCTGAATGGCAGCATGACCCACTGGCAGATCAGTTGATCTTCCTAGTTTTGCAGAATCTGTAAACTCTGTCCCATTATTCAAATTACTAATAAAGATGTTAAGAAGGAATGGACCCAGTATAATCCTTGGGGTACACTTACAGATCACAAAATCACAGAATGCCAGGTTGGAAGGGACCCCAAGGCTCACCTGGTCCAACCCTTCCAGGTAACAGTACAGTTGAAATGAGATGGCCCAGCACCCTGTTGAGTCTTAAAAACTATCTAGTGTAGGGGAATCCACTGCTCCCCTTGGGAGATGATTCCAATGTCTAACTGTTCTATGGTGAAAAATGTTGTTCCTGAGTCCAATCTGAATCTCCCCAGGAGTAACTTGTACTCATTGCCCTTGTCTTTTCCATGTGACTCCTTATAAAAAGGAGTCTCTAGCCCCTTGATAACCACCCTTAACATACTGGTATGAAGACTAAGGTCTTGCTTCTCAGGGCTGAACAAACCCAGTTCTCTCAGCCTTTCCTCATTTGGCAGATCTTCCAGTCCTGTGATCATTCTCACGGCCTTCTCCACCAGCCTACCTGCATCTTTTTTGTATAGTGAGGACCAAAACTGAATGCAGATGTCCCTTTTGTTGCTTCTGACATCTCTCAAGTTCAATTCCAAGTAGGCTTTGGCCTTGTAAATTTCTGCATACTTGGACAGTGTCCCTATATGCCTCCCAGTTACAGACCCCTTCTTCCATCTCCTGTGTATATTCTGTTTATGCCTGACTTTCATCAGAACTACCTTGATCATCCATGCAGATCACCAGTATTTGTGCCTGACTTCCTGCTGATTAGAATGAACCACCCCTGAACTTAAGAGGATGTGAACACCAAACAGCTTTTTTGGGACATTGGTTCCCCCGGTTCCTTATTCCACAAAACTTTTCCAAGCAGATCACTAAAGATTCCAAAGTTTGCTCTCCTGAAAACTAGGGCTACGGTCCTACTTTCTGTCTTGACACTTCACATTCTGCGATTCCTCTTAAGTTCCTCAATCTCACCACCTCATTGTCACTACAGTCAAGGCTGCCTTTGACCTCCACATTCACAACAAGTCCTTCCTTGTTTGTGAGTTATGAGGTCCATGGGCATGAAGCTGTCACTGACACTCTCCAGAGTCACTTGCATTGCTTATGCCTGCTGATCTCCTGTAGCCTTAGGTTAAGCTACAACTCAGATGCCATCCCTAAAACCTTTCATGGTCAAATCCAAACTCTACATGTAATGTCAAGGTGTTGCTCTAAAACAAAGTCATTTGCTCTTTAAAGAACACAGCAGCAAACTTCAGTATTATCTGGTGTAAGAGTCAGTATTACATTTCTGATGTACTTGCAATTTAGCGAAAATAATCAATAGCCTACTAACTCCAATGAATCAATCACTCATACTACTGATCAAACATGCTCCTCACAGCTTAGACAAGGGAAAAAGTAGGCATCAGGAACTATCAGAAGCAATAAAACTAAGAAAAGAAAACAGAAGCAGTATCTTCAAGACAGAACCTGGAGAAAAGTAGTAAAAAAGAGGCATGACAATATTTACATGTGCTTCTTGAAACCTTGGCTTTTCTCTACTGAACAACTGATGCCATTAATAGCATTCAAATTAGATTGGTTTTATGATCCGTTATAAACATCCAATCAGACATTTTTCTTTGGAACCTCTTTCGAAACCAGGAAGAATTTTTTCCCCCTAGTGCCCAGATCATTCCACACAGTGGTTTCATACGTCTTCCCCATCTGTAGATACAAGCAAAATTTCAAATTCATTAAGAAAAAAACAAACACAGGAAACCGAAGCAGGTAACATTTAGTTTCCTGTATCGCATTCAACAAGGAAACAACTTAAGCTGTGGCCTCAGTGATTGCTGGTTTGATTTAAACAACAGCTGGGGAGTGGCATAGAAGTAGAAGGCCCATGGGTAGCTCACCAGAGCAAAGACTGTACAGAAAAAGCAGGAGAATCACTGAATTCACTTATAGGTATAACTGCCAGGTATGTTAATAAAAAAATTAATAAAGTTTTAGAAGTCACAATACTAGAAATGAACAAACTCTTTTCCTTCCCCTGACAGGAACAGTAACTTTTTGCAACTGTTTGATGGGCTAATGATTCACAGTCCAAGCCAGCTCAAGTTGATACTACATTCATGCTAAACTCGCATGGAAAACAGCTCTCTTAAAATTACATAATTAAGGGGGACATAAATAAATAAATAAATCACTTCTCAAGTACCTACATGATCAAAACAACCAATTCAAGAATCAGTTTAACAGCTGCAACTAGTGTGACTGGTGCTTTATTATTGAAATTATAAACTCCTTCAGGAACATTTATTTTCACTCAAGTCCAGATGACCTTATAGCAACAAATAGATAAAGCCCTGAACATAGACGCAATAATGTTTATAATGTTAGCATAAATAATGGTCCCTACTATTTGTTCCTTTATTCAATGTCTTTGGAGTCACATTGCCACCCTCCTAGAAAGCACTGTAATTAAATGTAATAGTAATTAAAATGCATAATAGCACAGAATAGCATGTCAGGCAAACATTCAAATACCATAAAATTGTTTTCTATAAAATGTACAAATGCTCATTTTCATAGGTAATTTCTCTATTCATGAAGTTTTAATCTATGTTCAGAGCTGTCAAACAATCATAAATACACTCTAAGTACAAAACAGGGATTCTAGAAAAATCCAAATATCATAAAGGTAAAATCTGGATCATTTATAGTAGTTGTCAAATCTCAAAGCCTGCATTTATAGCTTTGTTCCTGGTTTTTATTTTGGTTTTGTTGTTGCATATAACTTCTCCCCATCTTCCAAGCCCTTCAGAACCTGTTATCCTCTTATAGAAAACCAAACACTACAAGAGCTATGCTCTCTCTGGCACCATGCCAACAAGATGATGGATTCCACAAATACTGTTTTTTATGTAACCTAAATAGTATAGTCACTATTAAGGCACCATCATGCTTCAGATACAGGTTTCTCAACATAAAAGTGAATGCCACAATACAGAAAAGAAAACGTCGTTGGTAGCATTTTAAGCCAAAGAATAAGGACTTGCAGCACAGCAGCATTTATCACCAATTCTGACTGGGCTAAGTACTCCTATGTAAAACACTTTCACTAAGTACCTAGTATTTTTATACCTGGCATTTTGCCAGATACTTACCTTTCTGTAGTAAATGCAACATCTCTAAGATTCATCTATAAGAATTATTTTGTAAAAAGCAAGCATTCATTTATCACAAATAGGTCATTATGACAAATTATTCCTGCCACCCCTCTCTGCTATATGTTGCTCAAAAAGTCAGCCACCAGCATTCATTCCCTCACCCCAAACAACAGCAGTCCTGATGGAAACTAAATGAAGACATAAGAACTAGCTCTAATTCCAAACCAAATCTTAAAGATCCCCTCTTAGCACAATCCCCAAGCGTAAACCATGAAAAATATTAGTTGTGCAAGTACACCATCTGCTGGCCAAAAATTAAATTCCGACAAAATACCTTGAAAGAAAACATTTTGATCAGCGGCAGCCATACTTTCTCGTCAACGGTTTGGTATCAAGCATTTTTTTTTCCCTCTAAACCCCACTGGGCTGTGCACCACGGCGCAGCTGTCACATTACAGTCTCCTTCGTACATCCCTATTCCTTTCACTAACATTTCTCCTGTGTTATGTTTAAATAACACCCATTTAATAATAGGTAAAATAAAAAACCCTTAATAGCTATTGTTTTCTTTCCTGTTGCTTTATTTCCCACTCCCAGTGCCTTTCAATGCTTAGTTTCCTCTCCCTGTGTACCTGATATCTGAGTTAGCATTGCTGAATACTGCTCTTCTCACTTCCACCTTTGCTTTTTGACCTTCCTTCCTCATTTTTCCACTCTAACCAGAGTGCAATTCCATGAGAAGGCAATCTGACCTTCTCTTTGGCCAGTCAGCACTTCAAAATCTGGTCTAACCACATTCTTTTTCTTTGAAAGCGCTGTTCATGCAACAGTGACCTTAAGATATTGAAGGCCAAAGTAACCACAATCAAAATAAAATGCAGATTTGTAAAAATAAGAAGAAAGAAAAAACACACCACTGCACTAGCAGACATTATCTGTCAACATTAAAAAAAAAGTTTCAGGGAAGAAAAAGGAGAAGCTTCTATTTATTGAAAGAAACACTGCTCTACTGTGCAGCATTTTCATTTCAAAAAAAGTGGCATCTACAATGTTACCAAAATACCACAAATCAGGGTATTAGTTATTTTTTATATCATTTTTATGCAGCTATTTCAACAAACAATAGAATTTGTACTTTCTGCTTTGTCTGAACAGTAGATCACTAGACATTTATAGCTATCATTCAAAGATCATATAACCTAAAATTGAATTGCCTTAAGCCATCTTGGATGACTGTATTTATCTTTGGAGAGTCTTCAAGTAATTTGTGTTCTGTGGAGAAATATGATAAATTATCAAAGCTTCAGACCATATGCCACAGGGACATTTATTTTTCTTTCTTTTTTTTTTTTTCTAATGTCTGTAGAAGGCAGTTACACAGAATATGAAATAACACAAGAACTCCACACATGGGAGATTCTTTTGAAGACAAATTTGGTATTTTTTAAATCCTCCCATTTTTTGAAATTTCTTCTGTCGCTCTCACTACTTAAATAACCCTTTCAATATCTAGTTCTTATAGCTACTTACATACCCTAATTGATAACAATGGCTATTCAGCAAGTCTCTGGATAACAAGATCTGTGTTAACAGTTCCTTTTTATCCATGGAGATCTTGGAAGTTACCAGCAAAATTAATTTCCTTAGGAAGATTCCATTTTGTCTGCTTTAATTCAGAGGAACACAATAAATGTAAGCATACTTCAGGAAACTGCAGGGATTCCAAGCATGTATAAAGTACAGCTACTCAGTGGAGGGGGAGAAATAGAAGTAAACTGTTTAAAATATCACTAAGTTTTAGGAGAGGTACACAGATAACACCCATACTGAAATAATAAATACATAGGAAGGCATCTCAAACCTCTGGAAAGGTCAAATTAAATAAAGGAAGTAGTCTTATGATACAGAAGAATAGAGATATTCTACAGTCTAAGGACAGCACTGCTTGACTCTTGCAGTTGTAGAGTTAATTTCAGCCTTGCTTGGAGTCCTTAAAGTAAAGTCCTTAAAGGGAAGATTTCAAAAGAAAGACCGATTTTCAGTTGCAAAGCAAGAATGTCTCCTCTAAATATAGTACCCTTTAATAGAGGGCTGGAAGAGATAAACTTTATAAAAAGCTATGCATACTTCATCATAAATGCTCCCACTGATATCTGCTCCATAAATCGGTGCCACAAAAGTCAAGTTCCTCCAGTATTTCCGCTCCAGATCTTCATAGTTTATGTGTCTTGGCGTGCAGTATCTGCAAAGGAAGAGATAGGCGAAGGTTCAGTACAGTCTTTCAACAACTACCTTCACAACAAACTATGCTTCTGATCCTTCAAACAATTCTAAGCGATCATTTTATTTCAAATTCACTGAAAGAGAAGATTAGTTGTCTTGAATTCTTAGTTTCATGATTCACCATAGTATGTAACCTCCCACCTGAAAGCTACACTAAGTCATGCAGCTACCCACATAGTATTTTCATCAGCTAAACAGCACATCTACTAATTGTCCTCAAGCTGAGACTCTCCCTTCTGCAAAGACATAAACATAGGTCCTGCATAAGCCCCTTTGTGGCAGTTTTAGGCTATGCCTAGGAAAATTTTCCACAGATTGAGTAGAAAGGTAGTAGAATGTAAATAAATTACCACTGGATGTAAAAGGGTAAATAATAATAAGATCTAAATAATCCCATTGGTCTGATATCTAACAAAGTTGTATAAACTAACTTTTTCTCTTTTTTACCATCTTCCTCACTATAGCAGATACCAGCTGGTGCTTTTGCTTGGCCTTTGCTGACCTCAGCTGCATTCTTGTTGTGGATATGTACTAATAAGCTACCATCTGCTCTTCCTTTTCTCTTGTCCCGTGTACAGGGGGGAAGGTAGGTAAGAGGAGGATGCTGTTGGTAACCCCCTGATTTTGTGCAGGGGGGTTCTTGTGTTGTTTATTGTTGTGAAGGCACCCTATGCCCAGACTTATGCCCCAGGTATTGCCAAACTTGTCCTTTACAAAGGACTGCCCATTACCTTAGAAATGGCAAAGCAGTTGCCAAGAGGAACTCAGCAGTGCTCACTTCAAGCCAAGTCAGGGAAAAGACTCCCCCTACCCACCACTCTCAAGTGGCACCTCCAGGAGGGAGATGCCTCCCCCTCCGACACACCACTGGCCCCCCCAGAGGGACCACAGTACCAAGGGAGCCAAGAGAGAGAGCGCACCTGTTCCAGGGAAACCTGTTGGCAGAAGCCTATGCATGCCCTGCCATCTGCAACCTGCACTGTGCAACAGGAACCACTCCAAGGGAGCCACCCAAGCCCCTTCCAGGGGAATCTGCTGACCAGCAGAATTCTACACCTCATCCGTCCCACAGTTGCAGGAAGAGAAAGCTGCCCCCACTGCCATGTCTGGAGGGACTGTCCCAGGAGCCATGCCAGCCCTGCAAGCCCTGAGCTGGCCATGGGACCAGCCACAGCCAATTAGCATTAGCAGCCATTAGCAGCCAAAGCCCCAGCCAGGTTCCCGGAACTAGTCAGCATCAGCAGCCTGCCAGCACAGCCTAGGTAACTAGCTTAGCAACAAACAAAAGTGCATCTTTCCAATTTTACGTGTTCAGCACCAGGTGTGGTTCAGTTTAAATCCCCCATGCATGGAGCTCATGTGGTGTTGTGGATTAAGCCTCATAAGCAGCCTCCCCATCATGCCCAGAGTCAGGGACTTTTACAGTAACATGAAAGAGAGAAGCAAGTTAACAAAACACTTCTTAAAAAAGCATTCTTAGCAATAGCACAGTTCCAAGTATTTCTCACAAGAGGGCTCCAGATATCACAATGTAATATTGATACTATAACACAAGTATGGTGACTATAGCTTGTACAGGTATGCCCACACTTCCCAGAGGCCAAGGTGGCAAAGCACTTTGTTTCAACAGCAAATCAAGAATGCCAAAGCAAACAGAAGATACACTCACAACGGCAACAGTAGTTTAACTGTTCACAACCCTTCTCTCTTTCCTAAAGGAAATGGGTAACATCACAACAGTCAAAGAAAAGAGTTTTTAATAGACTAAATTATTTTTTATGGGACAAGAGGGATTTTAACCTACTTAAGAAATACAGACTGCACTGAGTGCCACAGGAGGCTGTGTGACACATTTTCTCAAAAGAAGTGATGAATACTTAGAAAGACCTACATCTAGTAATAGATAAGCCTTCCCAACTGATAACTTCACCTAAGAAATGAAGTTGTAAACTGATTTTAGTAAAAAACAGGAAAAGTGAAATCGGAAATAATTCCAAAATATGATAAAGAATATCACAAACTTGACTAATGTCATGATACAATGTGCCAGTTTAGAGCAGGACAGATTGCTCTATTGCTCCAAAAGGGGCTGTGGTGGGGTAGGAAGGTTCCCCACACACACACAAAAGAATCCACAGCTATCACAGGGGCTAAAGAATAACAATCACATAAACGGGTTGGATAGTGTTGTGAAGAGGTTATTAAATTTATTAATATGACATATGAATTATGAAAATGTTAATTTTTATTATCAAATTATTAATAACCGATGAATCAACACCTTTTATACATGTTCTAGTGCACGTTCGTAAAATACATTCCATAAATGGATTAGTATTATGATTAGAACTTAATTAAACTATCTACAGACTATCTCTGTGTTTTATAAAATGAAGGGTGCAGTTCCATCGCTTGGCCACTAGATGGCGACTCGGCGGAACGCGGGGGGCTTCTAGCTATATACAGCAATATTACAATCTTTCTGTGCGTCAGCGATTACTCTGCTACACGCGGATACTTTGAACTGAGTGCTAGTGGGTGGAAAGCACGTGGAAGATACTCTGTAGCTGTTGTTTGTAGCAAGGTGGGGGTCCGGCTGACTTCCGCCGCTGGACTGGTTCCTGGTCGAGTTCGGCCCGTGGGGTCGGTCCTGGGAGTCGGCTCGCACAGCAGGGCGGGGCGACGGTTGCCGGTAGGCGGGCTCAGAGGTTCCCGGTCGGACGATAGCTATGGGGTTGGCCCCGTGGCAAACAGCCTTAGAGAGAGAATGCGGCTGCGCTGAGCTGTGGCTTCTCCATTCCTGGGCTTACAGGAACAGCGGGAGGCTCGGGATAGTCCCGGGCTAGGTATATGTGGACTCGGTCTCTATCAAGTCCCTTCTCCCCGACAACTGGGCAGATCTTACCCTCGGGAGCTGGTCCAGTCCTCCGACAGCACGATGGGCTCTCCTGGAGATATGACTGGCTGTAGCGACGCTGGCTTCTCGGGCTCAGCGAAGGACCTCCCTCTGGAATGCTTCTCACGATGCTGGGGCTTCAGTATACATGCATGTATAATAGAAGCTAACAACAACAAGCTCGATGGCAGGGGCTGTGGCTCGAGAGCTGCTCTCTCGAGCAAGTACAAAGTAAGACAGGGGTCAACTTGCTTACCAACTGGGGTAATATTTATGGATTCCTCAAGGCTGGGTTTGACCAATGGGCACTCTCACAGACAACTGGCTTCAGCCTATAGAAAGCATG
Source organism: Picus viridis (assembly GCA_033816785.1). Classification (NCBI taxonomy): domain Eukaryota; kingdom Metazoa; phylum Chordata; class Aves; order Piciformes; family Picidae; genus Picus; species Picus viridis. The sequence continues at coordinate 58,542,676 of CM066606.1, forward strand.
AAGCTGGAATTATGCCCACACTTGGTAATTGTCTTCCTCCTGAAGGAGGGGAAACCTATCCACATGCTGGGGCCACATCTAGTATCTGGGCAGGATGTGCCTTCACCACAGATAGTAATGAAAAGTTTAAATGGAAAAGCAATTAATACACTACAAAAACTACAAAGCATTAGTCAAAACCCCAGGGCTGTTTCCCCACCCTCCCCAGGCCAGTTTTAGGCCAGCCAGGCCTGAACTGCTCTCCCCCGGCCTGAACAGGCCAAGATTGTGCAGGGAAGAAAAAAAGAGAAAAAATAAAGTTACTCAGGTCAAAGAGGCCATTAGAATAGAACAGAGTAATAGAATAATAGAATTAACCAGGTTGGAAAAGACCTTTGAGATCATCAAGTCCAACCCATCACCCAATACTACTCTTACAAGGTAAGAGAGTGTCTTCCCAAGGGAGCAGAGAGGGAAGAAAGAGAAATACAGTAACTTTGCAGCCTGATTTATAAGGGTGCAGGATTAAGGGTAGAAATACACTATTTCCTGTGTCCACCCGCTGGGCTGGACACTCTACAAACTGGAAGTCTCAGCTCTGTGGCTTCTTTTTGGAGACATCCCGCCTAAACAGCCACAAACACAATAAAACCTTCACAATATATTTGCATTATCAAACTCTTAAGGAATTGGTGTTTCTCATCTTGTCATGGATTAATAAAATGTAAACTTTAAACATATATGAACAGGTTTCACAGAAAATTGTATCAGATACCACACAGGTTTTCTATTACTTGTTTATTAAATGTTGAGGTAAGATTATAACTACAGATTTGATTCTCATTCCCACTTAATACACAAAGAAAATTTTAAGTGTGATAACCTCAGTTTTTCACAAGTCATATACATGGGTGGAAATAACCAATCCTTTCTTAAATGCAAATAACAACTTCATTTTTACACAGGCTTGGATATTATGGAACATTTGCTGAGAAGTCTCTTGAAAAGCTTTTCATGTCCTACATTTTCCTGACCTTGACAACAGACTTCTTACCTCTAAATTTCTTAAATTATCTTTCCTTCAAACTGGGTCAGTGTTACCTTCCTTGAAGTATCTTTTTCTCTAAAATCCTCTGACTCATCTCCCAGAAACTGTATCCCATCAGTTTCTAGCAAATTACTGAAGTATAACTTACTCGTTTTCTGTGGGTAAAAGGATCGCAGAAGAATTCCTTCTACCAATTCCATGTTTTTGGACAGAAAGCATCTTCTCTCAAGTTTTTCAGACACTTTTTTGCTGCCTTGGTAACAGATGTTTTCAATAACCAAAACAAAAAAAAAATATACTTATTGTGGTACCCTTTCACAACTTAGGAGACAGAAAAACCTCTACAGAGCAGTGAAAAAAATCACCAGCTGCCTAGTGCAACTCAAAGAAACCACAATATGGCGACAAATAAATGTCTGTCTTTCTAAACAAGATCCCCCATACACCTACTTGTCACTGTTGGCCAGCTGCTTGAATTCCTTCACTGTCATTGGCTTTTTTGAATGTTGTACTGTGTGAAGAGCCCCGACTGGCCAGTGACCATCTGCTGAATTGGAGCAGGAATCACCAAATCTTCAATATCATCATAATGTTTTCTTGGCTTCCACTCCTTTGGTGGGATAACCTTTAAATTCAGAAATAAAAAACAGGACATCAACAGCTGCAGAATCAATTCAAAGGCATTCCCTATTCCCTCCTCCCTCCCCCTTCCCCCCACCCCCCAAAAAACCCATGAGAGAACCTGTCAAATAGGCCCACACAATCAAATGAAGGCTAGCTTACCAGCTGTTTCACATTGAACAGACCACCTAAGCACTCCTAAATAACAAATGTCAATTAAAAATGGGTGTATTACCTCAAATCACAAGCAGCAACTCACTAATCTACAGCAATTCAATCACATGCAATCATATATATGTACGAGTCACATTTTTTTATAATCAGAAAGCCTTATAATTCAAAACACTTTGTACTCAATGACATCAATTGACTGTCTCCAATCCAAACATTATTTAGGGTAAACAGTACCAAAAAAAAATTCATTTCTTACTGACCAAAGAAAAAAATACAGCTACCTGTCATGATTTGAGCCTACCCTGCCAGCATCGAAGCATCACACTGCTACTGCCTTGCTCCTATCCCACTCACACACAGTGGAGAGGGAGAAAACACACAGAAAGGGTTAAGGGTGGAGACAATGAGCAGGAAAAGGGTATTACCAATTAAGGTCAAAGACAGACTCAGCTGGGCAAACAAAATCAGTTTAATTTAGACCACCACCAATTCAACAACTGAATCAGAGTAGGCCTATGATGAACACAACTGGACGTTAAACACAACCTTCCCCTCATCCCTTCCCTCCTCCTGGGTCCCACTCTGCTACCTCCTACCCACCAGTCATGCAGGGGATCAGGGAATGGGGGCTGCAGTCAGTCCCAGTCCATTACAGATAACTGCTTGTTCCATTTTCTTGGAAAAACTCCTCAGTCTTGCCCTGTGGTGGCCCTCCCATGGGAGAAAGCCCTGCATGGCCTTTTCCCACCAGCAATGGAGTGCTTCAACACGGGATACACAAAGAGTCATGGTCAAGTTCAGGATCAGCCTGCTGCTCCAGAGTGGGTTGCAGACAGGATTCTTCTCCGCTGTTGATCTTCTAAGGGCTACCATGACTCAGCCTGCTGTCTCACTCACCACAGGCCAAAAAGGCATGGCTGCTTCAGCATGCCTCCTCCCTCACTGACCCTGGTGTCCACACACTTGTATCTCCCAGGTCCCACTCCAATCAAAACAAATGAACTCCTAAAACAAAAGAAGTTGCACAACAGATTTTCCCATTCCTAAATATGTTATGGTAGAGGCACTGACTGTCTCAGCCTTGGACAAAAGCAGATCTGATGTGAAGACGGGGCAGTGGGGGAAGCATTCCAAAGCTTCTTACTGGGCCACACCAGCCCTTCCCCAATACCAAAACCCTAACCAGACAAACACAACACCTTATTTTACAGAACTTTAGAGTTTAACTCAGTCCCTATAGAACTGCAGGGTACAACTCTATTAAAGTAAGAGTTTGCACTCATTTAGATAATACTAGGGTTTATATTAACATGATTTAAACTGCATAATTGAAGATTGAAGCTATTTGCAGATTAAGCAATTGTAAACACTTCTATTTCAAATACTATAGAATTGTCCAAAGTCTGCAAAAAATCCTCAGCAGATCCTAAAGTGTTAGTCATAAAGGCATTAGGAATTTTTTTAAAGCCTGTCATCCTAACCAGTGTTCTTTAACGAGTTCTGCAATTTTGAACATTCCTTGCATGCATTGTTTTATCTAAAAATAGAAAACTTTCTGGATTTGAAATTGCATCAGTTTTAAAACACAGCAACAAGATATTTTTGATATGCATTTTTCTTCTAGTTTTGAACTTTTACTTGCCTGAAGTCTCATTTACATGTTCTTTGATCCACTCATTATATTCATTCTTTTCCGTGGTGCTGAAATCAAATTTTCACAAGCACTGGCTTGGAAACTTACAATAAAGTAGGATGGCTTTTATAAGCATGCATCTAACCAGACAAATTACATTGCTTGAATAAAGACTTTGCATTTTTTAAAAAGGTTAGGGCACAGACTGGAGATGTTAAAATACATTCGAAGTAACACACAGCTAGTCAGTATCAGAAATTGAAATAACAACTAGGGTCTCTGAGTTTTTACCACTGATCTGTCCAACTGCAGCCTCTTCACATTGCCCTTAGTAAAAACAACCTCTTCAAAGTCAGGCAAGTTAGGTTTGTTCTACAAAGGCAAGTAAGTATATTTACACTGCCCAGCATGATATATATTCAGTTTTAGATAGAGATGTCTTAGTAACAGCATTTATTCCCCTCCATAATGGCTGCACATTAGTATAACTGAGGTTATTTTAGAGTGCTATCAACACATACATTTCTGTTACATTCACTTTCATATACCAGTAACCTCCTGGTCTGCATTTCATTCTGTATATAACTAATTCTGCCCCAACTCTTCCGAAAATTGTTCTTCTCGTACTTGCCAAAATTCCTTTTCAGCATCGTGTTCCAGAATTACTTTTCTACTTGCCAATGCAACTACAAATTAACTATCTTGCTCTATATAAATGCAGTCTCCAAAACGCTTCTTCTTCAAGCAAAGAACAACTAATCTAACACTGCACTTTGGTTTTAACTTGTCATATTGCCTCATTCCATGTACTCTTTTTTAAATACAGGATTCTCTATAACATTAAAGCTGAAATACATTATCTATGCCTAAGGCTCATTACAGACATTCAAAAGTCTAACAGAAAATTTTTCGGCCTTTTGCCACAGCATACTTACCCACTGTGGAAATGGTTTAATGTTGTTTGTCTAGTACCTTTAGCATTTGTTTCAGACAGTTTTAGAAACTTTTTTTTTAATTATTTAATTAAAAAAAAAAAATCATTTCCCACTCCCTTCCCTGGCCTGCTAATATGTGCAAGCATTACAGTCATTTTATAGCATTTACATACACGAAATATTGCAACTAGGTAAGAAGCCTTCTTACCTTACGCTTGCACATTTAACATAAAACTGTCAGATCTGCCTACTCTGCTTAAGAACTCTGTTCAGAGATCAAATTACTGTTTCTGGTGATGCATCTGTCCTCTGGAAGCATCTATTATCTTGTGGTGGTTTGGCCCTGGCCTGGAGGCCAGATGCTCACCAAAGCCACTCTATCACTTCCCCTCATCTCTTCTGGGGTAAAGTCCCAGACTATGGGAGGTGATAACCATCCTAGGAATCTGCCCAAATCCTTCCACACACCCTGCCACCCAGGGACTGACCACTTCAAGGCACATTTTGATATATCCCCACCCCAGGGCTGTCTCCTTTCATGCCACGATGGAACCAAACTCCACAAAACCCGCAACATGCCAGTAATGTTGATTAGCAGTACTAGAGAGCTCACGTAAGGATGGATCAAAATCTTGGGGGCCTGCATAATAAAATTCTCTACATTCATTTCAGGTGGGGAGAAAGAAATGATAACTCCTCCCGCATAGCTCCCACAAAGCAGCAGCCCTACAAGCAGGAGAAAGAAAAACATAGCCATTATCTGCTTCAACATGTTCCTAAACAAATGCAGTATTTCCAAAACAAAGCAAAAGTTATCAACACACCACATGACCAGCACTGATGCCTGTATCTTAAGCAAGCTTATAGAAACAACTGCAGAAATTACAGCTATGTTATATTCTGTTTCGCAGGTTTCAGCAACAAAAAAAGACTGTGGTGGTTTGGCCCTGGCCTGGAGGCCAGATGCCCACCAAAGCCACTCTGTCACTGTGGTGGTTTGGCCCTGGCCTGGAGGCCAGATGCCCACCAAAGCCACTCTGTCACTGAGGTGGTTTGGCCCTGGCCTGGAGGCCAGATGCCCACCAAAGCCACTCTGTCACTGTGGTGAAGGCACATTATACCCAGATACTGAATCTCGTCCCAGCACGTGGACATGTTCCTCATCTTCATGAGGGAAACAAAGGCCACAGCATTAGCCAGGCCAGCACAGATCACTGCACACACCCAGCACCTGGGATGCCCATGCTAATGCTAAGTGTGGGCATAATTCTAGCTTCACCCTTTCTATAGGCTGACGCCAGTCGTTTACAAGAGTGCCCATTGGTCAAATCCAGCCTCAAGGAAACTATAATATTACCCCAGTTGGTAAACAAGTTGCCCCCTCTTTCACTTTGCTCTCTCGCCTTGCGTGAGAGAGACAAAGCTCGTGCCATAGCCTCTGCCATTGAGCTCATTGCTATTAAGTCTTCTCCCTCATATATGCAAGCAAAGTAGTAGCCTCTGCATCACAACAAGAAGCCCGTATCCAGGCAGGCCTGTTGAGCCTTAGCCCTCAAAGTATCTCCAGAAGAGGGACCTTCTCTGAGCCTGAGAAGCTCCAGGGTCGTTACAGCCAGTCACACCAACTGGGAGAGTCCACCATGCCTCCAGAGGACTGGACCCCCAAGAGTAAGATCTGGCCAGATGCCAGGGAAGAAGGACTTGGCCAAGTCCGGCAGTCCACCCGTCTGCGTTAGCCTTAAGCGGCAGACCGACCTGTGTATGTCAGACCGAAAAGCAGGATGGCATGCCTGCATAACCCCGCCATCGCAGGAGTCGCTACTTCTGCCGCGCCATGCCCTGTAAACCTCAGCAAAATTCAGAGCACTGCTCCAAAGCCAGGACCACTCTGAGAGGGTCCCGCTACTCCTTTAAGCCAAGTAAACGGGAAGCCGCCGCTCCACGTAGCCATGCTCCTTCCCCAGAGCTGTTCACACCCCGCTGGGTTCAGCCCTGCCTGCTACCGTGCCAGATTGGAAGCCTCTGAGCCCGCTTACTGGGAACTGTGGCCCCGCCCTGCCGTGCGAGCCGACTCTGTGAGGACTGACTTTGAGGGCCGACCCTGTCTTGGGACCAGCCCTAACGGCCCTGCTGGGCCGACCCCACAGGGCTGCTCCCTATCGTCTGGAGGGACCTTGCCGGAGTCCTGCGGAGGGAACCTTCTTAACAGCTAAACCTAGGTTCCATCTCCTCTCCACTGCCACAGAGAGACGACTGCCACCCAGACCAGCCTAGTGACAGTAGTCTGTCGGAACCCAACCTAACAGACACCGTGGATCTTTCACGTGCTTTCCACTCACTAACATTCAAAGCATCCACGTCTAGCAGTAACCTCCGACGCACAGAAACATTCGCTGTACATTGCTAGTAGCTGCCTGCGCCCCGTCAATTAGCCATCTAGTGGCCAAGCAATGAAATTGCACCCTTCGTTATATAAATGATTCTGTAAATATTCCAATTGAGTTCTAATTATAAATACCAAACCACTTATAGGATGTATTTCACTATCTTGCACTATAACATGCATATAAAATAGTGATTCATTGGTTATTAATAATTTTGATACTATAAATCATATTTTCATAATTGCTATTCACAATTTAATAACCTCTTCATCACAATCACTTCCCCTCTTAAGTGAACACGGGAAGAAGGGGAAAAAATATAACAGAAGCCAGGAATAGGATAGGAGCAATTTTAATAACACTAATAAGCAAACAGCAACAGACCACACAGAAGCAAAAAGCAGAGAGAGAGATGTTAGTCTCTACTTCTCATCAGCAGGACAATGGTCGGTCTCAGGAAGCAGGACTCTCTAAGCTTGGTGGTTACTTGGGAGCATAGACGCCATGGACAAATCCCTTCACATCCTTCTTTCACTTCATTCTTATACCTGAGCTGACAACATATGGTATGGAAAACCTCTTTGTCCAGTGAGTCAGCTGGCTCAGCCATGTCCCCTCCCAGGATTTTGCCCCCCCCTCAATGTACTCCTGGGGCAGGGAAATGTTTAAAGGACACAGCCTGGATACTGGATTCAACAGTAGCCAAAACACTGCCATGTTATCAACTACTGCTGAAAAAAAACACAGCACTAGAAAAATGCTGTGAGAATTAACTCCAGCTCAGTCCAACCCAATACATATCTTTATATTCAAATGTCAGTTTGTACATCCTAGACTTAATACAAATTAGGTCCTCTGTAAGTTAATTTTATATTAATATTGAAACATGCAAAAATATTTTATTCTTTTTACTTTAAATCCAATTTCCAAAATTCAGAAAGTGTCCTTTAAACTTCTGCAATACAAATTACTGACCTAGTAAGATTTAATTTTAAAATATTTATTTGCTTCATATTTGACACACACTATTTTGAAATATGTAAAAAAGACAGTGAAAAACTGAATATAAAAGGTCTCAAGACAACTGAGTATTCTTTCAAGATCACTTCCAACCCCTAACATTCTGTGAAAACAGCTAGCAATGCTTGAACTGCTATTCTAGTATCAACAGGGGGGCAAGGCAGATCTATACTGCATAGTGAAAAAGGCCCTTCCTAAATCACAGTACAACTGAAACATGATTAATCATTTATTTAATGTTTTGTTATGCTTTCTTTTATCACAGACATTATTCCGGGTGTTCTGTAAACCCAGGTCAGCAGACATCCCAAACAAATATAAAGACAGGTATATAAAAAACAGGGGGTTTGTGCTCCTGTGACTATCACATTTTAACAATCCATACATGGAGAAGAGCATCCAAAATGGTTTTGAAATGTGATAGATGGGATGGGAATTAAATCATATGTGTATTGGGGGGCAGGGGAGGAAATGGAGACACACATTTGCACAGGGATATTAACTTCAAAAAAGCCAAATTACACAGTGCAAAATTACAAATCCCTGATTTACTGAATGCACTCAGTTTCAGTGACAACAGACACAACACGAAACTCAGTGCTATAGGAGTAGCAGAAACTCTGGAAATCAAATATTGGATTTATTTTTAAGACTCCACTGATTTTCAGGTTCTCTTTATTGCCTATATGTGTGCAATTGAAAGAGAAGAGAAACTTGTAACCAATTTTTTCCATCCCTACTACCTTAGAATGCGATTTGACAATCTCCTTGAGAGATTGTGTTAGAGCAAGAAATAAAAAATAAATTCCCTCTTTCAACAAAACAAACGTACAAAAAAATGGATAGTGCAGCTGAAACTACAAAATAGTTGATAGTTCTGTCATCCAATTGAAAGTGTTTTAATATACTTTTGAAGTTACAGTTGAATATATTGCAGTGGTCTTCTAAGGAGGACCACTGACAAGGAGCTTTACAGTGTAAAACTGGTCACTTCCACAAACAATGCATGTCTTGTTGGGAACTGTATCCTTGAGGAAGGGCCAAGAGATTGACCATTCCTAACCTGTGCTGGAAATTCCTATTGAAGTGAAACAACACACTATAGGAAGAGGCCAAGGATATCAAGAGGAGCTTTTAATTGGATTTAAGAGTTCTTGGATTTGAGTATGTTGGGGAACATCCTGAGATACACCATCAATCAGAACTCTGACAAGAGAAGGAAGATTCGAGATACCCTTTCTGTGAACTACCCTCATTATAATACTAAAAACCATACCACCTAGCTAGAAATCCCACTTCCCAAATAAAACCTCTTGCCCTCTGAGCATGTGTACTGAATTTAAAAGAAGCTGTATCTCTAAGGTGAAGTAAGACAGAAACTAACCAATGTCTAATGCATAGATGTTAACATGAGGCATAGCTAACACATTTTAGAAAGTATGCACTAAAAATTTCAACTGGTGTGCTAGCTTTGTGGTGGTACCCCCAGGAACAATCCTGTAACAATCTGTAATAAATCAGTATCTGGTCTCAGTGTGGCTTATTGCACACCAGAGGAAAGAATCGATTTTTAAGACAACAGTTTGATAATGGCAGCAACACTGAAAAATTCATTCTTAAGGAAGCAGCTCATGATCTCCTCCAGAAAACAAGTGGTTTCAATTTATATTTATGTTTTTTAAAAAGTAAAGTATTGCTTGAAAATTTAAAAATTAATACGTGTTCAATGTCAACTAAGCACAGGCATCCAAATTAACTACCCACTTCTACTAATCCTGAAAGATATTATATCTCTGAAGTACTTTGACTGTCACTTAAATTATTAAAATGAACTTTCCACTCATTTTCAATTCAGTTACAGGACCTGACTCTACAGCTTACAGCACTACATCATGAGGAAGAAAAGACCACAGCCTAACCTCTGGTATTCTGTTCTCATGATTAACATTTTGGAGATTATTTTTTTTTTAATTAACTAGATTAATACAAATTAAATACATTACATGCCTGCAGCCATTCCACAGCTAACACTGGCACTATACTCTAAAGTACTGAAACACCTGGTAGGTATCACTGTTCCATCTAATATTCAGTTTCACATATTCATATGCCTAACCTGAAAGCATAGCTACTGCTTTGGCCCACTGCAATACTTCTTCAGGTGTTTCTACTTTAAAACAAAGCTTACTGGAAATAAAAGTACATTTTTAAAGTACAGAATTAATGTATTTCATTTATGTCATCTTTGCCTTTCAGCAAGAAGTGAATATTCAGATCACACACGTTTCATACATGCCAGAATTAATCCCACGGTTGGTTGCTGCAGAAAAAAGGAAGGGGATGGAGAGCACAGAAGGGGGGAAAATTGTGAAGAGTGCTTATATTTTATTAATGTCTCAAAAATAAAAACAAATTTGCATAGGCCTTTTAAGGATTATAGTTTTGTAATTGGTGATAAACCCTCTGAAAGTTGTCAAAGTGGTACACACATACAGTTTTTAAACAAAAATTAAACATAAGATACTTTATTTTCTCTCCTCCCATGAAGAAGCTTTTTATACTATTTTTAATACTATCTAATGAAGAGTTTAGTTACAGTCTAGGTCTGACACTGCTGTAATAAAGAGCGTATCATAAATATTCTTTTCTTAAACAATATCAGTTCATTTTTGGGTTTCGCTGTTTGGTTGGTTGGCTGGGTTGGGTTTGTGTTTTGTTGTTTAGGGTGGTTTGGCTCATATAAATCTTCCTCATATAGCCAGAGGAAAAAAAAGGAGTATGATTTATGTATACCGGTCTTGTTTTATACACAATGTACCACAGAACACAAGTACCTATGAAGAAACAAATTGATACAGAAGAAAACTGGGATCACCTCAGTGGCTAGTCTTAAGGCACTTTCTATTTCTTTGGCCAGATCCCCGTGAAAGAATGTTAGAAACTATCAACAGCTGAAATAAAGCTACACAAAAATAAGAATGTTTTATGTTGGCTCCACATACAAAATCCAAAGAATGATACACAGCTGGAATACCTTGCTAACACAAATGTTAAGGCATAAATCCATTGTGCAAGAGATGGCATTTGCTGTTAAGTTTACTGTTCACAATGAATCATAGAATCAGTAATGTTGGAAAAGACCTCAGAGCTCATCAAGTCCAACCTATCACCCAACACCTCATGACTAACTAAACCATGGTTTCAAGTGCCATGTCCAGTCCTCTTTTGAACACCTCCAGGGACAGTGACTCCACCACCTCTCTGGGCAGCACATTCCAATGGCTAATCACTCTTTCCGTGAAGAATTTCTTCCTAACCTCCAGCCTAAACCTCCCCTGGTGCAGCTTGAGACTGTGTCCTCTTGTTCTGGTGATCATTGCCTGGGAGAAGAAACCAACCCCCACTTGGCTACAACCTCCCTTCAGGAAGCTGTAGGCAGCAATAAGGTCTCCCCTGAGCCTCGTCTTCTCCAGGCTGAACAACCCCAGCTCCCTCAGCCTCTCCTCATAGGGCCTGTGCTCCAAACCCCTCACCAGCTTTGCTGCCCTTCTCTGGACACATTCAAGTGTCTCGATGTCCTTGAAGGGTCCAGAACTGGACACAGGACTTGAGGTGTGGCCTAACCACTGCTGAGTAAAGGGCAGAATGACTTTCCTACTCCTCCTGGCCACACTATTTCTGATGCAGGCCAGGAGGCCACTGGCCTTCTTGGCCACCTGGGCACACTGCTGGCTCATGTTCAGCCTACTCTCAACCAGCCTCCAGGTCCCTTTCTGCCTGGCTGCTCTCCAACCCGCTACATGGGGTTGTTGTGGACAATGTGTAGAACCCAGCACTTAGATGTGCTAAATCTCATGCCCTTGGACTCTGCCCATCTGTCCAGCCTGTCAAGACCTTCTGCAATGAGAGGACTGCAATAGTTCATCCCCACACCAACAATTAGGTTCCATAATGGAGTTAAATAAGTGAAACTTTCAGTTCAGGCATTCCTCTGTTCTCCATTTATTACTTCTGTTTGCAGAGAAGAGTTTGAAAATACTACCTATATATACTCTCCCTTAGATATCAGAAAGCAAATAAATTACAACATTTTCAAAGTGCTAGGGGTTAAGTTCTTCTTTGTTTCACAGGATGCAGAGAATAGGAACTAGGTAGAAGCAAATCAAGAATGGCAGGATTTGGTTTTCTCTCAATTTTTAAATGCTTTAACTTTGCAACAATAGTTTGAAAATAAAATTATGAAGATGGCTATTTATAAGGATGGTTTTAAGTAACTAAGCTAGGATTTCTAGACCTGCAGTGTGTTCTGCTGCTTTGAAAAGTGATAAAAGCACATACAGCATAAATAGTTGTATTACCTAAATACTAAATTGCATCAGACGATCTCTGACAATCACTCTCCCTTTGTGCAGGAACACCTGCTGTAGGATCTCAGATATACCATTTTTCAGAGAGCAGTTGTGGTGGTGAGAGAAAGTTCTCCCCCCAAAACAAAAAAACCACGGCTAACTCAGTCGGAGAAGCAGATGAATATAAGCTGTATTTACAAGCAGGACGAGATGCAATGAATATATACACAATACACAGTATTTACAATATATACAGCAAAGAACGTAATACAGAACAAAACTCCCTCCATCAGCCAGGAGGGTCCCCCCACCCCATACCCCTTCTCTCCCCCTACCTCCCTTTTTTACCAAAAAGGGTTGGAGAGAGAGAAAAGGTAATTATTAAGGAGGAAATTCTGTTAGCTCAAAGCATATGCAAGAACTATTCTTATCTGTTAGTTCAAGGTTAGCTCTGTCCAGCAGCTGTTGCTCAGAGACTGAAAACAGACAGGCAGACAGGCACAGACAGAACAGACTTGAGACGCCAACTGAACTAAAACTTAGAGTTGCATTCTACCAGTCTACCAATGAAATTCGTTTAGAATATCTTGGTTTTGTTATTATTCCCACAACATTCAGCCAGAGTGTTCCAGCAACTCTCCCTTTCTTAAAGACACAGCCTAAAACGGTCACAGCAGTGTAAAGATAGCTAGTGTACATCCAATGATCATTAACAAAAGAGACAACTCAGTCATCACTAAAAAGAAAATTATTTCCATTCAAACAGCACCTCATTATCTTCATGCATCCACCCGCTAACTAGTGGAATCATGTGGTTCAGTCCAGTTATACACAACCCTAAAAGGTGAAGGAAAGCCCCTCGTGGATCAGGACTTCCCAATTTATACTATGAACTCCGTATCTTGTTCTTACTTGCCCAAACTAGTTTAAACCTGCCTTAAGAGACCCTTTTTTGTTATTGCAAACATGGAAACAATTGCCAGAGAAGACAATATACATCATCATCATCAGTTTATATGAAACAGAAATAACAAATAGTTCACTCTTATAGCAGCAACAGATCAGTATCTATTCACTGAAAATCATTTGGAAAAATGCCAAATAATAAAAAAGTCAATTTTGCAACAATTGGCATAATACACATACTGGGAAAACAGACATTAGGAACAACTGCCCTTCTGCATTATAGATTTTTACCTTTGCAACTCCAGCCCTGTGAGCTCCTTGTGATTCCATGTACACTAAGTACTTGTTGAACTCCCTGAATTCGTCCATTGAAGGCCTAAAAGTCATGATTTTGCAGCTTGGGTTTGGAGGACTATCTGAGATGACAGCAGCCATTGTGGTTCACTTTCAATCCAGCTTAAAAAAAAAAAAAAATAAAATCAAGAAGAAGGAAAAATAAGACACATGAAAGAGAACAATCTGCAAAGCAAATTCTCAGATTCAACATACATGTTTCCAACAGGAAAAAATCTTCTGCTAATATGAAACAAAACATTTGCTTTTACTTCTTACTCCCTTAAGAATACTCAGCTGTCACCCAGCACAAACACTATCCTGAGTGATATTCATACAGCCCAGTCCATTCCTCTGGCTTTATGGCACATCTTCTCAAATTAACCTTTAACATCAGACTAGCATCTTTTCACACTGATCCATCTTCATGTTACTGCAGTTCCCCTTCTAGAAATTTACATTACATAGGTACAATCTATCAGTATTCTTACACTACAGAAAAAGAACACCTGGCTTTCCTAACTCAAAACACCCTCTTTTTTTCCCCTTAATTCCTTCAAGAGCTGCCTTCCCCACTGCTCTTTAGTATCTTTATTGATGATCTGGATGAAGGGATTGAGTCCATCATCAGTAAATTTGCAGACGACACCAAGCTGGGGGCAGGAGTTGATCTGCTGGGGGGTAGAGAGGCTTTGCAGAGGGACCTCGACAGGCTGGACAGATGGGCAGAATCCAACAGCATGAGATTGAACACATCCAAGTGCTGGGTTCTGCACATTGGCCACAACAACCCCAGGCAGTGCTACAGGCTGGGGTCAGAGTGGCTGGAGAGTGGCCAGGCAGAGAGGGACCTGGGGGTACTGGCTGATGGTAGGCTGAACATGAGCCAGCAGTGCGCCCAGGTGGCCAAGAAGGCCAGTGGCATCCTAGCCTGCATCAGAAATAGTGTGGCCAACAGGAGCAGGAAAGTCATTCTGCCCCTGTACTCAGCACTGGTTAGGCCACACCATAAGACCTGTGTCCAATTCTGGGCCCCTCAGTTTAGGAAAGATGTTGACTTGCTGGAACGTGTCCAGAGAAGGGCAACAAAGTTGGTGAGGGGTTTGGAACACAAGCCCTATGAAGAGAGGCTGAGGGAGCTGGGGTTGCTTAGCCTGGAAAAGAGGAGGCTCAGGGAGACCTTATTGCCATCTACAACTACCTGAAGAGAGGTTGTAGACAGGCAGGGGCTGGTCTCTTTTCCCAGGCAAACAGCACCAGAACAAGAGGACACAGTCTCAAGCTGCACCAGAGGAGGTTCAGACTGGATGTTAGGAAGAAGCTCTTCACAGAAAGAGTGATTGCCCATTGGAATGTGCTGCACGGGAAGGTGGTGAAGTCACCATCATTGGAGGTGTTCAGGAGGAGACTTGATAGGGTCATTGGTTTTATGGTTTAGTTGATTAGATGATGCTGGATGATAGGTTTGTTGTTAATGAATTTATAGAAACATTTTTTACTGTCCTTAATGGCTGTAGCTAGGTTGAGCTCTAGCTGTGATTTGGCTCTTCTAATTTTCTCCCTGCACAGCTTTACTCCATCTTTATAGTCCTCATGAGAGACCTGTCCCCTCTTCCAAAGGCCACAGACTCTCCTTTTGTTCTTGAGGTCCTGCCAAAGGTCCCTATTCAGCCAGGCCAAACGCCTTCCCTGACAACTGATTTTTCAGCACACAGGGACAGCCTGCTCCTGAGCCTTTAAACCTTCCCTCCTGAAGTATGCCCAGCCTTCCTGGACTGCTTTATCCTTCAGGGTAGCCTCCCAAGGGACTTTGTCATTGAGTCTCCTGAACAGGCCAAAGTTTGCCCTATGAAAGTTCATGGTGGCAGTTTTACTGACCCCTTTCCTTGTTTCCCCAAGGATAGAGAACTCGATCATCTTGTGATCGATGAGCCCTAGATGCTCTCCAACCTTTACTTCCTCCGTAATTTCTTTGCTGTTCACAACAAGCAGGTCCAGGAGGGCACCTTCCCTGGTTGCCTCCCTCACCAGTTGTGTCAGGAAGGTACCCTCCACACACTCCAGGGACTTCCAGGGCTGTTGCCTCCCTGCTGATACCCAGGAAGTTGAAGTCACCCATGAGAACAAGGGGAAGCAATTGTGAAACCTCTCTCAACTGCTTATAAAACATTACATCTACCTCTTCATCCTGGTTGGGTGGTCTATGGCAGATTCCAACCATGATATCACTCTTGCTGGCCTTGCTCCTGATTCTTACCCATGAGGACTCAACCCTATCATCACCTTCATTAATTTGCATAGTTTCATATGTTTCCCTAACCCTAGAGGGCTACTCCACCTACTCCACCATCTCTTTTCCCTTGCCTATCCTTTCTGAAAAGTTGGTACCCATCAACTGCAGCATTCCAGCTGTGGGAGTCATCCCACCATGTTTCTGTGATGGCTGCCAGATCATAGTTTCCCTGTAGCACAATGGCTTCCAGCTCCTCCTGTTTATTGCTCATGCTGCATGCATTGGTGTATAACACTTCAGGGAGGGAGCTGAGTACATAGTTTTCAACCTTGAGGTTTGGTAGACCTTCTGGTTAGCTAAGACGCCAACACACTGCTCCACAAGTGTTAGGCTAGTACACCTTGAGTTCTCAGTGGCAAGGCCACCTACATCCACGTTCCCCTCTACAACTAGTTTAAAGCCTTGTCGGTGAGCCCAGACAACTCATGTGCAAGGATTCTTGTCCCCTTATGGGACAGATGAACTCCATCTGTCGCCAGTAGTCCTGCTGCCAAGAAAACTGCCCCATGGTCAAACCCCCAAAGTTCTGTTGGTGGCACCAACCTCTAAGCCATGTGTTAATCACATGGATTTTTCTCTTTCCTTCAATATTATTTCCTGTCACTAGAGGATTGCAGATGTGGTAGTGTGAAGGTTTAATCCTCCCACCCCATAAGCACAGCTAACACAGTCAGAGAAGCAAATGAAAAGCTGTATTTTACAAGCAGAATGAAATGCAATGAATATATACAAAATATACAGTGTTTACAATATATACAAATTTCACAGGAAAGAACATAACAAAGACCCTCCCGAGGGAGGTTATAGCTCAGGTTCCCCCCAAAACCCTTCTTTTCTCCCTCCCTTCTTGTCCAAGCTAACTAGACAGAAAAGGGGAAGGGGGGGGGGGGGGAAAGGATATTAAGGGAAAATTGTTTGTTCAAAGTAGTTGTTAAGAAAGTTAGTTTTCTTATCTCATCAATCCAAGGTCAGCAGCATGCACTCCGGCCAAGAACATACGAGAGGCAGAACTGAGAGAAAGGAATGTGAGGGATATATTGCTATGGTAGTCTCACATCTGACTAATTAAATTCATTTACTATTATCTCCTTTTGTTTTCCTTTTTACACCAGAACATTCAGCTAGAGAATGCTGTAGCTGTCCTTTTCTTAAAGGCACAGCCTAAAACTTTCACAGAGAACACCACCTATGCTCCCCAGCCCTCAAGTGATCTCCCCAAAGCCCTGCATTCTTTTTAAATTGCTTTTGTACTCTATGCATTGCCTCATCGCTCCCAGTCTGCATAACCAGCAGCAGGTAATAGTCTGATGGCCGCACCAGTCTGGGGAGTCTCTTAGAGGTGTGCCTAACCCATGCCTCAGACACTCAGCAAACCTCCCTGTGGGATGGATCTGGCCTGCAAACCGGGCCCTCAGGTCCCCTGAGAAGGGAATCTCCTACTGCTACCACCTTTCTTTTTCCCTTGTTTGCACTAGTGCTAAGTTGTGGGACTGGCTGGGCAGTGCTGATCTCTGCAGCAGATGGCTGTTTGGTGTGTTAAAGCCTCGTTCAGATTTACCGGGAGGTGCTGGTTCCACCCACTCTACCACAGCAGCCTGCTCATAAGCTGCCAGGCCCCGTCTGTTTTTCCCGGCTTCAAAAAGCCCTAAGAAGAGCTTTTCAATGGCTTTTTTGGCTACAGATCCCCTGCCCAGCACAGCCTTACCTGCACTGAAGCTGATCTCTGCAGCAGATACTTACTATAGAAATCCAAAATAGCAATGATGTTTAATAAAATTACAAGCAAGGCACTGATTCACACAATTAGAAAGCATTAAAATAGTGTAATACAAGAAAAACAACACATTAATTTGCATTTGGTTAAAATGCACAAATATCTGCAGTCTTCAGTACATGAAAACCACTTTCAAAACACAGTATTCTCTCTCCACCTTAATACTAGCTGGCAGATCTCCTCTTAAGGCTATCCTCCTTTTGCTTATAGTATAAAATAAATTAACCAGTACTTTTAAGTTTCACCCCTCACCAGCGGGGAACCAAAACTTTATGGCTTTAAACTACACAAGACTTGGCACAATTCTTCCAAAGATGATTTGTAGGAGTCATCCCTTGACTGCCAAATGGTGCCCACCTTGGGCCCTGTAGCGAAACCTCTGCTGAACAAAAAAGAAGAAAAAGCACAGCCTGTTAGGTCTGCTCCCCTATAAGCAAAATTATTAGCTAACATGGAAAAGCACAAAACAACTATAGGCCATGTGTGTCATACCTGCATCATAAACTAATTGTATTCATATTTGTCATGGTAGGGCCAAATGGGCCCAGCACCAATCCAGACGGTCCCAATCTGCCTGCTCCCTCCTGCAGGAGTCAGGGAAAAGGGACAAAAGGACAGGCCCCAACATGTCTGGTAAACAAGCCTCCTTTTGGGTTAAGGGCACGTGTACTGGCCACTGCTTCTCCGAGACCAGGCCTAAGTTTCTGCCTTATAGGGCCACAGCCTGCCAGAGTGCCTTTTCATTGGATAACTGTTTGCTCATTGCCCTGTTGGCCCACATGTATCTTGGGCAAGTGCTAAATACAGGTCAATTTCTATTTGCCTTGCGTGAGCTGCCTTGCTTGAATCTGCCTTGCCTCGTCCAAGACCTGGGACAGAAGCCACGAGCCCTACTCAATGCAAGCTAGAGAAGCCACGAGCCTTAGGATCCAAGCCTCGCTTCCCCCTGCAACTAGACTTTGTGCCTCAGCTTACCCAGGAAGATGCAAGAGCCCTTCGTAAAAGATGCATTGTGTTGCCCACCATCCTGCAGAAGCTAGATCAGCCCCAAAACAGCACTGGCACCCAAAGAGCCTTAATGGCTAATACACAGCAGCAACCCTCAATGTGGGTGGAAGTCTTTGTAATTAATTCATTGCCTCCTTAGTTCAACAGTTCTTGTTGAGTCTTGTTTGCCTAAAATTGTTAAAATTGTTATAATGCCTACATATTGTACACTCCCACTGTAAATATATATTCCACCTGTACATTGAACTTATTTAATCAGGTTTTGGCAATTTTTCATATTAATAAAAAGTTGATCCTTTTATTAATGTTCATTTTGTCACATTATTAATTTTATAGAATTCAAATTCTATAACAATATTCTGGAAATGTATTAGTTACTGTGTGTGATATCAATACCCACAACATTTACTCAACAACCCAATCTAAACAAATCACATAAAATAAACTGGAAACTCAGCAAACTGGAAAAAAGGGCAGGAAGAAAAAACATGCAATCTTTGAAAATCTCCACCTCTCACACATAACTTAGTTAAAAGACACATGTTTCCTTTTTCTTTTTTTTTCCTTGCAAATTCTCATCTAAGCTAACAATCGAACAAACACCTAAAGAATTAATTTGTCCTGAGAAAAAGTTCAGATAACTAACAATAAGAATATAAACCTGTCCAAAGAAAAGCATGCACAAAAAGCTGCAGCATTTTTTTAGGCTGAGCTGCAAGAAAACACAGGATAGTCAATTTAAGAATAGTTACTAGATACTTAACAAGACAAAGCATCCATATTATAAAGTACTAGCCACCATTTTTTCTCAATCATTTAATAAAGTCACTTTATTGACAAAACCGGAAGAAAATTACAAATTTTTTGAACTAACCCTCTATAGTCTGCTTTGGGAAAAAAAAAAAAGGAAAGAAAAAAAAAAAGCAAGAAGCAAGTTTGTACCATCAGCTCTGCTAGTGCGGGAATGGAAAACAGCAGTAGAAAGCCAGGTGCTAATCTACAATAGTCTGAACAGTACTTTTATTTACAACATAAGCAAAAGCTTCCTAAGCTCATCCAGTAATTTATCACAGGGTAGGCTCACTTCTGCATTTTCTTACATCACTTTACAAAAGTTTTTAGCATAACCTGTAAGTAGGTACCATCCAACTTCATATGTAATTTGGTAAAGCAAGTATGAAAAATATTGCCACTGTTACTGGAGCATATCCCTGAGAAGAATGTATAGATGCTAAGGAGTTCTGAAATCCAGCATATAAGAAGAGTGTCTCTGGGGATGAGGTTTGTCAACACAGTTAATAACATGCCATATAGTTAGGGAAATTTTTTTTTGAGAAATGCATACTGGCAGAAATTACAGACTTAGAATAACTGTTTTAAATTGCTTAATGAGGAAGAAGTTCATATCCACCACCTGCTATATTATCCTCAGCAGTGCTATACACTGCATTAGCAATGGGTATTTTTCTGAACTTCTGGGTGCTTGTAAATCAGGTTTTTAAAAACTGAGATTTGGGGCAAACTGCTTTCAGACCTCCATGAGGTCTATACTCAAATTTGACAGAAGTTTTTAGTTATAGCTTTGGTACCCATTTCTCCTCACTTAAAGTAATTTACTGGGGCTGGTAAAGGTCCAGAAATGGGATGCAGTGATGATCGGGGGGTGTTTCAGGATTTTCATAAGCTAAATTCTTTATCAGGGCAAAAATAAAATTAAAAAAACCAAAACACCACCAACAGAAACCCCAAACTTGTAAATAAGTCTCTATAACCTGAGAAACAGAAAGATGTACTTTTCCCCCTTAATATTGCTTGCAACACACCTGAAAGTACGTTTCTGCACCTGTGATTAAGGTCTAGCATGTTCCCTCTCATAAAACATTTTGTAATTCAAAGACATCACGTGATTCCCCTGCTGTTACATCTCGCTCTAAATTACTACAGACCAAATACCTAGTGGCCAGGGAAGAGTCATAATATAAGAAATTAATGCTCTTTATGCTCTAAACCAGCACAAATCTTTAAAAAACAAACGGACACTTATTTCTCCTAACATAGTTAAACTAGCAGAAAAATGTATTTTGTATACACTTCTCATTTCAGATTGCCAGCCAAAAACAACTACAGATCACAGAATTGTCAGGGCTGGAAGAGACCCCAAGGAGCATCTAGTTCCAACCCCACCACCACTGGCAAGGACATCCTCCACTACAACAGACTGTCCAGAGAGAGAACACTATTAATATAACATAAAGTCTATTCTGAAAGTAGCTTTGAAAGCGTGGAGCACGGAGATAGATACGGAACTAGAGTTTATGGAATATTTCACTCAGAAGACAGCTTCAAAGTCTTCTTCTATCACTTTAACACAACTGTCGGCTTCCACGAATGCCTGAACGACAAGTAGAAACGAGCCAGCTGTACCAGCGCGGCTATAGTTACTAAGTAAAAAAGGCCGTTTGCAAAGTCTATAGAATCCAATTAAAGCCCACAAGTCACGGTGAGAAGTACGGCTGTATTTTATACCCGGGGAAACCGCCTGATCTCCCACCCACTGCCCTGACCCAGAATCGCCGGCCGCAAGTGGGATCACGAGACGCGTCATTCCGACACCTGTCGGTATCTTCTCCCAGCCCGGTCTCAGCCGCTACCCACTTACTCGCAACACGGAGCCTCTGGACCAATTCCCTCCCGGCCGCAGTAGGATCTCGACCCCTCAACGAATCCCAGAGAAGTGGGGACGGCGGCCGCTCCGCCCCTCGAACCCGACCCCTCCGGCCTGCTCCGGCGAAGTCAGCCCGGCGCGCCACTGCCCCGCCGACTGGACGCGCCATGGCCCCTCACCCTAACCCGGCACTACCCCGTTTCCCCCTGCCCGCCCGGGAGCACACTGCCTCATCGCCGTTACCGTCTCACCCACCCTGGCTCTTCCCTGTCCTCTTAGTCGCCAGCGGCTACGCACACCTCGCACTCTCCCTCCCAGCAGGCAGGCCGTCCCACACTTCCCCGCAAACCCGCCGCCGCCCGGTCCGGCTCGGAGCTCACCTCGCACCTGTCCGGGAGCGTGTTAACCGGGCAGCCGCTGCCAGGAGAAAAGGAATGGATTACAGCGACAGAACAAGTCCGGCCCCCTCCTCTCCCTTCCGCCGTCCGTACCTCCCCGGTCGCCCCGGCACTTCTCCGCCCCTTGTCTGCGGGACGTCTCGTTCCCTGCGCGGATGACAGCTGGCGCCTGCGCGCAGCCCTCGCACACCAGGGGAAAAGCGGACACCCGGCGGGCGGGGGGAGAACACGTGACGGAGAGGCTCCCCCGTCACGTGCCACGAGTGGGTGACGCCGCTGGCACTTCCGGATGGAACACCGCCGAGAGCGAAGAACACACTCCCGGCTCTGCAAGGCGTGATGGGCGCGTGAGGCACCGGCAGTCCCGCTGTGGTCACGTGGGAACGCCCGAGCCCGGGGCGTGGTGACGCAGGGCTGAGGCGGGGCCTGCGGCCGGAGGTTGTACCAGCCGGGGCAGGCAACGTGCGCGGCTGTTTTCAGCCGTGCGCAAGGGTGTTGTATGTCGGCAGCAGCCGCTGATCGGTTCTTATTCAAGCCTCTGATTACTGCGTACAAGCAAGTAGTAAAAATGGTCAAAAGGTAAAATCGACCCAAAAGTCGGTTTTAAATGTGCAAGCATACGTCTTACGTTAAAAGAAGTCTTGTTTTACGTTAAAAGAAGTCGAGTTTGAGTGCTAAAGATACTTTTCAATGCTAATGGAACCTGAAAATGAAAAATTTTCGTTTTTTCAAAATAAATATATTTATGGATGTAAGTGTGTTGTGCTCAGAGACTTCCGTGTTGTTACGTGGTCACAGTACCTATACATTAAATGATAGTAGCAATGAGTATCCTGTATCTTCAGTCCAAAAAATATTCTTCATACATCCGTCCTTAATATCTCTGTATAGCACCACAATGTCCAGCAATGTCTAACGAGCGTCATCCTCAACTGCCTGTTATTAATGACAAAGCCAATTAAATTGATTATAAACTTTTTTATATTATTTATTTTTAAAAGAGAGTTCTTTGTTCTGGGGACCTACCAATAATTTTATCAAGGGCTCATTTGATGTTTGGATCCCCAAAATATACAGCCCTAGTCTTCCTTAATTTTTTTTTTTTTTAATACAATTCCTATGTATATGTCCCTTCTTGTTACAATAGTAACAAACAGGAACCCTTCCAGATTTTTCTGATGGTTTCTCCTCCACATCTTTCTCTGTCATCCCCCTCTCTACTTTCAGTTTATTTTCTCTTCTACTTACTTTTCAACTTTTTCTAATAGCAGGTACAAAAATCTTAGCCTTCGCTTTTTGCTTTTCCTCATCCCTTCTTACGTAAACCTGTGCTTCCCTTAACAGCTCCTCCACTCCCCTATCCTGCCAATCGTCCATCTTCTCTAGCTTTTTCCTAATGTCCCCCCAGGATTTTGCCACAAACTGAGTTTTTAGTAATGCTCCTCCAACCGGAGAATCAGGATCTACTCCAGAATACATCTGAAAACTTTTTCTTAATCTCTCCAACCACTCTGCCAGTGAGTCATCCTTCTGCTGGTGCTCACTTAATGTTTTGTTTTGTTTTTTTCCTTGTGGGACTGCTTCTTTTATTCCTTGCTTTTTCCCTTTTCGATTATCCCAGTATTTTATCATCAACCCTAACGGGCTCTCTGGTGGTACATCTGGTAATTTGCTCCCCATTTTCAATTGGAGGCTCCTCGTGCCTTCAGGGTCCAAGGATTTACTTTTCCTGTGACCCATCCTGGGACCTGTTTAAAACAAGTCCCTAATCCCTTGGCTGTGCCTGTGTCTAAGCATGTCTTGTAGGTGTGTCCCTACCCACAAATCCTAGTACAATCGCTTTGGTCCTTCACCAGCCAAGTCCATCGCAGGATGTCAGAACCATGGTTAGAAGACCTCTGCACTCACTTTGGAACCAAGTTCCATCTCAGTCACACCCTTACACACACTCTCACAGCCAGATCCCACCCAACCAAATGGTATTCCTCCATTCAGATCACTCAACCGAACGGTATACTCACAGCTCTCTTCTTCGTTCAGATCTTTGCATGCAGAATTACGGGCTAAATCGGGGAGCTACAATTCTTTGCTTGCCTCTTATTTTCATAATCATGTTGGGTCTGAAGCTGCTCTTGGCAAGGATCACAAAAGTCGGGCGCCCCCTTAACCAATCAGAAGTTTCAGAGTCATGTTGGGGGTCACCAAATTGTTATTAATGACAAAGCCAAATAATTATAAACAACTTTTTAAATTTATTTTTAAAAGAGAGCAATTTAAGGCAATAAAAGGCAAGCAAACATCACTGGATGTACGGGGAGTCTACGCTCCACCAACACGCACTCTAAACAATCTAATTCACACTAAACTTAATCTAATTCTCATTTATATACCTTATTCCTAATACATATGCATATAAAAGGTGTGATTGTTTAAATTAGTTCATCCTTTTGCTGGTCTTGCAATGGTGTAATCTTCTGGTCAGCACCTGCTGGTGGGAGGCATAGTTCTGTTGTTACAATCAGTACTTTTCCCAAGGGTTGGTTACTTGCAGAGTCCTTGGGGTTGCTTGCCAGTTCTTACAAACATTTCCTGTGTAATCACTTTCACATTCTTTGTAGCAAACTCTCCTCCTTTCTCATCCTTGAGCAATTTATTATTGTTACATAGGCTATTTTTCACACAACCTGTTAGCTGTTAACTTCCCTAGTGTTTCACTCTGCTATTCAGGCTTCTACATAAATGTAATACAGCAAACAAAATATAAACTATCTACATAAATATAATAAAGCAACCAAAATATAAACAATAATAGCAAAGGCAAATGATATAATAAAGAACATTTTATAATAAATCAAAATCATCTTAATCAAAATCATCTTGATTGACACGAATTATTACTCTGTTCATCACACTAAGGAAAGGAATTCCGTTTCACTGAATACAGAGACAAAGGGAGTTGTTTGCTTTGCTCCTCAAGCCTTTGGAGGAATGAAGAAAGTGTTTATTTCATGCCCACAGGGAAAAGAGTGCAGCCGAATACATCTTCTTCACTTTGTTCTCTGCTTGTTGATTCAATTATCGAGCACAAAAGGTAGGTGACTTGGGACTGGTTTTAAGTATGATCTCTTAAGATACATGCTGAGTACTTGTTGAAGAGTACCACAGTGATTCATGAAAGTACAGAGTCATCGTCTCTTCTCATCGTGTCTTTCAAAGTACAAGGCTCCTTGAGGTCACCAAGCAGCTGGGCTTATGTTAACACTATTGCCAAAGCATACACTTCTCAGTGTGACTATCTCTGCACACCCAAGTGATGGACCAAGCTGCAGGTGGGTCGTCTGAGAACATGAATCCTCATTATCTGTGGCCATGGAAAACTGTCTTGACATCATGCCAACAGCGTGCTGGTGTGTCAGGAATTGAGTGGCCAACAGGAGTACGAAAATGACCGTGCCCATGTACTGGACACTGGTGAGGTGGGACTTCAAATATTGTGTTCACTTTGGGCCTCTCGCTACAAGAAGAACTGGGGTGCTGGTGCATGTACAGAGAAGGGCAATGAAGGTTGTGAAGGGTTTGGGAGCAAGTCTTAAAAGGATCAGATGAGAGAACTAGGGGTGTTCCATCTGGAGAAGAGGAGGTTGAGGGGAGACCTTATTGCTCTCTACAACTACCTAAAAGGAGGTTGTAGTGAGGTTGGTCTCTTCTCCCTAGTATCAGGTGATAGAATGAGAGGAAATTGCCTCAGGTTGCACCTGAGAGGAGGTTTACATTGGATATTAGAAAAAATTTCTTTACCAAATGAATGATCAGATGTTGAAATGGATGACCCAGGGAGGTGGTGGAATCATTGCCCCTGGAGGTGTTCCAAAAATCTGTTGACATGGCACTTTGGGACATAGTTTAATGGCCATAGTGGTGTTAGGTTGATGGTTGGGCTTAATGATATTAGAGGTCTGTTCCAACCAAAACATTTCTGTGATTCTATGATTATTTTTCAAAGCCAGTATCTTAGCACCTCTATTTTGCTAGATGGAAGTAAGGACACTGGCCTTCTTCAGAATAGTTATGTAGCTATGCAAGGTCAATAGATCAATTTTTTTAGCTTTATTAAACTGATCTGGCACTGTGACACTGGTCACCTTTAGTGACCACCATTTCAAAGCACCTGTGAATTTCTTGACATGTTCTAGATGGCATAAAGAATTATTTCTTTTTTCCTTACTGTGGTTTTCAGTAAGTTTTTCTGCACTTCTTGCCTTTCATGTTTTGAACTCTACCTTTAGGTTAGTGTTGGCTAGTACAAAAACCAACCAAACCACCAAACCACCAAAAAAACCTGGTCATGTGACCACTTCCACAAAGGAAAAAGTCTGTAACCCATAAATTTCCTGGGTTTTCAGTTTATTCAATATGTAGGCAGGACAAGCTTTCAGCCGAAAAATTACATTTCTGCTGTATGATGCATTATGATAGTGTAGACATCTTCTCTCTTTCATTCCTTGTGGCAGAGGTTGGAAACCACTTTTGTTTAATGAAGTAAGATTTTTGTTTTCCATGACACCTCTGGGTTTCTGCTTCAGTGTTGTGCTATTTATGATGAAATTTTTATATTTAATAGAATCTGAATCTTATGCATCGTTAATATGTTTGTCTTGGCCTGTTGCTGAACGTTTCCAAGGAGGCTTCTTCTTTTCTGTGCCCTCCCTCAAGGTAATTGTGGACAGAAGTAAGATCACCCTGAACTCTCTCCTTCTAAGGCTGAACAGACCCAGCTCATTCTGTCACTCCTCATACATTTTGTTCTCCAGCCCCTGACAATATCATTGCCTTCCACTGCACTTAAGTATGTTAGTAACTTTTATATACTGGGAAGTCTAAAACTGGACACAACGTAGTAGTTCACCCAAACTGGTGCAGAATGTTTTGGTTTGTTTTTTGTTTGTTTTTGTTGTCTTTTCTTTTGAATGTAGGTTACTTACATGTTATAACCTTAGCAATAGTGTTAAGAAATCTTTTCAGAATTTTAAGCAACATTTGTTTAACATGACAGTAGAATAACTATTTAAAGTAATGTCTATTGAGGCACTATTAACAAGCACCAAAATATGCATTACATCACATAATATATGGTCTGTAGACAAAAAGGAAACATAACTTTTCTTTTTGGAAAAGTGCACCTTTTGTCAATTTTTGTATGCTTTGTTGTCATCACATCTTCATAATCTTGATAGCAATATGTAAGTTACATCTCTTAGTGTTCAGGAAATTCATTCACTTATGGAACTTTGTAACTGTTAAACATTTCAGTGACATGAAGCTAGGCATAATTAAACTGGGAATGATGTACAGTAAAAGCAGTAATGGTACAATTAGGAATTCAGCTTACGCAAGGATATGGTGAGTACGTAGACTCCTTCCATTAATGTTGTTACATCCAGATCAAAAATACTTTGAGTGCTCTGACTCAGACAGAAACTATTGGCTTCATGTAGAAATTCATAGCATATCCCTGCACCTGTTACAAAGGGCAGACTAAATAATTATAAATGCAACTTCTGAGTTGAGATTTCACTTTTTTTTATATATATATATTATATTAAACATGGAGGAAACCTTACTGTGTTCAGTATTGATCACTTTAATTTAAAAGCTTATCTATCCAGACAACATTCCTTTCAGCCAATAGTTTATTTTTCTCAACAGAAATTGTCAGGATAAAATAGAGAAGCCAGGCCATGTTGGTTGAAAGATGCCCAGAGGTTCTCCAGGACAATGGTGCTGGAATGCTGCGATGCAAGCATTAACTCTCAGAGGTTCAACTTCTGGTCACTCAGACAGTTCAGCTCAGTTGATTCATTTGATGGCATAGGACTTTTCTTTGGTCGTGTACCTGCTGTCAGCTTTATGAAAATTGTAATGCTGATTTTCACTAGTGCTGGAGAGATATTCAAGATTCTGTGCTGAAGTATGAAAGAGATGAAAAATAATACATAATCAACTCACCTTGTCTCCTCTCTGTTTCAGTGAAGTTGTGTTCCCTTCAGTATGATTAGTTGTCTAGTTGGTTTTCAATAGTGTTCTAGGTAAAAACTTTCACAATATCTGTCAATTTTCCCTGCAGCACCTATGTGACTTCACTAATCATTGAGAGTTTTATGTGCATGAAAGACAATCCCAGGATAATAACAGTGAAGATGAATATTCAAACAAGGACAAATAATACAGAACTTTTTCTTTCCTCTACTGTAATTGAATTAAATAATTAATATATGTAAGCTTACCCTAAAAAAAAAAAAAAAGGCAAATATATCTTGTAATTAGCTACCTCACTTAAGCAATTTATGTCTGCTATAAAACTGATTTGTTGACACTAATATCCACTGAACTATGAGAAAGTAAAGGTTGTCAATTTTTAAAGTAGCCATAGATTCAAGGGGCTTGGGGTTGGGTTTGGGGAACCAAAATTGTTTTATTGGGAAAGTGAGATGTCCAGAACACTGCACTCATGACAACTCTTGACAAAAAAGGGATTCTATTTTAATGCATTAAACACCCCTTAGAAGAGAAAATTCTGACCAGTGCATTGCATATTTTGTCCCCTCATTGGATTGCCAGCAAGTTCTTTGGCTTTATGAGGAAACTATGTTTTATTTCAGGATGCATTAGGTGGCAGTCTTTATCTTTTGTTTTCTCCACAGTTAACAAGTCTTCCGCAAAGAACGACTAACCTGCGACAAGAGAAAGACAGTAAGGCTTGACTGGGTCAGTAATCTAACTGCTTGCATTTAAACCATAATTTTAACCTCTGTAACCTGTCCACTAGATCCACCCAGACTCTGACAGATATGAGCATACAAATATGTGACATTTAACCATCACTATCCTTCTTTCTATTTGTCTGATTTGAGGACTAAATGCAAAGAAATTAATTAGGTTCCTTTATGAAGCCCTCATCCAGGAATGTATTCTATCTTTTTTAACTGAGCAGGTGAATGAGAGAGTTTGTTTCATTTTTTCCTTGTTGTCTTGAGAGTGTTTCTCTCACAAAGGTAACAGAGGAGCTGTGAGGAAACACTGGACACTAACTGGGCAAGTACTGACTGTAGGATGCCGTGAAAGAGATAAAGGTCTGGTTTAGCCTGTGTGCTTGCTGTGATTGATTTGAAAAACTACTTTGGATGAACTACTGTATTTTTTTCCAAAAGAACACAGAAACTAAAAGTTTGGCAACTTTCTCCAATCAACATAAGACATCTGATGGCCTGATACAGGGAACAGTCATCAAACTTAGATTTGTCAAGCTGAGAAGGCCAAAAATTCAGCCTGAAGGAAAGTCTAGTGCTCCCATAACAATATGTGGAAGTCAAGACAACTTTTTTGTTAAAAAAAGGATATCGGTCCCATCACCTGCATTGTTTATTCTAGAATCTTTTGTCTTGTAATAATACAAGAAGTAGCTGAAATAACTGTACTGTTCACTGTACAGACCAAGTATCAAAGAAAAAAAAAAAAAAAAAGACAACTAGGTGAATACAGCCCAAAATATTGCCTCAGAATGGTATATTCTAGAATTTACCCTGGGTTTAAAATTCTTGAGAAATGGGAATTCAGATGCAATTTGTACTTTTTGACATAGAGTTGACACACTTCTAATTGTTTACTTTAATTCTAAATGAGATCTCTGGTTTTGTATTCCTTTTTTCTACAAATGCATTTGAAGAAAGGAATACAAAACCAGAGATCTCATTTTTACCTTTGAGATATTGCTTCAAGTATCAGATAATTCAGTTTCAAAATTCATAGCTAACTTCACCTAACATATACAGAAACCTTTAGTAAATAAACTATGATTTGTAAGTAGTCAGAATGAACATGAAATGGATAAATCCTCTTGTATTTTAAGTTTTAAATATTGATAATTTTGAGAGTTAATATAACTAAATGTTGAAATAAGTTTTAACTTTATTTTGATACTCCGTAATTTTATTTATATTCAGTTTAGAATTTACAGGGATTTTTTATTTTATTTGTTTTAAGGAAATTTAAAGCATTGATGTTGTCACAGCATTGAGAAGCAATATGAAATCAGAATCCTTGAAGATCCTATCAACTAAGCAACTCTTGAAGCTTAGTATGTTTTATGGCCTCACATGATTTCATGCAGCCTTTGTTGTCCTTAGACTCAAATGTCTGCCCTATTAATAGTGCCAATAATAATAATAACTACAACATCAAAGTACCTGAAGAAGTCAAAAAATCTTCTTACTGACTTCATTTGACAACCAGCTGATTTTTTTATAACGTTGCTTTTTCCATCTGTAAAATAATGAGGAATTGCTATTACTGTTCTGGAATCAAAGAAAGATTAAACCAGTAAAGTTTATGACATATGAAGAGTATTCTTTCCACCTCAGTGCATTCTGACTTCATTAAAAATGCTCAAAATGACTAAACAAAGTCAAATGGAAAAGACTAAAATCAGTCATGAAATACTAGTTGCAGACTCATGTATATAACTTGTAAATGTTGAAGGAAAATGCTAGGAGGGAACGTTATGGATACTATTTTAAACAAAAGAAAAAAGTATAGGAATACTCCTGAATTTTTTTCCACCTGGTCTTTCTCTTCTTACAGCTGTAAGGAAAAATTCTCTCTCCTTAGAAGTTCCTGTTCACAACAGAGACAGGGGAGTTTAGTAAAACTTTATTCAAATATAGGGAGAGTCCACAGCTCAATTCCTGGTGGCATCTCTCAAATTGCCGGGAGATGCAGCTCCCCTTTTATCCTAATTTGCCAGCTGCAAATTTCCCTCTCCCTTTCCCTATAGGCTAAGTACTCAGGATTCACAGTCTTTCCTGGAATGCTTACTACATGCCTCCCTTCACTTGCAATCCCGCTACTACATACATCGTATGTTCATTTAATTTAGGTTCTTCATGACTCTGGGTGGAGAAGTTAATATTTAGTAGTCTGTTAAGCCTGCACTCTGCTCTGAAAGTTCAAGAGTTTCAGCTGTGTTCATTGTCTTGTCATCCCCTGACAGACTCACACTGATTTACCTTGCATTAAAGGTCTTTTGCAGCTGCTGCTTTGTTGTTAATTGTTATTAATGACAAAGCAAATTAAAGTTTAAAACCAATTTTATTTTGGAAAGAGCAATTTGAGGCAACAAAAGGCAAGCAAACAGCACTGGGTGCGCGGGGAGTCTGCGCTCCACCAACACACACACTAAACTTAATCTAATTCTCATTTATATACCTTATTCCTAGTACATATGCATATAAAAGGTGTGTTTGTTTATATTAGTTCATCCTTCTGCTGGTCTTGCAATGATGTAATCTTCTGGTCAGCACCTGCTGGTGGGAGGCATAGTTCTGTTGTTACAATCAGTACTTTTCCCAAGGGTTGATTACACGCAGAGTCCTTGGGGTCGCTTGCCAGTCCTTACAATCCCTCATCTTCTTTTGAATGCCATTAATTCGTGTCTTAGCCTCCAATTTGGCTAAAACTAACTGTAATTCAATTGGTTCTGGCTTCACTTTGTGTATTTTTAAAACTATAAGAGGTTGTCTCTTATCTCTACTATGTTCTACTGGAGTGGCAGTAAATTGCATTTCCTGAATTACAGTCTAAATAAGTCTCGTGAGACAAGGAATAATACAAGGAATTATCAGTAATCCCAAAAGCAATTTCCCTACTACTGTTCCCAATGGTCTCCACCATTCTCCTCCATCCCATATTTCCAAAACTAGAATATGAATCATCCTCCATGGCATCACATGCAAAAAACCCTAAACTTAACCCATTGTGGCTCACTGAGGTTTGTGAAAATTTCCCTTTTTGTATCAGCCTCCCTTTCTGGCTATTTGTTCTCACCTCTATCCAATACTGATAGGGCTTCTCCTTGGGATCATAACAGGTTATCCTCCCATTTTCATTACCCTGGGTATACTCTGTCAGATTCATATAACAAGGGCTTAATTTTAATCCCTTACACTCATAGATGGTATGATACACCTGCAATTTTGTGCACAGCCCGGGACCAACAAGGCTCCATATACCATCAGAAGAGGTCTGGTCAGGTCCACGGTACCCAGAGGTCTCAGCCCTAAGGGACTGCAGCCCTCAGCAGACCTTCTTGAGCCGCAATACTGGTTCCTTCCTCGGCCTTGCCCTCTTCCGCTTCTTAGGAGCTGGTCTGAACTGACTCTCTTTGCCCAGTTTTCCTTACCTCTTTGTCCTACAAATTAGTGTATACTAACTCCAATACAACAGTTTTTCTACACTATAACAATACCCCTGCAATAACAATATCTATGCTTTACCCCTGCTCATTCATGGGTACATAACAATATTTTCTCACTGATACACAGCAATACTTTTGAGGTCAATCTCTTCTTGGCCCATCAAAGGGTCCACAAATTCATCACAGTTTCCCACATTCATGCACATAGATAAGGGGAACTGTCTGGTTCCCCTTCCCCTTCTTCCATCCCACCTCAACAATTCTTCCTTTGTAAAGACACCAGTTACTTTTAATTCCATCACAGCATTTTTTTTAAAACCAGCTTCTTATGTTTGACTGCTTTTTATCATTTTGTATTTATTTACTTATTTCATATCTTATTTTCAGTCACATTAGTTTTCCTTCACATGTGCCAATTTAGGCCAGGTTTCTGTAATGACAGTAAACTGGGATTGGAAGGCAGAGCTTTAGGGTTGTGGTGGTTGTTGTTCCCCCCCCCACTATGCAAGGGTGGAATGTCTATACTTACTTGCTGGACATGGACATGACATATATGAACATACAATATTGCCAAAAGGTAAGGTCTTGATTTTTAAGACATAAATAGACTTCAAAACATATCTTCAGGGGAATGGTATTTTAACCCAAGGTATATTAACTTCAATGACGTCAGTGTTTGCTCCAGTTCAGAGGTCATTCAAGGGACAATCAGAAACAGTCAGAAATTTAAAAAAAAATAAAGGCTTTCCTCTTGAAGTTTATTCTTCTTGAATTTCTACCTTTTCACCCAAATGTGCAAAATATGGCAGAGAAGCAGTTTACCTCTAAATTCTTACTTGCTGTTCAGGGAGATGCATTCAAAGCAGAAGGTGGTCTTTGTCTCATGGATATAATTAAAAATCCTGCAAAATCTTGGACTACTTCTATAATTACCCTCGGAGAAAACAAAGTTCAAAGTACAAATTTTTCTGCAGCACCCATGTGACATTACTGAGCTTTGAGAGTTTTATATGCACAGAAGACAATCCCAGGGTAATAACAAGGTGGAGATGAGTACTCAAACAAGAACAAAGAATGCAGAATTTTTAGGTTTGGGATGAAGCCATTTTATTACGGTTGGCACAGCTCCCATAACTTCTAATTTTTCAACCAGATCAAAAGTCTTAGGACATCATAGAATTAACTATAGGATTAGAATCTCCAATTAGAAGGTGAGTAAAAATGGGTAAGCCAGCCGGCTTTGAAGGTTTTTGAAAGTGCACTGTGCCAGCTTAGTGTTACAGTTCTCATACCTTTTTTTGTTAAAAAAAAAAAAATCAGCATTTTATCTCAGAGCATATTGCTGCAAGCAATATTCTTTTCTAGCTGAGCCACAGCTAACACACCTTTTATTCATTTTTCTTTGTGAGCCTTTTAGCACTTCAATGTGCTCTTCCATGTGTTGCAAAGTACAGATGGTGAAGTGTCTTGGGTCATGCATTGTTGTCTGTTAATACTTTTGTGAGCTGTGGCGCCAGCTAATCCCTGTTCCCCCTCCCCCTTCCTTACCCCCTTTCCAGCTCTTTCCACCCCCCACCCCAATTTCTGATGTGTTCTGTGCCATTGCTTTCTTTTGGTTTAATCATTATGTTAGAAATAAAGAATGGCTCCTAACAGCTAAAAGTCAAAGGCACTGAGCCAAACTGTTCTTCCACATACATTCATGCAATTAATTGGCTTCACAGACACTGAAAAATAACAGCAAAATAGAAAAACTTACCCACTGTTTTACACAGTGATGAAGTCTTTACAAATATTGGGTCCTGATATTGGGCTACACACAAACACCGTGCCTTCCAAAACATAACTTCAATGAAATGTGGCGTTCTGAGCATTTCAAAAGCATAGGCAAACAGAATCATAGACTCATAGAATGGTTTGGGTTGGAAGGGACCTTGATGATCAGAGTTTGAACTGAATCTAGCCAGGGGGGGGTTAAAGGGAACACTAAGAATTTCTATAATGGCAAGAAGAAGACTAGGGAAGGTGTGGGCCCCCTCAGAAAGGAAAGTGGTGAATTAGTCACAAGTGATGTGGAAAAGGCTGAGGTACTCAATCACTTCTTTACCTCAGTCTTCACTGCAAGGGCCTCCAGCCACACTCCTGGTGTCATGGCAGACGATGCCAGGGACGGGGAGGAAGAACTGCCCATCATAAGTGAAGCTCAGGTTCGTGATCACCTGAAGAACCTGAAAGTGTTCAAGTCCATGGGACCCGACGGGATACACCCACGGGTGCTGAGAGAACTGGCAGATGAGGTTGCCAAGCCCCTCTCTATTATATTCCAGAAGTCATGGCAGACTGGGGAAGTCCCCACAGACTGGAAAAGGGGAAACATTACTCCCATTTTCAAAAAGGGCAAGAAGGAGGAACCGGGGAACTACAGGCCAGTCAGTCTCACCTCTGTGCCCGGAAAGATCATGGAGCAGATCCTCCTGGAGGCACTAATGACTCAGAAGAATAGTGAAGAGGTGATTGGGAATAGTCAGCATGGCTTTGCCAAGGGCAAATCCTGCCTGACAAACCTGGTGGCCTTCTATGATCAGGTGACAGCATTAATAGATGAGGGGCGAGCAACTGATGTCATTTACCTGGACTTGAGCAAAGCCTTCGACACTGTCCCGCACCACCTCCTGGTCTCTAAGCTGGCGACACATGGGTTTGATGGATGGACCACTAGATGGATAAAGAATTGGCTTGATGGCCGCACCCAAAGAGTGGCTGTCAACGGGTCCATGTCCCAGTGGAGGCCAGTGACAAGCGGAGTCCCTCAGGGATCAGTCCTGGGACCTGTCTTGTTCAACATCTTTGTGGGTGACATGGACAGTGGCATCGAGTGCACCCTCAGCAAGTTTGCTGATGACACCAAGCTGTGTGGTGCAGTGGACACGCTGGAGGGAAGGGATGCCATCCAGAGGGACCTTGAGAGGCTGGAGAGGTGGGCACAAGCCAACCTCATGAGCTTCAACAAAACCAAGTGCAGGGTCCTGCATCTGGGTCGAGGCAATCCCAGGCACAAATCCAGGCTGGGCAGTGACTGGCTGGAGAGCAGCCCTGAGGAGAGAGACTTGGGGGTGCTGGTGGACGAGAAGCTCAACATGAGCTCTCAATGTGTGCTTGCAGCCCGGAAAGCCAATCAGATCCTGGGCTGCATCAGGAGAAGTGTGACCATCAGGTCAAAGGAGGTGCTTCTCCCCCTCTACTCAGCTCTGGTGAGACCCCACCTGGAGTACTGCGTCCAGTTCTGGAGCCCCTATTACAGGAGAGATGTGGACGTGCTGGAGCGTGTCCAGAGAAGGGCCACGAGGATGCTCAGAGGGCTGGAGCACCTCTCCTATGAGGACAGACTGAAGGAGTTGGGGCTGTTCAGTCTGGAGAAGAGAAGGCTCCGAGGTGACCTCATTGTGGCCTTCCAGTATCTGAAGGGGGCCTACAGGAAGGCTGGGGAGGGACTTCTCAGGATCTCAGGGAGTGATAGGACTAGGGGGAACGGAATGAAGCTGGCAATGGGGAGATTCAGGCTAGATGTGAGGAAGAAGTTCTTTACCATGAGAGTGGTGAAGCCCTGGAATGGGTTGTCCAGGGAGGTGGTTGAGGCCCAGTCCCTGGAGGTGTTTAAGACCAGGCTGGACGAGGCTCTGGCCAGCGTGATCTAGTGTAGGGTGTCCCTGCCCATGGCAGGGGTTGGAACTAGATGATCCTTGTGGTCCCTTCCAACCCTGACTGATTCTATGATTCTGTGATTCTATGATCATCTAGTTCAAACATCCTGATATGGGCCTGGACACCTTCCACTAAGCCAGGTTACTCAAAGCCCCATCCTACCTAGTCTTGAACACTTCCAGGAAGGGGACATCTACAGCTTCTCTGGGCCACTGTTCCAGTGCCTCACCAGCTTCACAGTAAAGAATTGCTTCCTTTTGAGGTTACTTCATAAATAAGTCCCACTGTGATTCTGTCCTTTCTGGAGTACCATCTTCACAGAATCACAGAATCACCAAGGTTGGAAGAGACCTCAAAGATCATCAGGTCCAACCTGTCACCACAGGCCTCATGACTAGACCATGGCACCAAGTGCCACATCCAATCCCCTCTTGAACCCCTCCAGGGATGGTGACTCCACCACCTCCCTGGGCAGCCCATTCCAATGACGAATCACTCTCTCAGTGAAGAACTTTCTCCTCACCTCCAGCCTAAACTTCCCTTGGCACAGCTTGAGACTGTGTCTTCTTGTTCTGGTACTGGTTGCTGGAGAGAAGAGACCAACCCCCTCCTGGCTACAACCTCCCTTCAGGTAGTTGTAGACAGCAATGAGGTCTCCCCTGAGCCTCCTCTTCTCCAGGCTAAACAACCCCAGCTCCCTCAGCCTCTCCTCATAGGGCTTGTGCTCAAGGCCTCTCACCAGCCTTGTTGCCCTTCTCTGGACACATTCAAGTGTCTCGATGTCCTTCCTAATTTGAAGTGCCCAGAACTGGACACAGGACTCA
Organism: Picus viridis; assembly: GCA_033816785.1. Lineage (NCBI taxonomy): Eukaryota > Metazoa > Chordata > Aves > Piciformes > Picidae > Picus > Picus viridis. The sequence goes on from CM066606.1 coordinate 58,578,971, forward strand.
AGGTGTGGGATAACCACTGCTGAGTACAGGGGCACAATGACTTCCCTGCTCCTACTGGCCACACTATTCCTAATACAGGCCAGGATGCCATTGGCCTTCTTGGCTGCCTTGGCACACTGCTGGGTCATGTTCAGAAGGCTGTCAATCAGCACCCCCAGGTCCCTCTCTGTTTGGCAGCTCTCCAGCCACTCTGACCCCAGCCTGTAGCTCTGTATGAGGCTGTTGTGGCCAAAGTGCAGCACCCAGCACTTGGATTTGTTAAATGTCATCTTGTTGGACTCTGCCCATCTGTCCAGTCGGTCGAGGTCCCTCTGCAGAGCCCTTCTACTTTTCACTGTGTACAGTATCATGCTCTGCTTTCTGCTCCTAAATGTGGTGGACAGCAGTCAGTGTTCATGTGGCGTACAGGATATTTCTCCCAACACAGCCTAGGTCAATCCATCAGCTTGCTCCCACTGAGATGAGGCTGCATTTCTTTTAAGTGCCCATTCACACACATGACTCTACACATTTGCTTCTGTTACTTACCTTGCATCATCTTTGGAGTTTAATAGACCCCCCCATCTGAGGAGACTCAGCTTTTTAATCAAATGATGAAAAGAAAAAAATATATATATCCTTTTTCTAATAAATTAGGAGATTGAATCACTACATAGCATGTCTGTTTCAGTGCACAAATATGTCACAAAAGCACTAGGCAGCTGACGTGAACAGAAGAGTATGTGAGACCCCTTATTTTCAATAGTGATCAGTTCAAGGCTTATATGGTTCTCATTATCCATTCATTCTCATCTGCATCCTTTTCTTAATACTTTTTCTTTTGTTTATCTCTTTAACTCTACAAAGTTTAAAAATATTTTTTTAAAATAGCATTCTACTGAAAATTTTATTTTTAAATTAAAGGAGTTAAATTGACTGGAATATATGAGACCCACTGTTCAGAAATCTGTTTAAAGAAAAAGTCTCACACTCTATAAGCACAGCTGCATAAGAGGAAGCTAAGTCCTGTCGTAAGTTGTGTTCTCTGCTTTCCAGTTTAAAAGGCATTCTGGGAATTCCTGCATTCTTTAGAAAAAGTACTGCTAAACAGTATCCAGATGTAGATGGAAATACTTCTTTTATTTTCCTTTTTTGGTGTTTTTGCTGAGAAAGGTATCACATGAATATATTTCAAATGTATACAGAAATCAAATGAGCTGCTGTGAGTTGCCGGTCTTCCCTAATATTTTACAACACCAGCATTCTTAACCTTCTTGTCAAATTGCTGTAAATATATATTATATATATAAACATATATTCACAAAGTGTATATATTATAAACATATGATATATGTACTGTATATGTAATGCAGAATATATATATATATATATATATATACACAATGCAATACAATAAACCAGGTTGGAAGAGACCTTCAAGATCGTTGCATCCAACCTATCAACCAATCCAACCCACCCAAACAACTAGATCATGGCACCAAGCACCCCATCAAGTCTCCTCCTCAACACCGCCTATGATGGTGACTCTACCACCTCCCTGGGCAGCACATTCCAAAGGACAATCACTCTCTCTGTATAGAGCTTCTTCCTCACATCCAGTCTAAACCTCACCTGGTGCAGCTTGAGACTGTGTCCTCTTGTTCTGGTACTGGCTGCCTGGGAGAAGAGACCAACCTCTGCCTGTCTACAACCTCCCTTCAGGTAGTTGTAGAGAGCAATGAGGTCACCCCTGAGTCTCCTCTTCTCCAGGCTAAGCAACCCCAGCTCCCTCAGTCTCTCCTCATAGGGCTTGTGTTCCAAACCCCTCACCAACCTTGTTGCCCTTCTCTGGACACGCTCCAGCAAGACAACATCCTTCCTAAACTGAGGGGCCCAGAACTGGACACAGGACTCAAGGTGTGGCCTAACCAGTGCAGTGTACAGGGGCAGAATGACCTCCCTGCTGCTGCTGGCCACACTGTTCCTGATGCAGGCCAGGATGCCAATGGCCCTCTTGGCTGCCTGGGCACACTGCAGGCTCATGTTCAGCCTCCCATCAACCAGCACCCCCAGGTCCCTCCCTGCCTGACCGCTCTCCAGCCACTCTGACCCCAGCCTGTAGCACTGCATGGGGTTGTTGTGGCCAATGTGCAGAACCTGGCAGTTGTGTTAAATGTGTTCAATCTCATGCCATTAGACTCTGCCCATCTGTCCAGCCTGTCGAGGTCCCTCTGCAAAGCCTCTCTACCCTCCAGCAGATCAACTCCTGCCCCCAGCTTGGTGTCGTCCGCAAATTTACTGATGATAGACTCAATGCCCTCATCCAGATCATCAATAAAGATGTTGAAGAGCATGGGGCCCAGCACTGATCCCTGGGGCACACCACTAGTGACAGGCCGCCAGCTGGATGTGGCACCATTCACCACCACTCTCTGGGCTCGGCCCTCCAGCCAGTTCCTAACCCAACGCAGTGTGCTCCTGTCCAAGCCATGGGCTGATAGCTTGGCCAGGAGTTTGATGTGGGGGACAGTGTCAAAGGCCTTGCTGAGGTCCAGGTAGACTACATCCACAGGCCTCCCCACATCCACCAGGCGGGTCACCTGATCCTAGAAGGAGATCAGGTTGGTCAGGCAGGACCTGCCCTTCCTAAATCCATGCTGGCTAGGCCTGATCCCTTGGCCATCCTGGAAGTGCTGTGTGATTGCACTCAAGATGACCCGTTCCATAATCTTGCCTGACACTGAGGTCAGGCTGACAGGCCTATAATTCCCTGGCTCATCCAACCTGCTCTTCTTGTGGATGGGCACCACGTTGGCCAGCTTCCAGTCTTCTGGGACCTCTCCAGTGAGCCAGGACTGTTGAAAAATGATGGAGAGTGGCTTGGCCAGCTCATGTGCCAGCTCCCTCAGCACCCTAGGATGGATCCCATCTGGTCCCATGGACTTGTGGGGGTCCAACCGGCTGAGAAGATCTCTAACTATGCCATTCTGGAACAGCAGGAAACTATTCAGCTCCCTGGCTCCTTCTGCCAGCTCTGCAGGCCAGCTGTCTGGAAGACATTCTGTCCTGCTAGTAAAAATGGAGGTAAAGAAGGTGTTAAGTACCTCTGCCTTTTCTTCATCCTTTGTTACAACGTTCCCCTCCATCCCCACCAAGGAGTGGAGGTTGTCCTTGCCCTTTCTCTTGCTATTAATGTATTTATAGAAGGACTTTTTGTTGTCCTTCACAGCAGAGGCCAGTCTGAGCTCCAAATGTGCTTTTGCCTCCCTAATTTTCTTCCTACATGACCTAGCAACATCCCTAAACATTCCATGGGTTGCCTCCCCTTTCTTCCAAAGATGATACACCCTCTTTTTTTCCCTTTAGTTCTATTAAAAGCTCATTGATCATCCAGGCTGGCCATCTGCCCTGGCAGCTCATCTTCCGGCCCATTGGCACAGGCTGTTCCTGCGCCTTCAAGAGTTGTGCCTTGAAGTAGGTCCAGCTCTCCTGGACCCCTTTATTTTTAAGGGCTGTTTCCCAAGGAACCTTCTGAGTTAGTTCCTTGAGTAGCCTGAAGTCTGCCTTCCTGAAGTCCAGAGTGGAGGTCTTCTTGCTACCCCTCTTAGCTTGACTAAATACAGAAAATTCAATTATCTCATGGTCAGTGGCGCCTAAACACCCTCCAACCACCACATCACCCACCAGCCCTTCCCTGTTGGTGAAGAGGAGGTCAAGCATAGCCTTACCCCTTGTAGGTTCACGTAGCACCTGGGATAAGAAGCTGTCCTCCATGCACTCTAAGAACCTCTTAGATTGCCTCCTCTCTGCTGTGTTGTGATCCCAGCAGATATCAGGTAGGTTGAAGTTGTCCATGAGAACAAGGTCAGGTGATCCTGAGACAACCTTAAGCTGCCTATAGAATGCTTCATCGACATCTTCCTCCTGGTTGAGTGGTCTATAACAGACTCCAACCAGGATGTCTGCCCTGCTGGTCTTCCCTTTAATTCTCACCCACAAGCACTCAACCCGATCGTCCCTGATCTCTAGCTCAATGGCATCTAGAGCCTCCCTGATGTACAGAGCCACCCCTCCACCCCTTCTTCCTTTCCTGTCTCTCCTGAAGAGACTGTAGCCATCAATTGCAACAGTCATGCGAGTTGTCCCACCACGTCTCTGTGATGGCAACTGCATCATAACCTTCCTGCTGCAACAAGGCTTCCAGCTCCTCATGTTTGTTGCCCATACTTCGTGCATTAGTATACATGCACTTCAGCTGGGCTGCTGGTTTTGCCCCTGACTCCAACTTACCACCCTCAGACTCCTGTCTGGGGGGACTGGTTTCAGCCCCTTCCCCCTTCGAAGCTAGTTTAAAGCCCTGTCAATGAGACCTGCTAATTCCCTTCCCAGAATCTTTTTACCTTTGGGGGACAGGCCATTCTCGTGTACTGTGACCTTTCCCCTCCTCTGGGACAGATGTACTCCATCTGTTGCCAGCTGACCTGGTGCAGTAGAAAGTTCTCCAAGATCGAAAAACCCAAAATTCTTTCGACTACACCAGCCTCTAAGCCACATGTTGAGAACAGCTGCTGACCTGTTCCTTCTTGTATTCCCTCCTGCAGCTAAGGGTATAGATGAAAAAATTATTTGTGCACCTGACCCCTCCACCAGATCTCCCAGGGCCTTGAAGTCATTCTTGATAGCCCTGGGAGTTCTTGTTGCAACATCATCATTCCCTAACTGCATAATTATTAAGGGATAGGAGTCAGAGGGCTGCACCAGCCTTCTGGCAACATCACTAACTTGAGCTCCTGGGAGGCAACAAAGTTCCCTGTGAGCAGGGTCTGGCTGACATATGGGGCCCTCTGTTCCCCTCAGTAGGGAATCACCAATAACAATCACCCTCCTCCTTTTTTAAGGGAGCAAGTCTTGATGCCAGGGGAAGGCTGTTTTCCAAGGGCAGTGGGGAAGGTGAGGGGAGGCAAGGAGGTTTTAATTCGTGTCTTTTGAGAGGAACCTTTGTCCATTCCCCTCTGCTTTTTGGATAACCAGCCTCTGCTGTGGGAGCCTGCAGAGCCTGGTTACTCAAGCTGGTCTCCCTTCTACAATCCCTGACATCTCTAAGTCTAGTCACCTCATCCATATCCATATATATATATATCATAGTATCAGTCAGGGTTGAAAGGGACCACAAGGATCATCTAGTTCCAACCCCCTGCCATGGGCAGGGACACACTACACTAGATCAGGCTGGCCAGAGCCTCATCTAGCCTAGTCTTAAACACTTCCAGGGATGGGGCCCCAAACACCTCCCTGGACAACCCATTCCAGGGCTTCACCACTCTCATGGTGAAGAACCTCCTCATGTCCAGCCTGAATCTCCCCACCTCCAGCTTCATTCCATTTCCCCTAGTCCTATCACTACCTGAGATCCTGAGAAGTCCCTCCTCAGCCTTCCTGTAGGTCCCCTTCAGATACTGGAAGGCCACAATGAGGTCACCTCTGAGCCTTCTCTTCTCCAGACTCCAGACTCTCTCTCAGTCTACTGTACCCTACAACATTGCTGATTATATGCAGTTGCATCCACATGAAGAACTTGATAAAACAGGAAGAAAAAACAAAGGGGGGATAAAAAGGAGGAAGCAAACTTACAAAATGATGGGACCCTGACAAGGTACTGGTAACAGTGAGTATACTTTGTAAGACCTCATAAGGCTTAATTATTTCAGCACTTCACCCCAGAATTTGCAGAAGGGACTGCATTCCCCTGTTCCAAGGCAATATGAATTAGGTCTGATGGCTATGGCAACCAGCTCTTACCAGTGTCACTGTTGGACACTTACCAGTTTTCTAGTGGTCATCAGACTACACTAATTGGCAGTGTAAGAACAAATGGCAAGATATGGTTTACAGTTTATGAAGCTGTGAAGCAGTCTACTCCAGTGTGGCGACATGAATATGTCTTAGATATGTCACTTCTTTTTGGCATAGAAGGAATGCTGGGAAAAAAAATCTTTAGTTGCTCATATAGATAAGAATTTTTTTGACATTATTTTACAGATTACAAATAATTAAATTTGACTGGTTGAAGACCTGACTCCAGCAAAATAAAAACTCCTGTGCAATAAACACCACTTTCCTCACTGCAGCTAAAACTGGATGCTTGGGCATTTTAGGTATATATATTTTTCAGTAAAGGGAAATCCTGACACTGAGACTGATTTCAGTGTATAGTATATATATATTGTATACGTGGGCCTAACAGCGTGCTGCTGCTAATTCTCACTGTGAGAAACAAGCTCACTGCTAAATTTTAAATACAAACAGTTTATTATAAAATAAAGGCAAAACAGTGCTGGGCGCATAGCAAATTCGCTAGAGGCACGCCATAACAACACGAGTTGAGCTTATATAGACGTCAAACATACATATCCATAAATATCTCCACAAATCCCTTTACATTTCCCAAGCACGCTCCCACCCCCATCATTCCCAATCCTGCCTGTTGAGGCTGCAGTCAGGGCTGGTACAAAGGTTTGCACTCTTGACCCGGCCAGTCTTCAGACGTCTCCACACCTCACCCTCCCTCCATTTCTCACCCCACACACATCCTACACAACACAGAGTATAACCAGCCAATCAGCTTAAGGATCAAACCCCGGGCCCCTAGCAACGCTGCCACCCAACTTCCCCCTGCAAAAGCCAAATATAACAATTTCTCACATCACTCTCTCAATTACTAGAAACTCCTATCACTTACTTGAATCCTTTGTTAGCTGATTATATTCTTTAACTAAGAAAAAGGAAGTTGACTTCCTGCACAATTAGCAAGATGAAAAAAAAAAAGGGGGTCCAGGAGAGCTGGACCTACATCAAGGCACAACTCTTGAAGGTGCAGGAACAGCCTGTGCCAATGGGCCGGAAGATGAGCTGCCAGGGCAGATGGCCAGCCTGGATGATCAATGAGCTTTTAATAGAACTAAGGGGAAAAAAGAGGGTGTATCATCTTTGGAAGAAAGGGGAGGCAACCCATGGAATGTTTAGGGATGTTGCTAGGTCATGTAGGAAGAAAATTAGGGAGGCAAAAGCACATTTGGAGCTCAGACTGGCCTCTGCTGTCAAGGACAACAAAAAGTCCTTCTATAAATACATTAATAGCAAGAGAAAGGGCAAGGACAACCTCCACTCCTTGGTGGGGATGGAGGGGAACGTTGTAACAAAGGATGAAGAAAAGGCAGAGGTACTTAACACCTTCTTTACCTCCATTTTTACTAGCAGGACAGAATGTCTTCCAGACAGCTGGCCTGCAGAGCTGGCAGAAGGAGCCAGGGAGCTGAATAGTTTCCTGCTGTTCCAGAATGGCATAGTTAGAGATCTTCTCAGCCGGTTGGACCCCCACAAGTCCATGGGACCAGATGGGATCCATCCTAGGGTGCTGAGGGAGCTGGCACATGAGCTGGCCAAGCCACTCTCCATCATTTTTCAACAGTCCTGGCTCACTGGAGAGGTCCCAGAAGACTGGAAGCTGGCCAACGTGGTGCCCATCCACAAGAAGAGCAGGTTGGATGAGCCAGGGAATTATAGGCCTGTCAGCCTGACCTCAGTGTCAGGCAAGATTATGGAACGGGTCATCTTGAGTGCAATCACACAGCACTTCCAGGATGGCCAAGGGATCAGGCCTAGCCAGCATGGATTTAGGAAGGGCAGGTCCTGCCTGACCAACCTGATCTCCTTCTAGGATCAGGTGACCCGCCTGGTGGATGTGGGGAGGCCTGTGGATGTAGTCTACCTGGACCTCTGCAAGGCCTTTGACACTGTCCCCCACATCAAACTCCTGGCCAAGCTGGCAGCCCATGGCTTGGACAGGAGCACACTGCGTTGGGTTAGGAACTGGCTGGAGGGCCGAGCCCAGAGAGTGGTGGTGAATGGTGCCACATCCAGCTGGCGGCCTGTCACTAGTGGTGTGCCCCAGGGATCAGTGCTGGGCCCCATGCTCTTCAACATCTTTATTGATGATCTAGATGAGGGCATTGAGTCCATCATCAGTAAATTTGCAGATGACACCAAGCTGGGGGCAGGAGTTGATCTGCTGGAGGGAAGAGAGGCTTTGCAGAGGGACCTCGACAGGCTGGACAGATGGGCAGAATCCAACGGCATGAGATTGAACACATCCAAGTGCCAGGTTCTGTACACTGGCCACAGCAACCCCAGGCAGTGCTACAGGCTGGGGTCAGAGTGGCTGGAGAGTAGCCAGGCAGAGAGGGACCTGGGGGTGCTGGTTGATTGTAGGCTGAACATGAGCCTGCAGTGTGCCCAGGCAGCCAAGAGGGCCAATGGCATCCTGGCCTGCATCAGGAACAGTGTGGCCAGCAGCAGCAGGGAGGTCATTCTGCCCCTGTACACTGCACTGGTTAGGCCACACCTTGAGTCCTGTGTCCAGTTCTGGGCCCCTCAGTTTAGGAAGGATGTTGTCTTGCTGGAGCGTGTCCAGAGAAGGGCAACAAGGTTGGTGAGGGGTGTGGAACACAAGCCCTGTGAAGTGAGGCTGAGGGAGCTGGGGTTACTTAACCTGGAGAAGAGGAGTCTGAGGGGTGACCTTATTGCTCTCTACAACTACCTGAAGGGAGGTTGTAGACAGGCAGAGGTTGGTCTCTTCTCCCAGGCAGCGAGCACCAGAACAAGAGGACACAGTCTCATGCTGCGCCAGGGGAGGTTTAGACTGGATGTTAGGAAGAAATGCTATACAGAGAGAGTGATTGTCTACTGGAATGTGCTGCCCAGGGAGGTGGAGTCACTGTCACTGGAGGTGTTGAGGAGGAGACTTGATGGGGTGCTTGCTGCCATGGTTTAGTTGTTTAGGTGCGTTGGATTGGTTGATAGGTTGGACGTGATGATCTTGAAGGTCTCTTCCAACCTGGCCTATTCTATTCTATTCTATTCTATTCTATTCTATTCTATTCTATTCTATTCTATTCTATTCTATTCCATTCCATTCCATTCCATTCCTTTCCATTCCATTCTATCATCCAAGGAAAGATGAGGAAACTCATGAATGAGAAGAGGGGTAGAATCATAGAATCAGTCAGGGTTGGAAGGGACCACAAGGATCATCTTCTTCCAACCCCCCTGCCATGGGCAGGGACACCCTACACTAGATCATGCTGGCCACAGCCTCATCCAGCCTGGTCTTAAACAACTCCAGGGACGGGGCCTCAACCACCTCCCTGGATAACCCATTCCAGGGCTTCACCACTCTCGTGGTGAAGAATTTCTTCCTCACATCTAGCCTGAATCTCCCCATTTCCAGCTTCATTCCATTCCCCCTAGTCCTATCACTCCCTGAGATCCTGAGAAGTCCCTCCCCAGCCTTCCTGTAGGCCCCCTTCAGATACTGGAAGGCCACAATGAGGTCACCTGGGAGCCTTCTCTTCTCCAGACTGAACAGCCCCAACTCCTTCAGTCTGTCCTCATAGGAGAGGTGCTCCAGCCCTCTGAGCATCCTCGTGGCCCTTCTCTGGACACGCTCCAGCACGTCCACATCCCTCCTGTAATAGGGGCTCCAGAACTGGATGCAGTATGACAGGTGGGGTCTCACCAGAGATGAGTAGAGGGGGACAATCACCTCCCTTGACCTGCTGGTCACACTTCTCCTGATGCAGCCCAGGATCTGATTGGCTTTCCGGGCTGCAAGCGCACATTGAGAGCTCATGTTGAGCTTCTCATCCACCAGCACCCCCAAGTCTCTCTCCTCAGGGCTGCTCTCCAGCCAGTCCCTGCCCAGCCTGGATTTGTGCCTGGGATTGCCTCGACCCAGATGCAGGACCCTGCACTTGGTCTTGTTGAAGCTCATGAGGTTGGCTTGTGCCCACCTCTCCAGCCTGTCAAGGTCCCTCTGGATGGCATCCCTTCCCTCCAGGGTGTCCACTGCACCACACAGCTTGGTGTCATCAGCAAACTTGCTGAGGGTGCACTCGATGCCACTGTCCATGTCACCCACAAAGATGTTGAACAAGACAGGTCCCAGGACTGATCCCTGAGGGACTCCGCTTGTCACTGGCCTCCACTGGGACATGGACCCATTGACAGCCACTCTTTGGGTGCGGCCATCAAGCCAGTTCTTTATCCATCTAGTGGTCCATCCATCAAACCCATGTGTCGCCAGCTTGGAGACCAGGAGGTGGTGTGGGACAGTGTCGAAGGCTTTGCTCAAGTCCAGGTAAACGACATCAGTTGCTCGCCCCTCATCTATTAATGCTGTCACCTGCTCATAGAAGGCCACCAGGTTTGTCAGGCAGGATTTGCCCTTGGCAAAGCCATGCTGACTATTCCCAATCACCTCTTCACTATTCTTCTGAGTCATTAGTGCCTCCAGGAGGATCTGCTCCATGATCTTTCCGGGCACAGAGGTGAGACTGACTGGCCTGTAGTTCCCCTGGTTCCTCCTTCTTGCCCTTTTTGAAAATGGGAGTAATGTTTCCCCTTTTCCAGTCTGTGGGGACTTCCCCACTCTGCCATGACTTTTGGAATATAATAGAGAGGGGCTTGGCAACCTCATCTGCCAGTTCTCTCAGCACCCGTGGGTGTATCCCGTCGGGTCCCATGGACTTGAACACTTTCAGGTTCTTCAGGTGATCACGAACCTGAGCTTCACTTATGATGGGCAGTTCTTCCTCCCCGTCCCTGGCATCGTCTGCCATGACACCAGGAGTGTGGCTGGAGGCCCTTGCAGTGAAGACTGAGGTAAAGAAGTGATTGAGTACCTCAGCCTTTTCCACATCACTAGTGACTAATTCACCACTTTCCTTTCTGAGGGGGCCCACACCTTCCCTAGTCTTCTTGCCATTATCATACCTCTAGAAATTCTTAGTGCTCCCTTTAACCTCCCTGGCTAGATTCAGTTCAAACTCTGCTTTGGCTTTCCTAACCAGGCCTCTTGCTGCTCGGACAGCTTCCTTATATACCCCCTGTTCTAGCTGTCCTTCCCTCCACTTCCTGTAGAGTTTCTTTTTAAGTAATAGTGTGTCCAGTAGCCCCTTGTTCATCCAGGCAGGCCTCCTAGCCCTCCTTCCTGCTTTTGTCCTTGTAGGTGTACATAGCTCCTGGACACAGAGGAGGTGGTCCTTGAATACTGACTAGCTGTCCTGGGTCCCTCTTCCCTTCAGGGCTTCGTCCCATGACACTTTGGCTAGCAGATCCCTGCAGTGATCAAAGTCTGCACGCCTAAAGTCTAGGGTTGTAAGCTTAGAATACGTCCTCCTGATTGCCCTGAGGAGATTAAATTCAACTGCTTCATGGTCACTACAGCCAAGGCCGTCTCTGAGCCTCACATTGGATACCAGCCCTTCCCTGTTGGTGAGAACAAGGTCCAGCGTAGCACCTTTTCTTGTTGGTTCCTCTACCATTTGGAGGAGGAAGTTGGGTAATAAAGAGAAGGAAAGGTTGAGTTCCTTCTCTTATGGCAACACTGAGATAATGCAGATTATTCATCTCTTATCAACAAGTAACCAAAAAAAAATTAAAATTTGTAATGCTGAATTACATATCAATACAATAATCCAGTACTGCAGGATGCTAAAGTTAGTTTTCCCAGAAGTAACAGAGATGGAAATAATAGCAAGAAGAAGTCTTGCTAGGTATTGCTTATTATATGAGAGAGTTTTTAAAAGCAAATTGCAAAATTAATGTGCACAAACCAATGCACATTAATATTTGTGCCTATGGTTTTGAAGTGGCTTAATCAGTGCCATTATTCTGATCTGCAGAATTAGAATATAAAAATAGGAGCTATTAAGCAGTTTACATGTGAAGATGTGTAAAAACAGAAGGTAAAATATAAATAAAAAGTGCACATTTTTCCTTAATGATGTCTCAGACTGGTGTTTCTACCTACAAGAGAGAGGAAAGAAGATCAATATGATTAAGAAAAGTATATAAAAGACTAAGGAGAAAGCTGTTCTGAAAGAAAACTTTGAAGAAACAAAAGGGAAATGGAAACAGCAGAGCATAACCAAGAAACCAAAGGAGGCAGAAAAAGGAAACATATAAAAAGGGGAGAAATGAAATAACTAAGCCTAGGATAATTATAATTTTTAGAATCTAGACACTCTGAAATGTGATGTCTTATGCATGGAAGGTAAGTTTTTGAAACAATCCAACTTCTAGGTTCCTGTCTGCTGCCATGTGGTGTAGCTGCCACTTGCAGTCTGAACAGAGTTTGGGGCATGGAATACCCATCTACTCTTCCTGCACCAAAGCACTCATTATGGGAAAAGATTGTCATTACAGCAAGGAACTTTTCCCCCTGTTTGGTGGGTTTATGTTGGAAGGAAGAAGGATTTGAATTTTATTTTTAGTATTCTTCTTGTAATGGGGGTAAAAATATACAAATATTGAATCTCTTTCTTGCCTGGTTGATTTCTTCACCTCATCCTGTTATCTGCTGGCAACTTATGGCAATTTTAATGCTTTTCTTGCTGTTTGGTTTTGTCATCTGAAGCTCAATAAATTTCAAAGCATAAACAAGCCTGTTTCATGGATACATACATTTTACCAAAAGTTATGTTCACTGGCATAGCAAAATGCTACCCCTCAGAAAAAAAATTGAAAAGGTTTCATCTTGCACAGACAACCTCATACTCTAATAGCAACCTCTCTAGCAAAGCACCTATGGACTGCTTAACTGGTCTAGAGGGCTAAGGAGGGGCAGAACAACATAACCATGTCCATTGCAGCAGAATATACAGGTATAAAAGCATGGGAAACAAGTTACATTTAGCACATGAGAACATCATTGGAAGGGAGATGCTCAGCTTCTTATTTTTCATTTGAGAGGAAAAATGTTGGTAACTATCCACAAAGAGAAAAATAGTCTTTTCCATGTAAAATAAAAAGCAGTACTGTCTACTCTACTTTAATTGATATAGAGGTTAAATGACTTACAATATGAGTTATTGGGAAAACTGTCTGAACTATGGAAGATAAGATGGTAATGATTTCATTTTCAGAGATATTTATGGAGTAGAGAGGTAAAAGAAAAGCACTTAACTAATAAATAGAAATATTTGCAGCCCCTACTAAATGTTGGGGTTCATCCAGGTCAACAGTCCTGAAAGAACCTGAAGCATAAAACACTAGCCACATTTCAGAACAAAAGTGACCATATCTGAAGCACAGTCCACATTAAAATAGCACTTTTCGTAGTTGCTATTTCTAAAACCAGCATGATATGAATGTTTGTCACACCGCTTATCTTTAGTTTTAAAATCGGCATGGTATCCATTACAGATCTATAAACTATTTGTATATATCTCTGAATCAGTGCAAGGTGACATGTGGATTTAACATTCTGTACTTTCCCACGCACATGCTGGTATTTATTTACCAGGGAAGCTGGCAGATCCCCTCCCACCAAAAGCTCTCCCTCAAGCCGTCCCAATGGCTTTTCCATGTCACTTTAGCAACCTGAAGCCCTCTAAAAGTAGCAAAGAGGAATACTGACATTTATCAGAAGCCAAGAGTCATGAAGAGGTTTAGGATTTATTCACTCAGCCCATAAGAAGTGTGCAGGAAGCAGTTTGCAACCTAACAGCGTTCTGCTTCTGAATCCGCTGTGAGAACAAGTTTACCAAGTTCTGCAGGGCAGAGTAGCACACAGTGAAATACAACTGGATCCTCTTTGTGGGAAGGATGAACACAAATACAGGGTAAAAGAGATGGAAAGACACAAGGGACATTAGTGCTCCATCACCCTCACTTTAAAGAAGTTTCCCCTCATGTTGAGGTGAAACATTCTATATTCATGTCTGTACCTATTGTTCATTATTATTGCACACCACTGAAAAGAGATTGGTCCCCTCCACTTGACACCCACCCCTCAGATACTTATAGACATTGATCAGATCCCCTCAGTCTTCTCAAAACTAAACAGCCCCAGGTCTCTGTCTTTTTTTCATAGAGGAGATGCTCAAGTCCTTAGAGCTGATCAACAGAGAGCAAGTGTTCTGTTGACACACTAAGGAGGATGACGGGTTTTTTTGATGGAAGCTCTTTATGATCACAGGGAAGAAGTTACCCTTGATGTGTGAATGTTATTTTTAAAAGCAATTGTCATTCAGACAAAAAAGTGTGATTGTGCTCTTTTCTTGTGCAAAAATTTCAGAGGTCCTGTTTCTGTTTTATGTAAACCTTAATCAAGTAAAAAGTATATGTGAGTTGATCCTATTATTTATATCAGCTTTTTTAGAAGATTGCCAAAGACAGAGTTGCATAATGCTATTTTGCAACTCGTAAACGTAAGCATGGAGATGATACATTTTAAATATTTGCACTTAGGCAGGCAAATATATTAGCACTGATAGAAGCTGATGATTTCTGATGTTCTCATCACTACACTAATAAAATTAATAGGCTGCTCTTAATTAACTCACTGTCTATTGGAAAATCAAGTTACACAGTTCAGCAGGTATATTATTCTGCAAGAGCAGGTGTTGTAAAACTATAATTTTCATATGTTAATACAATGGAAATTCTAAATTCCACTCACTTCTGTACATCTTTAGTTAAAATATTGTCATGTTGTTCTTTGATAGAATGGCTGTAATGACAAAATTATATGAGATTATGGGTCCTTTATATGTCATCATTATGTTAAAATATGTCAAAGTAATTGTTAGTAGCACCTGAGATTTCTCAAATTCCCCCATTATTTTAAACTGTCATTCCACTTTAATTATAGATCATAACCTTTTTAGTATATTTTAAATACAAACAAAATGAAACATTGAAAATCATTAAATTAAAATTTAGGATTTCCTTTGCAGTTTTAACCTGGCCTGTAGACATCTAGAATCTCTTTTTACAACATTTACAGTCACAGATGTCTCCCCAGGGCACATACTTTATTTAGCAAATATGGAGTTATTTCATTTACACTATTCTTCTTAGCACTACACTTACTGTTTTTGCTAACTCCCCATCAGTTCTTTTCTCTTATTCCTTGTCAGTCTAGATCTCTACTTAGACCATTTGCTTGTTTCACATTAATAATGCTAACAGTGACCATCATTTCCTATAAACTGTGGTGTGTGCAGTACATATTCCGAGCTGCATTTTTCACAACTTCTTGCTGCAGTCTGTCTTTCCAGTTGCTCCTCAAAATCTGAGCATTGTTGCTTCTCCACGTAAGATTTTTCCTCATCATACTGCAATCAATAATAAATTTCTGAATTAGTGGAGTCTCATTATCATCTTGAAGAGTCTGTTAAGAGGTTAAGTGTGTTAATGCAGCATAGCACTGAACCAAGATTATTGCATGGCTCTTTAGCCACAGTGGTAGAATCATGGTTCTACAAATCATGTGCAATCACTAAAGGATTCAGGGAGTATAACTGAATGGTAAGTCATGGTCAGATAACACCATCCCAAGGTAAAGTGTGCTTACTGTAGCCGGAACATTTAGAGAAGGTGTGGCTGAGTCCTAAGAAGCCTCTAGTAAGTGTGTGAACTTATCCTTTTAAAAGCTTGTATTTTAGACACATTAACAGGAGCAGCAAAAAGATGTCTAATACCAGAACCAGGCCATTGCAACACTTGATTTTCCTAGGTTATATATTAACTAAGACATTATGTAACATTAAAGTATTTATTCAGTTTTTATTTTAGAGCCAGATTCTTCAGTGCTGATTCAGACTTCATCTATGTTTAAGAGCTCACATAGCTGTATTCATTAAGAGTTTATAAAATATCAAGTCCTCTAATCAATTTCAAATGTACTTCAAAAGGATAGTTGAACTAGCCTTAGCAGTTGTGGGTTGCTTACCAAAAGAAGCAGTTTTATTTCACTCCCCTATCCTGGTTCCTGTCTTGTACTGACTCTGACATTCATCTTCTGTTCTCGTTTAGCAGGCAGGCATTTTTAGTCTGGATTTGGTATAACGAAATCTTAGATTGATTCAAACAGAACATTAAAATTCATCTGCAGTTATATGGACAAATGGATGTATATGTAGATACAACCAGACTAAAATCAAACAAAATGTCATAATTAATTATAGACATGATAGAAAATAGGTTTTGATGGAATAATTTCTTTCATTTGCAGAATTGGTTTAGGCAGCCTCTTGAAATTATAAAGTAGCACCCTTCTATAAGTAGGTGAGGACTCAGAAACTCCCCTAGAAGCTTTGTACAGTACTGTGCAATTCCTTCCTCCAAACAATTTTACTTTGAACTGCAAAAAAGGGAAAGTATGTCCTTATTGAGATTCTGTGGACCGAGGGATGCTGGTTGACATCTGGTTGAACATAAGCCAGTAGTGGGCTCAGGTGGCCAAGAAGGCAAACAGCATCCCGATCTGTGTCAGGAACTGTGTGGCCAACAGGAGCAGGCAAGTGATTGTCCCCCTGTGCTCAGCACTCCTGAGGTGGCACCTCAAGTACTCTGTTCAGTTTTAGGCCACTCAGAACTGAGGTGCTGGTGCATGTACAAAGAAGGGCAACAAACGTTGTGAACAGTCTAGAGAATAAGACTTCCAAGGAGCAGATGAGGGAGCTAGGGTGTTCAGTCTGGAGAAGAGGAGGTTGAGGGGAGACCTTACTGCTCTCTGCAACTACCTAAAAGGAGGTTGTAGTGAGGTTGGTGTTGGTCTCTTCTATCAAGTGATAGAATGAGAGGAAATGAGAGGGCAGGTTTACATTGGAAATTAGGAAAAATTTATTTACTGAAAGAGTGGTCAGACATTGAAATGGATGGCCCAGGGAGGTGGTGGAGTCACTGTCCCTGGAGGTGTTCCAAAAATATGTTGACATGGCACTTTGGGACATAGTTTAATCACAGAATTTCAGAATTTCAGGGGCTGGAAGGGACCTCGAAAGATCATCTAGTCCAAACCTCTGTCAGAGCAGGAACACCTATTAATGGCCATAGTGGTGTTAGGTTGATGGTTGTACTTAATGATCTTAGCAGTTTTTCCCAACAGAAACAATTCTGTGATTCTATGATCATCTAAAAGGGAACTTAATAAACCTTTACTCAAAGAAAGCAGAGGGAAATTACTTTGTAATTGTTTGCAATTGCTAAGGGATCTTATCCAAACTCTGGAAATAAAAAGCACAGAAAGATGAGGAGCTGCAACTATTGCAAAAGTGGGAGGACTTTTATTTGATGTTTTTCAAGCTAATGTTTGGGTTTGTTAACAACTGTTCAACTGAAAAATTGAAATAGACATCTGGGATCTAAGATAGTTTTGGTTTGAAAGAAAAGTTTTTTGCTGAAGCCATCATCTCTGTAGTTTCTATTGGTGTGCAATCTGAAGCTCAAAGGCTGTAATTTAATTTCTAATGTAAAACTTACAAGCTAAAGCCTCGTGTATATGCATCTGAAAAGCAACCTTTTAGACTTCTTGAATTTTCAAAATCTGAATACTCTGTTGCATAATACCTTTAACTCCTAGATAAGAATGAGAGAGGACAGGTGTTTATTTCCCAGAAAATATCTCATTGCGTTGTTATCGTGTTACACCTGTTAGAGTCAGTAGTATGCAGTTTTTCGGTGCCAGAGAGAACTTTTTTATTGCCTAATAAAACTAGATTGGGCAAGAGAAATTCTTGCAATGCAATATCTGGTATATAGATATTTGTAATAGGTAACATCTCCTGATACAAAGTATTTGCATAGGCAATGTTCTAAGCATATAACCATATTCACCATTTAAAAGGCAATGCACACAGTTTAATGTGTCCAGTATTAAGTAACTGAACTTGCATTAAAGGTTTATCAGGCTTAACTTTGAACCAAGTTTAAAAAGTGCAAGCAACCAAAAGAAAGATTGGTAAACCTCCCATTCAGCAGCAAATAATTCTGACTTTGTAAGAAATCCAGTGTAGATCTTCCTGGCCTTCTCTTTTGGAAGATTTACAGAGAACAGTTTGTAAGGACTGATAGCAAATTTTGACAAATATATCTGTTCAAAGTGGCAGTGATAACAGGACAAAACCAAACAAATATACCACATGTTTGTCTGTAATCCTACAGTTTTTGGGAAAGAGAGGTGTTTGCCATGGAGACATGGCAGCAGCTACCCAACTTGGCCATGTGTCACTGAGATGTCTGGGAACTCAGTTAGTCACAGCATTAAAGAGCAAGATGGCAGGTGGAAAACAAATCATCAATGTTTGGAGGTAATCCCATTTATCTTCCCTGTAGATATTGCCAAGTCCAAACATGTGAGCAAAGGGAGCCTACAGAAAGTACAGTTTCAGTTGTCACAGGAGAAAGTCAGGGACTTAATTACCCATACCAGCCTGACCAAAGGCACTCAAACACCACCCATAAACCTAAGGTCTCCAGTTCACCTCAGGCCTAGGCCCTCAGATGGAGTGCTGGTCTCCAGATTGTTCTGTCTCTGCTATCTGGATGGACCACAAACCTACACAGTTGCTAGCCAGTCTCCTAAACTGGTCCCTCAGTTGTCCATTTTCCATATTCAAAGATGCTTAGGTGTTTCTATCTTTCACATGTGTCTTCTTCTGAAGTCTTAGGGATTTTTTAACTACTTCTTTTCTTCCTTTCTTCACAGCCCTGAACTTCCTTATCAAATCTCTCTGTGTCATTCTCCCTTGTCAAAAACATCATAGTAGCAATTTAGTTCATAAGAGAAAGAAACCTTATAGGTTAGTAGATAGTGTATCCATCTGTATATGTGTATCCAAGAAATATATACAGAAATGAAACAGTTTTGCTTGCAACATCCATTTGGAAAAGAAGAAATCCATATGATCCCATTCAAATAGTTGCACCAATTATTATTACTTTGGGACTTTAAGTATGCTTTGACATTTGTCATAGGGAGTTGCAGAATATTATAGGTCTGCTCTGTTGATTTAGCAAGAGTGAAACATAGCAGATTTGTGAAGAATTACAATTCCAGCACTGCAACTAAAATGAAAACTGCATTGCACCCAGAAGAAGCTGAAGATGTGGATGTGTATGTAAAGAAAACTGCTTCCTTGTGAGGAGGCACAGTTCAGTTTCACTGTTCCTGTTTATCAAACAACTGAAAGCAAACAAGATTTGAAAATATATGAAGCGTCAGCTCTAACAAAGGTGCAGTCAATTCTCAGTTCAGAACAAATAAGAGCCTGTATCACACACACACTGTCAGTAAAATAAATAAGGAACTCTCAGTTGAAGAACATATGCTTAAAAGCTTGAATATATACATTGCACTGAGTGAACTTGACTATAGCTCCTGAAGAAGGGATGTGATATTCTGTTACCTGATGTGATGTTACTTAGTCTTTTGTGGAGGATGGCTGCCCTAAACGCAGGCCATTATGATCTACAAGTCCACCATGTCAACAGTGTTAATCACAGAATCATAGAATGTTAGGGGTTGAAAGGGATCTCTAGAGGTCATCAAGCCCAAATACCTTGCGAAAGCAGAATCACCTAGGGCAGGCCACACAGGAACACATCCAGACAGGTTTTGAAAGTCTCCAGAGAAGGAGACTCCACAAGCTTTCTGGGCAGCCTGTTCCAGTGCCACATCACCCTCATGATAAAGAAGTGTCTTCTTGTGTTAAGGTGGAACCTTCTTTGTTCTAGCTTGTACCCATTGCTCCTTGTCCTATCACTGGGTACCACCGAAAAGAGACCATCACCTTCATCTTGACACCCAAACATTGATTGACATTGATAAGATTCCTTTGCAGACTTTGATAAAATGTGCTAATGTATCTTTCATTTTATGATCCAGCTCTGGTCAATGGGACAACAGTGGTGGGAAAGAATGCAAATATGGCTCCTGACCCTTTGGCAATAGTGGATACATTAAACTCTTGAGGGCTGTTATGGGTTCAGAACTATGTAGCTCACTAGCTATTTGCCTTCAACATGACACTGTCTATCCTACTGCATATTCTGATGACCCGGTATGGGAATAACATGTCATGAAACTATTTTGTTAAGTTTAGGGACATGAAAGCAGGGTATGTACTGTATGCAATTCACAAAGCTCTAAAATGTTACTAGAATAGTGGGATTTAAAAAAAAAAAAAAAAAAAAGGTGGCAATTCAGCCCTCACTCAGGAAAACCTGGCATATGTACTATTGAGAAGTCATTTTCTCCCCACTAATAATAATAATAATACAATACACCAGGTTGGAAGAGACCTTCAAGATCATCGTGTCCAACCCATCAAACAATCCAACCCACCCAACAACTAGACCATACAGCCAAGCACCCCATCAAGTCTTCTCCTGAACACCTCCAGTGAAGGTGACTCCACCACCTCCATGGGCAGCCGATTCCAATGGGCAATCACTCTCTCCGTGTAGAACTTCTTCCTAACATCCAGCCTAAACCTGCCCTGGCACAGCCTGAGACTGTGTCCTCTTGTTCTGGTGCTGGCTGCCTGGGAGAAGAGGCCAACCTCTGCCTGTCTACAACCTCCCTTCAGGTAGTTGTAGAGAGCAATAAGGTCACCCCTCAGTCTCCTCTTCTCCAGGCTAAGCAACCCCAGCTCCCTCAGCCTTTCCTCATAGGGCTTGTGTTCCAAACCCCTCACCAGCTTTGTTGCCCTTCTCTGGACACGTTCCAGCAAGTCAACATCCTTCCTAAACTGAGGGGCCCAGAACTGGACACAGTACTCAAGGTGCGGCCTAACCAGTGCAGTGTACAGGGGGAGAATGACCTCCCTGCTCCTGCTGGCCACACTGTTCCTGATGCAAGCCAGGATGCCATTGGCCTTCTTGGCTGCCTGGGCACACTGCAGGCTCATATTCAGCCTACAATCAACCAGTACCCCCAGGTCCCTCTCTGCCTGGCCACTCTCCAGCCACTCTGACCCCAGCCTGTAGCACTGCCTGGGGTTGTTGTGGCCAATGTGCAGAACCCGGCACTTGGATGTGTTCAATCTCATGCCATTGGACTCTGCCCATCTGTCCAGCCTGTCGAGGTCCCTCTGCAAAGCCTCTCTGCCCTCCAGCAAATCAACTGCTGCCCCCAGTTTGGTGTCATCTGCAAATTTACTGATGATGGATTCAATGCCCTCATCCAGATCATCAATAAAGATGTTGAAGAGCATGGGGCCCAGCACTGATCCCTGGGGCACACCACTAGTGACAGGCCGCCAGCTGGATGTGGCACCATTCACCACCACTCTCTGGGCTCGGCCCTCCAGCCAGTTCCTAACCCAACGCAGTGTGCTCCTGTCCAAGCCATGGGCTGCCAGCTTGGCCAGGAGTTTGCTGTGGGGACGGTGTCAAAGGCCTTGCTGAGGTCCAGGTAGACCACATCCACAGGCCTCCCCACATCCACCAGGCGGGTCACCTGATCATAGAAGGAGATCAGGTTGGTCAGGCAGGACCTGCCCCTCCTAAATCCATGCTGGCTAGTAGCAACTGGTAACTGTCTGTGAAACAAGCATGACGTATTGCTACTAAAATAGCAAGTTTATTAATAAAATGAAGTAATTCCTCTCTTGATGTATTAGGTAAACATCTGTATTACTCTTTATGTAGTGACAGCCACAGTGCTTTTCAAATCTTATTTTAAGCAAAGAACCATGTTACAGATTAGAAGTTTCAGTAAGAGAAAAAACTAAGATAACAATGTCTCAGGTTAAAAGGTAGTAGTGTTTACAGTACAAACACAAAATGAGAAACAACTGTGTATTGCACCTTTTAGCAGGACCAATTGTGTATTTCATCTTTTATTTTATAAGGACTAAAATACTTTACTTGATAACAAGTACATGTATGAAATATGCATAGAAATATGGGTTTAATCAGTTTTCATTTACATATTTAAAAATTGGTGATGGAAATATTTTGGTAAGCATATATATATTAAGAAGACCCTCCAAACCATTATTAATAGAAATTCAGGTGATCTTCTATATTGAATTAGATACAGGTAAACCGAAAGAGACATTCTGCACTTCTTTCACCCTTGCATTTTAACATAATTTTATGATAAGAAAGGTGAAGTGTTAATGAATGTCCTTTATCTAGACTGAGACTTAAAATAGGCCAGACTATTAAAATATCATTTGGCAGGCTTTCCTTGCCAGATCTGCTAGAAAATTTTAAAAACACTGATGAAGGCTACTAACTGCTATTTCTTTTTTCTTAAGTATTTTCTGGGGAAAAATTTTGCATCAGGACAGAAGTCAGCATGCATTGGAGTCAGTCTGCACTGACACCCACATGATTTGTTTGTTTTATGTATCACACTGTCCTCAGCATTATGAGTGCTGTCCATGCCTTTAAGGAATAGTAGATTGAGAAATAAAGGATTATAAAGGATTATATGCCAGGGGAAGTTTAGGCTCAAGGTGAGGAGAAAGTCCTTCACTGAGAGAGTTATTCGTCACTGGAATGGGCTGCCCAGGGAGGTGGTGGAGTCACCATCCCTGGAGGGGTTCAAGAGGGGACTGGACATGGCACTTGGTGCCATGGTCTAGTCATGAGGTCTGTGGTGACAGATTGGACTCGATGATCTTTGAGGTCTCATCCAACCTTGGTGATACTGTGATACTGTGATAAATTGACTGCTCTTGAATGATAAGCTGCTATATTTTTTCTATTAACAGTGTAGATGGGTTCACTTAGCAGATGAACAAATTTCAGAAAAAGAGCATTGTGAACTCCTGAATGCATAAATCCCAGGGTGCTTAGCTGACTGTGATGTCAGTATGTCTGCTAGTTCTAATCTTGTATTCCTTCATAGATAGTTGTAATGGATCAGTGGCAGAAACAAACTACCGCTGGAGATAAGACTGACCCAGTCTTTAAGCTCTGTGCTTTGTTCACTGGCACATCTTTCCACTCTTTCTCCTCTCAAGCACAGTTTTTAAAGTGAACTAAAACTGGGTTTAGTTCTGGAAGAGCCAAGAATGTTTTGGATAGTCTGTCTTCCATTCAGACCTCATTTCCTATAGTAGTAGAGACAACAATAAAATTCTGACCCTATGTTGGAGAAACAATTCTGTCGAAGTTATCATTTCAGGTATGATGGTAAAGACATATTTTATGTGAAATATTGTCTTGGTATTACCTGCCAGAGAGAAGTTATTACTATGTGGACAAACCCAGCAAGAACATTTGGTAAAATATGCAAATTGTTTTGAGAAGTTTTGGCAGAGCTTTAAAAATAAATTGGTTTAGGTACAAATTCATTACAGGAATTCAGTCATTGCTATCATGATTTTAATGTATTTTTCTATTATCACCACTTTCATTACATTATCTCAAGCTAAAAGTCGTATCAAAGTTTTAATTTCTTTCACGTAGCTATCATATTTAGTAAAGAAGAAAATGACAGAGGGGAAAAGCAATCTGTTAAAATCAGTATTGGATTTATGTCACAAATCTTTGCAACAAACATCTTTTCTGTTTGAAGCAATTTTCATCTCAGTTTAGTGTGTAACTTGGTGTCTCTCATTCTGAAACCAGGGGTTTAAGTCATTACTGCAAATACTGTTGTAAATTATCACAGAATCACACCAATTCAGGGGCTGGAATGGACCTCGAAAGATCATCTAGTCCAACCCCTGCCAGAGCAGAATCTTCTACACTAGATTACACAGGAATGCATCAAGGAGAGTTTTTAATATCTCCAGAGAGGGAGACTCCACAACCTTCCTGGGCAGCCTGTTCCAGTGTTCTGTCACCCTCACAGTGAAAACATTTTTCCTCGTATTTACGTGAAACTTCCTATGCTTCAACTTCCACCCATTGCTCATCCTGTCATTGGGCACCACCAAGAAGAGCCTGGCTCCATCCTCTCGGCACTCACCCTTTTCATATTTATAAACCTCGATGAGGTCACCTCTCAGTCTCCTCTAAGCTAAAGACCCCAGCTCCCTCGGTCTCTCCTCGTACAGAAGTTGCTCCATTCCCTTAATCATCCTCATGGCTCTGCGCTGGACTCTTTCAAGGAGCTCACTGTCTTTCTTTAAATGAGGGGCCCAGAGCTGGACACAATATTCCAGATACAACATCACCAGGGCAGAGTAGAGGGGAGGAGAACCTCTCTCAACCTACTAACCACACCCCTTCTAATCCACCCCAGAATGACATTGGCCTTCCTGGCCACAAGAGCACATTGCTGGCTCATGGTCAGCCACCAGGACCATCAGATCCCTTTCCCCTTCACTGCTCTCCAGAAGGTCAGTCCCCAGCCTATACTGGTGCATGGAGTTGTTCCTTCCCAGGTACAAGACTCTACACTTGCCCTTGTTGAACTTCATCAAATTTCTCCCTGCCCAGCTCTCCAGCTTGTCCAAGTCTCACTGAATTGCAGCACAACCCTCTGGTGTGTCAGCCACTCCACCCGGCTTTGTGTTGTCAGCAAACCTCTTGACAGTGCACTCTGTACCTTCATCCAGGTCACTGATGAATATATTCAACAGCACTGGTCCCAGTACTGACCCCTGAGGGACTCCACTAGATACAGGCCTCCAGCTAGACTCTGTCCCACTGACCACAGCTCTCTGATTTCTTTCCTTCAACCAGTTCTCAATCCACCTCACTACCTGATCATCCAGACCACACTGCCTCAGTTTAGCTGTAAGGATGCTGTGGGAGACAGTGTCAAATGCCTTACTGAAATCAAGATGGACCACATCCACTGCTCTACCATCATCTATCCACCTGGTTTTCATAATAGGTGATCAGGTTGGTCAAACATGACTTCCCTTTGGTAAAGCTGTGTTGACTACTACTACTAATGACTCTCTTGTCCTTGATATGCCTATGGGCAGCACCGAGGATAAGTTGCTCCATCATCTTTCCTGGGATGGAGGTGAGGCTGACCCAGGGGCCTGTTCCATAGTATAGTAGTTTAGATAACTCAGATTATATTGGAGGAGTAATTGCATGTTTAATACAGAGTCAGCAATGCACGAGTCAGCAGTCTTTGCTGCAAAGCAAATTTATTTTTAGGTTCAGAAGTAGTGGGTAGTTACCTCACTGAATTCAGAAGACAGGCAGTAAATCTGATACAGTTAAGATGAAATCAGTATGTATCTGGAGAATCTGTTTTTATCTTTCATTGTTACGGTGTTTAAATGTTGATGCAAATACGATTCCGTAATGTCCTTACACTTAATTCTGTTAATATACACAAAGATACAGGTTTGTGACTTTGCTGATTTATCCGCTAAACTGCAAATTGAAACAGATGAAAAAGTGGGTTCCAGTTAACCCCTCCGCTCGCCCACCTCCCAGCCCTGTCATGGAAAGTGCCATACATTAGTTCTCCAAGAAGCTAGCAATTTAGAAGATAGTCTACGGTCTGCTGCAGAAGCACAGAAACCCTTTTTCCGTCCGAGCATGGCTGTGGGGGAGGAAAGCTAGGAAAGTCACCACCAGACTCCGCCCGATCCCGCTACGCGCTGGAGCCGTCTCGCCGCGGGGATGCCCGGCAGCCGGGCCGGCACGAAGAGGTCGGGGCCGAGCGGGGCGGCCCGCCGTGGCGGGCGGGCAGGTGGCGGCGAGGCGGGGTGAGCGCGGCGCCGCCCCCGGACCCCATTGGCGCCGACGGTGGGGGCCGCTCCGCGCCGCCCCCTGCACACAAAGTGTGGCCGCGCGCCTGCGGCGGCATTGGTGTCGGCAACGCCATGCAGAACTGCGGGCGGTGGTGGGGGCGGCTGGCGGCCCGCGGGGCGTCGCGGCACCTGCGGGCGGCGGCGGCGGGAGGTCAGCGGCGCTGGGGAGGTGGCGAGGCGGCGCGGTGCATTGAGCAGCTGCTGCCACGACACGATGACTTCTCCCGGAGGCACATCGGCCCGAGGGAGCAGGAAAAGAGGGAGATGCTGCGAGCCGTCGGGGTACAGGTAGGTGCCCGCGCCGTGCCAGAGCGGCCGGTCCCCTCCCTCTGGGCCGGCCCGAGGGTGCTAACAACGGTGTGCGGTCATCTTTTTTGCAGAGCGTCGAGGAGCTTATAGATAAAACCATCCCGGCCAGCATCCGTCTGCGGAGGCCCCTGAGGATGGATGACCCCGTCTGTAAGTGACCGCGTGCTCCGGGACCCCCCAGCTACCCTCCTGGAGCGGCCCTGTCAGCCCTTCCGGCCGCCAGTGCTCGCGGGGTAGAATTGGGGTGCTGCCTTCCCCCGCCCTTCCCCGAGTATCCCAGATGGAGCATGTAGCGGCAAATCTCCCCGCTGGATTAAGATTTAAATAAACATAGCAGTACCAACACCGACACTCTTAATTTTCACAGACGGACTCGGTAGAGTACTGATACTGAGGAAAAGGTAAACATTATTCCCTTGGTGAGGACTTTAAGATCAAAAGGGGTGCTCGCTTTTGTTGGCTCTTCAGTTTCTAAAGAATTCCTTTGTTGTCCCTTCCCTAGGGATAACCTGTGTATTGTAATAACGTAGGCGGTAGACAGATGGCTAGCATTTCGAATCTATCCATGTAAACTGAATACAAAAAGTCTGAGACAGCAATTGTGGCACTACAATAGCATAGCATATAGCTATGGGAGACTTTATGTGATTCGGTGATTTTTTTAGATACTAACATTTTCAAAAGCTAGGAATCACAGCTTGATAGGTATTTGTGAATGTCATGCTGTAAGTCCTATAAGTAAAAAAGAAAGGAAACCCCCACCACCAAAACTCCCACCAACCCCTTAAGAAAAAGCCAACCCAAACCCCAAACACAACCCCCCCAAAAAAAACCAAAACAAAAACAAAAATACCACCAAAAAAAACCCCCAACAATCAAACAAAACTCAAAACCAAAATCATCACCCAAAACTCCAACAAAACAAAACCACTTAAGAATGCTAACAATTCCACCGAAACTAACAAAGCTCAGTGGCCGTTCAGGTAGCGGATCTGATTACATCGGTGTTAACTTTGTGTCAAGCAAGATCCTTCCCTTGATCTGTAGCAAAGTAGAAAACGTGGTCCCTCTTGCCGGACTTTGCCCCCTCCCCCCCCCCCTTTTTAATTTCATATTCA
This sequence comes from Picus viridis, assembly GCA_033816785.1. NCBI lineage: Eukaryota > Metazoa > Chordata > Aves > Piciformes > Picidae > Picus > Picus viridis. The sequence goes on from CM066606.1 coordinate 58,605,906, forward strand.
TGCTCTGTAATTGGAGTGTAAACTTCAGGCCTGCAGCTCCAGTGAGGTTCCCGGCCAGTTCAATCTGGTTATTCCAAGATGACATCACGTGTGAGAGGCAGCGCTGCAATGAGCAGCCAGTGAAACTAGAGCCTGAAAAGACAGATTCTAGCGGGGAGGGATGTGGTATTGACTGAAAGTTTCTACTTCTAAAATACTTAATTAGTACAGTGGTATTTTATTTTTTTAGGTAACATTCCATGCTCTTGAAATGGGGAGGAGAGTGGAGGAGTGGAATTTAATCACTTCTGTCTGTATAACTTCTGAAAGTGTTGAATGGCATATTTTCCTGTGATTTATGTATTTTAATAAGCTACTCGGTGACTGATAAGGGATTTTCACTTATCCTCAGAGAAAAGGAGTTTTAAAATTATTACATTTCAGGTTTGTAAGAGGAGTTAAATGTAGATTGCCACTAATGATTTCTCTCTTGAAAGCTGCTTTTCTGTTTTTCTGTGTGTTTAGTCTATTTTTTTTTTTTTTTAATATGAAGTTTGACATTATGAAAACACATAAAAGTGACACAGTACACATTGTCATTAAAATTATTGTACATTAAAAACTAAATGAGTGATGTCAACCTGTCAAAATCTGGATGCAAATTTATGTGTTGGTACTGATTTGCATAGCAATTTTGAAGCGAGTGTGCCCTACGTTGCTGTGCATTACCTGATGCAAGTCCTCAAAGTGCAATGGGACCTCATTAACTGTATTTAGTTCACTGCCGTTTTGCTCCACTTGCTATGCTGGGCTTGTTCCCTTAGAGTAAACTCTGAAAGAATGTGACTGTGATGCAGTCTCACATTGCACAGCATGCAACAGTGAGTTTGCAAAAGAGATGCTTGCATGAGGTACAGAAAACTTTCTTCTGTCCACTGCTGCTTTTGCTTGTGCAGCCAGTGCAATGAATGGTCTTGTAATTTAATGTGTAGATGTTTGTCACTAGTTTTCCACTGCATTGGTAGCAGAAAACTACACAGCTTGTAAAAGAAAAATTAAAAACCTCTGCCTCAAATTGTGCATCTTCACATTGAACATCATGTACTTAGGATGCAGTAGTCTGAGTAAAATTTGCTTCCTTGTTAACGTACCATTAGAGAGCACTGTCTTTCCAATCACTAGTGTGAGATTTCTTGCATTAGTATGATAGATTAGCTTTCTATTAAATGCCATGTATTAAAGGGAAACAGCAAAATTGGGAAAGTGTCATGAAAACTGTATTATATTTTAAACATGTTACTTTCATTTGTGTGAAGGCAATTTTGCTTTGACCATCTCCCAAACTCATCCATGCAATGAGAGAGCAGGGCAAGGCAATTCAAAACATGTTAACCGATAAGGAAAAAAAACCCCAAACTAAAACAATTCTTAGTGGTCTAAATATGCACTTCCACTTTTCTGTGTAATTTCAATTTAAAAACGTAGTTGTAGTGAATCCACAAATTGGAGTGCAGCTGAACAAATCAGCTGTGTGCCACCTACTAATTTGTAATAGGTAACAGAGCTGAGCTTGCACTGAAGTCTCACTGAAGTCAGTGCTTGTGGCTACAATTCGATATGCAGCTGAAGAAAACCATGCACACACACACACCATAAATAGTATGTCTTGGTGAGTAGTGTAGTATGTCTGAGGTGTCTACTTTTGATGTATATGCATATCTTCAAATTTTGATGAGGTGTGTCAGCAGGAAAGATTGTTTCAGTAATGCGTCGGTAATGTTGAGAATTGTGCAGAGCACATAATCAGTTGGCTCAGTGACAATTAGGAGAAGTCAACATGGTTTTACCAAGGAAAGTCGTGTTTTACCAACCTGATAGCCTTTTAAGAGGATATAAACAGGTGGACAGATGATGGTAGAGCTGTGGATATGGTTTATCTTGATTTCAGTAAAGCATTTGACACTGTCTCCCACAGCATCCTTACAGCTAAACTGAGGCAGTGTGGTCTGGATGATCAGGTAGTGAGGTGGATTGAGAACTGGTTGAAGGAAAGAAATCAGAGAGCTGTGGTCAATGGGACAGAGTCTAGCTGGAGGCCTGTATCTAGTGGAGTCCCTCAGGGGTCAGTACTGGGACCAGTGCTGTTGAATATATTCATCAGTGACCTGGATGAGGGCACAGAGTGCACTGCCAGCAAGTTTGCCGATGACACCAAACTGGGTGGAGTGGCTGATATGCGTGAAGGCTATGCTGCCATTCAGGAACACCTGGACTGGCTGGAGAGCTGGGCAGGGAGAAATTGAATGAAATTCAACAAGAGCAAGTGTAGAGTCTTGTACCTGGGAAAGAACAACCCCATGTATCAGTAGAGGTTGGGGCCTGACCTTCTGGAGAGCAGTGAAGGGGAAAGGGACCTGGGGGTCCTAGTGGATGGAAGGTTGACCATGAGCCAGCAATGTGCTCTTGTGGCCAGGAAGTCCAATGCCTTTCCAGAGTGTATTGGAAGAATGTGCTTAGTGGGTTGAGAGAGGTTCCCTTTCTACTCTGCCCTGGTGATGTTGTATCTGGAATATTGTGTCCAGTTCTGGGCTCCTCAGTTCAGGGACAGGGAACTGCTTGAAAGAGTCCAGCACAGAGCCACAAAAATGATTAGGGGAATGAAACATTTCCTTATGAGGAGAGGCTGAGGGAGCTGTGTCTCTAGTTTGGAGAAGAGGAGACTAAGAGGTGACCTGATTAATATTTATAAATATGAAAAGGGCCAGTGCTGAGGGGATGGAGCCAGGCTCTTCTCAGTGATGCCCGATGACAGGGCAAGGGGCAGTGGGTGGAAGTTGAGGCATAGGAACTTCCCTGTAGATGTGAGGAAAATTTTTTTACTGTGAGGGTCACAGGACACTGGAACAGGCTGCCCCAGGGGCATTGTGGAGTCTCTTCTGGAGATACTCAAAACCCACCTGGATACATTCCTGTGTGACCTATTCTAGGTGATACAGCTCTGGAAGGGGGTGGACTAGATGATCTCTAGAGGTTCCTTCCAACCCCATAACATTCTGTGATCCTGTAATAACTAATTCTTATTCTTAATACAGATGCAGCTTTTTAAACAGCTCTTTTAAATAGTTTCACATATTCTACTGCTCATAAATAAAACCTCTGATTACAGTGGATGTAATGTGTACATGTGTTGCCTTTCCTAGACATTTTATCATATCTTCAGCGGAAGAATCATGCTCCATTACTTCTCTGAAGGACATAATAAACTGAGAGAGAATCCCTCTGACTTAACTGGACATTGGTTTTGCTTATGCATGAACAGAAAAAAAAACATTCTAGTACAGGTTTTGTTGCTATAAATGCATCTAGGCTAGAAGTGCTTCACAGTCTTAGTTTTCCTGCATTGGTAGACATGGTCAGTCATGTAGAAAGGTAGGAATGTAGCTTGTGTTAAAAGTTTTCTGAAATTACTTGCTTGCTTTGGTATGTAATATGATGGAGCTGAGTACCTTTTCTGACCAAAACCTTACCATTTAAAAAAAAATGCCTGCTGCCATGAGCCCACTGAAAGTTTTGTAAATTCTCTTGAACATGCCAGTGAAGGCCAGTAGGGGTGAGACAGCAAAATGTCTTATTTCCCATTACAGCAAGTTGGAGTTCTGCCCCTCAACTGATTCTGGAAAGTGGGGCTTTCTTGCAGCCAACTTTTTCTTCAGATATAGTTAAGGGAAAGTGTTGTTTTGGCATCCAATTTCAATTCAGTCAATATTTATAACAAGGCTAGATATCTTCAGGATTTAATTGTGATCAGCTGATATTGCAGAGTTTTTTCCCAGTCACACTATGTAAACTTTAACAATCAGCTGTTCTTTATGTGTTTAAGGTGCTTTAGCACTACTGCAGTAAATGATCCATTTGAAGTAAAAAAACAGGTCATCTTATATAAGAATAATCATATTTCTTTTATTCCTGCAAACATAGTCTCTGTATTAGTCATAGTTATCCCTGCTGTGCTGCTATTGTATGTCAGTTTTATTTAATGGGTAGGCTATGTACATATGTTACATGTTTCTGCTTTTTTGTTCAGGATATGAGTTTTTAAAATAAGTCTAGCAACTGCCATATTTCTTTTCCCCCCAAATATTCCTAGTTTTATTCTCATATATTAGAATTTATAAACATCAATTTATAAAATCTGTGTATTAGACTAGTTGGGTCCCCAGACAAAACATTTCAAAGGTGATACTGCTTAGAAGGAGTCATATTATAGGAAAGACTATTTGTATCTTTAAATTTAACTATGCAGTTAACATAATTAAATTTAATGTAGTTAAATCCACTTTTAACTGCAATTTTGTATTTAACTGCAATTTTGTATTTAAAATGTTGCTTAAATATTAATTCTGGATGGATTTGTAATTAGTTCCTCATGTTTTAGAGCTAAATTATTAATTTTAGATTCCTTGCTGCTGGGGTCCACACTGTGTGTTCTGCATGCCTACAAGAAGGGTTATTTGTCACCTACCAGAGTGTTGCCACAAATGATACAGGCATCTGCGTTACCACTGGTGGTACTTGGATCTTTACAGCACTTTGTGGCTGCTGCTTCTCTTTCTAAGGGCAGAAGGCCTTGTAGGTAGGACAGAGAAAGGCAGGTATGTTGCTGGCTCTCAGCTGCTGCATGCTTTCTGCTTCCCAAGTTGCCTCTGATACCCAAGCAGGTGCCCTTGGTGAAAGGTGGAGGAGGCAGAGCAGCAGATATTGTTAGCTTTCTGCCTGTCTCTTGGAAAGTTGCTGGTCAGACCGAGCACCTGGAGTAGGCTCTTTGCTTGTGCTCTCTGCAGCATTAGTACATTTCTGACTCTGCTTTGGAAGTCTTTTTCTTCAATATAATCTGATTTTTACTCAATGGATCTAACTAGGTGCTAAAGCAAGAGAAATAAATTCATCACCTTTTTCTTGTATCAAGTGTTCTGAAGATCTTGCTTCCTTGATCCAGAATACTATTTCTTTTTTCAGACCTGATATAATATGAACAAAATGGTGTCAAATAGTCTCTTTCCTTTTGTGTAACTTTTAAGCTGTACAACTCAGACTGCTCTTTCTGTCTTGATTTCTCTTTCTTTTTGGGGTACCACATTATTTTGTGCATATCTCACAAGTGCAAGGCAAATCTACTGTGCTAACCACAAAAACAGCAGAAATTGCAGAATTACAATTTTATAATTGATAATTCACTTACTGTTTTTGCCATATATTTTGCCTTTTCTACCAGTCTAGCAGTCTCAAAGTGACCTCACATAACTACTACTGGGAGCCTCAGAGCATTTTCTCTGTAGTTCTAAGCAAGCAGAGCTGCAAGATCAGTGAACTTTATTCTGGGTACTGTTTCTGATCATTATACCTAATGAACTGATAAGAGGAATAAAGATCAACTACAGTGACTTAGCTGGCAATCTTATTTTTGCTGAACAAGGTTCTTAAAGAATTTACAGTGTACAGCAAATAAAGTGACTTCAAGATAAGGGTATTTCAACCATTTCTTAGAAAACTGGAAATAAAGATGAGTGCAATGGCCAGTTTCCAACCATTTGTTAACTGTAGCCATTTAAAAAAAAATCTCCTGTATTTCCCCATTTTGGATATTGGGTATTTACTTCACCTGGAGATAATAAAAAAAAAAAAAATCACTAACCTGGCATATCTTTCAAGATGTGCTTTTTCAACCATATGGATTGAAATTTGCCTAAATCCTACTCTTCATATGTTTTATAAATAAATAAATGTTTACAAGAAGGTGCTGTTAAGGCTGCTGTGAACCGGGCGGAGGTCTCCAGCCTCTGCTTTGGCCCAGACTGTGCTCAGCCATGGACTCAGACCAAGCCACTCAGGACATCTCTCAGACAGAACATGGAGCCCACAAGGATGGAGACCCAGCTCCACTGCTGGGCTATCCTCATGGGTGAAAGGCTTCTCCTTACCTTCATCATGAGCCTCTTGGGTTTGAGCTTGTGTCACTGTCTCTCTTCCTCCTAACATTCACTGCCCTGAAGAGCCTGATTGTGTCTTCTTTATCCCCTCCCATCAGTGCTGGGTATGCTATAAAGAATGGTTTAATTTTAAGAATGGTTTCATTCCCTTGCTCTTCAGTCTTTGGACTCGAGTGTTAATTTCCCTTACCTTTGCATACATTAGTTTTGCTTCAATTCAAAACCATACCAGTGCAAAGCAAACACTGAATTAATGAAAATTAAATTGTCTAAGCTAGCCTGTACAGATTAATCAGGGGCTGCTGGTGCCTTTACTCAGGATTGCAGTCCCTCATGCCATGTCATCCTAAAGACATGCTGTGATGAACCTCAAGGCAGTGTAAGGCCTAGGAGAAGGAGAGTGTGTCTCTTCAAAAAGGCATACCAAATATGAGATGTGCATCTGAGCGGTACTGCTGCTGTTGCCTTTCTAATGACCAAAGGGATGAAGTAAGTGAGGTGATGCAGGAGTGGAGACACATTACCCTGCAACATTTTACTACCGTGGATAAAACTCACAATGTTGACTGTATCCATAGGTAGATCACAAAATTAAAAATATATTCAATGTTTGGATATAGCAGCTCAGCTCTTCTGGGTCTGATGTGTTTCTGCTCTTAATTGCAGCAAGCTTTTTTGCTTTGTACCTTGAATCTGCTTGGTTTATTTCAGAGTGCTCCAGTATAAGTTCAATGTCTTGGTTAGCTGCATTTCCTAAGAAATTACTATCCAGAAGAAACTCCAGTCAGTCAACGAAAATTATATCTGGTACATAGTACAGTATTTGTGGTATTTGTTTACTGCAGATACCACACTAAATGTATTTTTGTGTCTGACACTGAGCTAATGAGCAAGTGTCAACTTCTGCCTTAAGCTGCATTTGAAGCAAAACAAGCAAATTCACCACCACTTAAAAAACCCCAAAACACCACTGGTTTGAATTCTGCAGAATACAAACCCCGTTTATCAAACTGCACCCAAACTGTCTCATCAGACTTTTGGGTTGCAAGTGGTAGAGATAGCTCTCTACACTGTTAGAACTCTAACTTAAACAAACAATGCATCTATCTGGAATAAACTATGGGGCAGGGATCTTGGGTTGTGGAGCTTCTCACTGTGCTTTAGTAGGAACTTTGTCCTGGACATTGCTGAGTTTAGGTACAATAAACATATAACTCCTGAGTCTCCAGGGAAAAAAAAAAAAAAGGCAGCTTACTGAAAACAAGAAATTAATCTTTATACCTTAGATCTAATATTTACACTGAGTAAACTTTAACGTTAGAACTGAAGTAAAATAATTTTGTGGACAGTGTGTTCTGACTCTGGAAGAAACAAATAACAAAGGGGGGGGGGTTTAGAAAAAAAAAAAGAATGCAATAGCAGCAATTTGGGTAAAAGGAACAAGAGAGATGAATTTTGAAATCAGAACTAAAGTTTAATATCCTCATTTATGACTACAGAATAACTTAATTGAAACCTAGAGAATGTTATGCTACCAGATTCCAGAGAATTAACTGTTATGACTTGATCTCTCTTGCTGGAGTAACTTACAAAGAGAAAACAGGTCTTGAGGCATCCAGGGCTCAACCTATTCTGTGTTAGTGTTTTATAAACTTGTGTTTCAAAGTCTATTTTTCAAGTTGTAATGCAGAATGAACAGAAGCTGTTGCATGCACATCAAGTAGTTTCCAAGGTAGTAGTTTCCAGCAGTAATTTCTGAGGTCAGATTGAGGGTAAAAAACAGATCTGCCCCCTTGCCTAGGAGAGTTGGTGTCCAATTCTACTCCAGATTGTAGAATCATAGACTTGTTTTGGTTGGAAACGACCTCTAAGATCATTGAAAGCAGCTGTCAATATAAGACCACCATGGCCATTAAACAATGTCCTGAACTGCCATGTCCATATGTTTCTTGAACACCTCCAAGGACCTTGCTGGGCAATCTATTCCAATGCCTTCCAAGGTCTGTTAGGATGGGCAGGCCTGTATCTCTGTGTAATCTTAGACAGCCAACTGACAATCTGAAAAAAAAAAAAAGTAAAATACTTTGTAGATCATTCCTTGTGGCAAATGCTGGGTAGCATTATCCACTGATTACTGGGAACAGACTGACTGAATGTAATTTTTGCACAGCCTTGAGGACCAAGAAGCATGTAGAAGCTGGACCAAAGACTAAACTATAACTGTGGGAGAGAGGGAGTGCAAATGTTTTTGATCTGAACACTTCAGAAGCATTCTGATTTCATCTTTCTAAATTAGATTATCAGACTCATTTGAAAGTTAAGAATCTTAAGTGGAATTTCTTATACTAGAAATACTGGACTGAAGTCTTTTTAGTGTTTTGTTGGAGTTTTTGCTTGTTTATTTGCTTGGTTTGTGGTTTTTTTTGTGGGTTGGTTTTTTTGGTTATTGTTATAAACTGGCAAATCATACTAAAATTGAATTTAAAAAACCCAGCAAAACGAAACCTGTTCCGTTTTAACAGCTATATAGGAAAAATACAAGAAAATAAAGTTATTTGATACTAAAAATTACTCCCAAGTGCTATTAATCCAAACTGTGAGCTCAGTTTGTACAACTGTGGCTCTGTTAGAAACACTAAATCATAATTGTGGATGGCTGTGACTTCATGCAATGTATATTCTGCAAGTTTAGCTAGGAAAAGTACCTTCTGAGATGTATTTTAATGCATGTGTAAGAGACCAGAATGTATATTGCATTGACACATAAGCCATTTACCTACAGCTTGCTCTCACTATGTTTTCACATTATTTATTTAATCAGGTTTTGCTTTTTCCAGAATTTTTGCAGAACTTGAACTTTTCTAAAGTATTTTACCACCTGATTATTTCATCTTTACTGTTCTTAGTATGCCCTTCGTTCTGCTACTCTTTATACTTGCATCACTAAGTGTTTTCCTCCAGGGGTACAAGATATTTAGTTAAAAACTGTTAGCATTATGTGCAACTGTATGTATCTGATTTAATTTCTTCTCAATTAGGTGAAAATGAAATCCTTGAAACTCTATACAATATTGCCAACAAGAACCAGATATGGAGGTCTTATATAGGAATGGGTTATTACAACTGCTCAGTGCCTCAGCCCATTGCACGGAATTTGTTGGAGAATGCAGGATGGTAATGTACCACATATTCTTTTCAGTGCTTATATACACCTGTATGTTTGAAATTCATCTTACAAAGAGCATGCACAAATATACCCCAAACCTAATTTTTTGACTAAGATGTTCATATATTTGGTTCTGATGGGTAGGCTGTTGTGTAGGAAATGTGTTGTTCTGGCTAAAACTAGAGACAAAAAAGAAGAATTTTGACATTAAAAGACTTTTTTCCTGTTAAATATTCAATTATTTTTGTGACTGCTGTTCACAGCTCCTATTTATTACAAAGTAAAACATGAATATTTGTTTAAGGAACTATACAAACTTCATTCCTAAACTAAAGTAATTTTTTCCTAACTTCTGCCTAAATGCGCTTCTGGCTCATGCAATTTTGGGTGGACATAGTTAAAAATAATACAATGACTCGACTTTGGCTTTCTTATGAGGAAGTAAAAAGCCTTGACAATTTTAAGGGATTTTATCTTGCTATTTTTTAATTTTTATTTTTTTTTTAAATTACAGACATTTCCAACTAGAGTTTGGGTGTGTTTCTGTCTGAAGAAATAATTAATTGCTGCCTGAGACCAGACAGCAATACGTGATAATTGATTTATATAGAGGCTAAGAATACTGGTTTTTTATTCTTATTACCCAGCTGATATTTCATTTTTTGGGACAAGCACAAGAATAGCCTATCTGATGAACCTGAATTTGAATGTTGTTGGTCTAGGTTTCTTTTTGTTTTGCTTTGTTTTGTTTTTTTTTTTTTTTTTTCCCACTTCAATATAAAAAGGAAAATATCTTAATGCGTTGTATCTTGTGAACAGTATTAATGTAAAAAATAGTGGGGGGGTTGTCTCTTTATAGACTTTTCCTGATAAAGGAACTTCAAATGATTATAAATTTTGCATTTGCGTTGCTCTGGAGAACTGTAACTTAGGCATTCTGAAACACAAAAACTGTAAATGTGATGTGGAGTCTTTTCAACACAGACTGCCACTGACACCCTGCATTGTCGTGTTTGTCTAAGAAGTTTGCTTATCTCTACTCAATAACTTCCCTTTTTTGGTACTGTGTTAAAATAATAACTGTTACCTTTATTATGGAATAATTTTTAGCTGTGATAAAAGTAGTATTTAAAAAAAAAAACACACACAACTAGCCAACTGGAATCAAACTGGTCAGTGTACAAAGCCAGATTTTTTTTTTAGTTTATTTTTTTTGGAGGGGTGGGGGATTGCCATAAATTGGTCTATGTATTTATAGACCCTCAAGTCTAGGTAACTTTCTGCTCCATTACAGTTTTATTTGGCCTTATCCTCACCCATCTTTTGCAACATATGCAATCTAAATATTTCAGTACAGTGCTGCAAAGCACAAGATCACTTGCTAGAGGTAAAATTAAGACCAATTAAAAAGTAAGTGGAGCAAAATGAACTGCATTTTGTTAAATCCTAAAAATCACCACCTATGTATATGGTGTTAATCAAACAACTGGAAGAGTCTATGCAGAAATACGTTATTAGAGTGTCTAGTGAAGTCTAATACTAATATATTTCACATTGCAGCTTCAAGGGAAATGCTGCAGGTGCAGGGTTATTTTTCTGATCAGTTCTGCCTCTGTCAAGTCACTTGTAGCTTCTCATTACTTATCATTTGTTGGAGTAAGGTTTGCATTGATGTAAAATGTAAGATAATAAAAGATTGTTCCTAGATGTCTGTGAAGGATTTCACAGAACTCAGGACACTTGAACTTGCTAGGAGGAGGTAGGAGGCACAAGGGTTGATCTCAGGTGGAAACTGTTTAGAACAAAATGTGGGGTTTTTTTGATTGGAAATAGGGCTACTGATCCCCATTACTATATTTAGAAGATCACCACAAAAGTTTCCCCAAATCTCAGGTTTTGTTAAGAAACTACTTGATACTGTGGGCATTTCAAAACTTTTGTGGAGCATTTGGACAATGATCTGTAGTATCTCTGTTCACAAAGAAAGCTAAATAGCTTAATTACTGTGTGATAAAACTATCTGACCAAAGCTATACACTAATAAGTGCTGAGAAATCAACATTCAGGAATTTTCTGAACTGGTAGCTTTAGAAAAGTATAAAAATCCTCTTAAGTCTGAGTCCCAGTTTAACTACTTCTATTCATGAAAGAAGCTGTTTGAAAACACTTGGAGTAGATATTTTTCAGATAACTTCTTATCCAAAAAGCACTTTGAAAGTCAGAGAAAAAGCAGAACAATTTCTGCTGTGGAGGTGAAATGCTGCAGTTAAAATTCTAGTCTCCTGCATGGTGGATTTGACAATGGATGCAAACTTGAACATAGAAGGTTTCACCTCCACATGAGGAGAAACTTCTTTATAGTGAGGGTGACAGAGACCAGGGAGGGTTGTGGAGTCTCCTTCTCTGGAGATTTTCAAAACCCACCTGGATACATTCCTGTGCAGACTACCCTAGGTGATCCTGCTTTTGGCAGGGAGGTTGGTCTCAATGATCTTTGGAGGTCCTTTCCAACCTCTCACATTCTGTAATTCTGTGATTCTGCAACTTAGTCACAGAAGGCAAGGGTAAGTGTTCCTTATTTTTGGTACTTGATTTTCTTTTGGTCTTGGTTACGGGCTGCTAACAGTTCCTTCTTCCTAGCAATCTCTGGCTAACAATTCCATGCTAACATGAGGTGGAAGTCTTAGAAGTGTTTTCCACACACTACTTAGTTAATATCATAAAAAATATTAGCTCCCCACCCTCCCCCCTTTCTTTTTCTGGACAGATAAGTAGCAGGACAATGTGTAACTTTAACCTTAGAATATCTCAACTCTAAATACAGACAGAAGGATTTATTTTCAGGCATATCACCAGTTAAGTGACTTTCAGCTAAGACACCTGAAATGTGTGAATACCTGTCACCTGTTCTATCTGCTGGTATGGCTGTACAGTCCTTATTTTGCTGTACCAGACACTAGCATATTCATTAATTTTTTCACATCTAGTGTGCTGAGTTCTTTCCTAGTAGCATACCAGATTAATTCTATGTCTTACCATGAATATAAATGAGTGAGTGAAGACATTGAGAGTACTTAGTTTCAGAAATAAGATTATATATGCATTTCTTATTAATATAGAATTCAAAACAGTGTAGTATTTATCTGGGGGGCGTAAATGGATAAAAATAGCTACCAGGCCTTAGAAAACAAGAAGGCCTTTAAAATCACACTAATACCATAAAACAGAGCATGATGAGGAGGTCTCCAAAGTATAGCTCACATGATTCCTTTGCCCCAGACATGAAATATGCAAGAATAAAATACCTGTACCAATGACACCTGCAGTCTTTTCGTTGGTGGTGTAACATTAAGTGTATTAGCTAGTAGCACTCAGCACTTATGTATTGCATCCTGAAAAATACTGCATACTGAGCTAAAAATCAGATATGAACATCACACAGCTGGTTTCTGCTGAGAGACTGGATATGGAAAGCTGCACAAGCTGCTACAAAGCTTGCCAAATTGGCACTAAATTCAGTGTTTATTCTTTGAACTTGGAAACTGGCACATCTCCATGCCCTGTCATAAGACTATCTAGCTTTCTCAAAGCCATGGGCAAAATACTGTTCAGGAACACCATTATAAATGCTCTTCAAAAGGGCCAAGTAATGCATCTCAAACTTTGTGTACAGTGTAGCATTTGAGAAATTTACAGTCTGGATGGCTTCTTAAAATTGGATGTCTCCTAACTGTACAGCTTTATCGTAGTCTCTTTCTACACTTCAGTATTAATATATGTGGATATTTAAATCAATAGAGATAGTTATTTTGTTTGGTTGGTTTTGGTTTTGCTTCAGCTTTGGCTTTAACAGTGCTGTCCAGTCCATAGAAGTCAGATAATTTTAAAATTTTGTGTATTCATGACTGAATTTATTCTCATCTTTCCAGTGTTATCAGATGTATTAATTACCTTTTTTCTCTGGTTCATGTATTCTGGTTTTAAATTCTACTAATGGTCTGTCCTTACTTTAAGTTAATACACTGACTTTCCTGAGATTCACAGTATGGAAACTGATGAACTGTTTTGCTAGAGCCTACTGTATATTAAGCAATTAATGATGCTTATTTTTTTTATCTTACTGACTGTGCATCTACAAGTACTAATCAAGAGCTAGCTATTGAATATTGCTTGATAATGGAGTTCTCTTAATATTTGCCTGAAAACAAGAGCTAATTTTAGTATAAAGAAACTATAACTGTTAATCTTGCAGTTAATGTAAAGTCTGGTTTGTTGCTAAACTGAGATCAAACCCAGCTCCCAAATATGAAAGTTCCTGCCCTTTCTTAAGCCAGGTCTTTTGATGAGCGGCCAAAGGTTATTTTTTTCCCCCTCTTGCACTAAGTGATGCTTCTCTCATGCATTTCAGCTGATTTCAGTACCTGTAATTCTTGTCTACTTCTTCTACAAATGAAAAGGAAAGCAAAAAGGGGAAAAAAAGGCCTTTAGCAGAAATAAAATTAGAAAGTAAAAGATGGTTATCTTGAAGCACAGAGGGATTTCTTTTGTTAAGCAAGAAAACTCATTGCTAACGCAAAGGAGTTTGGAAAAACTCTCTATTGGTAAGAGATAAGTGGGCAGGAGGACCATTCAGAAAACAAATCTTTATGCTCCCAGAGTGAAAGTTTATCTAGCAAACTGCTGTAGAAGAAAAAAATCCGCTACTATTGAAATGAGCAATGTTGCATGGAGCCAAGAGGGTGGTCTTGTGAACTCTGCAGTCAAATGTGTCATGATATGTGTTAGACTTGGCTAAGAGGCAGGAAAAACTTTCCATATTTGGGAAAATCATCAATATTGATCTAATCAAACACACTGTTACTGCTTCTAGATGGATAAAGAACTGACTTGATGTCCACACCCAAAGAGTGGCTGTCAATGGGTCCATGTCCCAGTGGAGGCCAGTGACAAGCGGAGTCCCTCAGGGATCAGTCCTGGGACCTGTCTTGTTCAACATCTTTGTGGGTGCCATGGACAGTGGCATCGAGTGCACCCTCAGCAAGTTTGCTGATGACACCAAGCTGTGTGGTGCAGTGGACATGCTGGAGGGAAGGGATGCCATCCAGAGGGACCTTGAGAGGCTGAGAGGTGGGCACAAGCCAACCTCATGAGCTTCAACAAGACCAAGTGCAGGGTCCTGCATCTGGGTCGAGGCAATCCCAGGCACAAATCCAGGCTGGGCAGGGACTGGCTGGAGAGCAGCCCTGAGGAGAGAGACTTGGGGGTGCTGGTGGACAAGAAGCTCAACAGGAGCTCTCAATGTGCGCTTGCAGCCCGGAAAGCCAAACAGGTCCTGGGCTGCATCAGGAGAAGTGTGACCAGCAGGTCAAGGGAGGTGATTGTCCCCCTCTACTCAGCTCTGGTGAGACCCCACCTGTCATACTGCATCCAGTTCTGGAGCCCCTATTACAGGAGGGATGTGGACGTGCTGGAAGGTGTCCAGAGAATGGCCACGAGGATGCTCAGAGCACCTCTCCTATGAGGACAGACTGAAGGAGTTGGGGCTGTTCAGTCTGGAGAAGAGAAGGCTCCGAGGTGACCTCATTGTGGCCTTCCAGTATCTGAAGGGGGCCTACAGGAAGGCTGGGGAGGGACTTCTCAGGATCTCAGGGAGTGATAGGACTAGGGGGAACAGAATGAAGCTGGAGGTGGGGAGATTCAGGCTGGACATGAGGAGGAAGTTCTTCCCCATGAGAGTGGTGAAGCCATGGAATTGGTTGCCCAGGGAGGTGGTTGAGGCCCCGTCCCTGGAGGTGTTTCAGACCAGGCTGGACGAGGCTCTGGCCAGCGTGATCTAGTGTAGGGTGTCCCTGCCCATGGCAGGGGGGTTGGAACTAGATGATCCTAGTGGTCCCTTCCAACCCTGACTGATTCTATGATTCTATGATTCTGTACTGAAAGTGAGTATATAAGAAATCTGAGATGTCTCATTTCTGTAGACAGTAAATACACTGGCATCCTTTATACATTTTGAGTTCACTTTAGTATGTTATTCCCCTTCATCCCTGGTCCCATTCATGCTGCTTTGTTTTTCTGGACTGCTATGGTGGAGTATTTCCTTTAGATTGCTACCTTTTCCAAGGAATTGCTTATGTTGCCTGTACTGTTTTGTTCTCCAAATGGCAACAGGTAAAACATCAGTCACACATCCTCTCAGTAACATATATTGAAACTGTCATTTCAGAAGTTGTGTATTTCTGAGCTTGATCCTGTGATATGCTTTTCCTCTCATGGAGAAGTTTTGACAAGCAAATAGCTCCAGAAGCATGGCAATACCTAGATATATATGATTGAACTAAGCTTCTCAATTGGATGTTGTGACTTGACTCATCTCTCCCACACTCAGTGCCTACTTCACTCTCCCTAGCCCACAAAGCAGACCTCTGTTGTAGAGGAATTTCTTTTTTCCCAAAATGGGCAAATGTAGTTCCTCTCCTGTAAAAAGCCAAGTCAGTACCAGGAAATAAAGCATTCCCAGGCTTCCAGGAGAGTAATAAATTACAGTAATCTGAAAATAAGTATTTTCTAACGGACTTTCATATGAATTATGCTTTCCAATTTATTTTTCCTATGACATAGCTCAGTTGCATTGCATTCCTAGACCCATACTCGGAATTCTTTTCTTACAGGGTCACCCAGTATACTCCTTACCAACCTGAGGTTTCCCAGGGCAGGCTGGAGAGCCTGCTAAATTACCAGACTATGGTGTGTGATATCACAGGAATGGATGTGGCCAACGCGTCTTTGCTGGATGAGGGGACCGCTGCTGCGGAAGCCATGCAATTGTGTCACAGGTACTATGTTTAAATATATGCTTAAGTGACATCAGGAAAGAATTTTGGAGTTTGAAAGTGGTCTCTCTTTTGCAGGCATGGGTAGGTGAGTGGCTTGAAATTCAGTGTGGCCTTTTCAATCTCAGCAGATCACTAAACCATTTGGTGTATATACTTAACCCATACATCAAAGGCTTTAAGAAACCTGAGGACCTAGAGACCAGGGGAATCTAGGAAGACTTGTGCTCAGTGGAGGAGGGTCAGGTTAGAGGTTATTTAAGTGGACTGGACATGCACAAGTCTGTGGGTCCTGATGTGATGCACCCATTAATGTTGAGGGAGCTGCCTCGTGTCACTGCAAGGTTACTCTTGGTTATCTCTAAACAATCATGGTGACTGGAAGAGGTGTCTAAGCAGTGGAGGGAAGCAAACGTGGCTCCTGTCTTCAGGAAGAGTAGAAGTGAAGATGTGAGGAACTGCCGGCCAGCCAGTCTCAGCTTGATCCCTCGCAGATAATGAAACAAGTCTTAGTCCTGGAAACCATTTCCAGGCATGTGAAGGACAAGAAGGTGGTCAGGAGTTATTAGCATTAATTCACACAGAAGAAGACATGCTTGACCGACCTGCTAACTCTCTACATCTAAATGGCTGGATTGGTGGATGAGGGAGGGCAGTGAGTATTGTCTGCCTTGACAATCTCCCTTATATCCTCATAGAGGTGCTGAAGAGGTATGGGCTGGATGAGACAAGAGTGAGTTGGACTGAAAACTTGCTGAATACCTGGGCCCAGAGGGTGGTAACCAGGAACATGAAGTCTAGCTGGAAGACAGTTATTCATGGCATACCCCAGAGGCATCACTGGTTCCAATTAATGATATGAATGAAGAAGCAGAGCATATCCTCATCAAGGCTGCTGATGATGCAAAAACTGGGAGGAGCAGCTGATACATCAGAAGGTTGTGCTGACATCCAGAGGGACCTTGACAGGCTGGAGAAGTGGGTGGACAGGAGACTCATGAACCTCACCAAGGGGAAGTGGAAATTCCTGCACCTTAAGAAGAACAACACCAGGTGTGTGCAGTTACAGGGGATGAGCTGGATGACTGGAAAGCAGCTTTGCAGAAAAGGCTTTTGGAGATCCTGGGGAGTACCAAGTTGAAAAGGAGCCAGCAATATGCTTTGATAGTAAAGAAAGTAAATGGTATCCTGGGCTGCGTTTGGAATGTTGCCAACAGGTGAATGGAGGTGATCTGTGTCCTCTCCTCAGCACTGGTGAGGCTCCCCAAGAGATTCTAGTTGCTGTGCCTGTGATACCAGCCCAGCTGCTAACAGAGACACATACCTGTCCCAGCTGCCACCACCACACACTGGCGCTTATGCCTGAGGTGCTACTCCAGTTGCTGGTGCTGAAGTCCACCCACATCAGTCACTCCAGTTGCTGTACCGTAGATGTGTGGATCCTCTATGGTCTGACTCCAGTTGCTGGCACTCAAACAGCCATATACCTTGCCTCCTGGAATACAGAATCCTCTCAACAGTTAAAAGAATCAGAAAGTAATTTAACAATAAAAAAAGGGACAGACAGCACTAGCTAGCTTCAAGTGCATCACCCAGCAACTTTTTATATATGAGTGGGCCTGCTTATCACCTTACCTCTCTATTTTCTTACAATAATTCCTCACAGAATCACTCATCTGTACCTCTTTTCCCCTCAATATCTCATAATAAATTCTTGCAATCTCAAAACACTCTTCCCCTATAGCCCATAATGTCTCCCTGCTGGGAAAACAGGGGCCAAGGCTGTGTTTGTTAGGATTAACTAACTAATTAGAGTTCCTAATTTTCTTGGAGTCTCGGTGTTTCTCTGTGCTTGTGGAGATGGGTCTCTCATGGGCTGTTATCTCCTGTGATGGGTCTGGGAACAGCAGGGACAAGGTGTTACTTGGGCTCCCCAACTGCCATTGCTTCACTTTAGAGGTGCAGAGGAGCTTTTGTCATGTAATCCAACAGTCTGTGGCATGAATATTGAGCCCATGAACACTGAAGATTTGAACTGGTTTTTAACACCAGCAATTAAAAGAAGCTTTAGAAATTGAAGTATGCCAATCCAAGCTGCTAAAAGTTAAACTGTTACTGGTAAATCCAAATATACTTTCAGGGATTTGTATTGCAAGGGCATTTGAAAGGGATCCAAAATCAAATGAAATCTGAGAAATTATTGAAGGTTGCTGTAGGACTGTATATCAGGAAGGAAATTAGACAAGAGAGACTGGGTTTGTAACTATTAAGCTTGCAAAGTATCAGCCTGATGAATAATCATGCTTGCCAAAGAAAACTAGGCAAATGTCTTTGTCTCCATTTACTACTTTGCTGACTCATGTTTGGTTATCTAGGGCAACAGTGAAAATCTGTATTAAAGACCACTGTTGTATTCCTTTAAAAGACTCTGTGTGTGTGTAAGCATTCCTGCAGCTTCTTAAGTTGGCTGCTTGTTCTCGAACCTTCATTCAATTCAGTCTTAATTTGCTTGTGATGACCAAAAAACAAACAAACAAACAAACAAACAAACAAACAAACAAACAAACAAAAAAACCCACACCTTTTAGCTCAGGAAAACTCACATTTATAAAACAAATTCATTTTATTTCCATGGAAACCAGTATATTTTTTATATGTAACACTTCTTCTATTCCTTTTCCTCTTAACAGGCACAACAAACGAAGGAAGTTCTATGTAGATGCCCGATGCCACCCTCAAACTATAGCAGTGGTTCAGACTAGAGCAAAGTAATGTTTTTTCTCAATTTTCCACCATATATTTCACTTGCATTGAATAATTGTTGGGTGATGGGTTGGAATTGATGATCTTGAAGGTCTTTTCCAAACTGGTTAATTCTATTCCATTCTATTCTAAATTTTTCATCTGCCTCTTCACTACATACCTAACATTTTTGAAATATAGAATTATGCTTTCTTGACCAAGTAGAAGCAGAAATCTGTTAACAGTTGGTGTTGCTTCTACTCTTTAATTCAAATACAACTTCAGATCTTAAAAAGGGACTAAGAAAATATTTAATTTCCCCCTTAGTCGTTGGCATAGCTATGTACATTTGGTCACTGAATTCGTTATGGTCATTTTTTTAACTAGGAAGTTAAGTGCCCTATATAGCAAAACTTCTCATTTAATGAAAGCTAAATCCATTTTCAGTTTACAGTTTAAAGTAACCATCTTCTGAAAATATGGCTTGGTTCTCAAAGTTAGCATGCTACAGCAGCAAAGTGTTGATATGGTATATGCATCCTCTGCTCTGCTGTGCTCCATGTTCCTGATGGTGATATCAAATGCAATTATTTGTCAGTACTGTACACCACAATGTGAAACTGTCTCAGTGTTTAGCACTGCAGACCATGTTCACCTCTCTGCATGTTAAAGAAAGAAGTCATATGTAAGTCCCTGAAAACATACTAATTATCCCTTAAAGGTAACAATTGCTTTGAATACGTTGTCTTCTGTGTGTTTTTGGTTTCCAGTTACACAGGTGTTATTACTGAGCTCAGATTACCTCATGAGATGGATTTCAGTGGAAAGGATGTCAGTGGAGTATTATTTCAGTATCCAGACACTGAAGGGAAGGTGGAAGACTTCTCTGAACTTGTTGAAAGAGCTCATCAGAGTGGGGTAAAGTAAATCTTGCTCCTCTCACAGATTTCATTCTGATGCATCAAATAACCATAGTTATAGAAACACCCTTCCCTTAGAAAAGAGGCTGACTGTTCTGTGTGCTTCTGTTCTCAGGCGCTTGCCTGCTGTGCTACTGATCTTCTGGCTCTCTGTATTCTGAAGCCCCCTGGAGAGTTTGGGGTAGATATTGTCCTGGGTAACTCTCAGAGGTTTGGCGTACCACTCTGCTACGGGGGACCCCATGCAGCTTTCTTTGCTGTCAAGGAGAACCTAGTGAGAATGATGCCGGGCAGAATGGTAGGCGTTACGAGGTGAGGCTCCATCTGCTCTTAGTGTCTTCAGGGAAAATGGAAATAAAACACATTAGGACCATCTTGTGCATCCCTAATGAGTAACAGCTTGCATGGTGTTGTATCAACCACCTCTGTTCTTGAAAACTGAGAGAATGGAAGTTGTCTTCACTTTTTAGGAAGTAAGCTTAAAGAATTGCATTTTTGTGAATGAAGCTCCAAACTGCCTGTAGTGCTTGCTGCAGTATGGCATGAAGAGATAATCAAAACAGCAGGAAGAATTAATTGTGGTGACACAAATCTTTGCAAGCTAACTTATCCTGCTTATTCTGTGTTATTACACCTTTTTACCTGACACCAAGACATTAAAAACATAGACAGAAAAACCTAATGAAGTAGAACCTTCACTGAATCTTCCATATAATCAAGAACAAAATGAAGCTAGTTCAGATTTTAGTCAGCCTCAAACAAAGCAGAGAAATAGTGTGCAAAAACTTACCTCTAATTGTGACATACTTTGAATTTTGACAATGCCTAACTGGGAGTAGTGGATAGGAAGAGTAACTGTCATTGGAAAGACTGCATATCTTGGCACAGGAGCTATTCAGAAGTATTTCAGTAACCAAAGTACCTGATCACAATAACAGTTCAGAAATATTTCATTTATATAGTAATACTTCTTCAAATATATTTTCAATCATCTTACTTATTCTAATGGTATCCTTAGGCCTTACACATAGCTCCAAAATCTGATCTCCAGGTTTTTTATCACCAGCCTAGTACAATCATCTACAAAAAACTCCAATAATCCTACTTACCAAGACCTGTGATTACATCTACTTCAATACCTTTAATCTACTTTCATCTTTCTGTGTCTCAAGAAAGCTGGAAAAGAAAATGTTCAAATGGAAGAAGCTACATTACTTTTCTTAATACAGCTTTCTGCTGTGGATTTTTAAACATTTTTACCACAGAATCACAAAATGATTGAGGTTGAAAGGGATCTCTGGAGGTCATCTAGTCCAACTCCTCTGCTCAAGCAAAGTGACCCAGAGCCAGTAGCCCAGGACTGCATCCAGCTGTGCTATAGTGCTCAATCATCATCACAGTGTTAAAGTGTTTCCTCATGTTCAGCAGGACCCTCCCATGTTTCAGTCAGCACACATTGCCTCTGGTCCAGTCATGGGGCACTGCTGATAAAAATCTGGCTCTGTCCCCTTTGCACCCTTTTATATACATTGATGAAGGCCTCCCTGAGACTTCTCCAGGCTGAACCATGCCAGCTCTCAGTCTTTCCTCAGAGGGAGAGATGACACAGTCCCTTCAAGACCACTGCAGCCCTTAAGCAGACTCCCCCAGTACCTCCCTATTCCTTCTGTACTGAGGGCCCAGAACTGTACACAGCACATCAGGTGTGGCTTCACCAGCGCTGAGATAGAGGGTAGGGATCACCTTTGCTTTTGGCAAAGTTTTGCTGGGATACTAGAGCTATTCCAGGATGCCATTCACCTTGTTTGCTGCACAGGCATATTGTTGGCTTATCTTCAACTTAGTGTTCCCAGGACCCCCAAGGTCTTTTCTGCCAATCTGCTTTGCAGCTGAGTTTCCCACAGTATGTACTAGTTCATGGGGTTCTTCATCAGGTGCACAGATTTGCACTTCTACTTGTTGAACTTCATGACGCTGTTGTGAGCCCCTTTCGCCAGCCTGTCAAAGTCTCTGTGAATGGACTGATGGTAAGCTAATCTCTATATTCAAAATCCCCAAACAATGATTTAAATTTCGTATTACAGGTGTGTAAGTATTCAACCCCCCAACCCCTCCCCATATGTACATCTCCCTTTATATCTATTTATATATATGTATGTGTACACAGTTTGTCCTTTTGGTACTGCAGTTGTCCTGAAAGTTTTCATAGTTTTAAATGATGTTAAGTTGGCTCTTACCTCTCCATTTTTAACATGTTAAGAACCCTAAAAAATATTGGCCATCTTAAAGATTGGATTGGCCAGAGTCCTTTCAGTTATCACATACAGACGTCTGATTTTGTATATACTCAATATACTTTTTACTAGACATCAGTAGAAAAGGTGCTGTGTTCTCAGTGTTTAAGTGTTAGATTACTATTTAGTTAAAGCTAATGCAATAATATGGGCATTTTAAGGCAGATACCAAAGTTTGGTGTAGTATGCATAGAAACTCAGTATCTTCTACCTGGCTGGACATGTTTTCCAGTCATGACTGAAACAGAAATATACATATGGACTTACTGTCTCACTCTGTCTGATATCACTTGTGTCATGACTTAAGCTTTGTTCTGTCCAGCAGCTTTCTGTCTCTGATAGATAACTACTTTCAGGTTAGCATGCAGGGAGCCTAACACCTCGAATTAGTGAAATGTAAAGTAACAAAAGCAACATTTCTCCTTGTGACTTAGAGATGCAAATGGAAAAGAGGTGTACCGACTTGCTTTGCAAACGCGAGAGCAGCATATCAGGAGGGATAAAGCTACCAGCAACATCTGCACAGCACAGGTAATTTGTCGTGCTTTACTTTCAGCAGTACAAAGGAGCAAGTTAAACCTTAGGGTGATAGTCCTAAGGTCACAGTAACCTGAGTTAGCTTTAGTTTTGAGATCTTTTACTATCAAAATGAAGAACATTGAAATATTTGGTGTTTGTACATTTGTTTTGAATCCTTTGATAAATGGAACACTGTGTGAAAAGAGGCTATTAATGTCTATTTAATAAAGATACTAGCCCTGAATTCATGGAGCCATCAGTCTGTCTGTCTCAGAGAGAGAACTCCACCAAGTAGTGCTATGTTTTTATGAATGAGGCATTTATTTTAAAAAAGGAAGGGAATTCTAATGATCTGAAACTGTCCACTCAAAGGAAAAAAAATGTACGCCATCTCTAAATTCTAAAACTCTTTGTTCAGACTCTCACAGCATAGCTTTTTTGTCTGTGTGACTTGATGCAAAAATCACCAAAGGTCTATCTTTACAAGAAAATAACAAGCAAGTAGTCATCCAAAATAGCTTCTGTATGTCTCTACAGACCTTCAGTCAGACAAGTTCTTTCTGCTCCTACCAGTGCTTTGCTCATGCTCTTAGTGTTGTGCCAGATATGTAGGAGGGATTATAAATATTAGAACAGGCTTAAATTGCTTAGCATTCATGACATATTCCATAAATGTTTTGTACCAATCCTGAACAACGAGTTTCCTGTAAGACTAGCTTTACTGGAGAGTTTTCAAATGTATTCATTGTGGTGGCTGTATTTAAGTTCATGTTATCTGCTGACGCAGTTCTATATTTCAAAGGGCATTGAATTCAGTTTCAGAATTCAGTGCTTCAGTTTCATAAAAGTATTTTCCCTTTCTTACCTTTTATTGTGTAGGCAACATGTAATCATCTATTATACCAGCTGAATATACATCGTTGTCCCTGCATGCTAGAGAAACTTTCCACTTAAATTGACATGAAGTAATCTTTTATAATGATAATATGCTAAACTATATTTGGATCCTAGGCACTTCTGGCTAACATGGCAGCTATGTTTGGTGTATACCATGGGTCTAATGGATTAAGGCATATTGCAAGACGGGTACACAGTGCTACTCTAATCTTGGCTGAAGGTGAGTATTTCATGTTTGCAGGAACTGTTCTTAAATCTTACACCTTCTTAAATAAACACATGGGAGTTTTTTCCCCGGATGACATGTCATCTCTCAACTCTAGAGAGAACATTTTGATACAAAATTCATAACTAATGTTTTTATGAACTTTCTACAATGACAATCAAGAATTGGTTATCTATGTGAAATGAGCTTGCAGGCATTACTTCTGCTTCCTTGCAAACTAATAGAAGTCTACACAGCAAGTGTTTAGATAATATTAAAATACTGTTTTCTAGCTGCAACATTGGTACTTCATTTACTGGACCATCCTAGTTTGCACGTAGAAATCTGCACAGAGTCTTAATAGCACAGTGAAAATAAGTAATAAATAAGGTCAAACAAATGGGAATATTTCACTTAGGATGGGTATCATGCCTGCTACAAAAACTGAAATCCCAGAGCTTAACAGCTGACTAGAATCAGTCTTTAGCAGAAAATAATGATTGAAGGTGGACTGCGTGGTCTGGTAGGATTTTGCCACTGGTATGACTACCTCTGCTCTCAGAAGGAGCTATGCAGAGCTGAAATGCTGGGAACTGAATAACTATTGCCACAGTTAACAGTGCTTTATATGCCAGCCTGCTGTGAAAATCACTCAGTCTCTAAACTTTGTTGTGGCAAGTTCCATGACAGTTAGTATCCATCTACAGAATACAGGTTTTTTTTTCCAGTCTTGGGATTTTGACCTTATTGCATTCCTATACCAATTCTGCTGCTGTATATGATGCAATTTGATGTATCAGAAGGATCTTTATTAGTTTCAGTCTGCACTATTAATTAGGTCTGAATCTGATTTAGATGCATTTCATAAGCAGTGACGTTTCACTAAAAAGCTGATGATTTTGCAGCTCTGTACAAAAGGGGAATTTTTTGCTTTGTTATATAAAAGAACCTATATATGAGAATGGTAGTCTTAAGTAAGTATTGTGTAGGCAAACATTGCAATATGCCGCTAGTAGAATGAATTATCTTACTGGTTTTTTTTAGGTCTCAGGCGAGCTGGTCATAAACTACACCATGATCTGTTCTTTGATACCTTGACAGTCACATGTGGATGCTCAGTCCAAGAGGTTTTGGACAGGGCAGCTCTTCGAAAGATAAATTTCCGGATTTATAGTGATGGCAAAGTAAGCAACTGCATAAAGGTTTGGGGAATTTTGTAGCATGATAAGTTTGCGATCATTACATGTGCTAAACAGAACAAGATATTTAAGACTTCATGTAATTTGCTCAGCTGTATCAGTCAGTTATAAAGGTGATATAAAGAATTTACTTGCTAAGCGATTTACTTCCAGAAATAGTCATTGTATTTTCATTTTATGCCTGTTCACGTTAAATATACCACCAAGGGCTAGAGTGGAGACAATCTAAAACTTAATGATAAAGTGCAATGTGACCTCTGTATTTAAAGACATTCAAATTTAAACTGCATTTTGGTAGGCACTAAGGACTTCTGGCAAAGTCTAATGTTCTGTAAAATGGAATGAGGGGTCTGGGCACTCCAGCAAAATGGGCAATTTTCTCATTCAACAGACAACACTTAGAAACATTAGAAGTGAAATCAGAAGTCTCAAGGCTTATGAACCATCCAGTGTGGATGGCTTATCAGGGGAGAGGTAGAAATTGGAACATTTTATGTACCTATTACATAAAATGAGTGATATTTGCATGTTATTGGGTAGGTTGATTTTCTTTTACTGTTTGTTTGGTTTAGTTTTATTTTTGTTTTTTTCCCTTCCTGTGTTTCTGGAATATTATTTCTCAAGAACAAATACAGTATGCCTCTGAACTAAGAGATTTGAGTAATAGCTCTTGCTTTTATCCATAGATTGGAGTATCACTTGATGAAACTGTAAATGAGAAAGACCTAGATGACATACTATGGATTTTTGGTTGTGAGTCTTCAGCTGTAAGTAGACAAGAAATTATACAGATTAAGTTAACTTAATGTTTCAAATTTTGGTGAAAAGCAAAACTGCTCTTGGGGATAGTGGGTGTCTGTGTGATGACCATTTGTAAAATACTGAAAATTTCAGATCCTCTCTTAAAGAAAGAGGCAGTAAGAGAAAGCAATGATTTATGTAACTGAGAAATGGCATTTTCTGATTGTGACACAGTTCCTTCAGTCAACTGGAGAACCTTGCATTTAGGTTATTACTTGTTTTGTGTGGGTTTGGACTTGATGGTCTCTCTGACTGCAATTTTTGTTGCATGCCACTAGTAACTAGTGGCAATACTTTCAAGATGAAGACTACTGAGACATCCAGTGCCCAGTTTTAATATAATGCTTTTGTCATGCTAGATATATTCAGGTACTTACGCTAATCAAGGTTTGGGGGTGTTGACCTAAAGAGCTAATTAAATCTTGATGTAATCTGGTAGTATGAGCTAGCTTTGATGGAAACTGGGAAAACAGAATGGGAAAGTGTTTGACTCTATATTTCTTTGTGTCAAAGGAGCTAATTGCTGAGGGTATGGGCGAGGAAACCAAAGGCATCTTTAGCACCCCATTTAAGAGAACTTCCAAATTCTTGACGCATCAGGTTTTCAACAGGTTTGTGAAATTGCTGCATATTTGATCCTGTGGTGGTATCTGAACGTATCTCCTTTCAAAAGTGGTACTGGAGTTGAGGACAGTTTTGTAAGGATGTTCACACAGTCACTTGTTACTGTGAACTAACCTATTTAGTGGTATTTTTAGACATCTTTTACATTTTAAATGGTCAAAACAGTACTCATCGTCAAATGAAGAATGTGTTTTTCCATTAACCTGCTACATTGTACAAGCTAATATTAGAGGATGTAGTATCAGCAACTTACTACAGTCCTTATATTCCCTATTTACTGATAACATTTCTGAGCAAATGCTAATAGCAGTTTTTTCAGCCACATTACTGTTAACAAGCATAAAGTACTGATTTGGAAAGAAGTGCCTGGTATATATTTTTAAATATCCTCAGTTTTAATCCTTTTTATATGGCTTTTCCTATATTAAAGCATAGATCAACCCACTGATACAGCTAATCTTCTTGCCTTAACACTATGTTTTGTGTTCTCCAGCTATCACTCTGAGACAAATATTGTGCGGTACATGAAAAGATTAGAAAACAAAGATATTTCCCTTGTTCACAGCATGATTCCTTTGGTAGGTATTTACCAAAAAAGATAAAAAATTAGGTACTTGCATACATATTTATATATGTCAATCAATACTGACAAATATGTTTGCTTTTTTAGGGATCCTGCACAATGAAGCTCAATAGTTCAGCTGAACTTACAGTAAGTTGCAGTAATACTGCCTTATTTGAGACCCACATAAATAAACTATCTAGCCAGTGTCACTGTAGAGAAGTAAAGACTGCTTTTGGTATAGTACACCAGCTGAGGAGGCCATTTCAGA
Source organism: Picus viridis (assembly GCA_033816785.1). Taxonomy (NCBI): domain Eukaryota; kingdom Metazoa; phylum Chordata; class Aves; order Piciformes; family Picidae; genus Picus; species Picus viridis. Next base: position 58,632,902 of record CM066606.1, read on the forward strand.
AGTAGCTAAAGCCATCAGCTCCCTCTTCTAGGAAGAAATCTTTGAAAAGCAGAGTAGTTCATCAACATCTAGAAATTAAGTGGCTTTGAAGTTTCCATAACTGGGCTTGTTGTGATGCAAGTGAAGAATTTGGCACTTGGCCTCAGCTCATCAGTCAAACCTGTCCAGATCCCTCTGTAGAGCCTTCCTAACCCCACTTCCACCAAACCTGACAGACTTACTGGGGGTGTGCTCAATCCCCTTGTCCAGATAATTGATGAAGATGTTAGAGAACTACTGAGCCCTGGATAACACCAGTTGTGGTCAGCCACCAGCTGGCTTTAATTTCATTCACTACCACTCTTTTGGCCCAGCCATCCAGCCAGTTTTTTTACTCAGCGAAGTATACAACCATCCAAGTCATGAGCAGACAGTTTTTCCAAGAAAATCCTGTGAGAAACAGCAACAACAACAACAAAAATGCTGAAGTCTTTTAAAGTCCATAGGCTTTCTCTTATTCACTAACTGAGTCACAAAAGGCAGTCTGCTTAGTTAAACTCAACCTGCCTTTCATCAGCCTATCCTAACTGGGCCTGATTGCTTGGTTGTCCTGTGTATGCTAAGTGATGGTATTCAATGATCCATAACTTTCCCTGGCATCAAGGTTAGACTTGCCAGCCTGTAATTTCCTTCCTTCCAGCTCTTCTTGTAGATGGGTATCGCATTTGCTAACCTCTGGTCAAGTAGGACCTCCCCAGTTAGCTGAGACTGCAGATTCATAGACTTGTGTGAGTGTGTGTAGTATATTCCCCTTGGATTATGATGGCTTCTTTCTGTTCCCTGTCCCTGTCTACCAGCTTAAGGTGCTGGGTACTTAGAGAACAGCTGATCTTATTATTAAAGATTGAGGTAAATAAAGCATTAAGTGCACCAGTGTTTTCCTCAGCCTTAGTCACAGTATTTTGCTCTGCATCCAGCGAAGGATGGAGATTCTCATTAGTCCTCCTTTTGTTGCTAGTTTCTTAATAGAAACATTTTTACTGCCTTTTATAACAGTAACCTGATAAAATTCTAATTGGGCTTTTGTGCGTCTAATTTTTGCCCTCCATAGTGTCACAACATCCTTGCAGTCCTCTAGAACTGACTATTCTTCCAAAGATCATAAACTCTCCTTATTTTTCCCTAAGTTCTAGCCAAAGCATTCTGTTCAGCCAGGCCACATCCTACAGTGAGGTTGAGAAGTTGTCTTGTTGTACAAACGTTTGATTTTCATTTGAGCACAAGGCGCCTTCTTTTCTTCGTAGAGTTTAACAATAAAACACAGAGTTTTCTGCAGAATTTTTTTACTGCAGCACATACCCCTTTTTCCTCCCCCTATTTTTAACAGCCTATTTCATGGAAAGAATTTGCCAATATCCATCCTTTTGTGCCCCTGGATCAAGCTCAAGGGTATCAGCAGCTCTTCAAGGATTTGGAGAAGGACCTATGTGAGATTACTGGCTATGATAAAATCTCCTTCCAGCCAAACAGGTAGGAAGTTCTTTGGGAACATTCATTTCTTCCTGTGCTTCCAAAACCTTCCCTCTGAAAAAAATGTGCATGCCAAAACTGGAAGAAGCTTCTAAGTTAAACTTGACAATTTAACTGAAGAGAAGATTTTATGATTTCTTTTCTCAAAAGTGCAGAACCTTATTTTGTCTTGTCTCTTCTAAAAGTTTAGTGAGTTGATCTTTCCTGTTAATCTTTTTTCCCATGTTGTCTTCTCTGTGAAGGCTGGTTTTCCACCACTGTTTGCATAAAAACGTGATGTTACTGATACCCTCCTGTGAGCTAAAATTAAAGGTTTGTCATAGAAACAAGCTGTATAAGCTGGCAGCTATGTAATTGTTGAAAGTGGTATTTGATGCACTAGCTAATATGGTGGTTTGACTAAAGAATGCCTAGGATCTACATGCTCACAGAAATAAAGCAGAGATGAGCGAGTACCGCTGCAGTCTGTCACTGAAGGAGTTTTCATTTTTCACTGCATACTCCTATGCATTTCAGTATTACTTTGCCTCTCTGTAGTCAGGCACATAGTCCACTGCTATGTGCAGAAACAGGCTCAACTCAGCAAAAGAATTTGACATCATAGTGTAAGCAGGTAAATGGCATAACTTTTTTCATCTACTGTTTGCAAAAGAGGCAAGATGTTTTAATTAATGCTTGTCAGTTTATAATTTAACCCATGGCATGTGCTTCTTTACATTTTCTGACACTTGTCTAAAGCCATTGGGAGGGATTAGGGCTGGACAAATTTCATATTTCAATACAGAGCTGGCTGGCACTTTCTGGTTTGCGTGCTTGTGTAACAAGGTTTGTGTTTTTCTCTTGCAGTGGGGCCCAAGGAGAGTATGCAGGTTTGGCTGCAATCAAAGCTTATTTAAATGCAAAAGGAGAACGTCATAGAACTGTAAGTGTCAGCAATTGTGTGGGAAAGTACTTTGGGTGGAAAGTGGAAAAAGGAGAGTTGGTTCAGCAGCTGGTACTCACCTAGTGAGAAACTAAGCTTCTCATCTATGAAGAGCTTTCAGTATTCCCTGTTTCCCTCATGGATTGTGGCTACCATCTTAAAAGTCTTTATTTACTTTACAGACAGTGGGAGTGAGGAAGAGGGACTCCCTCAAAGAATGACTGTACTAGATCTGGCTGAGATGGGTTTAATTAACTTTATCTATAGCAGCCCATGTGATGCTGTGCTTTGGATTTGTGGCTAAAGTAGTGTTGGTAACAGAGACATTTTGGCTATTGCTTGCTCAGTATCAGGGCTTGCTTTCTTTCTCATTTCCCCCTATGCCCCAACCTCTTACTCTCTCTCAAGGGTAGGGGGAAGTCTGGGAGAGAAACAGCCAGGACAGCTAGTGTATACACAAACTATGGCATGCTCAGCAATAAAAGCTCAGAAAGGAGGACAAAGCAACGAAGGCCATGGTTACAGCATTTTTCTTCCAAGGCAACTATTACACATGCTGAAGGCTGCATTCCAGGAGGTGGCTGGATTTCTGCCTGGCCATGGGAAGTAATGAATTAATTCCTCTTCTTGCTTTGCTTGCTCACACAGCTTTTGTTTTGCCCATTGAACTGTCATTCTCTTGATCCATGAGGTTTCTCACCTTACTTCTGTTTTCTCCTTGTCCCATGTGAACAGTGAGTGAGTAGCAGTATGTTTGACTATTGCCTGAGTCAACCAATCACAATCCTCTTCAGCACACAGGATGGGGCTTGAGGCAATGGCAGTTTTAAACTGAGCACATTAACTTCTTAGTTGGCTTCTGCCAACTCCAGGTCGCAGTTTGTTTGCTTTACTGTGTGTGTCAGAGTCTATGCTTTTTTAATAGCTGCTCTTAGCTCTTGCTGCTTGGAGGGCTGTTTATCAAAGTATTTTGCTGTGCTTTGAAACATTTTGATAAAACCCCTGCTGTGATGCTGCATTAGCCACCTTGCAGAGAGAACAAAGGATTACACCTCTGGGATTGATGTGTGCAGCTCTGTTGCATGAGCATGTTGAGCATCCTTATCTAAGATACTTGATCCTATTATCTAATACAGAGTCTAGTTGGAGGCCTGCATTTAGTGGAATCCCTCAGGGGTCAGTGCAGCCTGGCAAAGGAGCACACGAGAGAGCCCCCCAGCCCTCTCCAAGCCAAAGGCAACTCAAATTACAGCCACAGGTGAAGATACCAGACAGAGGAGCAAGTCATGAGTACCTGGCTAATCTGCCACAGAATCCCATTTGTGGGAAAGTGCAGATCGCAGCACCTTTATTTCCAGTTTGAATTGCTGTATTTGAAATCCTTAGGACTGTACTTAAATCATCTAGCCGTCTCTATACGTGAAATGTTTCACTCACAACCGAATAACAGAACCTGTAAATATACTTTGTAAGTAAGTTACAGAGGTGTCTGAAGAGTCCACTGCCCAAGGTATTAAGTAGTAAAATATATAAAAATATACATTTTATTACAGATAGTTCCTGTTGAGTGTGAGGTGTCCTCTCAGGGGTAATCTCATTAATTACTGAGGCAACTGAGCCCTTTCTGAGGAAGGTGTTCAGTATCTAAGAGAATGAGCAATGTTGGAAGGTGGTCTGTAGTGACCTGGACCTGGATTGATGTCCAGTACATGTGGGCCAGGTAGAGCAGGTCTGTTGAAAATTTATCAGTCTTACAGCACCAATTCACTGGTGATGATGAACTGGTCATATCTTGAGACATGGTGTTTCAAAAAGTCCCTCCATTTCTCATCCTCATGGGTGGTATTTCAAATGTCAGGGGTGTCCTGTGAAGTCAGTGTCCCCAGAGGGAAAGGGAGCCCCCAGTGCACATCACATAGCACCTGATGGTTCTTCCTGCATGCTGGGGTAAGATGTGAAGGACAGGTACCATGCACACACCTTGAAGCGAGGAGCCTGAACTTTTATAGGGGAAGACAGTTGCTAAAAAGGGACCAGCCAAGAAGGCTGCTGCACCAGTTGCTGCCAAGGCAGTGGAAAGTAACCAGCAGGCCCCAAGACATGGAATAAAGGCTGAAAATGTCTCTTTTGAGTTTGGTGAAGGGACTTACGGTCTGACACCATGAGTGTCAGTTTGGATACTACAACCAGGAGCAAAAGGTTCCAGTCTCTGACTATGCAGACGAGGGGCACAACAAAGTTTGATGGACTCTATGGATTCAGTGCCCTGGCACACTGGATCCACAGGGGCACAATAATGCTATCAGGGTAGGAGGGGGTAGGGCCTATCTGGATTTGCAGAGTGATGGGAGGATGCCAACAGCTGTGTGGACTAATGGCTTCTGGCAATACATTGGTGCCCAGATCAAAAGTATTACTGCAAAGTTTCGTATCATGCAGATGCTCACAAGCAGGCAGCACCACTGAAGAACACAAAAGCAGCAAGCAAGCAGACCAGGCTGCCAGAATTGAAGTGAATCAGGTAGGCTGGACTGTGAACTGAAGGATGAGCTATTCATAACTCAGTAGGCCCATGAAACATCAGGACATTTAAGAAGGGACCTAAAACCTATGTGTGGAGCTAACCATTGCAGCTATCACTGGCTGGTCATGAATGGGAAACAGTGATTCAGATCTTCAGTGAGATGAATCTAAGTCCATGTCTCAAAAGAAAATGGGAAATTATAGTTTCTCTTTGTGAAGGTAGTATGGCACCCTCCAGATTTTTCAGTTAAAAAGGGAACAGGAACTTGGTATCTAAAAGTGACGCTGCCTATAACATCAGATGGCTCCCAGTATAGCCACTCCTGGCAGAAGAGCATCAGACAAGCCTCTGATATGCCTTGGTAGCTACTCAGAAGTCCTTAGGTTCATCCACGCTTTGTCCTTTCAAACTGTTTTAAATAGATTTCTGTCTGATTTATGGAAATAAACTTGCTCCACAGGGGCCACCAAAGCTGCAGCTTAATGATGCAAATCCGTTTTGATTAGTTGAGGGTCATCTTCAGTAGGTAGTGCTGGAGTATAGACACTGGATTTGCATTCTCTTCTACACTAATTACCTGAATTTTTGACCTCATCTTGTCGCTTCGCAGTTATACCATAGCAACTTGACACAAGAGGGTTCTTACAAACCTGAGAGGTGCTACTAATGTAGTTAATCTCAAAGGGGGATCAGTTCTTAGTAGTCCACTATGTTTCATAAAATTACTAATTCTTATCTTCTTTTAAAGGTAATTATTTATTTGCATTGAATAGCAACCAGCCATATCTGAAAAGTCTGAAAATAATACTGTTCCTTGGTGCTACCTGAACAGTCTGTGATGCCTCGAAGAAAGACTGTGTCAGTTTTAAGTTTTAGATATAAGTTTAATTGGAGCATTTACAGATTCTCGTACTTCTGGGAGATTTCAATGACCCTAACACTTGCTGGAACAGTAACACAGTGAACTGTAGGCAATCCAGGAGACTCTTGGAGTACTTCAATGATAACTTCATTAGACAGCAAATAGCCCTGCCTGAGGGGATGTGATTCTGGATCCAGTGGTCACCAGTGCAGACAAGCTCATCACGGATGTCAAGATTTGAGGCAGAGTGGGCTGCACTGGTGGAGTTTAAAGTCCTAAGGGGTGCAAGACAAAGAGCATAGTCAGGGCCCTGAATTTTAGGGAACCAAACTTCCATTTCTTCAAGGAGTTAGTCAGTAGGACTCCCTGGTGCTCAGGGACAAGGGAGCAGAACACAGCTGTTCAATACCTTTGTCAGTGGTACAGACTAGTGAATCTAGTGGATCTAGTGAACCCTCAGGAATTTTGCAGAAAACACCTTGAGTGTTGAGTTGAGTGGTGCAATTGATGTGCCAGAGGACTAGGATGTCATCAAGAGGGACCTGGACAAGCTGGAGAAGTGGGACCAGGTGAACCTCATGAATTTCAGGTCCTGCACCTGGGTTGGGACAACCCTTGTTACCAATACAGGCTGGGGCATAATATGGTAGAGAGCAGTCCTTGCAGAAAAGGACTGGTAGATGAAAAGCTGGACATGAGCCAACAATGCACACTTGCAGCCCAGAAGGCCATTTGTGTCCTGGGCTGCTTTAAAAGAAACATGCCCAGCAGAAGGAGGTGAGACGTCGCTTGGAGTACTGTGCCCAGCTCTGGGGCCCTCGATACAAGAAGGACATGGATCTGATGAAGAGGGTCCAGAGAGAAAAAAATTATTAGCGAGAAGGGTAGGTTTAGATTGGGCATTAGAAAGAAATTCTTTACTATGAGGGTGGTGGAAATCAGGAACAGGTTGCCTGGGGTCATGGTGGAGGTCCCATCCCTGGAGATATTCAAGGTCAGGCTTGATAGGGTTCTGAGCAACCTGATCTAGTTGGGGATGTCCCTGCTTACTGTAGGGAGGTTGGACTAGATGGCCTTTAAAGGTCCCTTCCAATCCAATGCATTCTATGATTCTACGAAGGAGTTGAAATACATAAATATGAAAGTCTGTGGTAGCAAGTTTCATTTTGGAGAGATGACTGCATGTTTGTGATACAAGAACAGCCAGGTGGCCCAGGTCAAAAATCTGTCAATCCCAGCATCCAATCTCACAGTGGTCAATAGTGGATTGACAGAATCCTCTTGCAATAAGGAGTACAAGGACAAAACAAGTATGCAATGATATCTACCCAGCACGCAGCCCCATGTGTCTGGTTTAGAGATTACAATACAATACAATACAATATACAATACAATACACCAGGTTGGAAGAGACCTTCAAGATCATTGTGTCCAACCCATCAAACAATCCAACCCACCCAACAACTAGACCATACAGCCAAGCACCCCATCAAGTCTTCTCCTGAACACCTCCAGTGAAGGTGACTCCACCACCTCCACGGGTAGCTGATTCCAATGGCCAATCACTCTCTCCGTGTAGAACTTCTTCCTAACATCCAGCCTAAACCTGCCCTGGCACAGCCTGAGACTGTGTCCTCTTGTTCTGGTGCTGGCTGCCTGGGAGAAGAGGCCAACCTCTGCCTGTCTACAACCTCCCTTCAGGTAGTTGTAGAGAGCAATAAGGTCACCCCTCAGTCTCCTCTTCTCCAGGCTAAGCAACCCCAGCTCCCTCAGCCTTTCCTCATAGGGCTTGTGTTCCAAACCCCTCACCAGCTTTGTTGCCCTTCTCTGGACACGTTCCAGCAAGTCAACATCCTTCCTAAACTGAGGGGCCCAGAACTGGACACAGTACTCAAGGTGTGGCCTAACCAGTGCAGTGTACAGGGGCACAATGACCTCCCTGCTCCTGCTGGCCACACTGTTCCTGATGCAAGCCAGGATGCCACTGGCCTTCCTGGCTGCCTGGGCACACTGCAGGCTCATGTTCAGCCTACAATCAACCAGCACCCCCAGGTCCCTCTCTGCCTGGCCACTCTCCAGCCACTCTGACCCCAGCCTGTAGCACTGCCTGGGGTTGTTGTGGCCAATGTGCAGAATCCAGCACTTGGATGTGTTAAATCTCATGCCCTTGGACTCTGCCCATCTGTCCAGCCTGTCGAGGTCCCTCTGCAAAGCCTCTCTGCCCTCCAGCAAATCAACTGCTGCCCCCAGCTTGGTGTCATCTGCAAATTTACTGATGATGGACTCAATGCCCTCATCCAGATCATCAATAAAGATGTTGAAGAGCATGGGGCCCAGTACTGATCCCTGGGGCACACCACTAGTGACAGGCCGCCAGCTGGATGTGGTGCCATTCACCACCACTCTCTGGGCTCGGCCCTCCAGCCAGTTCCTAACCCAACGCAGTGTGCTCCTGTCCAAGCCATGGGCTGCCAGCTTGGCCAGGAGTTTGCTGTGGGGGACGGTGTCAAAGGCCTTGCTGAGGTCCAGGTAGACCACATCCACAGGCCTCCCCACATCCACCAGGCGGGTCACCTGATCCTAGAAGGAGATCAGGTTGGTCAGGCAGGACCTGCCCCTCCTAAATCCATGCTGGCTAGGCCTGATCCCCTGGTCATCCTGTAAGTGCTGTGTGATCGCCTTGAGATGAGCCGTTCCATAATCTTGCCTGGCACTGAGGTCAGGCTGACAGGCCTATAATTCCCTGGCTCATCCGACCGGCCCTTCTTGTGGATGGGCACCACGTTAGCCAGCTTCCAGTCTTCTGGGACCTCTCCAGTGAGCCAGGACTGCTGAAAAATGATGGAAAGTGGCTTGGACAGCTCATCTGTCAGCAATCTCAGCACCCTAGGATGGATCCCATCCGGTCCCATGGCCTTGTGGGGGTCCAAGCGGCTCAGTAGATCTCTAACTTCCTCTTGGAGCAGTGGGAAACTATGCAGCTCTCTGGCTCCTTCTGCCAGCTCTGCAGGCCAGCTGTCTGGAAGACATTCTGCCCTGCTAGTGAAGACTGAGGCAAAGAAGGTGTTAAGTACCTCTGCCTTATCATTATCATGCTTTTGATTGTCTGATACAAAGGAATCCAAAGGTGTTGCTTAGCATTTTTGTGCAATTATATCTGGTCACTTGACCTCTTATAAGGAAGGTTCTGATATTCACAGTATCCTTGTCAGGTAATTGTATATCTTCATAAGAAATGCTTCCTTCTTTTGTACTTGACACGTTATAATTTCATCTAATACCCTCTCATTTTGAAAGATGACGAACAGTTCTTCTCTTTTCACATCTGGCATAACGTGTCAGTTCTGAGATTTTTATTATATCTGCGTATCCATATCCATGGTTATTTGTCCATCCTTCTCAAAAAACCCAACCCCTTTTCAAAACTATGGTCACACTCTGAGCTTCTCTGTTCCTTTTTTCTTTGTCCTCCATTTCTTTTCTAGTTTTTAATACAGTCGTTTCTTCCTTCCACTTCCCAAACACTGCATGATCCTTTGAGTGGTAGTAGGGTCAAAACTGTGATTGTAGTTGTGTGTTGTGAAGATTTATTTTCTTGTGAAGTATTCTGGATCTTTCTGGCTGTCAGTGTTATCTGTTTTGGGTGTTATTACCCAGTACTGGGGTTCTTTCCTGAATTAGGCCATCAGTTTTTTTAGTGATGTGGGTTATTTTGTAGTAACAGAATTTTTGGCATTTCACTGTTTGTCTCCTTTATAAACCAGTTACAAGCAAGTTGAAATGCTAGGGAACCAGCACAGGTATTTGTAATGTTCTATTATGATGCACTCTCCCCATAGTGAAAACTGACTTTTTCTTCCTTTCTTGTATTTTCACAAAACATTTATCCATAAGAATTTTCATACCTACCCTACTGGAAATTAGGTTAGGAACTCTTTTGAGGACCACATTAGAAACTTCTTGGACACTTAAGAGTGAGTTAGATCTTCTTTCAGACACTGATGGAGCTGGTTTCAGTTTGTTGGAAAAAAAAACCTTAATGTAATAATGTCCATGTCTTCTGAACCTGGCTTTATACTTGAAATTCATTTACCTTCTCAGAATGGAAAGATTGTTATCCTGACTTCCTGAGAACTATAATCTAAACTACCTAAAACCGAATAATGAATATTGCCCTGTTCCCTGTTTGTTGCACCCTTATCACCTCAATATTCTTGGAAATCAGGTACTCTTTACAATCACAAGCTTTGTTTTATGAGTAATTTTACTCAGTAGGCAGTGAAATTAGCTTGAAATATTACTCCTTGGACAGTTATCTTCTGATTACTCCTATATTTTCCAACCTATTCTATCCTATCCTATCCTATCCTATCCTATCCTATCCTATCCTATCCTATCCTATCCTATCCTAGCAAGTCTCATTGACAGGGCTTTAAACTAGCTTCGAAGGGGGAAGGGGCTGAAACCAGTCCCCCCAGACAGGAGTCTGAGGGTGGTAAGCTGGAGTCAGGGGCAAAACCAGCAGCCCAGCTGAAGTGCATGTACACTAATGCACGAAGTATGGGCAACAAACATGAGGAGCTGGAAGCCTTGTTGCAGCAGGAAAGATATGATGTAGTTGCCATCACGGAGACGTGGTGGGATGACTCGCATGACTGGAGCACTGCAATTGACGGCTACAGGCTATTCAGGAGAGACAGGCAGGGAAGAAGGGGTGGAGGGGTGGCCCTGTACATCAGGGAGGCTCTTGATGCCATTGAGCTAGAGATCAGGGATGATCGGGTTGAGTGCGTGTGGGTAAGAATTAGAGGGAAGACCAGCAGGGCAGACATCCTGGTTGGAGTCTGTTATAGACCACCCAACCAGGAGGATGATCTTGATGAAGCATTCTATAGGCAGCTTAAGGCTGTCTCAAGATCGCCTAACCTTGTTCTCGTGGGCGACTTCAACCTGCCTGATATCTGCTGGGATCACAACATAGCAGAGAGGAGGCAGTCTAGGAGGTTCTTAGAGTGCATGGAGGACAGCTTCTTATCCCAGGTGCTGCGCGAGCCTACCAGGGGTAAGGCTATGCTTGACCTCCTCTTCACCAACAGGGAAGGGCTGGTGGGTGATGTGGTGGTCGGAGGGTGTTTAGGCACCAGTGACCACGAGATAATTGAGTTTTCAGTATTCAGCCAAGCCAAGAGGGGGAACAAGAAGACCTCCATTCTGGACTTCCGGAGGGCGGACTTCAGGCTACTCAAGGAACTAACTCAGAAGGTTCCTTGGGAAACAGCCCTTAAAAACAAAGGGGTCCAGGAGAGCTGGACCTACTTCAAGAAAGAACTCTTGAAGGCGCAGGAACAGGCTGTGCCAGTGTGCCGGAAGATGAGCCGCCGGGGCAGACGGCCAGCCTGGTTGGGTAATGAACTTCTAAAGGAACTAAGGGAAAAAAAGAGGGTGTATTATCTTTGGAAAAGAGGGGAGGCAACCCATGGAATGTTTAGGGATGTTGCTAGGTCTTGTAGGAAGAAAATTAGGGAGGCAAAAGCACATTTGGAGCTCAGACTGGCCTCTGCTGTGAAGGACAACAAAAAGTCCTTCTATAAATATATTAACAGCAAGAGGAAGGGCAAGGAGAAGCTCCACTCCTTGGTGGGCATGGAGGGGAATATTGTAACAAAGGATGAGGCAAAGGCAGAGGTGCTTAACACCTTCTTTACCTCAATTTTTATTAGCAGGACAGAATGGCTTCCAGACAGCTGGCCTGCAGAGCTGGCAGAAGGAGCCAGGGAGCAGCATAGTTTTCCCCTGTTCCAGGATGGGAGAGTTAGAGATCTTCTCAGCCGCTTGGACCCCCACAGGTCCATGGGACCGGATGGGATCCATCCCAGGGTGCTGAGGGAGCTGGTGGATGAGCTGTCCAGGCTGCTCTCCATCATTTTTCAGCAGTCCTGGCTCACTGGAGAGGTCCCGGAGGACTGGAAGCTGGCCAACGTGGTGCCCATCCACAAGAAGGGCCAGTTGGAAGAGCCAGGGAATTATAGGCCTGTCAGCCTGACCTCAGTGCCAGGCAAGATTATGGAGCAGGTCATCTCGAGTGCGATCACACAGCACTTACAGGATGGCCAAGGGCTCAGGCCTAGGCAGCATGGATTTAGGAAGGGCAGGCCCTGCCTGACCAACCTGATCTCCTTCTAGGATCGGGTGACCCGCCTGGTGGATGTGGGGAGGCCTGTGGTTGTGGTCTACCTGGACCTCAGCAAGGCCTTTGACACAGTCCCCCACAGCAAACTCCTGGCCAAGCTGGCAGCCCATGGCTTGGACAAGATCACACTGTGCTGCGTTAGGACACACTCTGCTGGGTTAGGAACTGGCTGGAGGGCCGAGCCCAGAGAGTGGTGGTGAATGGTGCCACATCCAGCTGGCGGCCTGTCACTAGTGGTGTGCCCCAAGGATCAGTGCTGGGCCCCATGCTCTTCAACATCTTTATTGATGATCTGGATGAGGGCATTGAGTCCATCATCAGTAAATTTGCAGATGACACCAAGCTGGGGGCAGGAGTTGATCTGCTGGAGGGCAGAGAGGCTTTGCAGAGGGACCTCGACAGGCTGGACAGATGGGCAGAGTCCAAGGGCATGAGATTTAACACATCCAAGTGCCGGGTTCTGCACATTGGCCACAACAACCCCAGGCAATGCTACAGGCTGGGGTCAGAGTGGTTGGAGAGCGGCCAGGCAGAGAGGGACCTGGGGGTGCTGGTTGATGGGAAGCTGAACATGAGCCTGCAGTGTGCCCAGGCAGCCAAGAGGGCCAACCGCATCCTGGCCTGCATTAGGAATAGTATGGCCAGCAGGAGCAGGGAGGTCATTGTGCCCCTGTACTCTGCTTTGGTTTGGCTGCACCTTGAGTACTGTGTCCAGTTCTGGGCCCCTCAGTTTAAGAAGGACATTGAGACACTTGAACGTGTCCAGAGAAGGGCAACAAGGCTGGGGAGAGGCCTTGAGCACAAGCCCTGTGAGGAGAGGCTGAGGGAGCTGGGGCTGTTTAGCCTGGAGAAGAGGAGGCTCAGGGGCGACCTCATTGCTCTCTACAACTGGGTGGTTGTAGCCAGGAGGGGGTTGGCCTCTTCTCCCTAGCAACCATCACCAGAACAAGGGGACACAGTCTCAAGCTGCAACAGGGGAAGTTTTGGCTCGAGGTGAGGAGAAAGTTCTTCACCGAGAGAGTGATTAGTCATTGGAATGGGCTGCCCGGGAGGTGGTTGAGTCTCCGTCCCTGGAGGCGTTCAGGAGGGGACTGGATGTGGCACTTGGTGCCATGGTCTAGTTGTGAGGTTGTGGTTACAGGTTGGACTCGATGATCTTCAAGGTCTCTTCCAACCTTGGTAATTCTATTCTATCATATTTATTAAATCACATAAATTCCTACTATAAGCTATCCTATCCTATCCTATCCCGTCCTATCCTTTGCTGTTTCTCCTATCCTGTGCAAGATATTTGGGCTTCTGTGGGTGTCTATGGTCACAGAATCACAGAATGATAGGGGTTGGTGTAATAAAATGTGTATTTTTACATATGTATTTTATAATTTAGTATCTCGGGTGGTGGTATCTTCAAGCACCTCTGTAACCTATTTACACAGTTGTGGTGGGTTGTAGTTTCCCCCCAACATTAACTTTGACAGGTCCAACTTAGTTACAAGCAGATGAAGCTGTATTTATGAGCAAAATCTACACTCTACAATGGAATGAAATTAATATGTACAAAATATACAGCATTTACAATGTTATACAGATATTTACAATTAGCAAACAACATGAAAACTCCCCTGGTCGAGAGACCAGGGAAGCCATTCCACTGCCTCTCCCCGTCCCCCACCCCCTCACTCTTTCAAGAGAGAAAGGAGCAGAGAGAGCAGCAGTGGGTTAGACTTAGCCAAGGGCAGCCAAAGCATTTTCTCTCTCCTGAGCGAAGCAAAAACAGACAAAGAGAAAAAAGGAAAAGGATTGTTATGGTACAGCCTGTTGTATTCTAGATATTTATCCAATGAATTTGTTTAGAATAATATTTTGTTTCTTTTTAAAACCCAATAGTGATTTATTTATATTTTCCTACTTTTCTGCTCAAAATCTGTAACTATATTTTAAAGGCACCACAACAGTATATTTACAGATTCTATTCAGTTGTGGGTATTACATTCCACATATGAAGACAGTTGAATGATGTAAGCACAGATATAAGATTTCCAATACAGCAATTCAAATTGGAAATACAGGTGCTGTGATCTGTGGTTTTCCCACAAATGGGACTCTGTGGCAGGTTAGCCAGGTACTCATGACTTGCTCCTCTGTCTGGTATCTTCCCAGATGCTGTGGCTATCATTCAAGCAGTCCTTGGCTCAGAGAGGGCTAGGGCCCCTCCCTCTTGTGTGCTCCCTGGCTGGGCTGTAGCCTCTTCTGGGATTCAGTTCTCTTGGAGCTTTTGCCCTTTCTGCCTTGGTCCAGGTGCAAGGCCTGGGTGCAGTTGTTGATCTGCTAGAGCAGGCTCTTCAGTTGCTACTCGGGCAGCATTAGGCTCTTGTTGCTGTCTGGGTGAGGACAAGGCAAGTTCCCTGACTTCTTGGCTGGTTTAAATATTGTCCCAAGACAATTAATGCCCTCTGGTAACACAGAACCCTGATAACTGGACCTCTAGGATGGGGCATATCCAAGCATGGCCAGGGACACACACCAATTCACAGCTGTGTTACGAAGTTAATCACCCATGGTACATATTTATCTGGACCCCAGGAGTTGTCCAGGTTAGCACATTCACAGGTCCTTAGCCCACTGTCTGTGCTAGGGCATGTTTTGGGGTTTGACCCTTCAGGACAGTTGGAGGGGACCTCTGAAGATCATCTAGTCCAACCCCCTGCCAGAGCAGAACCTTTTATACTCAGAAATACCCAGAGTTTAACTGCACAGAAAAAAGAGCCTGTGCTCTGCTTGCAGTTACTCACTGTTAACAGATTTCAAATGTTACACTAAAATGTGAGGGGAAATCAGATAAGAAGAAATTCCACAAGATGTTGACCTTTCTCCTGGGCTGGAGGAACTAAGTAAATTGTCAGATCTAGCTTCTTGTGGTTAGCTTAATTTAGATTTGTTGTTTTCTTGCTGAAAAATATAATATTAAGAAATTGACATAACTGGCAGCTCAGATCTGTCTGCATTGTTGCCCGATCAATGAATTCTGTACCAGAAGCTGCAGATGCAGACTGGCAAAACTGAGTAGCAATCTGGACTCACTTCACTTTTCTTCCATATGGCTATCATGCCACAGTTCTTCCCAGCACTGGCACTGGCCGCTCTGTTTCCTTTCAGCATAGCTGTACAGTAAAATGTTTACAGTTCACTGCAGGAAGAGCAAATGCCAGGTGCTGAGTCAGATGAATCAGTTCCTTGGAATAGCTTTTCAAGTAATTAATCTCAGCATCTCTGTGGAATGTGAGTGAGAGATGAGACCATTGTGCAGTTTCTCATGAAAACGAAGTGCCTTACTGTCAGTTATTTAATGCCACTAAGTTTGGTTAACTTAATAAACTTAGTTAAGTTAATCCTTCCAATAGAATAATAATATACAAATGTTTCAATATCCTCATTGAACAACAGCAAAGGTTATTTTTAGGGAAGGTATATTTATTTTCTTTGGAAGGGGTAGAGTTCCCAGCAAACACCTGGAAATATCCTGAGCTCTTTTCCTAACTAACAGGAACCTGCATTTAAGTTAAAGTACTTCTTTTTACACTTTTAAAATTAATTGTTTAGAGCTATAGCCAAAGTATTTCAGTCTACATTTTTCGTTTGAATAAGATACAGAAGAAAATGCTGGAGGTGTCATTTGAAAGTTTTCCCTTTCAAATCAGGCTTGAGACATATGGAGACTGATTGCTGGGAAAAAAAAGAGGTTGGGGAGGGAAAAGTCTTTAATTAAATGACAGTGGATAGAGGAAGTAATTTTAAATGTGAGCATCCAAGATAATATTCTGTAACTGCCACCCTAAACATGATTTCTTCAGCAAATGAAACTTTATTTTCCTAATGAGCATTTACATGTAGATACCTAAATGGATTTGCTTCAAAGGAAAATTAGTTACAACCTTCAATACAAGTGGGAATTTGCCAGTAAATATTCCTGCAGAATCCCTCTGGAAAACCTTGGTAGAGTTATAGCTGAACATAGACAATCATGTTTTAAGATTTTTTAACTAGTTATACTTTAGCTCCTGCTTATTTTTCCCTCCTCAGGTTTGCCTTATTCCAAAATCTGCTCATGGTACAAATCCAGCAAGTGCACAAATGGCAGGGATGAAGATTCAGCCAATTGAAGTGGATAAAAATGGGAGCATTGATATCCCCCATTTAAAAGCAATGGTGAGTATTTAATTATCTTTAATTTCCAAGGCAGGAACACTCCTTTTCCTCGACAAGAAATAGTGTTGGCAGCTGAATCAGACTTTGTGAGAAAACAGGGCAATAATACTGAATACCTGCTTGTAAAGCATAAAGGATTCTTTCCTTTTCTTATTCACTCAGGTACTGGCCATATGACACATGAGCTTTCACTTCATTTGGGGATTTTTGGTGCAGGAGTTGCTCAGAGAGTCTCTCTACACAGTGGACTCTTTTATAGCAGACCTTTTAGGCCTGCATCTAGTATTTGAAATGAATGAAGCATGTGAAACTGATCTTTAGGCTTTGCCTAGCAAAGTTCAAGCCCATCTCTGCTGGGGAAAGTGTTGCTAGGCAACTTTTTTCTGTTTTCAAGTAGAGTGGCTGCAGGTGAATCTTGGGAATCCAAGGGATTAGCAGGATACCTTTCCAAAAATACATATTTGAGCAGGTTTTATTGTAATCACCAAACTACACTGCTGAAAGTAGGGGGATGGTCATCACATCAGATTGCCTTGAAGGCCAGATGTTTCACTTGACTTGTCTTAATGTCCTAGAAGTGACTATTCTACACACATCTTTTAATACCATGCTTTCTCCCATGATTTTAAGTTCCCATTTATTGAGAAAACATTCTTTTCCCATAGGTATTGCTAAAGAAAAAAGTCCAGTATCTTTTGCTGATTATAAATGACTTAGACTACCTGCTGATGGACTTGCTTCTCACCTGTTGAACACTTGATGACCAATTATAAGTTTTTGTTAACATTTTCTGTTAAGAAGCTTTAGGAGCCTCATTGTGTTTTGTTCATTTACCTCCCTGCTGCCAGGTGGACAAGCACAAAGAGAACTTGGCAGCCATCATGATCACATACCCTTCCACCAATGGTGTGTTTGAGGAAGAGATTGGAGATGTGTGTGACCTTATACACAAACACGGAGGCCAGGTTTACTTAGACGGAGCAAACATGAATGCCCAGGTACAAAATCTCCTGTGCATATTTATTAAAATCAAGTGGGTACATTTCCTTGGAATAAAAATAGCATGGCATAGCATGGCAGTACTCAGTTCAGACACTAACATGGTTTCCAGATAGGATGACACAGTGCTTGGTGAATGAGGTGAGGTTTGAAGAACAGTAATAAAAATTAGATGATGGAAATCACTATCTTTCATCTGATTTTGCTCTGACATGTGTTGTAAGATGTGTGAGTTGTTCACTGAAATGGGCTTAGTTTGCCTAATCCTTGTCAAAGGGCTATGAGGGTGGTTATGGGACTGGAGCAACTCTCTTACAAGGAAACGCTTGAGAGATCTGGGGCTGTTTATTCTGGAGAAGGGTGAGGTGGGGCCATTATCAGTGTCTACAAATATCTCTGAAGGGTGGCTGTCAGGAGGATGAAGCTAGTCTCTTTAAGTGATATCCAGTGATAAGATGAGGGGCATTGGACATAAATGCTATCACAGAAAATGCCATCTCAACACGAGAAAAAACTTCTTTACTGGGAGAATGACAGAGCACTGGAACAGGCTGTCCAGAGGGGTTGTGGAGTCTCCTTCTCTAGAGACCTTCAAAACCCAACTGGACATGTTCCCGAGTGACCTGCCCTAAGTGGTCCTGATATGCAGGGGGGTTGGACTCAGTGATCTCTGGAGGTCACTTCCAACCCCCAACCCCTGGAATTCTACGATTCTCTGATTCTTTACACACATGAGTAAGAATCAGTTCTTGCTGACAATGTGTCACATGAAATTAAAACAGAAAAGCATATAACATAATTTTCAATGTGTTTCTCGTGACTGAAGAACAGGTCTTAAAACGGCAGGTAAAGAATATTTTGAGAAGGATTGTTCCCTTCGCAGGTTGGTCTGTGTCGTCCTGGGGATTATGGCT
This sequence comes from Picus viridis, assembly GCA_033816785.1. Classification (NCBI taxonomy): domain Eukaryota; kingdom Metazoa; phylum Chordata; class Aves; order Piciformes; family Picidae; genus Picus; species Picus viridis. The sequence goes on from CM066606.1 coordinate 58,651,028, forward strand.
CTGATGTCTCTCACTTAAACCTTCACAAAACCTTCTGCATTCCCCATGGTGGAGGAGGACCTGGAATGGGACCAATTGGAGTGTGGGTATCTCCTTATTAGCCTTTTCTTTAATTTAAAAAAAAAAAAAAATCCCTCAGTGAATCTTGGTTTACCTAAGTACGGAGCCACGGATGTGAGAAGCTTACTGCTGCTGGTAAACTTTTGTCCTTCTCCTGGAATAGTCATGCACTGATCTCTTGAACAGTGAGGTTCCTGTATATTGACAAAAGCAAAGTTTCATATCAGCCCTTTAGTATGTATGTAGACCTTGCTCAGACATCTCTTTTCTGAGTAAATGAAGAGATGATCTGTGGACTTTGAGGGCTGATATAATGAAGAATAATGAAGAACTCAGAAGTCATACATGAACAATGAGAATCTATTCTATAGAGCAGTCATATTCCTTTAAAAGAAAGTAATCTTACTTTAAAAGAAAAGTATTTTTCCCATCCTCCACTATGAGCAGTTAGATTAATAAACTTTCTGTTCAAGAAAACAAAAATTCTGCTTGGAGGACTGTTTGGGATGAAGATGAAGAGAAGCTACTGCTGAAACTGCCCAAAAATGTTAACACAGGCACAAATGACACATTTAAGTTCTAAAATCAGTGTTTTTGTTTTAGGAAGAAACATTTGGCTCCCTACTTGCCCACCCACCCTGTCATCAAAATTCATCCGGAAAAGGATGCATGTCCTTTGGGTACTGTCAGTGCTGCGCCTTGGGGTTCCAGTGCTATATTGCCAATTTCCTGGGTCTATATCAAGGTGTGTAGACTTTTATAAGGAGTATCAGCTGAGAGTGTGTTTCTCTCAGTTTCTCTCTGTTTCACTCTGAGGCAAGTGTGAGGAACCACCTGAACATGTTGAAGAGACTTAAAAGCATATGACTATGGGTTATTTACATCCTTTGAACTTCCTTGTGATCTAGTAGAACAGTGGAACACCCCATTGCCATCCATTGCAGTATGAAAGCATGGCAGGACAGCTGCTGAACTTGTTAATTCTGCTTAAAACTTCATTTTTCTATCTCTTGAAACAGGTGAGGTGGACATAGGGCAGAAAGCTGCAATCAGGCTTGCCCTTCCACTGTTTCTGCCATCAAAGTTTTCATGTTTAAAAGCTGCTTGGTAATTAGTGTTGTTCCAAGAATACTTGACCTGTATGTCTTTCCAAAATTTGCTTAGTAAGAACAGGAGTTCTAGGGGAATTTACTGAATTTGAAAACTGAACTTAGATCTGGCATGAGGTGTGTGAAAAGCTGACTGTGAGCTATGTAATTTTTAAATGCCTTGCAAGTTAGTGATAAGCCTGTCAATATTTTGTTAGATATATAGTATTCAGAAGTGAGCATAGATTCAACATCTGTTTGAGAACATGATGTGCTGGGATTGTGAGCAACATTTAAAGCTTTCAGTGAGAGAAAGAGGTGGAATGGTGAACATACAAGCAGAGTACCCTGTAGCCCGATTTGAAATCCTGACCATGGAAACTTCCCCTCTTGTGGAATTTCAAATGAGTAAATATGAGCTGGTACAACTTGCATGGTGGCTTTTCAGCTATAAAATCCAATTGTGGCTGTAAGCTGGTTCCTATTACAATGTATTTTAAGCTGTAGTAAAATTTTAAGGGAAGCTGATTCTTCACAATGCAATTTGCCACCTGTTACACTGTCACAACTGAAAAGGCTACCTTGAAGGCTGGTTTTCCCCTTAACTTCTAAGTGCAGTGTTAAAAAATTCAACCACAGCTCAGTTTCAGCACTGTGCTTCTGCAATGCTTTAACAGAGATGTAAATGCATCTATGTTCATTTGGCTTTGGTCTTTGTTAATGCACAGTATCATCTGTGACATGACACCAGCAAACAGAGTTTGAGTTGATGGGATAATCTGTACAGTAAGCACACACAGCTCTGTCCCTGGGAGCACGGATGGTGGCAGGCACTGTGCAGTTCTCAGAAAATCTTGAATTCTGCTCGCTTGTTTTCTACTCACTTCAGAGCTTCTTGGTTTTCTAAAAGGTTTGCGTTTTTCCCTTGGCAATTTTAAGCAGAAATTCTTACAGAGTTAGCAGTCTCATCTTCCACGTGCCCCACAGCTGCTCTCAAGTAATAATCACTGTGTTTCTGTGACTGTGGAATGGGAAAGTGTAACAGCAGCATGACTGCCTTAAAACTAGGAAGATGCATTAAGGTGCTGTTGTCCATCATGCTTGCCAGTACAAGCACACACATGGCTTGGGAGTGTACTTAGATCTGTTCATGTTATTCCTCTTTCAGACAATGGGAGCAAAGGGTCTAAAGCATGCTTCTGAGATTGCTATACTAAACGCAAACTACATGGCAAAGAGGCTAGAGAAGCACTACAAAATCCTTTTCAGAGGAGTAAAAGGCAAGTATGGGACAATCTTTCTCTTACAAGGCTAACATTCCCCCCCCTTGTAGAAATTGACTTGCAGCATGGTTCTCTGAAAAAAAAAAAACATCAAACAAAACCCAACAAACCAACCCACCCAAATTTCTCTCATTTCTACTCCTTTGCCTTTGTGAGATGGGGGAGAAGCTTTTGGCAAAGCAAAATATTTAAACTACATTCTAGATCCCTGCACCAGCTCTCCAGGCTTGGTGCAAGACACAAATAATGACTAAAGAGGTGAAAGAATTATCTGTTGTAATAGAGTGACTGTCAGAGAATGCTGTATTGTTTAAGCTAAATGGCACTGAAGAACATTTGAGTACGGCATGTATGCTCATCAAAATACATGTCTGAAATTTAATGGTTATACCTCAGCTACACCTGCAGGTTGCATTTTAACAGAATATATTCTCTGAATGGAAGTTGCAAATTTTGAAGGCTTCAACAATTACATGGAACAGTGTTTGCCAGGATCACAGATAAAAATTGAGACATTTTGTCTGTAGTCTGTCACATCGGATTTGAGCTTTTCTCTGGCATAACATGAAACTGATTATCTTCTACATGGCTAATTCAAGACAACCTACGAATCAAATGGGGAACTGACATATCCAATTATTTTTCTAGAACAGTTGTAAATCCTACTTTGCCTACCCTTTCCTACGGAAGTAGGAAATGAGGAAATCCCAGAAATGATGCCTCTTCTTAATACGAGATGGACTCCGAAGGCCTAATATTCAAACACTGTTGTGTAGCTCTTACCTGGTAATTTCACAGGTTTGAACTTCTGTTCACGTGGATATTTTTTAATTTGTCTTTTTGCAACGTTCTCCACAAAACCCATCAGAACAGACTGCTTGGTAGATTGCATTATTCTCCTTGTAAGTAGGTAAACATAATGCATACTTTTTAATTACAGGTTATGTTGCCCACGAATTCATTCTGGATACGAGGCCTTTCAAAAAACGGCAAACATTGAAGCTGTAGATCTGGCTAAAAGACTTCAGGATTATGGTAAGTCAGACAGAAACATTCTAGTTCTACATTTATGGATGGTGACCTTACAATGATTATTTCCACTCTTTTCATGTTTATTAAGGGCTAAGAGAGAGATCTGCATCACCTGAGTTGTAGTAGCTACTTTCATGGAATTATAGAATCTTCATAGAATGATAGAATGTTCTGTGCTGCAAGGGGCCGTTAAAGGTCATCTAGTCCAACCTCCCTACAGTAAGCAGGGACATCTGCAACTAGATCAGGTTGCTCAGAGCCCTATCAAGCCTGACCTTGAATGTCTCCAGGGATGGGATCTCCACTATGTCCCTGGGCAACCTGTTCCTGTGTTCTTCAACCTCATAGTAAAGAATTACTTCTTAGTGCCCAATCTCAATCTACTTTTCTCTCATTTAAAATCACTGGTCCTTCTCGTAGTGCTACAGGCCTTTGTCAACAGCCCCTCCTCAGCTTTCTTGTTGGACCCCTTCAGCTACTGGAAGGCTTCTTCTGTAAGGTCTCCCTGGAGTCTCCTCCAGGCTGAATAGCCCCAGCTCCCTCAGCCTGTCATCACAGGAGAGGTACTCCAGCCCTCTGATCATTTTTGTGGTCCTCATCTGAACCCTCTCCATCATAGCTGTGTCCTTCTTGGGTTGAGGGTCCCAGAGCTAGACATGTTACTCCAGGTGAGATCTCTCCAGAGCACAGCACACTGGCAGAATCGCCTGTCTCTGCTGGGCATGTTTTTTAAAGTAGCCCAGGACACAACTGGCCTTCTGGGCTGCAAGTGTGCATTGTTGGCTCATGTCTAGCTTTTTGTCCACCAGTATGCCCACCACTACTCCCAAGTTCTTTTCTGCAAAGGCTACTGTCTGTCACATCATCCCCTGGCCTGTATTGATAATGAGGATTGTCCAAGTCCTTCTGGATGACATCCTGTCCCTTAGCATATCAACAGCACCACTCAGCTTTGTGTCACCTGCAAACATGCTCAGGGTGTGCATGATCCCACTGTCTGTATCAATGATGAAGATACCAAACAGCAGTGGTCTCAGTATGGACCTCTGAGAGACACACACTTGTCACTCATCTGCTGCTACCTCTCCAGTTTTGTAAACGGCCCCTTCCAATTTGCAAGTACATAACTTGTAACCATTGGAGCAAATGGGTTGAAGCCAAGAGCTTAGTAAGATTGCAACATCAACAACAAAACCCCCAACAACTCAACAAAAGAATGCTTTTGAAGCAGGGCAGCAGGGCTTAACATGATTTAACTGCTTCCATTCCTGACATGTTTTAGGCAGTTTTGTATACACATGCTCTGAAGAATCTGATCGTGGCTCCTCATGCTACCAGACAAAGCTGACCCATCAAACTGCTTGATCCTATGCAGTTGTGTCTCTAATGAATATGCACAAAAGCTGTTAAAATCGTAACAAGTAATGTCTTCATCACTGAAATAATCCAAGGCCCAGCAGTGACACAAAAATCCCTATCCTTTCTGCCCTTTGTAGGCAGGCTGCTGTGGCCCTAAATAGCATGCAACCACTTTATTTTCAGTAGATATGGAGGTGCATTGCATAGAAAAATTTAGCAAAGTTCTCATCCTCTGCAGCTGAAAGAGAAGTGTCACAAGGCTGTAACTGGCAGTAGTGCAAGACAGGAAACGTGAGGGACCACATTTTCTTTTTACCTTGCTTAGCAGTGCATAAATCTATACCATTTTAATTTTGACATACAGCCTTAGAAGGTAGAGTGACATAACACTGCTGCTGAAGTGAACAGCAGGAACAAAGTTGAAAAGAAGCAATAGGCTTTGGGCTGAAAAGTAACAAACAAAAAAGGCAAGATTTTAAAAGCATTTCATTAAATCAGTGTGTAATTCTGTTGCAAACAATACAATGGCTTTACCATGCAGTGTTAAAAACTAAGATACTTCTGTGAAGTCTGCCTTCTCTCTACAGTAAAGCGCAACACTACCTGAGTTCAGCCCTGTCGAGATTACTGAAAGGGCTGAATTTGTGAAGCAGTTGCTAGCTAATGCATATATTAGTGTATAACCTACAGTCAGTAACAAATTTCTCCTAATTTATTTCCTGTTTATCAGGTTTTCATGCTCCCACCATGTCCTGGCCAGTGGCAGGGACCCTTATGATTGAACCAACCGAGTCTGAAGACAAGGCAGAAATGGATAGATTCTGTGACGCAATGATAAGTATTCGCCAGGAAATTGCTGAAATAGAGGCGGGAAGGATGGACCCCCAGCTTAACCCACTAAAGGTAAGGTGGCATCTACAGAAAATAGCAGCTTAACCCTTGAGACTTTATGGAGACTGTCTGAGCCTGCTTCCTGGTCTTTCAGTACTCTCAGAAATAAGTGTGTGACAGTGAACACACAAAGTTCTTGAAATCTGACTGGTTTATAAACCTTAATTTTTTCAAACTTTGACATCTGAATTTTCAAGCCAGCATTCTGGCCTTTGCTGAGGAAGCAGAGAGAATTATTTATGCCAGCATATGATGTGTAATTTTCGAGGCCATCTCACAGTAATGAAGGGTGAGGTGCTTCTTTATCTGATTCAAGAAAGGAAGCAGAATGACCTTAAAAACAACAGCAAAATAAAGATTTAATTATTTTAGCAACTGTGCCACAAAAATTTCCATAGGCTCAAGTTTAGTTCAACCCTTGTAATGCTGTACTGACTTCTTAGGTACCAAGGAAGAGCTGGAAGTACATTCAGCTTGTTTCCTGTTAAATCTGCTTTCTGGACCCCAGATAAAACAGTATTTTCAAGAGATTCACAGAATCACAGAATGGTAGAGGTTAGAAGAGACCTCTGAAAATCACCTAGTGCAACTGCCCCTGCTAGAACAGGATTGCCTAGAGTAGGTCACACAGAAACATGTCCAGGCAGGTTTTGAATGTCTCCAGAGAAGGAGACTCCACAACCTCTCTGGGCAGCCTGCTCCAGTGCTCTGCCAGTAATTGTTTACACATTGCAATGTGATCCTGAAAGAGGGTTCACATTGATACATTCAATTGCGTTCAGTAACTTCATGTCCTAAACATGTATTTTTGCTTGTAGATGTCACCACATACTCTGAACTGTGTCACTTCTTCCAAGTGGGATCGTCCTTACTCCAGAGAAGTGGCAGCATTCCCACTGGTGAGTAAATAGCAGAATCCTAGTGGTAATCTGGTAATACATTCGTGTACTTTCTGTTTTGTGGTTTTCTGGTCTGTTGGAGATGAAGTAATCTGGCAAAAATAAAATCTTCAGAGCCATTTTTACTGTACTTATTTTTTCTGTTTCAGCTCTGTGGTACTTCCCTTAGTTTTGCTTTTCAAGACAGGGTGAGAGATCCTTTAAACAAAAAAAAGTCTCAACACATGAAGTGCTGACTTGGATTTGTAAATCTCAGCACTTCAATAATATATGTTACTAGTGCAAACAGCCCCTTCAGTCCTGACATACTGCATCAAGGGCCCAGAGTCCCCTATCCCGATGTCAAAGCTCTGCTTCTAATAACATGGACGAGGGTTTGACATGATGCACAGTCAGCATGGAGTAAGACACACTACAAATGACCCTGCTACAAATAAAGGTCAGATTGGAACTGGATGCATCAGACTTCGTCAGAGCACTACATAGAACTGTTTCCAGAGTCTTGATATCTGATTATACATGTAACTAGATGCTCTCACCTAAAACTGCTCTGCATCTATTTTATTGCTATCTATTGTTTCAAAGAGGAAGAATTTAATTGTGCCTGTGAGCTTTGCCACCTTGTTTTATGTATTTTAGCTATACTGAACAGCACAGATCTTGGTAGTCTCCTCCAATTTTCCTTGTCTGTAAGCTAATTACTCAAAGGATCATAGTTTTATCACACAACAGCAGCTTCTTTGCAAACACTTGTCAGGAGTACATGGTTAAACTTTTTAAAACATCTCAATGCTCTTTCCACTGCCAGCTCTATTATAGAACAGATCTGAAGTGTGATGTCAGTTTAGAAACATATAATTTTTTCCAGCATCTCTCATTCTTAAAATGTCTAATGTCTATTTGCTTGGTAGAAAAATTAAACCAGGTGTTTTTTCTTTTGTACTTAGCCATTTGTGAAGCCTGAAAGCAAGTTTTGGCCCACAATTGCTCGTATTGATGACATATATGGAGATCAACATCTGGTTTGTACCTGCCCACCAATGGAAGCCTACGCATCTCCCTTTACTGAACAGAAGAGAGCATCTTCCTAAAAGACTGCTTCCAGTCTGAGTCCATGGGGATAGCCTTTTTCTCCCATACCTGATGATAGGGGATTTATATACTGTGTATATTTTGGATAATCACCATGTTTGTTAATTGTATCACTGGCTCAGTTAAAATGTAAATACAACCAAGTATGTTAGGTATAAACAAAACGTGGCTGTTCCACAGCAGCTGATGTTGAAGTCGCCTTGGTCCAGTATTTTGTCCGGTTTGTGCTAACATTTTAACAATTAACATTCAATTTGTGAAGTGGTATGGAAGATACAGTTTTTAAAAAAATAGTAGGTAACATGCAGATACATAAGGCAATAATAATGAGTATTAACTGCAGGAGTAATTGTTTATATTTTGTAAAAAAAAAAGAAGAAAAAAAAGGTGAAGTATCAAAGTATCAATTTACTTCACGTATTACCACTAGCACTGCCAGTGGTAGTATTTCATACTAGTTTTTTTTACCTACCACTGTTAGTACTCTAATAAAATTGCTCAGAATTTTAAGTGTTGTTATATTCTGTATTTCAACTTTTCATCTGGATTTCTGTAGCAGAGCCCTATGAAATTATGAAGCTTAAATTCTGATTTTGTCAGAAATGGCTCAGCAGTAACAGTTTCTACACAAAGCAGAATACTGCAGAGATTAGTACTGAACCGAACCTCTTTTTTTTTTTTTCAGTAAGCAACAATGATCAGTTTTACTGAGCAATAACAAACTTAACTTTGTTTTACATCACATCCATTTTTCCTTGTAGTTCCATCTAATCCTCTATTATTCTGAAAAAAGCAGGAAAACACCTTTTTTAATAGACTGAACTGCTTACTATGAGTTAGATCTTGTCTAACATGTATTATCCTCCCCGTTTCACAAATCTCTTACTTGTATGCTCTCTTTGGTTTATACAGCACACTCATCTTGCTTGGTTTGTCACATTTCTGCAAAAACTGATTCACAGCTTTAGACCAGAGCCCTTCTGCTACATGCAGTGCTACATCCAGTTACTCCAGAGCCAGAACACTGACCTTAACCAGGAGCTCCTTCTAATCTGTTCCTAGTCAAATTTACATGGACCTGATCCTAGCAGAATTATGCAGACAGCACCCCTTGCACCACCCAGTGCATCTGAGAGGAGCCTGAGAGCCAGTCTGTGCAGCTTCATTTGTATTTGATGCAAGCCAGTACCCCTGTAGAGACAAACTCATTTAGCTATAAGATGTAAGAATTTGGTGAATGAAGAAGCAGGTATTAGGGTAACAACAGAATGGAGAAAGGACTGCAGTTTCGCACTTTGCAGCCAGCAGGTACTCAAACTCTTCTTGAAGGTCCACATGCACACACACCTTGAAGCATTCTCTGACATGACACACTGTTTTAAATACTGTACTTTTTTGTCCTTTTATAATGAAAGGTTTTGGGACTGCAACACTTTAATTACCAAACTTATGATTTCAACAGGGGTTTTAATTAACAAAGAAGCTGCAGATGACAGGAGAAGGGAATGGATTTCATTAAAGGAACGTTAGGCCAGTTACCAGTTTTGATGTGAAAAGCTGGACCTATTCCTAAACATCTAAATACACAGTGAAGAAAACAGCTACAGTGCCAACTCATGATATTAGGAACGACAACCTGTGGTGCCAATCTACCTCCACAAAGTCTTGTCAAGCTACTTTAATATTGGTTAAAGACAGTTTCATGTTCTTTGATTGTCTTGTCACTGAAAATTAAAATACTGGTTCATACATTTTTGTGTTAAGCAGAGAAATTCCCATTGTTGACCTTGAGCTGACAAATTTATCTCATCAATTAATTGGTAAAAGCTATCAAATGGAAAAAAGCATTAAAAGGTATAAAATATTTCACAGCACTCAACTGTCAAGTAAAAAGCCACAAGTCTCATGTGCTCACTACACAGACACAATGATTGTTACAAAGGTAAATTACATGTTTTTTCCCCATAAAATACCAAGTTTCCATTCTGTAAAACAGAAGTTCAACAGGATATTAGAATCTGCCTACTGTTCCGAATAAAATCTGAATGCTTTTCTAATACACACAGAAAAAGCTGAGGAATTAGATCGGTTAAAACTGTTTAGCAACACCTGCTTATTTTATATATGTCTAGAGAGACAGTACCAGCATTATGTACTTTGGATGCAACTCAAATACTAAGTAGATTGTAGAGGAGAGTTGGGAGAGAGAGAAGTTGCTTATTTCGGATGAAGCACGTAAGCCATTAAGCCAGCTTTCAGCCACAAAACCCAGCAGTGCCACGTACATCTCAACAACCAATTATCACACTAGGGGTAAGACCTTAAATTACTGAGAATGACATAGGTACTACATATGGTCCTTTGCATGCTTCAGGCTGCCAGTGCAGCCCTGTGCTTACAGAGGGAATCTCTGTCCTTGGAGGTGGGCACACTCAGCTCCCAGCTCCACTGCCAACACCAGTGGGGCAAGAAGGGCTCCCTCCTACTCTAGTACATAGGTTGTGCACTAACAGGTTATCTTCAAATGCTCAGCAGAGAGCAGAATAGCTACATGACAGCTGCTGTGCATATTGATGTTGGCTGGGTTTTTAATTATTTTTTTTTTTTTAAATTGAGAAATGAGTTAAGAAACATAGAGCACCATGTCTGAAAAACAAGCAGCTCACCTACAGAAAGCATAAAACTTTCTATAAAAAATGTTATGATTTAATTAAGTGGGTAATAGTAAAAACAAAATTAGCAACTTCTGAATCATAAAATATTTAATATGGTATATTTGGTGGGGGGGTATATTGTATATAAAATTTAGGATCCCAATATGAAGCAATTTGAACCCTCTCCAAGCTAGCACTGCCTTTAATACCATGTAGATATACTGCCACTGATACAAGACCTACTAAAAGCATACAGTTCACCTAATACAGAAGTGGCTTTTTATATGAAATATTTTTTACACAAATAGAGTGTCTTGGATACTCTCTTAAGTGCAAAAAACACAGATCACCTTACACTAATGCAGCAACAATGCATTCATATTGTTCTCATTAGTCATTAGTAGTCAACTTGCATAAGATACAGGAGAAGCACAATGAAGCTCACAAAAATAGACTAAAGATCAGCCTGTTCTTGCAAAAAAATACAGCATAATAGAAGAAAAAAGACCAAAAAAGGATTATGCACATCACAGAATTTGCTGTTGTGTAATCCAGCTGGCTTAAGTGCTGTTTCTGGTTTTTTGCTGTTTGTTTGTGGGGTTTGGTTTTGTTTTGGGTTGCCTTTTTGGGTGCGTGTGTGTGTGTGTGTGTGTTGGGTTTTTTTGTGTAAATCAAACCACATGGACCAGGCACAACTAAATTCAAGAGGCAGTGTGTAGCTAAAACTTCACTATCTCTTTGTTATCCCCACAATTTATTTTCCTCTGTCCTGAGGTAGTTATGAAAAAACAAACCATAAATTAAGCATCAGCTAGGCCAGTAAGAGCTGAAGCTCTTTTTTTCCCTCAAAAAACTTCTTTGTTAACTGGCCAAACTACCCTTGATGTTAAAAGACAGCTGAGAGAGTTTTCACTACACCAAAAAGATGGCTATGAGGGGAAGAGGGTTAGCTGCTTCAAAATGTGTCAACATATTGAGTCCATCAAGCTGGCTGGTCCATTGTTGTATTCCCCATATTTATCTCCTTTACTGTCTATAAAGTCATTGGGAGCAGCACAGACGGATCTGAGCACATCATCGTCCTTTACTGTAACCAGGGAAGAACTGGTCCAGTAGTGTCTGCAGTATCTTGTTGGGAGCCATGGTGTAGCCCTTTCCCAGGTCATAGCGGCAGGCAGGGCAGGTGAAGACTTCAGCTCTGAAGGAGCGCTGTAAGCAACTCTGGGACATACAAAGACAGAGAAGTAAACAGTAAGAACTTTATTTTATAGTGACAGCTTAACCAGCAAAAACTAAGGAGTCACTATAGACCAAAACCTGCTCTACTACTAGCAAAAAAACAAGTCATTACCAAGCCCTCCAGAGCCTAACTCTGTTTCAATGACTAAAATACCCTCCTTATAAATGAACTCTGCTCTGCAATGGGATGTGAAACATTGAGCTTGGCAGGAATTAAACCACTGCTGAGAAATCCTCTTCATTTCTCCTAATGCCTTCCTGTGAATCGGTCATGTCCACATCTTCCTTCCAGCGTAATGGTGAGATACTACAGTTTTCCAGACTTTCCTTTCAATAGGTCTGGTGAGTATACTGGCTATATTGTTTATATAACAATCTTCATCTACCTCATGGGACGAGACTCAGTTCAGCCTTTAAGACACATGTAGAACAATACAATCTCTCACACATTGACACCAGTGCCGCCTTCCTTACTGTGTTACCACAGGCTGCTTATACACCAAGGATGTGAGCTGAATTTCAGAAATCAGAGCAAATCTGTGCCTAAACAGTAAGAGCTGCTTACTATCAAACTATTCCTTACAACTTCAACTGCATGTTATTTTGCATCTGAAAATCTTTACTGGCATCTTCAAATTCCGTGCTTTCTGATTTTGCTGCCATTCAGCTTTCTCCATGGTTTTCTAATTTCCATCATTACATCAGTCCCTTCACAGTAAGCTTTATGGTTTTTTAGGAGCAATAATCATTCTTCGTGAGCAGGCCACCCATTGCAACACAGTGATTTTTACTGGAGTAATACCTATCTTCTTGATCAGCAAACTTTCTGAGTCCTTTCAGGCTCTAACACAAATTGGACTCCAGACTCCTCACATTGTATCTAACTGATCGAGACTTTAAGATACAGAATCACAGAATCACCAAAGTTCATAGAGACCTCAAAGATCATCAATAATCTGACTTCTGTGACCCTCTTACAAAACAGACAATGCCAAGAATAGCAACATAACTTGTTCCAAATAAGCCCAAATAATTTTACTGTATTTACCTTGTATCCTTCCAATAACTCTTAGTAAGAGTGTTACACAACCATAAAATTTGATTTTATTCCTTAAGTATGCAAAATTAAATTATTGTTACTGTGCCAACTAGCTTCTGGACCCAACTAATTCCTAGTGTAATTCTACAAATCACAAAGGAATGACTGCAACAGTGAACTTCACTCATTACGTCTATCAGGAACTATACTAAATCATTTCCACTTTCGTTACACGCAGTTAAGGTGATGCAGCAATCACTGAATGCAAACTCATTGTGTATTTTTGCTCAGAATGTTATGCAGTAATTATTGTCTCTCTAAAGGAGACACGGTTTGGGCGACTGGCGTCTCAAAGCCAAGCAGGCAGACCAGACCAAAGCTGAGCATTTCTTACTTTACAGACGTTGTGCAGGCACTCTGTCGTCACTGGCTGGTAAACCAGCTCCTGGCAGCAGACACACATGAAGGACTGTTCCAGCTTTTTCAGAAAATTCTAGTTTAGAGCAAAGAAATATTGCAGTTACACAAACCCCGCTGCAGTTCTCATAATGGCCACCTATTACATACAGAACTTCTAGAAGTTAAGTCCTCCATATCCACGAGTGCACCTTCATAAAAACAATCAGGAAGCAGGTTCATGCATGTTTCATTTCCCTGCTCTTCCACAAATCAGAGATGTAATGTTTTAAAGATTATTTACCTATCTGTATGATTATTGCTACAAATAAAATTAAATAGGCCAGAGGGCTCTTCATGGCTGATCAGAAAATTTAGTAATTGTGTTTAGTAACTGTTGCTAGGATTTGCATGTCCCTGAAAGACCTCTGCTTCTCTGACAAGGGAATTTCTTCTAAGAAAGCCACTTCTGCACCTCCTCCTGTGCTTATGGATTATGACTAAGTAACTTTTCCTCTCCTCAGGCCAAATTCTCTGCAGTGTGTACACTAACATCTCTGGTTTATAACTATTCTCAGGGCATCTTTAAGGAATCTTGAGATACAGTTGTGTCAGTTGTTCTACTCATCTCTGACATAGTGATCTCCAAGTATCTCAAAAATACAAGCTGGGTAGAGCCAGATCTACATGTAATCAAAATATGGTTCTTTGTAATAATATTTTAAATACCAGATTTATCTTAAACCACGTTTTGTTTACTTAATAGGAAGGTGGTTGTTTCAAGCAGAAACGTTTACATTTTAACAGTGGAGACCCAACACTACCAGTGATTCTCATTGCCTTAAGTGGCAACCAAATGGAAATCTTACCCAAATTATGGGTAGGAATTGGTAGAAAAAGGCTTTCTTAGTAACTAAACAACTTTTAAATTACTGTTGTCTCCTTTTCACAAACACATCTCTCTATTGCCTTTCATCATGTGCAATTTTATGAGCTGAAATTCCTTCTGGTCACTACAGGCACTGCGTAGAAGAGAGATAATGGCAAATGCACAGTTCCTAAAGCAACATCCTAACAAAAACTAGTACTGCAAGTGCAAGAACAGGGAAATACTGATAATTTTTTTCCTGTTACAGAAGCATCATAAATAGCCACTGATAATTCTCAAATTAATAATGTATGTCCCTTTTTAGATATTTGAACCAATGGTTTGTTTTTCACTGATCTGAGTTTTATCAAGTTATTTTAACTTCTTGGTGCCATGATGTCTTCTGCAAAATAGCTCAAATAACTAAGAATCATACTATCAGTCAGGGTTGGAAGGGACCACAAGGATCATCTAGTTCCAACCCCTCTGCCATGGGCAGGGACACCTCACACTAGCTCAGGCTGGCCAGAGCCTCATCCAGCCTGGGCTTAAACACCTCCAGGGACTGGGCCTCAATCACCTCCCTGGACAACCCATTCCAGGGCTTCACCACTCTCATGGTGAAGAATTTCCTCCTCATGTCCAGCCTGAATCTCCCCACCTCCAGCTTCATTCCATTCCCCCTAGTCCTATCACTACCTGATATCCTGAGAAGTCCCTCCCCAGCCTTCTTTCATTCAGTGTCTAAATGAGTATGACAGTACTTCTACCTCCTTAAATATAGCAAGGTGTTATTTTCTGTCATAAAATTATTTTCTATATAAACAAAATATAGGGACTAGAAACTATCTTTATTCATGTATGATTTCTTGCATTAGCACAATACCCACATTTATTATTTCAGAGAAAAGAAGATCCCTTCAAGAATGAAAAATCCGCCTCTAACTTAAAAATGTTTTTGCATGCAAGAAAGATTTCTACTGTGCAGGCTTAAACTCGCCATAGCAAACATTTTCTTACAACCTCACATATGAAAGTAATGCTATACACAGTCTGTATTCAGCAGAAGTTCAATGAGAAAATGAAGTTTTAAGAGGGACTCAAGATTTCTAGTAACAATTTAAAAGAAAATGTAAACATTAAAATTTATTCATGCAGCAAACATACTGGTCCTTCCTTAAGAGAAGCAAGTACTTCATCCCACAGTTTCTGGTTCATACAGTCTTCTCTTATCAGCCATTGCTGCTCTTGGGTCAGCTGGAAAGCCTCTCCTTTCCCTCCATCTCCCATCCTCATGGCTTTGGGTGTACGCATAGGTTCCTTTATACCTGCTTAAGATTATAACAATCAGACACAGTAACGACAGAGTGTTAGTCTGAACTAATAAAATGGGAAGACAAAACTGTTTCTAGAAGGATAAAATATGCATTACACTCATGAAATGCAGTATTAAAATCTCTAATTAATCTCTACAACTCACATTGTTCAGCATAGTTTTGGACTGCAGCACCCAGCTGTACAAAAGGCTGTTCGCTACTAAACAGAACTCTTAAGAGTATAAACCTTGTAAGAGCAGTAAATAGGATAAGATCTCTACCCTACTTAATTACAAAGCATGTGCTTATCAGTTACATTGGTATTCTAAATAACTTTACAGTTCTGCAAAGTTTTCATGCTACTGGCTTAACATCACAGACTCACTAATGAATGCTAAAGAATTAAAAAATAAATACCATCATCAATTGTCCTTTTCTGGTTTCCATTACTCTGGCTGGTGGGCTCCTGTCTTACAGTTTGCTTTTTCACCTTATCTTTCTTCTCCTTACTAGCCATGGCTTCCAAATAACCTTCTGGATACTAAGACAGAAACACATAGATTTAAAACAAGGCCCACTGGGACACAGGAATACCCAAATATCAACAAAAGCAATTCCTAAGGAGATTTTAAAACCTTGTAACTACATATTAAAATAATTACCCCAGCATGATAAAAGAAAACATTTAAATTACTATCTATTTTCAAGAAAGCACAGTCAAGTCAAAGAATCTAATCCAGACTCAGTTGCATCAAAAGGAACCTGGTGTCCATATGTGAGCCTTTACAACTGCACAGATCAGTTAGGCAAGGCTGAACGTGATGCTGTGCTGTAATGCGTACTGCTGCCTTGCTGAGAAAATAAACACTATGTTAATTCTTTCTACCTCTCATGGATACTACAGTGCCCAAGTCCTCATGGGTCAGTTTATTTCTGTGCCTGAAACACACCAGCTGTGCAAACTCCTCAAGTCACATGGCGAGAAAAATGCATTAAAATGCACAGCTCTTTTTATTTGTCAGACAGACTCTACTATAAAAACAGTTGCTTGCAGAAATTCTTTCCAAGCCTACAGATCACAAAATCGGATTCCAAGTCTTGATTTTTCAATCCATATATGCAAAGGAATTCATTGCAAATGTAGAAAGCTTCATCCACTGTTCCTTCTGCTGAGTCACTACTATGGGACTCCTTCAGTCTGTAGATAATGGGTAGTGATTTTTGGCATTAAATTCTGTGAAGTACAGTGAAGTACAAGGGCAAAAAAAGGGGGTTTCATTTAATTGACTTCTATTTCTGGAACTCATTTACTGGAACTGAGAATAAAAACAACTCTGTGAGTCCTGATTCAAACCTGTACGCTCAGACCCAGTTTCTTTGTACGCTCCATCCCTTCTGAAGTCCAAGGCGCAGGCTCAATGTCATCTCTCCTCAGAAGATATCGCCAAACTAAAAATCCACATTTTCCAATTTCTGGCCAATACTTCACCACCTAAAGACCCATGTAACATTACTGCCATTATTTTACCACAAGCCAAGCACATGCATATAGTCATACATTAATTATTCAACGAGAACTGAGAGGACTAAGTTGTACATTACTATTACACAGCAGCTCTTCCCTCAGAGGTGAAATGTTTGCATTTTTGATAAATACAGTGCTCTTGAAAGGCACACACTTTTACTTTTACACAAACCTGTACACCAAAAAGTCATTAAATGTATAAAAACCTGCAATATAGCTGGAAGGAGTGAGGAAATAATTCCTAGGGATGGATATGACTCAGTAGACATATATAATGTAGCTTACATAATCTCTATACTAGTACCACTGTTTGGAATAATTTCATTTCTGTATTTTGCAGAATAAGCTAAGGCTAAAAAGCTATGAGAGAATTGTTTATTTTAAGTAGTAATCAAGAATTTGCTCTGTAACACATGAGACTTTTTAAAGCAGCTGAAGAAAACATCTACGTTGCAGTCAACAGAAACCAGAATACCTTGTAAATGCCATCATATCTGTTGCCTTCCTCTGGAGCATATTTGCTGATTCGCCGTCCTTTGGAACTGCGCACCACTCTGACTGGCTTACCAGCTCTCCAGTTTTTAGACTCTGCTCCATTTTTATCATCCAGTGGGGCATCACAGTTGAGGGCTAGTGCCCTAGAAAGAGATTTATAAATCTTTGTAGATTAGATTGCATCACACAACAGATTTTTGAGAATTAACATAATTAAGTCATGTCTATTTCCCTTGACTACATATGCTTTATCAAGTAGCAAAGAACTTTTCAGCATATTCTTTAACAACTGTAGGACCAAGAGAAGCAACGAGGTCTATACATGGCAAGAAAAAAACAAAAGGAACACAACACATTTTGTTGTCAAGCTCCGGAAGAAAACTCAGATGATATTGTTAAGTAAAACAAGCCAAACATTCTAGATAGAACAATTTTCACTTTTAAAAACAATATAAAAATCAGACTCAAAATAAACCGTGGATCCCAGAATGGAGTGTGGCTTAGAAACAGTCACAGTACAGGTACAAACCCCATGCTGTATGGAACAGTAAGAGACAGGTGTATCATACCAAGTTTAAAAGTGATATACAAAAATAAAACTTGAAAAGGGAGAAGTATCTGGACAAACCAAACCAATACTGACTCAACTAGAAAGTATCGTCATAATCTTCAGAATCAAAGTGCTTGAAAACATGTATCAAAATCAGTAACTGTGCTGTGTGAGAGATTATGCTCTTAGAAATAGAAAAGGATATAGAACATTTTGTGCAAGTCAGGCTTTTAAAGCGTGTGAAAGCACTTCAAGCAGATGTCTAACTCCACTTTTGGTCCTGTATCTTTTTATTCAAGTATCTGTTTTGGTAAAGCAACACCTGATTCCTTGCTTTTCAAAGAAAATTATGATGGAAGAAAGGTCTAATAAAATAGGGAAGATTTATTTTAACACAGTAGTATTAATACACTTTCTTCCTACTCAAATTTCACAGTCAATTTAATCACTGAAGGTGAAACTTAAAAAGAAACACCCAGAATAGAAAAATTCCACCCAACTTCTCACTAAATTAAAACAGAGTCTCTGGAGGATATTGTAGGACAGTTCCACAGACATGAATACTAGACTAGCTGCAATGGCAATACAGGGCATGTATTTCACTGAGGTGAGCGTCTCCTCAAATCAACAAAACATAAAGATTGATAAAATGCCTCTTAGCAGCAAGGGGCACCACTATTTACAAAAGCAGCACATACTGGAGTAAATGAATATAGCAAAATGTTAGGTTTAAATCAAAGCACTACAACCAAGCTCTTTGTTTCGGAAGACTTTCTGATTTTTCCTTCAAAACTTACCTATTCATGTGTGTCAATGTCTGATCAAATGAATGTTCCCCAATCCTCTTATTACCAGAAAGATCTCTACCTCCACTCCCAGTGTACGTGAATTCATCTCCCGATCCTGTGAGAAGATTTTCCTTCATATTAACACTCCAGAGTAATGCAACACGGTTTGGAAAAAAATGCAACTTGCATTTTCATGGCATGGAAAGATGTGTTTCAAATTGCAGCCTCACTGTGCCTCGACAGCAGTTGTGCTGGCACAAAGCTACTTGTCTGGACATAACACATTCGCCAGAAAATACTTCTATAAAAACTGCCTGCCTTAACAAATTGGACTTTTGCATATTTTAAAAAGATGGGTTTGAAGTAAATAAACACATAGTTCTGAGGCAAAGAGTACATACTAGCAAGGGGATACTTGCTCTAGAACTTTCATTTAGTTTACAAGAAAATAATGCTTGTAAAATACATAATAAATACCTCAGAGTCATAACTTCAGTTTATGCAAAGGCTTAAGTGCTAATAAGTACAAAAACCTCTGCCTTATATACAAGGCAGGTGCTTTAGTGCAATGCTAATTCTAGCTCTTCCCAGTTAGTAATTCAAATTAGATACACATTTTGCAGTAATAGCGTATTTCCTACTTGGAGTTTTCTTTAAACCAAAGGATTTACCATGAACCCTAAAAACAGTCACAATCTACACACACAATAAATCAGGCCAGCATTACTATTTTCTTTAGGACATGTGTCACAGCTCATAACTACTCCTGGCAAAATGAAGTATTTCTAGGAACACATATAATCTACAAATACATTTAGGATATCTGTTTGGAGATGCAAATTTTGTACAAAGCGTGAAGATAAATATTGAATAGGAAAAAATGTTTATATTAATTTTTATGGCAAAAGCCATGACAAGTAAGTGATGCACAAGACAGAGAATCCTTTGAGTACAGTAACTACAGACAGGAATACAGCCTATGACAAGCAGAAGTGGAATGGGGATACTGGGAGACCTACAGAACCTACTTCCCTCATGGTTATGGTGTTTACTTTGAAAGTGGACTATGTCAAGAATGTTCACACAACTCATTATTTGAGATCTTTTAATGAGTAATCACTCATCAAAACAATTTCTCAGCAGGCTGGAGTTCTGCCTATAGAGAATGATCTTCCTACCACCCGTAACAACATACAATAAATAGCCTGCATGTGACACATGTATTTTTTTTTCTCAAGAGGATCAGAAAGCAGAGCTTAATATACAGATAGTGTTACAAATTCTGCATTCAACAATTAATGAAAACATTTGGCAAAAGAATTATTGATGCCTCTAAGTTCTTCAAAAAACAAAGCAACTGTCCAAAAAGCTATTAAAAGCAGTTTTCTATTCCCATCTTTTCCTTCTTCCTATCTTTTCCTCATTTTCTTATCATATGTTATTCTGCCCTTTCTCTTCTGCTTTCTACAACTTAATTCAATTTTTTTGCACCAAAACTTACTTTCAACAGTTTGCAACACTTTTGCCATTCTGTCTTCTCTGCCTTGTGTTTCTCTTTTTATGTTGTCTCCATAAAATTTTTCGATGTCCTGTTTGTAAAGTTTGATTACTTTATCGTGCAAACAAACTTCAGACACAGTAGCACTGACCTAGTATCTCCTATGAGATCTGCAACTGCAGTGCACTTCGGCAGGACCACAGGCACCAGCCCCTGTGGAACGGCACATCCCCTCTGTCACCCCGAGACAGCTTTCCTCTCCTGAGAGGCTGGCGAGGTGTGGGTGCAGACTGCTGCAGCGGCAGTGCTTTCACCAGAAGGAGGGAGGTGCTGAGTCATGTGGGCTCATTCCTGAAGTGCACTCCAGTTAGGTCCCGTGGCCAGGGATAGGGATGGTGGCAACTCACTGCAAAGCTGTTTTCAAAAGATCTGTGTCGACCCAGGCTGAGGTCGAGCTTAAGCAGGCAGGTGTCCAGGCAACTGGCTGCAGAGAGTGCTGGAGCCTGGCACCTGAAATGGAGGGCAGTGGAGATAACACCTGCATTAGGTGTGAGCAGCTCAATTATCTGCTTAATCTAGTGGCTGAACTGAAGGAAGAAGTTGCTAGACTTAAGAATGCAAGGGAATGTGAAAGGAAGTTGGATTTGAGGAACCAGGCTCTCAAGACTCCCCGAGCAGAGGGAGGTGACCCAAGATGCAGCAGGGAATGGATACAGGTCCCTCTTAGGAGAGGCAAAGTAAAACCCTCACGGCTCCCCTCACCTTCCCAGCTGCCCTTGCAAAACAAGTATGGGGCACTGGAAGTTGAAGGTGAGGTGATTGAGAAGACAGAAGACACACCATCCAAGGTGTTGCCTAAAGCAAAACAGCCTGCTGCCCACATCAGGATGTGTTGCCTTTAAAAAAAACAAAGTAGATGGCAATTGTTATTGATGATTCCCTCCTGAGGGGAACAGAGGGCCCCATATATCAGCCAGATCCTTCCCACAGGGAAGGCAGCTGCCTCCCTGGGGCCAGGGTCAGAGATGTTACCAGTAAGCTGCCTAGTCTGGTGAAGTCCTCTGATTACTATTCCTTCATAGTTACACAGGTAGGGAGCGAAGAGGTTGAAACCATAGGTCCAAAGGCAATCAAAAAGGACTTCAAGGCTCTGGGAAAACTGGTTGAGGGATCAGAGGCCCAGGTAATTTTATTCATCAATACCCTTAGTTGCAGGAAGGAATACTGAAAGGAACAGGAAAGCAGGTCTAATGAACAAGTGGCTCAGAGGCTGGTGCCACCAACAGAATCTTAGGGTTTTTGATCTTGGGGAACTTTCTATGGCACTGGGTTCACTAGAAACAGATGGAGTACATCTGTCCCAGAGGGGGAGAAAAATCCTTGCACATGAGAACAGTCTATCCCACTGAGGGAAAAGGGTTCTAGCAAGAGAGTTGGCTGGACTCATTGACAGGGCTTTAAACTAGATTCGAAGGGGGAAGGGGCTGAAACCAGTCCCCCTAGACAGGAGTCTGAGGGTGGTAAGCTGGAGCCAGGGGTGAAACCAGCAGTCCAGCTGAAGTGCATGTACACTAATGCATGCAGCATGGGTAACAAACAAGAGGAGCTGGAAGCCATGTTACAGCAGGAAAGTTATGATGTAGTTGCCATCACAGAAACGTGGTGGGATGACTCACATGACTGGAGCACAGTAATTGATGGTTGCAGGCTCTCCAGGAGACAGGCAAGGGAGAAGGGGTGGAGGGGTGGCCCTGTACATGAGGGAGGCTCTAGATGCCATGGAACTAGAGATTAAGGATGATCAAGTTGAGTGCCTGTGGCTGAGAATTAGAGTGAAGGCCAACAAGGCTGACATCCTGGCTGGAGTCTGTTATAGACCACCCAACCAGGATGAAGAGTTTGATGAATTCTTTTACAGGCAGCTAGAGGCTGTCTCAAGATCACCAGACCTTGTTCTTATGGAAGATTTTAACCTGCCTGGTATCTGCTAGGAACTCAACACAGCAGAGAGGAAGCACTACAGAGGATTCTTACGAGTGCATGAAGGATAGCTTCTTACCCCAGCTGTTGTGTGAGCCTACCAGGGGTAAGATTTTCCTTGACCTCCTTTTTACCAATAGAGAAGGGCTGTTGGGAGATGTGGTGGTTGGAGGCTGTCTGGGGTCCAGTGACCATGAAATAATAATAGAGTTTTCAATTTGCAGTCAAGCTAAGAGGGGCAGCAACAAAACCTCCACTCTGCACTTCCAGAGGGTGGACTTCAGGTTACTCAAAGAACTAACTCAGAAGGTTCCTTGGGAAACAGCCCTTAAAAACAAAGGGGTCCAGGAGGGCTGGACCTGCTTCAAGGAAGAATTCTTGAAGGTGCAGGAACAGGCTGTGCCAGTGCGCCGGAAGATGAGTCACCGGGGCAGACGGCCAGCCTGGATGGGTAAGGAACTTCTGAGTGAATGAAGGGGAAAAAGAGGGTGTATCATCTTTGGAAGGAAGGAGAGGTAACCCATGAAATGTTTAAGGATGTTGCTAGGCCACGTAAGAAAAAAAAATAAGAGAGGCAAAAGGCCATTTAGAGCTTAGACTGGCCTCTGCTGTGATGGACAACAAGAAATCCTTTTACAAATATGTTAATGGCAAGAGGAGGGGCAAGGACAACCTGCACTCCTTAGTGGACACAGAGGGGAACACAGTAACTAAAGATGAGGAAAAGGCAGAGGAACTTAACACCTTCTTTGCCTCAATTTTTAATAGCAGGATAGGTTGTCTTCCTGACAGCTGGCCTCCTGAGCTGGCAGATGGAGTCAGGGAGCAGTATGGTTCCCCAGTAATCCAGGAGGAAGTAGTTAGAGACCTGCTCATCCATTTGGATCCCCACAAGGCCATGGGACCAGATGGGATCCATCCTAGGGTGCTGAGAGAGCTGGCAGATGAGCTGGCCAAGCCACTCTCCATTATTTTTCAGCAGTCCTGGCTAACTGGAGAGGTCCCAGAAAACTGGAAGCTGTCCAACGTGGTGCCCACCCACAAGAAGGGCCGGTTGGACAAGCCAGGGAATTCTAGGCCTGTCAGCCTGACCTCAGTGCCAGGCAAGATTATGGAACAGGTCACCTTGAGTGCAATCACGCAGCACTTACAGGATGGCCAAGGGATCAGGTCCAGCCAGCATGGTTGATGGTAGGCTGAACATGAGCCTGCAGTGTGCCCAGGCAGCCAAGAAGGCCAATGGCATCCTGGCCTGCATCAGGAACAGTATGGCCATGAGGAGCAGGAGGTCATTGTGGCCCTGTACTCAGCACTGGTTAGGCCACACCTTGAGACCTGTGTCCAGTTCTGGGCCCCTCAGTTTAGGAAGGATGTTGTCTTGCTGGAGCGTGTCCAGAGAAGGGCAACAAAGCTGGTGAGGGGTTTGGAGCATAAGCCCTATGAGGAGAGGCTGAGGGAGCTGGGGTTGCTTAGCCTGGAGAAGAGGAGGCTCAGAGGAGAGCTTACTGCTGTCTACAGCTACCTGAAGGGAGGTTGTAGGCAGGTGGGGGTTGGTCTCTTCTCCCAGACAACCAGCACCAGAACAAGAAGACACAGTCTCAGGCTGTGCCAGGGCAGGTCTAGGCTGGATGTCAGGAAGAAGTTCTTCACAGAAAGAGTGATTTTCCATTGGAATGGGCTGCCCAGGAAGGTTGTGGAGTCCATGTCACTAAAGTGTTTAAGAAGGGACTGGATGAGGCACTTGGTACCATGGTTTAGTTGGTTAGATGGTGTTGGGTGATAGGTTGGACTCGATGATCTCGAAGGTCTTTTCCAACCTGGTCTGGTCTATTCTATTCTATTCTATTCTATTCTATTCTATTCTATTCTATTCTACTCTAGTCTAGTCTAGTCTAGTCTAGTCTAGTCTAGTCCTAGCCTAGCCTAGCCTAGCCTAGCCTATGTTGAGGCATCTGAGTGGAATATGAGCCCAAAGCTCTAGTAGTATAAGCCTGTTATCCTCAGACATAAAACACAAGCAGGTGGTCTGTTTTATAAAATTATACTCCACTATTTAATGTTGCTACATAATCAGTTTCTAGTTGAACAATGTTCTCATGGAGAAAGAGAAAAATAACATTTTTAATTCTACATAAGCATTTTACCATATTATCTTCATGGATTGCTTTTATGCAGTAGCTGATACGGACATTAGCTACTCCAAACTACTCCAATATCAATTATCTGAAAATAGCTCTCAATTATTTTCTCTTTCTAATAACACCTCTGGTATTATGCTCAGATTCCTAAGTTTGGTACCAGCATACACATAAAAGTTGCATGTATCAGTTAGTAAAATATGCTATTATGAACACAAAGTCTTAATCAATGGTGCAGGGTCTAGTTGGAGGCCTGTTGCTAGCTGGTGGTGTTCCACTGGGGTCAGTAGTGGGTCCAGTCTTGATCAACATGCTCATCAGTGAGCTCACTGATCACACTGATCTCAGAAGTTTGCTGATGATACAAAACTGGCAAGAGTGGCTGATACACCAGATGGCAGTGCAAGACCTGGACAGTTAGACAGAAGGAACCCTTGCGAAGTTCAACAAGGGCCAAGGGAAGAGTCCTGCTCCTTGGAGAGAATAATCCGTGCCTCAGCTAGTGGCTGACTTGCTGGAAAGCAGCTCTGTGGAGAAGGACCTGGGAATGCTGGTGGGCAACAAGCTCATCATGAGCCAGCTGTCATGGTAGGGCCAAACAGCTCCAGCACAAACCCAGACAGACCCTCATGTGTCTAGACACGGTCCTCCTCTCCCCACTCCTTCCTGCAGAAAGTCAGGGTAATGTGGGAAAAGGAACAAAGGGGACAGGACCTTGTGTGTCTGGTAAACAGCCTGTATCTGGGGTAAGGGCACGTGTACTGGTCACTGCACCTGCCTGACCAGGCCTGTGTTTCTGTCTTGTATGGCCACAGCCTGGCAGAACCCCTTCTCATGCGTAACTATGTGCTGGCTTCAGTTGCCCTATTGGCCCAATCAAATCCTTGTGGGTGACTAACCTGCCAGACATCTGCTGGGAACTTAGCAGAGAGGAGGCAGTGCAGAAGGTTCCTAGAGTGTATGGAGGACAGCTTCCTGATGCTGCTGTTAAACAAGTGCACCAGGGGTCAGGCTCTGCTTGATCTGCTGTTCTCAAATAGAGAAGGGCTGGTGGGAGATGTGATGGTGCAGCAACCATAAGATAGTGAAGTTTTCAATATGCAGGGAAATAAGGAGGAGCAATAACAGAACCCTTACTTTGGACTTCCAGAGCGCAAACTTCAGGTTAAGTTATTTGGAGAGTGCCCTGGGTAGCAGCCCTTAAGAACAAAGGTGTCCAGGATGGTTGGACCTACTTCAAGCAGGAGCTCTTGAAGGCACAGGAACAGGCTGTGCCCACATGACAAAAGATGAGCTGGCGGGGAAGGCAACTGTCCTGGATGAGCAAGCAGCTCTTGAAGGAATTAAAGGAAAAAAAGAGGAAAGGGGGAATGCAACTCGTGATATGTTTAAGGATGTTGTTAGACCATGTAGGAGAAAAATTAGGAAGTCAAAGGCCCAGTTAGAAATCAAGGTGGCCACTTCTGTAAAGGACAATAAAAAGCATTTTTATAAATATAGTAATGCTAAAAAGAGGGGCAAGAAGAACCTGCACTCCTTATTGGACCTGGAGGGGAACACTGTAACTAAAGATGAGGAAAAGGCTGAGGTACTAAATATGTTCTTTGCCTCCATTTTCAACAGTAAGGACTTCAGGATAACTGGCCTCTTGAACTGGTAGATGGGGTCAGGGAGCAGTGCAGTGCCCCTGAAGTCCTGAAATAAATTAAACAAATTCCATAACACCAGCAATATGCTCTTGTGGCCAAGAAGGCCAACAGACTCCTGGGATGCATAATGAAAAGTGTGGCAAGCAGGTCACACAAGGTTCTCCTCCCCTCTACTCTGCCATTGTGTCCTGTTCTGGGCTCCCCAGTTTCAGTCAGAGTATACTAGAGAGTCCAACATAGGGTCATGAAGAAGATGAGGGGACTGAAGCACCTCTCTTACAAGGAGGGACTGAGAGAAGTAGGACTCTTTAGCCTGGAAAAGCTAAGAGGGATCTTATTAATGCATATAAATATATAAGGGATGGAGGTCATGAGAATCGTGCTAGACTCTTCTCAGTGGTAGCCAGTGATATGACAAGGGGCAACAGGTACAAGCTAGAATGCAGGAGGTTTCACTTGAACTTAAGGAGAACCTTCTTTACTTTGAGGGTGATGGGACACTGGAACAGGCTGCCTGGAGACGTAGTGGAGTCCCTGTCTCTGGAGACTTTCAAAACCAACCTTGATATGTTCCTGCACAACTGGCTCTGGGTTCACCTGAGTTGATAAGGGGATTGAACTAGTTCTGGGCATTCAGAAGTCCCTCCCAACCTCTAGTGTTCTGTGATTCTTTAAGTTTCTAGATGAACTTCAACCTCCAGTCTGAACAACAACAACAAAAAATCAAATTGGCTTTTATTTATAAAAGAAACCTTATAATTTCATCATTTCATCACCTCCTGGATTAATCAGTTTCACCTCAGTAAAACATGACAAATAAAGATGATATTTTGATTAATACGGCAAAGCAAAATAAAAAAGCACTAAGCCTTTTAAAATGAAGATATTCAATCCAAGACAAATATTAACTATCAATAATATTTGAAAGGCTTTTCCTTACCTAGTAGTAGTGATACCTGAAAATGGATTATGTCATCATTCATCCCCATTAAAGTCTCACAAGACTGTATGAATGTAAGTGATGACAGAATTAGTCTGTCTGTCCAATTGTCTGATTTATTTTTGATAATTTCATGGTTTAGCACTGCAGAAAAAGGTGTCCATCAAATCAGTAAAAAAACCTTGCATTAAATGCAGAGCTTAGATATCTCATAACCAGTATTTCTGAGTCTTCCTCACAAATGATCTTGACAGCAAGAACCTGATGGTAGTGTGGGATTACTTAGCAGACGAAAACAGTTTTTTGAGACAACATGTTGTTAATTACAATTATCTTTGACTATTTGTTGGAGATTGCTGATTGTGTCTCTGAGTCTTGCAATCTCTATGAGGAATTTAATTAGCCTACCTAAATGCTAGTTAAAGCAAGGCAAGAAAAATTTCAATATCTGACATTAGTTCATCTCCATATATATAATTACAATTTGTTACTTTCATCCCTCTTTCCTCTGCTCTATTTAAATAAATGCTTAATATCACAAAAATTACTTTTTGTAAGTTAATTTGAAAAACTGATGAAGTTCAGCATCAAAGTCATGGTTTGACACAACAAAGATTAGTAAAATTACACTAATCCTTCAGAATGCTATGGAGGGAACAGATTCATGATATGACATATAAGACACTAATATGATTTCTCTTGAAAATATATGAATTTCAGAAAGAATTTCAGTATGTTCAGAGAGACTATTTCTTGGACAGCAAATAATACAAAAACCAAAGCTAGATGGTGATTTGTGAAGGACTGGCAACATTTATTTCTACTTTCTAATCTGCTCTATCATTATATGAAATGGGTTCCTCAGTGCTTTAGAAACAACCGTGTATGCAAATTCCTGCAAGTTAACTTTGGAAAACCACAGGCAGGAACAGCACTGGCAAAGATTCCATAATTCATTGTGACAGAAGCTGACAAGCAGCAAAATAAGACTACTTTGCCAGATCCAGCAGTAGCAGTAAAAAAACAACAAAAAGTATCTTTGTCACACAACAAGGCTTTTCAGAATTTGAATGTAATTCTGCATGTAATGCAAGTACAGAGGAGACAACAAAATTCAGAAAATGCAAGGAGTTTTTTTAGCATTAATTATCATTTTGTATGGACTGAAAGATAATATAGAATAATAGAAAAGATGGAGAGGAAACTCTTGCAACATAGAAGCTGTCCTGCAAAGCTGAAACTCTGGTAAGAACTAAGTATTAAAGCTACTACTCTACAAGTTGTCAAGTACGTCCTTAGTATTCAAGGAAACAAGTGGACAAATAGACACGTATGTGGTAGATGTAGTGAGATACACAAATGTTTTCACATTGTGTTGGAACTCCAAGCAAGTCCCAAAAGCAGTAGGGCTCTCTGACCTTGGAAATATGACAGCTTTTGAAAAGGCAAGTTTCATGGCATCAAGCGTCAAGTTTTCAGCTACATATTCAATTCAGGAAGCTCACAATAGAGAGGTTCTCAATGTTAACAGCTGTAATGAACTTGTTATGTTGGATTCTCAGTACTGAAAAACCAAGTGTGAAAACTAGAAAGGAACTGCTCCCTTGGTAACATAGTCAGCACGGCATAGTAATTCAGAAAAATCGCTTCTGTACCAGGGCTCACACTGGATTCAAATGACCCAGCTAAATCCAGCAAACTGGTTAACAAAGCAGCAGATCGTAGGCACGTATCTAGGCAAGCTGCTAGTCACTATCATCTTTTGGATATAAACTACTCAGGTGTAAGACTCCAATTGCTACTTAATTTGGATTTAAAGCCATTTAAGCATGCAATTCACTACAGAACTGCACCTTTGGCACTGGTGAATTCATCAAGTTCTCTCACTGTACAATGCACACTGTGCAGAGGTTGTAAAATACTATATTCTCCTCAGAGTCCTCAGGAAAATCTGTGGAGACAAGTAACTGTTCATTTTCAATTGTACTATTTCAGACAAGTGGAATAACTTGTCAGCTGGACTGACACCTTAGAACGGATTAATGCAAAGGCCCAGAACATTTAAAATGGACAGTAAGCCATTTCATGAAGTGGTTTGTGAATTACATATTCCAGGCACTGAATGAATTTGGTCTAAAACATCAACGAACTTAAGCAATGAGTATGTTTGCCTGGTGTCCTTTTATTAGAGAAGCTATTCTCTTTATACTCTCAGAATATTTTACAAGAAGAGGTGGATGATCACAGCAGGTATTATTCTCTAAATTATTTTGAATTTCAGTTTAGAGATTTCCCACATGATCTTATGCAGAATTATTAAAGAAACAATCTTTGTCAGATAAACCTAGGCACACCACACAATTAATTTATCATCTTACAACATTACCCAACCCAGCAGAAATACAGATCCTGAAACTTCTGAAAATAAACAGCTGTTTTGACCTTGGTGTGTAACAACAGCACAAAGTAAGAGGCAATTTTTCACGATGAAAGTGACATTTCTTTGGTTAATTGCTTTGATGAACAGCCAAGTCCAAATACTTTCACCACAAACACCGTGACTGCACAATCACTGTTAATGCCCAATATATAGTTTTGAATGCTAGTCTATTCTGAGAAATTCTTGTATTTTTTCATTCCTGAAAGTCTTCTCTATTTTTTCAACTAATGTTCCTATTATGGTTAGTTTCAAGAACAAGACCAGGAGATTAGCGATATTAACATACTCAAGATTCTAAAGCTAACTATACTGTATCTTAGATAGGCAAGACTTGTAGCTTGTTGCTAGAAGTCAAGGTTAAATATTTACAAGAGGGAGATTAATGTGCAGACATTTTCCACATACGCAATTAAGAATGAGGTAAAACTTCAGGTGCAAAACCAGTGCTCATTGCTAAACTATGACTGCACCCCTTGTCAGTCTCAAGGGCAGATAGTGTACTGACAGGATTGTCATTACTGAGCACTCCAATACATCCAGAACATCCCAACTTGAGCAAAGTTATGGACAAGTTTGGATGTGCAGGACAGTGCACTCCCAAAGGCGCAGTGTAAGAAAAGCACAGTCTGAAAGCTGAACTCTATTCCCTGCAATATATTTTTGCAATTACTTTTACCCCAACAGATAAATGTTAATTTAAAGCCATAAGAAGAGCATTAAGGTGGCACATCAGCAGTGTGCATAAATAGTGCATAAAGTCTACAAACATACAGCAAAAACAGTCTGCCAAAATCTTTCTGTTTTGGAAAAAAACAATTACACATGAATACCTAAGTCTTACTACTGAAATTCAAGTAAGAGTCACCTATCTTTTCTCGTTTTCATGCAATAGTGACTAGACATGAGCAGAAGATTTTATCAGAATTTTTATTTCAAAGTTTCATTTGTGGAGAGGTACTGTACTTAAGATACTTGTAAGCACAGAACTGGATTACTCTGTATATATTCCTATAGGAGTTTAATTTCAACCTTTTCCAAAATCAGCAAAATTGGAAGTAAATCTGGAAGCAAAATCTGGTGTATGACAAAAGAACTGAAGAGAAACTAATTCCAAAAATGCATGTAGGAAAAAATCCCTAAACCTTAAATTCTGTATTTTGAGAAATGAAGCTGATAGTAACATAAAATTTTAGGGTATCTTCTGCCATATTTCACCCCAGCTATGCCTCTTCAAAACTGCATATGTCATCTAGTATGTAACAGTACTTAGGTGTCCACAATAACCTCAATGTCACTTACATGAACTGGGAAAGACATGCAAAGGATCCATTAAGTTTATTAAATAGAATAGTTACAGCAATTGACAAAAGGGGACATCAGTATTACCACAAAAAAGAACTGGAGTATACAGCATACCAACCAGGCAGGTGCAGTTACTCAGCACAGTACTTTCAGGATCATCCACTGGCTATGGGTCCCAGAACATGGCTGGAAGTTAACTCCAAGGACATAGTATGCACACACCCCAGTACCACCAAGTACCTTCTCACGAGACTTGTTCAAAAAGAGACACAGACACTTTCAGAGGCAATACTCTGCAGCAGTTAGTAGGTGCTGTTGGCAACGAATACATTACATTCTGATGCTATTTCAGTTATTTATTTTGTTCTTCAGTGTTGTTTTCCCTTGAGATTAACAGCTATGCATGTTTTAAAGAAATCAGATTGCTTATTGCTTTATCCTTCACCTGATGGAGCAGACCTGCAGAATGTACCCTATGCAAACATTATTTAATTGTAGAAAACAGTAATCTATTCATAAATAAATAAATGCTGGTCAACACCATGAGTTCAAAGTCAGATTCAGTTGCAATTTTGTTTAGCAACATAATTGCTTTTGTTGCTCTGCTCAGTTGTTAACATCAAAGAAGAACATTTTTAGAATGCCTTTAGGGATTGTAATACAAGATACGAAGACTTTCCTAAGAAATTCTGAAAGTGATCATCAGCAGGAGTCAAGAACCTTCAGAACTTCAAAGAATCAACATGCACCTTTTATTCTTGCTTCTTTAAAATAAATGTTTCACATATTTGCAAACACAGCAAACCTAAAGGAAGAGGCATCAATCTGTCTTGAAAGCAACAATGTTCAAACTAGAACAAAAACCACGATTTGCACATAATTACATTAGATTTATAACAATAATAAATACAGATTGCAAAAGTGTACTGAAATTTCACTACCTTAAGCAAAGTAAACTCCAGCTGCAATTGACAGATTTTGCTTGAGTGTAAGTATGAGCATAAGCGTTCTTTTAAGAAATACTTTCTTACATGCCTCTCCCCAAAACAGTAAAAATTATTCAGCTTGTTACCAGTTATTTTTTTCACAGTCCTATTTGCTTAAGCATTAGTTTCAGCACCAAGAACAAACACCTCTTTACAAACACTGATACATTACAACAGCAAAGCTGCTTCTTGCACACACAACTTACCACTTCATCTTCAAATCCTCCAGCTAGTACAAGTGAATAAGCTCCATCATTACTGCGCCCATGAATTCCACCCACATGTGGTCTGTGAACACCTGCTTCGCTCACCTGGCAAAAGAGAAAAGCCAGTCTCTAGCATTTTTTTCAAAGAACCAGCCATCTACAATAACTTCTTACAATCACTTTTCAGCTTAAAATATTGTAGAGGCATGTCTATGTAAATACTTAATGTAAGATTGCCATTAAAAGTGAGAACTCCACACATTTTTAAGGTAGATGAGTCAAAAGTAAAGAAGACTGCATGCTAGCAAAAAGTTCTTCACCATGGCAGTGGTGAGACCCTGGAACATGTTGCCCAGGGAGGTGGTCAAAGCCCCTTTCCTGGAAGTTAAGGCCAGGCTGGATGGGGTTCTGAGCAACCTGATCTAGTGTGAGGTCAACCTGCCCAAGGCAGGAGGGTTGGAACTGGATGATCTTTGAGGTCCCTTACGACCCTGACAATTCTGTGAAGAACAATATAGGACACTAGTGACACTGGAAGATTTAAAGGTGCACTTTCTTCTTTGGGAAAAATCTCCATGATTCTTTCCATAGGCAGTATGTACTCACTACTATACTCCACTTGCAGTCATTTAGAACAATTCAAAGCAGATAGAGATCTGCCAGTTTGCTAACTAACATTCTATACTTTTCAACTAAGGAAGATCTCAGAAATGCATGTAAACATGCTGTCAGATTTGTAACAGCAGAGAGGAGTACTATCACACCGCCTCGAGAAACAGAAGGAAGACACTGCAACAATGTATGGATCACAAGCTAGGTCTCCAGTCACTGTGACTCTCTGATAACATATGTGCAACTAAACTGCAAACAGATTACCAGAGAGCTGCAGCTGTATCACAGACTGGCAACATCATTTTAAAGTCTGCTGAAACATCTCTCCCACAAAAATATATTTAGTAATTGTTTTAAACTACCAAATAATATTAAAAACAACAACAACAACAACAAAACACCACACACAAAAACCCCTTACTAATACAAAACAGGCTACATATTAAATGGTGTATTTTTTCACTACATGATGCTAAAATTACTATTGATCAAATGAAGATACACAGCAGAAAACCAACTAGGATCCTTCTTCCTACCTTCATATCCTCCTTCAGATTTTGACTTTGCCTAGCTTTCTCATCCTGCCTCTCTCACTCTTGAAATCCTTTTTCAACCTACGACTAGATTGTATTGTAAAATCAGTGTAGGTTGAAAGTTGAAACCTTCACTACTAGCAGCATTACTTCCAATGTTCTGATCATAATAGGCTTGCTTTATTTAGTCTTGGTGAGAATAGCAATTGTCAATCTAAATTTACTTTAGTGTTCAACCCATTCATTATTTTTCTTACCTACTTCAAATACAGCCAATACTGAAACAACATACCTGGACTCTGAATTTCCAGGTAGTCCCAACAGGAACACCAGGTATAGGTCCATAATGATTTGAAGGAACAATAGTGCACTCCTTAGTACGACCAACACAGGCCATGCCCTAAAAATACATCAGATTAAATGAATTAATATTATAATATTGAAGACTATTTGCAAATGCCATGCAGATACCAAGAAATCTGATCACTGTAACTAACACATATTCCAAAATATGTTAACAATTGTTTAAAAAAATGTTAATTACATAATAGATGTTTATGGGTTTGGAGGAAGGATCAGGGTGTTTGGGGTCTTTTTGTTTTGTTTGTTTTTACCTCTAGTCACCTTAATGATTCTTCCATTGCTTTAAATGCCAGTATATAGTGGGCAGGATTAAACATTCTCTTACTGCCTGTGCAGCTCAGTACTGAATTTTGTGTAGTGCGTATGTAAGTGGAATTACAGTGTAGCACATACATGAACAATCAGAGTTAACAGCTATTTCTAAAACAGACTCTACCTTGCCCCAGTCTCTCTGGCTTTCAGTACTGGCAGATGGCATCTTTGCTTTCTTTTTACTTTGTTTGAGCTTTTCTCCAGCCTTTACAACTTCATTAGAATCATTTTTGCAGGAAGGACAATACCTAAAAAAAGGTTTTAGCAAATTCTCAATTACTTCACAATAATGGCAATACATTTCTTGCAGCCAAAATAGTGTCAGTTTATCTTGACTGAATACTTCAAGCTAACAAATATATACCAGTCTTAAGCAGCTGAAGCCTATGGAATAAAAAACAAACCAAACATGAACAAATACTGTCAACTTTTTTAAAAGGGCATTGAAATATCTTTCAAAGTAGAGTGCTAAAGCCAAAACTTTTAATTATTCTTTCTCATATGATATGTGAGAAGTCCCTCTATCTTCATTCTGCCCTCCATCATTTAGATCACACACAGAATACAGCTGAGATTAGACTACGCTGATAACCAATACTCACACTTGTTTCTACATCCTGCCCACTCTACCCTTTTTTTTTTTTGCTTCTAGTGCAATAAATTTCACTGCAGACAGCTTCATGTCAGAGTCAAGGTTTTATGTAATACATGTACACACACATGCAAATGCATGCACACACACTCACTCCACAACACTGAAGGCATTTGGAATACAGTGCTGAGCCTCATTCCAGCTAACAAGAAGCCTGGTAGGAAAGCAGAAGATACTAACACATAGTGACTACAGCAAAGAAAGGGAGCACACTGGTCCTTCTGCTGCTTCTAGTACATTTTTATCCAACTCCAGGATTGTCAATATAAAGGCAATTCTCCATGTTTCTGGCTCCCATGTCTTGGATTTGGCCCATACACCACTGGTAGAGGAAGAATGATCTACACTAACATTGATAACCTATTTAAATAACTACCATGATTAGTTTTACTACTACTGTTTGGGCTTTATTAATTAACTTTTGTATGTGGCATGAATAAATGACTCATGTTTACAAGAATGTGTTTCCCTGTGTCAGTAAGGGTGTTAAATCATTAAGACAGTGAAGCTATGTAGATAAAAAGAAAGGAAAAATAATATGAGATGCTGAAATCATCTAACAGTAAGACTATAAATGATGCCACAGCTGTTAAAAAAAAAAAAAAAAAAAGAGGAAGAAGAAGAGTATGCAATGATCATTTAAAAGAAGGAACATGACATAATGCAAATTCACAAGGTGAATTAGCTATGGCATTCCCTGTGTTGATAGGGTAACTGCATTACTTTAGTGATTTTAAAACCGAGTTTTGTATGGACTATTAAATACTGTTTTACATATAGAGTGTCTTAATTCCCCAAAGAGAAACTTAACATCATTTCTCAAACTGCAGGCATAGACCCTGCAGAAAGTTTGTCAAATTTTACACTATAAAAATATGAAATGCAGATTTTTCACTTCTAAATCAAATAAAATCTGTCAAGTCAAGGATAAGACCACCATGACTCTTTGCTACTATGCAAGAAGGGATAATATAGCCCTCCTCTTTGGCTAAAGCCCTGTGCAGCTCCACTCCGACATATGACCAATAATTAAGATTGCACAGGGCTGGCATCATCATGTCTCCAAAAATTAACTGTTACGAGTCAGCTCTGTAACAGTATCCCTCCCACCCAGTGACTTCATCCACTGATGCAGGTACAGACTTAGATGAGTAAATCTTAAGACTCGTGTATCATTACACAGCAAACAAAAACAAGTTGAAAAGCTAGACAGCCATTTTCATGACATTTTAATTTTATGAATTAATCTTCTACTACTTGTGGAAATTTGTAGGGTTTTGGCCAGAAATTTAAGAGGATGGGTCTAAAAGCATACTTAAGATATGACCTGAGGGACTCTAAAGACCATGTTGTCAGTCAACTTAATTATTGTGTGGCCGTCTACAGAGTATCAAATCTTCTGTACGGAGGAAAACAGTTCTGGGGACCTTATGCAGTACAGTTTTAGTAATATTACTGGAAGAGAGCAGAGAGATCTAAGCAGTAATGTCTACACTTTGAAAAAATTTCTGTGCTTCAAACTTTCTCAGCAGCCCTCTGAAATACAAGTAGGGTAAATCCTAAGAACACTTCATGAGAAGTTTTTGAAAAAGAATGGCTGTCAGTGAGGTCTAGAACACTAGTATCTACTCTGAAAGGTCACAGTACCATAGTATCACCAAGGTTGGAAGAGACCTCAAAGATCATCGAGTCCAACCTGTCACCACAGACATCATGACTAGGAATAGTCATTTGAAGCACCCAGCAGGCAATATAATTTTAGCATACTGGAATAACACTGATTGCTGGTGAGATTTCTGTATCAGAATCCTGATGTGCCTATCAAACCTTCTGTGTACATGAGGGTGTAGAAGAAACTAGAGAGAATAAATAGTTGTCAAGGTAGAACGGAGGATTTGGGAATTCTGTGGCAAAACTGACTTGAGGCATCTTGTTTATCAGAAACTCTCCTGTGACTAGTACTGGAAAACAGACAGACTTTATTATTGCTAGAGTACTTGATTAGAGCTGGTTCTGTGATTAAAGGACAACTGAAAAATGGATGGACCAAACAGATGTATACTTCCAGACAGATGGTCTTACAGAATACTCCAAATGAAGTATATCTCAGCTGCTACATTCAAATGACTGGTGCAATCAGGTAAAATACTGGTTACAGATTGCAGACAGGAATAAACCACTTGTGTACTACAAATGGTTTCCACCATGTAACAACAACTTACTTATAATGACAAGTAGTAGGAAGCAAGAGGATGTCATGCACAGAAGACCAGTCTGCCTTGACAGCAGAAAACTTGGAGAAAGTTCAGACTAATACACTGTGTAATAAACACTGATGAATAAACACTGCAATAATTTTGCATATGCTGGTAATGGAAGACACATACACAATGTTCTATTATAAATGCTATTTTTAGTCCAAATAATTCATACATATTTCTAGTAGATCCTGAAAAAAAAAAATTATATAGTATTTCAGCCAGCTGTTCCTCCAAAACCAGTGACCATGACTGTTCCCAGTGCAGAAATTTCATGAGAAAACTTCCAACAACAGTATCCCTGTCACCAAATGTACACACTGAGAAACACCTATCAGTGTTAATGATCTCAATCACTAACTCACATAAACACATAAACACAGACGTTCAGAAAAAACACAGTGCCCCAAAAAACATGCAGGCCATTAGGAACTGACCAATTAACAAACCTACTGTGACATCTGCTACAGTACAGAAAATTGAGTTATTTATTTCCAGAGACTGTTAACATTTCCAAAACACTTATACAGATTATTTTAACATAAAATTTAATCACATGATGAAAATGCATCCATAGACATCTTAGATATTTAGTGATGTCTATGTAATGGGAAACTCTATTTGAATAAAATTCTATTCATTACTTAATTATAAAGGATTGGCATCTCATGTAAATCACAGGCAGGTGATAAATGCAAACAGTGTGAACTGTAGATAGTCATTAAAGAAAAAAAGGTACAGATCCCAAGATAACTGCATGGGCTGTTAACAGGTCCAAACAGATTCCCTTCATAATACAATTATTTGGACTCAACAATACCAGTTTTTGGGCTGGTAGGAATGATGAGTAGCAAGGTGGTGGTCCTGCCACAGCAAGATGAATGAATGGAACAGAGGGAACAAGAAGACACAGGCAGGGCACTGGGGCAGTAACAGGGAGAGAGGGTGAAGGGAAAGAGAAGTCTGAGCTTAAGGGAATTTTTCAAGCAGTGAAGCTTGAACAAAATTTAAAGGCTGGGATGTCATCATTCTTCATAAACACAATCAGGTCAGATAACGTTACAGAAGATCATAATGATTGTAATGAACAAAACGAACATACCAGTTTTGAAACTCCATAATGGTCATTAAAGCTTACTACTAATCCTTTGTGAATGATTTAAAACAATTAATCATGGCAGAAAACATAAGGCTTGCATTAAGTAGACGGATGAAAAACACATCAGAATTAGAAAAAATCTTCAGTATTGTCTCTGATGAGGTGTAAAGAACAAAGAGGTGCCATGTATAGAACAGCAATACAGATAAGTAAATCATCCTTGTGTATTTACCAGTCCTCATCTTCTGGTATCTTGCTTAAGGGAGGGTTCAGGCAGTATATATGATAAGCCATGTTACATTCATCACACAGAAGTTGCATGTGAGCATCCTGCTTTCCACCACACAAATAACAGGAACAAAACCGGCATTCCTTATCTGGATCAGCCCTACAGTGCTTGCATTCTGGGCCACTTTTTCCTGTCAACAGAAGAGAAAAAGTCTAATGTTATGTATTTTAGGGAAGTGCATTACTGTATCTACAGTAAAAAGTTATTTCTGCACATGAACACTCCCCCTTGAAAGCACTTTCTCTGTACAATGAGAATTTTGACTATCAAGGCTAGTGGGACTGCTGATGTATAAAATAGCAGTTAAAAAAAAAAAAAAAAAAAGAAAGACTAATCTGTAACTTCTATTTTCTCCCCTCCCATTCCCAGCCTGCCACCTGCACACTTTCACTTATGGATGGCATTCTGCAAAGATTTCCTATTGGAATCTTCTTAAATACAGCCACAAAGTAATTCCAGTTAGTTAACTGGTAACAGTCAGAAGAACACAAAACTACAATTAGGAACAGGGTTCTTTCCCTTAAACTAAATTAACAGTTGGGTAGAAGTGGCAGTCTGAGATCACAGACACAGTAACCCACAGCAGTTTCACTATCACACAAAGAAACATGTCCTGTTTCAACACACGTGGAAATTTGGACCTATGAACCCAAGTAAGAAACAAAACCATCTGCATCCTTCCTCTGGGAAAAAATGCTTTTATTCAGAAGAAAATATTAAGGAGCCTAAATTAGAGATGAAGAGGGGAAGAAACAATGAATTAACACTTATAGAAAGGATGTTTGAATCAAGTAAAGTCCAGAGAAATGATAGAGGACTTCAGAGGAGCACTTGATTAGTGCCCAAAGAACACTGGAAA
This sequence comes from Picus viridis, assembly GCA_033816785.1. NCBI lineage: Eukaryota > Metazoa > Chordata > Aves > Piciformes > Picidae > Picus > Picus viridis. The sequence continues at coordinate 58,689,718 of CM066606.1, forward strand.
GACTATTTGAAAGACTGTAACTGTGAGTTAGAAGTAGGAAGGTGAAGAATCTAGACACCTGGGATAATGGAACATTTTTGTTAAAGTTTAGAATGAGACAGAGAATGTTCTTTCAGGAACCATTCTGAAAGAAAACAGAAACCACAGGTTATAGATGCTCACAAACTGAAATAGCTCGAATATCAACACTTGGAATAAATTTTCTTTTAAGTCCACATGCAAGCTGTCTGAGGAACTTGTGAACTGATTTGCAACATCTACTCAAAAAGGCAATTGGGTTAGGACAGTGCGACAAGGAGACAAACTTACTCCTGTAAAAATCTTCAGCAAAAATACCCAAAATACATGGGGAAAAAAAGGAGGTAACAGGAGGCAACAGGAGGAGGAGACAGAACAAAGATTAATACAAACAGGAGGAAGTGTTTAGCAAAAGAGTGGGAAAAAAAAAGAAATAAAAGCTGGAAGAGAAACAGGAAGAGGAGGAGGAAAAGGGGGGAAAAAGTAGGAGAAGAAACAGAAAGAAGAACTGGAAGACTGGGAGAAGCAGTTAGACTCTGTAATCTCAAGGGTCTTTTCCAAACTAAATGTCTATGATCCTATGTCTATGATGTCACAAGCAAGCTCATTAATAAGGGTTTTGAAGAGCAGGCCCACTACAAAAATGAAAACAAAGAAGCCCCCAAACTACCCTGATTCTGGAGGCTATATGAACATCACGTTTTTCTGCAGCTGCTAAGTAGACAGAGTATTAGACACAACCAGAAAGGTACTAGAAATAAATTATATTTAAGAAAACATCACCTGTTTCCACAGGGTGAAAGATTTAACCCTTCAGAAAAGAGGTATTTTTTTTTACCCCCATATTAAAGGACTGCTGCCCTTCTGATGCATTTATAGAAACCTGAATTTGTCAAACCTCAAACATGTAGAACTACCATGGGTCTCTCTCAGCATAAGAGAACAGCATTCAAGGACAAGCTTGTTATTTTTTATTTTTCCTCACCATGAGTCACTACAATGCTGCCTTCAGATAGCTTATTAGTTCCTTGTAAGATTGCTTGAATAACATAAGCAATCAAAGTAAATATTTAATTTAGCTGATTCTTAATAGAAAGATGAAGTGGATTCCTGATGTATCCAGAAGAGTTTTACCAATCAGAGGCATGGAGCAGTCAGCAACAGGTGTATGAAGCATATCAACTTCTAGCTATGCGACTGCTGTCTAGTTGTTTAGGTGGGTTGGCTTGGTTGATAGGTTGGACGCGGTGATCTTAAAAGTCTCTTCCAACCTGGTGTATTGTATTGTATTGTATTGTATTGTATTGTATTAAAGGTTTCATGGCTGAAAACAGTGCGTCATTCTTTTATGACTGTAACATGATAGGGAGGAATGGAATCCAGTCTACAAAAAGGACAAGAAGGAAGACCTAAGAAACTACACATCACTCAGTCTCACCTCCATCCCTGGAAAGATCATGGCACAGCTCATTCTGGCCATCATCTCAAAGCAAGTGAAGAAAATGAAGGTTATCACAAGTAGTCAGCATGGATTCACCGAGGCAAAGTCATGTCTGACTGATAGCCTTCTATAAAGGCATCACTGGATGGATAGATGAGGGGTGAGTAGTGGCTGTGGATTACCTTGATTTCAGCAAGGCTTTCAACACCATGTCCCATAGCACATTCACAGGCAAGCTCAAGAACTGTGGATTGGATGACTAGATAGTGAAGGGGATTGAGAGCTAATTCAAGACACAGCTCAGAGGGTTATGATCAGTGACATGGTATCTAATTGGAGACACTTCAGTGGTGTTCCTCAGTGATCAGTACTGGGTCCAGTCCTGTTCAAGGACATGGATGAAGGGACAGAGTACCCTCAGCATGTTTTCTGATGACCTCAAAGATCATCAAGTCCAACCTATCACCCAACACCTCATGACTAACTAAACCACGGCTTCAAGTGCCACATCTAATCCCCTCTTGAACACCTCCAGCAATGGTGACTCCACCACCTCCCTGGGCAGCCCATTCCAATGGCAAATCACTCTTTCTGTGAAGAATTTCTTCCTAACATCCAGTCTAAACCTCCCCTGGCACAGCTTGAGATGGTGTCCTCTTGTTCTGGTGCTGGTTGCCTGAGAAAAGAGACCAACCCCTACCTGTCTACAACCTCTCTTCAGGTAGAGAACAATAAGGTCTCCCCTGAGCCTCCTCTTCTCCAGGCTAAACAACCCCAGCTCCCTCAGCCTCTCCTCACAGGGCTTGTGCTCAAGGCCTCTCACCAGCCTTGTTGCCCTTCTCTGGACACGTTCAAGTGTCTCAATATCCTTCTTAAATTGAAGGGCCCAGAACTGGGTGATCTCTGAGGTCTTTTCCAACCTTACTGATTCTATGATTCTATGAAAACAATAAGGAGTGGCTGACACACCTGAAGGCTATGCTGCAATTCAGTGAGACCTGGACACGCTTTACAGTTGGGCAGGGAGAAACTGAATGAAATTTAACATGGGCAAATCTAGAGTGCAGATGCATCTGGGTAAGAATGACCTCATGTATCATTACAGGGTGGGGCCTGGCCTGCTAGAGAGCAGCTCTGGGGAAAAGGACCTGGGCTTCCTGGTGGACAATGAGTTCACTATGAGCCAAAATGTGTTTTGGGCTCCCCAGTTCAGGGACAGGAAACTACAGGAGAGCCCAGTGGATGATCAGGGGACTGGAATATCTATCTTAACAATGCTGAGAGAGCTGTGTCTGTTTAGCTTGGAGGAGATTGAGGGAGAATCTTATTAATACTTATAAATATCTAAAGGGCAAGTATCAGGAGGATGGAGCCAGACTCTTCTCAGTATTCCATGACAGGACAAGAGGACAAAAGGCAAAAAAAGGAACACAGGAGGTTCCACATTAACATATGGAAAAAATTCTTAACTTTGAAGGTGGCAGAACACTAGAATAGCTCGTGGAGTCTTGATCTCTGAAGGAATTAAGAAACCAACTGGACATGTTCCTGTGTGATTTACTCTAGATGAGCCTACTCTAGCAGATCCTTTCCAACACTCACAAACCTGTGATTATGGGTACTTTTATGTTTTTCCTAAAGGTACCGAGAAGGTAAGGAATGACTATGGGTCTACAGAAATCTCATCTCCTTCCTGCTGAGGAAAAATGTGCCCTCCTAACTGAACAGACTTCATAGAAAATTTGGTCTGCATGGGTAAAATATCCTTAGAAAATATCTGTGCAGAGAAATTCCAGACTGAAAGCTTAAAAGAGAGGAGGAATGAAATATTAAGTATTGTGCTACAGCTACACTCTTTCTGAAGGACCCTGAAGAATACTTTTATTTTCAAAGGTGGAAGTAAGTAGGTCTAGAGAGGGGAAAGGGATGGAGTTTTGGGTAACTAAGAGTCAGGGGGTTGTTGATGGAACCAATGGGGAAACGTGTGAAATGCCTCAAAGTAATGAGGGCTTTTTCCCCTAAAAAGGTGACACAGTTGATAGTTCATCTGAAACATCTCTACAGTAATGACTGCAGCATGTAAGAAACAAGAGGAACTGGAAGTGACTGTGCAGCTCCAAAGCTATGATCTAATAGCTATCACTGAAACTTATGGGGCAAATCACATGACTGGAGCACTGCAACTGACAGCAACAAACTGAGCAGTAGGAAAAGAGAGGCTAGCAATTTGCCCTCTATGGACTCATTGCACAGGGGTGTCTTTGAAAAACAGATCAGGAGCTTGTGGGTGAAAATTACAGGGTAAGCCAACAAAGAATATCTCATGTTCCATGTTCATTATTGGCCACTTGCTCGAGGGGAGCCTGCTGACTAGGTGCTTTTACTTGACTACAGGAGGCATCATGCTCACAGGCTCTGATCCTGGTGGAGGACTTTAGTCACACTGACATCTGCTGGAAAGGCAGCACAGCAAGCTGTAAGCAGTTCAAGAGCCTACTGGAGAGCATCATTTCGTAATGCAGGTGATAGCCAAAGAAGAAGCACTACTGAACCTGTTGCTTACCAGTAAAGATTATCTCATTGGTGAGGTGAAGATCAGTGGCACCCTGGGTTGAAATGATCGAGCCCTGGTGGAATTTACAGTCTTGAGGGATACAGGCCAAACATAGATTAAAGTCAGGATGCTGAATTCTTAGTTGGTTAAAGAACTGATGGAACTCCCCAGGAAATTGCCCCGAGGGACAATGAAGCAGAGCTGGCAGCTCTTGAAGGACAGTTTTCTTAGAGTGGTAGAGCTCTCAACTCCCACATATGAGCAATCAGGCAAGTAGTGCAGCAGACTGAGCAACAGAGTAATACTGAGTAAGGACCTCCTGATCAAATGGAATAGTAATAAGAAATACAGCAGAATCAGGAACATGTATTTAGGACAGAATATGGGCATGTGTAGGGATAGGATCTCTAAAGCTAATGCACATTTGGTGCTAAACCTGGCCAGCAAGACAAAGAAGAGTAAGAATGTCTTCCACAGGTATTTTGGTTAGAAAACAATTAAAGTGCACCTGTCCCCCCCTTCCCTCTCTGCCCCTATAAATGAGACAAGAGAACTAGGGATAGCCAGTATGGAGAAGGCTCAGGTAGGCAGCAATTCTTTCTTGCCTCAGTTTTCACTAGTAATCTCTCTTCACACATCTCTCAAGTCCCTGAACTTCAAGGCAGGGACAAGTAGAATGGGGTCTCTCCTACTGTAAGAGAAAATCAGGTTTGGGACTATCTGAGGAACCTGAACATACACAAATCACTCATAGCACCATGGTTGAGGGAACTGGCCAATGCAGTTGCTAAGCTTCTCTCCCTCGCATCTGAAAAGTCATGGCTGTCAGTGAAAGTCCTCAGTGAATGAAGGAAAAGGTGTATCACGCCCTTTTCTGAAAAGTTTAAAAATCAGCATCTTGGTAATTACTGACCACAGGTCACAGAACAGAGACTGCTGGAAAACACATTGTAGCATATGGAAGACAGCAAGCCAACATGGCTTCACCAAGGGCAAATTGTGCCTGACTGATCGAGTAGTCACTAGGTAAGGGACAGCAAAATATGGGCCCACTGAATAGAATAGGATAGAATAGAATAGGATAGGATAGATTAGGATAGGAATAGAAAAGGACAAGGTTGGAAAAGACCTTTGAGATCATTGAGTCCAACCTATCATCCAACACCAACTAATTACCTAAACCACGGCAGCAAGTGCTTCATCCAGTCTCTTCCTGAACTCTTTCCTAAAAGTGACCCCAGCTCCCTCAGCCTCTCCTTATAGGGCTTGTGCTCCAGACCCCTCACCAGTTTTGTTGCCCTTCTCTGGACATGTTCCAGCAACTCAGCTGCTGAATGGGATGGATAACCCAGTGACAGAGGACACAGAGAAGGAGGAGTTACTGAATGCCTTCTCTGCTTCAGTCTTTATTGTTAAGGTTGGCCCTCAGTCCTTTGAGGTAACAGAAAAAAGTCTGGAAGAAGGAAGACTTTCCCTTTGTTGAGGAGGATCAAGTTAGAGATCAATTAAATTACACCTTGAGTCCTGTGCCCAGTTCTGGGCCCCTCAATTTAAGAAGGACACTGAGACTCTTGAACGTGTCCAGAGAAGGGCAACAAGGCTGGTGAGAGGTCTCAAGCACAAGCCCTATGAGGAGAGGCTGAGGGAGCTGGGGTTGTTTAGCCTGGAGGAGGCTCAGGGCAGACCTCATTGCTCTCTACAACTACCTGAAAGACAGTTGTAGCCAGGAAGGTTTTGGTCTCTTCTCCCAGCCAACCAGCACCAGAACAAGAAGGCACCTTGAGGTGAGGAGAAAGATCTTCAGAGAGAGAGTAGTTGGCCATTGCGAGTGGGCTGCCCAGGGAGGTGGTGGAGTCACCATCCCTGGAGGTGTTCAGGAGGGGACTGGACGTAGCACCTGGTGCCATGGTTTACTAGTCATGAGGTCTTGGGTGACAGGTTGGACTTGATGATCTTTGAGGTCCCTTCCAACCTTACTGATTCTATGAGTCTATGAAATAAACTGAGTATCTGTAAATGCAGTCCTGATGGGATGCACCTGTGAGTGCTGCTGGTGCTGGCAGAAGTCACTGGTGGGCTGCTCTCAATCATCTTTGAAAGCTCTTGGGAGAATCACAGTATTACCAAGGTTGGAAGAGACCTCAAAGATCATCAAGTCCAACCTGGCACCACAGACCCCATGACTAGACCATGGCACCAAGTGCCACGTCCAATGCCCTCTTGAACACCTCCAAGGATGGTGACTCCACCACCTCCCTGGGCAGCCCAGATGCCTGAGGACTGTAGGAAAGCCACTGTCACGCCAGTCACAAAAAGGACCAGAAGAAAGACCCAGGAAATTACATGGCAGTCAGCCTTGCCTACATTCCTGGAAAGCAGATGGAACAGCTCATTCTGGCCAGATGGAGGAAATGCAGGGTATCAGAACTAGTCAATACAGTTTCACCAAGGAAAAATCATATCTGAATAATCTAATAGCCTTCTACAAGGATGGGGAGGGCAGCAGATGTGGCCTATCTTGGCTTCAGCAATGCTTTCACTGCTATTGTCCGTAACATCTTCACAGGCAAGCTTAGGAAGTTCAACAGACAGTGAGGTGGCCTGAGACTTGGATGAAGGGCAGAGCTCAGAGGGTTGTGGCCAGCAGCAGAGTGTAGCTGGAGGCCCTTGACTAGTGGGGGTGTTTAGCCTGGAGAAAAAGGAGGCTCAGGGGAAACCTTATTGCTTTCTACAACCACCTGAAGGAAAGCTGCATCAAGGTCTCTTCTTCCAAGTAACAAATCATAGAACAAGAGGTCCAGAGGAGGCTTAGATTGGACAACAGGAAGAATTTCTTCACTGAAAGCATTGTAAAGCATTGGAACAGGCTGCCCAGCAAAGTAGCTGAGTCACTATCACTAGAGGTATTTAAAAGACATGTAGACATTGCACTTAGGTACATGGTTTAGTAGTGGACTTGTTAGGTTAATGGTTGGGCTCAATGATCTTAAATGTCTTTTCCAACCTACATGATTTTATGATTCATAAAAATACTTAGATCAAATTCTGCCACTGTAGACAGTTCTGAATAGTCAGGAAGTGATCATTCATCCCCTCAACACACACACAGAGTTAAAAAAATTAATTCACTACACAGTCGCTGCAGGGAAGACTCATATAATTCTACATGTCTTTTAAAAAGTTTCATAAACAGCTAGAATTACAAAGTAAGTAGGTACAAAATGCAAAGCAGCATCTGTAGGTTTGTTTATTTCTCATACTACATCTTTTAAAAATAAAACCAGGCTTTAAGATACTGCAAAAACCCTTTAATGTAATCAAGATAAAAATAAAACCAGATGGCATGGTTACTTTTTCATGAGTAAGCTGAGGAAAGTAAATCTTAAGAAATGAAAAATGGTGACAAATTAATTTACAGAAATTCACATTCTTAAGAATACAATGGCAAGTGGTAATTGCTCCTCTGAAAAACAGAGCCTTTTTAGATGACAGCAAACAGAAAGTAAGCAGACTTGTTCTTATGCAATAAAGGAGGGTTCTGAAAGGTGCCTTGGAATCAGGAGTCATATGTATACAATAACAACCAATACCAAGTAGGAGAGCTGCAGTGCAGTCTCTCAGTGTTGCCATCACAAACATTTATCACTCCAAACTTTAATGTATTTTTAAACTCAGGATAAAATGTCACACTACTTTTATGTAAGCTGCCACCAACTCATCGTTGTGGGGAGGATGAGGAGGTTATGACAGTTCTTTTTAGAAGGTTATGCAAAACAAACATGAATTACCCCTTTTTTCCCACAGTACAAGCAGGTTTTGCACAAAGTTGGTTTAGGTTTTGTTTGTTTAATTCTGACATGATGACAGTTAAAGTGCATCACTATGGACTGATTCTATCTTTGACATTTCTTGAAAGTTTAAATGACAAGTCAATTGCAAGAACAGTTTGTGGTGACCTGCACAGCTCTCTAGGATCTTAACTGAGACTACAAATTCATTCTGCAGGGTTAATTTAGAATGTTATTAGTTGTCTGATTACGACTGACAGCACTGTTACGGGTTTCTCAATGGACACATCTTATAGTAAATATACTTGTAGAACAGGAATCTATGTAAGATTCCATGCTATTACTTTCTCAAACACACAAGTTTTATTACCTCTGCGTGCTTATCCTGCCTTTTTTTTTAACAGATACATTAGTTCAGTTTGTACTTCTAGCCAAATAACTTAAAACCCCATACTTTTGAAATCTCCATCTCCAAATGTCAATGGATAGGCTCCTGGCTTTTCAATCTTGTACATTTCCTCTATAAAAAGGATTTTACAATCATTTATTGTGTCTTCTGGGCCTCTGAAAAACAAAAAGCATAAAAAGTACATTCAACTTAGTTCCTCAGAAAACTTAATGAATCCTAAGCAAAGAGATAAAGCTAACTAGCATGCCTTTTTCATCACTCATAGATTGCCTTACTTCAACTCACATGCAGAGTTCATTAACTGTAGTTCAGTAGTACTGCCAGTTTTTGGAAAACCAAATCAGATTCTTAAAACTCACATACAGTCTGCTGTATTACCTTCAGCCTACTGAGCACCTGAATACGTGCTTACTAACAGATATCCATAACTTTGTCATTATACTTTGAAAACATACCTCTTTTTTGGGGGGGGGCTGAACACAGATGATGAAAACAAAAACAAATCCTCACAAACATGCCATATCAAACATTATAATAAAAGCACACTCTCAGAAATGAACCAGAATCGTGACTTAGTAAATAAATTAATAGGTGCTACTTGGAACCCAAAGCAATAGAAATCTTAAAAGCCCCTTCTATGGCTTCTAAACATTTCAGAGACCCAAAACCCAATCCTGCAAAGACATTTACAACACTAAATTATGCAGTGCAAGCAGTCCTGTTAATGTCAGGTTTCTGTGCAAAATCTGTTCACTGTATCTCAGTGATTAGTAACAAATACTCCACAACTCCACAACACTAATGCCGAAAAGACTCCAGAGAAGGGTTAGGAAATACTACATGCAAAGGTTTTCACCTCTTCTTACTAGACTCTCTTTGTATTTGCTAAAATCCTAATTCAAATGTAAACACAATTAGGAAGAAAAAAGTCAATACTAGCAAATTTCACAGAGAACATACAAATACTGCATCAGTGCAAATACATCTATCAGATAGAGAGTGGTATATTTTCCTGACCAGGAAAATCATGTATTTAAGATATTTTTTATTCATGATTAAAAGCAGTTCTAGCCATGGTGGGTAACACTCTCTAGATTTTTTCAGGTTTCCACACCATGCAGAGAACGATGAAAGCCTGATTTTCTGGATGAGTCTGCATGGCCCAACCAACCACACTAGCAAACTAGACACAGCTATGTTATAACAGAGTATGCCTCCAACAACCTCAGGCTACTTTCAGTTTGTAAATCGCTACAGCACGTAAATTCCTCCAGCTGTTAACAAAGCTGCATTGCTACTTAAGCTACAATTGCCAGAATTATTTTTAAGTTATAGGAATACTTGGTAATTCAAGTTAAAATCACATCAAATATCCTGACACTCTTTAATGCTATAAATCTCATTACATTAAGATCTTCCCCCTTTTGCCTATCTAGCCTAATTCCTCTAGGAGTTATTTCTACTGTAACTCAAAAGTAGCAAATTTATTTTAAAACCAAAATATAGAACCATGCCTTCTTTCATGACTCAGAGGTGATTCTTCCCCTTTACTCTGCTCTTATAAGACCCCACCTCAAATACTGTGTCCAGGTCTGGTATGCCCATCATGAGGGCACAGATCTGTGGGATTGAGTCCAGAAGAAGGCCACAAAGATGACCCAAGGGCTGGAACACCTCTGCTATAAGGGTAGGCTGAAGAAGCTTGGGTTGGTCAGCCTAAAGAAGACTGCAGGGGGACCTTACAGCTCCCTTCCAGTACCTGAAGGTATCCTACAGAAGGGCTGAAGAGGCACTTTTCACAAGGGTATCTAGCAAAAGGACAAGAGGGAATGGTTTTAAGTTGAGAAAGAATAGGTTTACACCAAATCTTAGGAAAAAGTTCTTCAGTATGAGGGTGGCAGTACTCTGGAATAGGTTGCCCAGGGAAGTTGTGGATGCCACCTGCCTGGGGTGTTTAAGACCAGGCTGGATGAAGCCTTGAGCAGCTGAGTCTAGTTGAGAGGAGTCCCTGTGTGTGGTGGGGAGGTTGGACTAGACAATCTCTAAGGTCCCTTCCAACCTAAGCAATTCGATGATTCAACTATGTACTGTGAAATTTTATACTCTTGTCAAAAAAAAAAACATAGAATGCACTGGGTTGGAAGGGACTGCTAAAGGCCACCTAGTCCAACCTCCCAGCTGGTTTGTATAAAAAATAAATAAGCACATTTTAAACTTTAAGCAGATCTGTATGAAAAGTCGGAATAGTCACAGAAGTTAATAACATGTTAAATATTAGAAAGCATACTACTACTTGTGCATCTACAGAATGTTTGAAGCACAATTTAGTAGAGTAAGTTAAAAGCCAAATGTGAGCTGAGTAGAATTTTTATTAGGAGTAAATTCCACTGGTTCCAATTAGAACTATTAAAATTACCACAATGATTTCTTGAAAGATACCACAAAAACATTTGTAAATTACCTCAACGATGTTACTCTTCTAAAATGCACCACAGCAAAGTTTTTTGGAAGTGTGCAGAAGTATGGATTTTCATCATCAACTTTATTACAAAAAACTCAAACAGATATTATCTCAACCTCAAAGAACTTTGGTGCAACATTTTTTTAATATATAGCAAATTAAACAAAACAAGTCCAATAGAAAACACAGAAGTCTCAAAAAATTAAATTCAGTTGCATAGGTAGCAATTGTTAAAAACATAGGTTTCTGTGATAGCACTCCAATCCTACTGACATAAAAATACTATTCCTATTTCTAGATGGAATTGATAAAATAGATGGCGCTATATGTATCACATATTAGGTCATGGCCTCTTGTATTTTTCCTTTGGGATAACAGTACTCGGAAAGTAACTTTCAGGAGTTTTTCCTACAGATAGCCAGTATTTGAACCAAAGAAAACTTTGCAAAGCTGGTATGTTCCAACAAATGCCACAACTGCATATATGGAACTACAGAGGAAGACCAACCCCCACTGTAATAAATGACAGCTTGTAATACATGGTTAAGCCTTGATAAAGCTAAAAATCTCTACTCAGCTAGTGGCTCTCAGAAGAGAAGCTCTTCTGCCATATTACACATACTTTAATTGTGATCTGGCCTCATAACTTATCTTTAAAATTACAGTTATCTAATACAGTTGTGGTTATATTATTCTATCTAAAAAAGTAATACCACCTTCCTTTAGTTCTTCATACTACCATATAAAAAATTTGGTTAAAATACTGTGCAATACACATAGTAAATGGGACTGCATTTGTGTTTCAATTAAGTACATTAAATGCTTTAAAGAAATCATACCCAAACCCAAAGCCAGACCCTTCAATAAAACAGAACTGCTAGTACACGTTTTACGTTTAGAAAGATTAGGCAGACAGAAACCTTCAACCAAACCTTCTTCTAGTTTCCCACCCCCTGTAGCGTTTGGTTGGTTGGTTGTTTTTTTTAACTTTCAAGTTAAAAGTTTCAAGTCACAGCTGACTAGAATTATGGCAACCAGGCATTACCCTAGATATATAAAAGGTCCACTTTCAAGAAAACAAAAGCTTCTAGACGACAATTAACACACTGCAAAAACTATCAGTTCTTTGTCTGCAAGATTATGTTACAATTGCAGATTTCTGTCTGAAATTTTCTAGGTTATCACTTCACTATGATGAAATTAGAAGAAAAATATTTCAAGATGTACTAGGAGTGCAATACAGGTATCTACTCTCAAAATATAGAACAATGTTGCGATGTTCACATCAATATCTACATTCTGAGTCACTATCAAACAGAACAATGTTTTGAAATTGTGGAATAGGCTGCCCAGGGAGGTGGCAGAGTCACTGTCCCTGGACATGTTCAAAGGATTGGATGTGGCACTTGAAGCCATGGTTTAGTTGGCATGAGGTGTTAAGTATTAGGTAATAGGATGGACTTGATGATCTCAGAAGTCTTTTCCAATCTGGTTGACTCTATGATTATGATTCTATGAAATTAAAGCAAATACATGTAACAGCAAAAAAATAAATAGAAAATCTCTCTCTGATAAAATACTGCAATGTGAAAATTACTACAGGTTGCTTTGCATTTACTGAGGCTGAACTGTGGTTTCAAACTGCAAACACACACTGTATAAACAGAATGAAACAAAGGCTGAAACATCCATGAAATAATTACAACCCTCACCCAACATGACTAGAGATTTGATTTTGAACAGGCTTGTTTTAAGGTAACTTACAACATCTGACACGAAGATAGCAGATCACACTCCTTGACCAAATTCTGCTACGTAGCCCTGAATCATATAAAGGTTCTTTATATTTAGTACTGTATGCAAGCACAAAAGTGGACAATATTTCAAGTTTTTTTCAGAATATTCCACCCTCATTTAGTTTATCACGAAAATACAAACACAGTTACAAAATAGAACAGTATTAGCTGTACTTCTAATTCAATTTTTATTCATTTTTATTACACAGGCCACTATAATGACAAAGACAGAAGACAACTTTAAAACTATGCACAAATTCGGTTACTATATATAGCACCAGGATTAAAAGGGAAAAAAAAGACTCCATTATTTTCCAGGGTATGCTGAAGACCTTACTATCAAAGCCATCATTCTCCAATACGAATTGTTAGTGCTTTTAAAACCAAAATAAACAAAGCAGAACATGCATGCACCCAGCTCCCAAGCCTAAAATTCACACTGTAGACTCACACACAAGCCAGCCAGGATATTACTTTTTTTTTTTTTTATTCTCAGTAGTTGGTAAAATGCTTGATGCATTTACAAATCAATACATTACAGCTCACGGTGCCAGAGTCTGGAAGTAGAGATTTGGATGCAGGGACTACCCTTTCTCCCTTAGCCTGGGAGCTGTAAGTGAGACAAACATTAGAAAAGCAGGCATAAAATTAGCACTGGGGGTAAGGAGAAAGCACTGGTCTGAAAGAACAGTAAGTCCCATTGTCAGATCCTAATAATCTATTTATCACAGTAGGTGTATCAGGTGTGATCCTGCCCTGAGCCATGAAATCCATGGAGGAAGCAAAGTGAAAAGGAGTGAGTGAAGACTGCTCCCACTTGTTCCTCCCTTGGATGGGCCAAGGGCCAGCATGTGGCTGCATGCATCCATGGTCCTACAGGAAAGCTCCATGTGCAAACAGGTGAGTGGGCATCAGCAGCACTACCACAACTACTCCCTTCTTGAATACAGAAAATCATCACAAAATGCACCATGTCAGAAGGGACCCTCAAAGGTCATCTTGTCTAACCCCTTGCAGCAACTACACCAGCTTGCTTGGAGCCCCAAAGTTTGACATGGAATGTCTCCAGTGATGGGGCCACCACCACTCTGGCTCAGACTGTTAGCAGTTAGTGCTTGCATCTGTATTCTAAAAATGGGCTTTCTTCTGCCAAAAATCTCAAGAATTCTCTAAAAAGCAAGCAATACAGGGGATCTGATGTCTCCTATTGGGAATGATGCCAGGCTACAGTACAAGCATCAGAAATCCCCTAGAACCCACCAGCTGCACTCCCTGTAAAGCACAACTCAGCACTAACACAACTTAAAATCCCAGTTTAACAAACCTTGGCTTCTCAGTCTGCAGACTGCCAGGCTATTGGCTGCTACAGCTGATAAAATCAGTTTGGCCAGACCTGCAACTATCACAGCACAGGGTGTTTTCTTCCATTTGGCTGGGAGATATTTTTCCAGACATGAGAATTTTGAAAAGCTCAGGACATGTTTCCCATTTAAATGATGGGATTTTCCAGCAGAGAGTTATTGAAAATGTCCATTATCTTGGGTTTTGGTCACAGTTTGGTTACTGGCTGGCCAAGGCAGCCCAAAAACCCATCTGCTACATCACAGTGGTTTACACTAATCCATCACTTCCTTCTCCCCAAGCCTGTTGATCGTGTATCTCTGCAAAAGGAGTGAGAAATCAATGTTTTGAGGAGCTGAGGTAGAGTTGGCTCATGCATTTCTCACACTACTGTGTCATACCTCTGTATCTCCATCAGCCCCCAGGCACCACTGCAGTGAAGCTCCTCTCCCAACATGAGATCTCATGCCATCACTACATCACTTCTTCACACTTCATTGCAGAGGAGGGTTTTATGAAGGCCTCTCCATTCTTTGCTGGTTCTCATTGAGGTGCTCCCCAGCGCTCAGGAATGCCAGGCCCCAAGGCCAGATGGAACACGTGAAGCAAGGGAGACTTAGTGGAGGAGAACAGTGTTATGCAGCACTGAAACTGGACGTACGTAATATCTAACAGGCCGTACCCATGAGTGCTGAAGGAACTGCTTGTCCTCTAGACAAGGTTACTATTAGTTAAACTTGAAAGGTCATGAAAACTGGGACACCTTCCTGAGAACTAGAAGAAAGCAAATGTCACTGTCTTCAAGAAGGAAGATCATCTGATGGATTGGTCAGACTCAATCAATCAGCTCAATCAAGAGTAAATAATCCTGGAAATAAATTCCAGATACAAGGACAAAGTCATCAGGAATTGTTAAACATGCCCATTAATGACCTGAATAACAGGAATAGAGTAGATTCAGCAAGTTCACGGATTATACAAAACCAGAAACCATGAATAACAGATGCATGTGCCACCCTTCAGAGTGATCCAGAGAACTGGACAGAGAAATTTCATTATAACTGACTGTGGTAGGTTAATGCCCATTCAGAAAAAAAAAAAAAAAAAACAAAAACAGGGTGGAGGGCTTGCAGGTGCTTTGCCCTCCCTGCAGGGCATTTTCCCCTGGGAAACTGATTCTGTTCCACTCCCCCTCCCTGCCCAGCTAGGGTGTAAAAAGCAGGACATTGCAGCTATTAGGTCTTTTTTTCTTTTCTTTTCTTCCCTTGCTACCACCTGGTAACTTAGGGGGTGTCTCCCAGCCCTTTGGGCCTGGCTAGGCCCACGGCTGAGGGGATGGGCAATCTCAGATCTGGCCAGCTGAAATTAGCCTAGCAGTAGGGGGGGGGTGGTGGGAAGAAAGAGCCCTGGGCGGGGGTTGGGTGTACCCTCAGGTGGGGATGGGAAGTTTCTGGGTGTGCCTTGGGATCTCTTTTGTCACTGTGCTTCTGGCTCTCTGTAAACATTCACCGCTTTCCATTTACACTTTCCACCACTCTTGCAATCCATTTGTCTGAGTCTCATTTTTGCCCGTGGTGGGGAGAGGGTCTGCCTCAACCCATCACACTGACAAAGACAAATGCAGAGTCCAGCACATAGGAAATACCCCATGCATCAGTAGAAGCTGAACTGGCTGGAGAGTAACTTGGTGAAGAAGAACCATGAGGAACTCAAACAAGCTGACGATAAACCAGCAACACGCCCTTGTAAGTAAAGGAGGCCAACAGCCTCCTGGACTGTATAAAGAGCATGGCCAGCATGTAAAAAGGAAGGTGAATGTTATCCACTGACCACCACTAGTGAGGCCTAGTCTGGCCTCCCAAGGTAAGATAAACATGTGCTTAGAAAAGTGATTTTAGAAAATGGCCAAACAAGAAGGAAAAAAAAAACCCAACCGAACAAACCATTAATGGACTGGAACATCTCTGATGTGTGAATGTTTGGCCTGCAAAAGAGAAGGCTTGTATATGGAGGGTTCCTATCCACCTGTACATGCAGGGAGCCAATCTCTTCTGACTAGCACCTACTGTCAGTACAAGAGGCAACAGACAAACAGAAACACAGGAAATTCCATCTGACCACAAAAAATACCTTTCCACAGTGATTGTCTAGAGAGAGACTGTTGCTACTTCACCCATAAAGACATTGAAAATCCAACTGGACACAGTCCCAGGCAATCTGCTCTAGCAATCTCAAGGGCTCCTTTCCACCCTCAATGAGTCTCTTGGATTTCAACATCATGCCTTTTTTTTCCTAATATTGTGTCCACCACCATTTATCTTCCTCTCACTCTTTGCCTTCTTGCACTTAAGTTTGCTTTCTTCTATTCTTCCTCTTCTTTTTTGGAATTGCTTTCATCAGTAGGAGCAAACAGAGATTCAAAAGACTTTTAAAAATCACCCCCTAAAAAGCAAGTCATAAGACTGTTGCTCTAAGTCTGCATCTTTATTAGACAAAGGAGAGTGTTACAAATATTGGAAATAAAGTATATATTCTGGGAAAACAAACATACCCCTTAAGATACAAGTCAACCCATTTTTCACCTTCAAAGTATAGTTCTATTGTGCAGCAGTTATGAAGTGGTTACAAAATCCAAAACATTCCTAATTCTAACACTTTGTATTTTGTACTTTTTTCTTGTTAAAAGCAATTAACAGTTTAACACTTAACAACTAAGTATTTGAAAAGTTAAGCAATCCAAAGAAACAATTTTCTGCCCCTCTCTTGTCACAGTTTATGTCCACCACCTCTAGTCAGTCTGCCATGTACCACTGCTCTCCCTGAAACATCTCTGCAGCCTTTTCTGAATTCACTCTAGTTTGTCTCCTTTTGGTAGGCTGAGGCAGGGAGGGTGGGGCAGGGTGTTGGGGATGTGTGCAATCTAGTATTCTTGATTTTGTCTAATTAGAACTTAATAAAAGGGGACAAATGTATATGCTCCTTCTCATACACCCCAGAAACTGTTAAGACTTCATTACATGCTGCTGGCTCATATTCAGCTGTCTATCAAGTTCTTTCTAACCAGAGCTACTTCCCAGGTAGTATAGCTGCAAGGGGTGCTTGCCTTCACAGGTGAAAGAAAATTAAATTCTACAGTTATCCTTGCTGAATATCATAAGGATCTTTTCAGGCCATTCCTCTATCTGTTCAGGTCCCTCTGATAAGCAGTACTATCCTCGAGTTTCCATCCATTTGGTATCTTTGCAATCTTGGGCAAGAGTATATTGTACTGCTACTCAGATCTTGTTGCTTAAAATATTGAGCAGTACAGATCTCAGGATACACTCCTGCAGATCCCTGATTGTTATTACTTTCCAGGTAGTGTACAACTCCTGAGCCTGAGCATTCAACCTCCTGTTTTTTAAGCCCATGTCACAGGCTGAGTTGAATCACAGTATCACAGTATCACCGAGGTTGGAAGAGACCTCAAAGATCATTGAGTCCAACCTGTCACCACAGACCTCAGGACTGGACCATGGCACCAAGTGCCACATCCAATCCCCTCTTGAACACCTCCAGGGATGGTGACTCCACCACCTCCCTGGGCAGCCCATTCCAATGGCAAAGGACTCTCTCAGTGAAGAACTTTCTCCTCACCTCCAGCCTAAACTTCCCCTGGCGCAGCTTGAGACTGTGTCCTCTTGTTCTGGTGTTGGTTGCTAGAGAGGAGAGACCAACCCCTTCCTGGCTACAACCACTTTTCAGGTACTTGTAGACAGCAATGAGGTTGCCCCTGAGCCTCCTCTTCTCCAGGCTAAACAACCCCAGCTCCCTCAGCCTCTCCTCATAGGGCTTGTGCTCAAGGCCTCTCACCAGCCCTGTTGCCCTTCTCTGGACACATTCAAGTGTCTCGATGTCCTTCCTAAACTGAGAGGCCCAGAACTGGACACGATAGTCAATACCATGCTGCCATCATGCCAGCTTCAAAATCAAAGTGCTGGCTGGAGTAAAGTACTATGAGGCTTGAAGTTCAGGTTGTAACATGAGAGGCTTCATGTTTTGGTTGCTACTTTTGGTTTCCAGGTTTGGGGTCTCAGGCTTTTCAGCTGGGATGGCGGTGGGTCGGGGGGTAGGTCACTGGCTTAAGCTGCTGTTTCTCCTTTTTGCTGTGCTTTTGTGCAAACAGGCTATTGTAATTGTGCGCCTTTATCATTCCATTAAAATTCCTTATCTCAACTGGACTGGTTTTTCATTTGTTTGGTTGTTTTTTCTCCTTGTGTTACTTTCCCTCCCATCTGTGTGGTAAGAGAAGGGGGCTTGTAAGAGCAGGCTGTGTTAACCCAGGACACCATCTGGTTGCCCATCCACCAGATCACATCCCACCTGGGACAGGGTATTATGGGACACAGACAAAATTTTTGCTACATGTTGAAATACGTAACATCTGTTGCTATCCTCTAGGTCACAGAGCAAATCACAGAAGGCAGTCAGGCTTGTAAGGTATAATTTACTCAAAAAATAGAATCATAGAATCATAGAATCAGTCAGGGTTGGAAAGGACCACAAGGATCATCTAGTTCCAACCCCTGCCATGGGCAGGGACACCCTTCACTAGATCACGCTGGCCAGAGCCTCGTCCAGCCTGGTCTTAAACACCTCCAGGGACTGGGCCTCAACCACCTCCCTGGACAACCCATTCCAGGGCTTCACCACTCTCATGGTGAAGAACTTCTTCCTCACATCTAGCCTGAATCTCCCCATTTCCAGCTTCATTCCATTCCCCCTAGTCCTATCACTACCTGAGATCCTGAGAAGTCCCTCCCCAGCCTTCCTGTAGGCCCCCTTCAGATACTGGAAAGCCACAATGAGGTCACCTCGGAGCCTTCTCTTCTCCAGACTGAACAGCCCCAACTCCTTCAGTCTGTCCTCAGAGGAGAGGTGCTCCAGCCCTCTGAGCATCCTCATGGCCCTTCTCTGGACACACTCCAGCACGTCCACATCTCTCCTGTAATATGGGCTCCAGAACTGGATGCAGTACTCCAGGTGGGGTCTCACCAGAGCTGAGTAGAGGGGGAGAAGCACCTCCTTGACCTGCTGGTCACACTTCTCCTGATGCAGCCCAGGATCTGATTGGCTTTCCGGGCTGCAAGCGCACACTGAGAGCTCATGTCGAGCTTCTCGTCCACCAGCACCCCCAAGTCTCTCTCCTCAGGGCTGCTCTCCAGCCAGGCCCTGCCCAGCCTGGATTTGTGCCTGGGATTGCCTCGACCCAGATGCAGGACCCTGCACTTGGTCTTGTTGAAGCTCATGAGGTTGGCTTGTGCCCACCTCTCCAGCCTGTCAAGGTCCCTCTGGATGGCATCCCTTCCCTCCAGGGTGTCCACTGCACCACACAGCTTGGTGTCATCAGCAAACTTGCTGAGGGTGCACTCGATGCCACTGTCCATGTCACCCACAAAGATGTTGAACAAGACAGGTCCCAGGACTGATCCCTGAGGGACTCCGCTTGTCACTGGCCTCCACTGGGACATGGACCCGTTGACAGGCACTCTTTGGGTGCGGCCATCAAGCCAATTCTTTATCCATCTAGTGGTCCATCCATCAAACCCATGTGTTGCCAGCTTGGAGACCAGGAGGTGGTGCGGGACAGTGTCGAAGGCTTTGCTCAAGTCCAGGTAAACGACATCAGTTGCTCGCCCCTCATCTATTAATGCTGTCACCTGCTCATAGAAGGCCACCAGGTTTGTCAGGCAGGATTTGCCCTTGGCAAAGCCATGCTGACTATTCCCAATCACCTCTTCACTATTCTTCTTGTCTATCTTCTATCACTTGTCTATCTTCTATCACTTCTATCTCTCTATCTTCTTCACTATCCATCTTGTCTATTTCAAGCTGCCCCATTGTTTTTCTTGGACTGAAGTAAGGGTGACTGGCCTTCTTTGAAAACAGATACAACATGTGCTCTTCTCCAATTGTCAAGGACCTCCCTGATTTCCACAACTTTTCAAACATCATCCAGAGCACCATCTGGTTAATTCTGTTCTATTCTATCTTTACAAAATCAACCAGTTCTACTAGCATACTTGCATGTGTGGTCTCATGGACTTGCACTGGTCAAGCTGTAAGCACTCCTTGACTCAGCTGTCATTCATTGCAGAGGACTCCTTGAATGCTTTCACTAGGTGTAGCTACCAGTGACAGGTTGTTGCAATGCAATAGTAGCTCTTAATAGCGAATCATCTGTTTCATCAGTAGGTCCCAACCTTTCTTGCTCAGCTTTCTACCAGCTGCCAAAGAAGTGATAAAAGTTCTCTGTGTTGCCCTTGACGTCTTTCAGTTGTTAACACTACAGAAGCTTTGGTTCTTCTAATCCCATGCTTGCATCTTCAAAACTACTCCTTCTTACACTGTTCCTGTTCCAAACTCCTATATACTCAGTTTTTCGCACTGGAGCTGTCAAGAGTTTCCTCTTCAGCCTTGACAGTCTCCCAAATGCATCAGTTAGTTTCTTGAGTATCAAAATGCTACTTTGCATTGGAGAAGGGAGTCCTTAAAGACCCACCTACTCTGACAAACTCCTTTACCCTTCACAGTTGTTTCTCACTGGATCCTATCAACCAGTTCCTTAAACGAAACTGAAGCTCTAGCAAATTCTGAAGTCTGTGCTCTGCTACTCTCCTTTCTCAAGCTCAATTAGGATCTTAGTATCTATTATTTCACAGTCAGTACAGCCAAGGCTGACATTGCTCATCTGATCCCTAAAGCAGTTGTTCATAACAAACAGGAGATCCAGCTGTTTATCACTCCAATTAACCTATCCAGTACCTGTATTAAGAAGTTATCTCAGAAATCCTCCAGAGAGCTTCCTGTGTTCCAGTGTTACTCTGTCGGCAGATATTAGAGAATTTGAGTCCTCCATGAAATTCAGCATCTGTGATTCAGAGACTTCAAGAATCACACAATCATAGAACTGTTTTGGTTGGAGAAGACCTCCAAGATCATCAAGTCCAACCATCAACCTGACACCATTACGGCCATTAAACCATGTCCCAAAGTGCCACGTCTACACATTTTTTGAACACATCCAGAAACAGTGAGTCCACCACCTCCCTGGGCAACTTATTCCAATGCTTGGGAAACCATTCAGTGAAGAAGTTTCTTCTAATATTCAATCTAAACCCTCCCTGGTGTCTCTTCTTACTATTCTACCACTTAATACTAGGAAGAAGAGACCGAGAGCTCCCTCACAATAACCTCCTTTTAGGCAGATGTAGAGAGCAATGAAGTCTCCCCTTATGCTTCTCCTCACTAAGCAATCCCAGTTCCCTCAGCCACTCCTCATAAGACTTGTTTTCCAGACCCTGCACAGTTTTTATTGGCCTTCTCTAGACACACTTCAGCAACTTAAAATCCTTCTTGTAGAGGAGCCCAAAACTAAACACAGTATTTGAGGTGTGGCCTCATCAGTGCCAAGTACAGAGACAAAACAAACAAAACAAATAAATAACTTGGAACAGGTTTGCCTTCTTCCTCACTCTGATTGGGTGACCACTGTGTCACCCTTTTCAACTTCTCCCATCCTTGTCCACAATCTCTCAATAAAGCTGTTGTCATGACACTGAGGAGCTCCTCTACATCCAAACTTCATCACATCACAGCAGCCATGCCCCTCTGATCTTTGCCTTTCTTGAGAAGTTCATATCCAGCCATCCCCCACCCCATTCATGTGAGTTATCCCATACTGCATGCACTACAACAACAAGCTGCAGTACTATGGAGATACTCAAAACCATCTGGATGTGTTCCAGTATGATCTGCTCCAGGTGATCCTCCTCTAGCAGAGGGGTTGGACTAGATTATCTTTATCTTTATTGATGATCTGGATGAGGGCATTGAGTCCATCATCAGTAAATTTGCAGATGACACCAAGCTGGGGGCAGGAGTTGATCTGCTGGAGGGCAGAGAGGCTTTGCAGAGGGACCTCGACAGGCTGGACAGATGGGCAGAATCCAAAGGCATGAGATTGAACACATCCAAGTGCTGGGTTCTGCACATTGGCCACAACAACCCCATGCACTTCTACAGGCTGGGGTCAGAGTGGCTGGAGAGTGGCCAGGCAGAGAGGGACCTGGGGGTACTGGTTGATTGTAGGCTGAACATGAGCCTGCAGTGTGCCCAGGCAGCCAAGAAGGCCAATGGCATCCTGGCCTGCATCAGGAACAGTGTGGCCAGCAGGAACAGGGAGGTCATTGTGCCCCTGTACACTGCACTGGTTAGGCCACACCTTGAGTACTGTGTCCAGTTCTGGGCCCCTCAGTTTAGGAAGGATGTTGTCTTGCTGGAACATGTCCAGAGAAGGGCAACAAGGTTGGTGAGGGGTTTGGAACACAAGCCCTATGAGGAGAGACTGAGGGAGCTGGGGTTGCTTAGCCTGGAGAAGAGGAGACTCAGGGGTGACCTCATTGCTCTCTACAACTACCTGAAGGGAGGTTGTAGACAGGCAGTGGTTGGCCTCTTCTCCCAGGCAGCCAGCACCAGAACAAGAGAACACAGTGTCAGGCTGCGCCAGGGCAGGTTTAGGCTGGATGTTAGGAAGAAGTTCTACACGGAGAGAGTGATTGCCCATTGGAATCGGCTACCCGTGGAGGTGGTGGAGTCACCTTCATTGGAGGTGTTCAGGAGAAGACTTGATGGGGTGCTTGGCTGTATGGTCTAGTTGTTGGGTGGGTTGGATTGGTTGATGGGTTGGACACGATGATCTTGAAGGTCTCTTCCAACCTGGTGTATTGTATTATTGTATTGTATTATTGTATCTTTCTAGGTCCCTTCCAGCACCTAACATTCTGTGTGGTTCTGTGAATTTCTCCTTCTGTTTCTCAAGGCTGTATGTACTTGCATGCATGCACGCAAAATGTACTCTTCTTGTACCAGTCCCAATGAGGATTCCCACTATCCTGTATACTTGCTTTTCATGCATGAGCCCCATACCTCCCTTAACTGTGTGTAATAAAAATCCATTACTACCCAGAACTCTACTCGTGATATTGGCCAACCTCCTGGCCTAGATGCTTCTATCCCATTTGCATATCAAAGATTTTTAGAGACAGATGGGAACCCATTAAGGGCCTCATGGTATTAAAAAGCCTAATGCCCATTGATACATGTTGTACAATGAACCATGTTTTAATACATGGGATTTTGCTTGCTCCTTTCCCTTGGGAAGACATGTCCTCCAAAGTCTTACCCTTTCACCAGTAGGACAGAAGCTCTTGCATACTTGAGCTAATTAGCCGGAGAAATAACACTGTCTCTAGTAAGCAGGCTTATTTCATAGCTTCAGTTTCAAAATTACAAGATAAAATAACCCATATGTTCACAAACCTCATCTCCTCCTATCACAAAATGACCCAACTATTGGATGAGGGAAAGGCTGTGGACTACCTAGACTTTTGAAAACCCTTTGACACTGCTCCCCACAGAATTCTTGTGGATAAACTGTCTGCTCATGGCTTGGATGAGCAGAGAGTCTGCTGGATAAAGCACTGGCTGGGTGAACAGGCCCAAGGAGTGGTGGTCAGTGGGAATTAAATCCAGCTGGTGGCCCGTCACAAGTGATGGTCCTCAGGGATCAGTGCTGGGACCACTTCTGTTTAACATCTTTATTGATGACCTTGAGAAGACATAGACTGTGTCATCAGGAAGTCTGCAGATGACACCAAGTTGGGTGGGATTGTTGATCTGCACCAAGATAGGGAGGCTCTACAGAGGACTTGGATAGATTGGATTAATGGGTCAATGTTAATGGCATGAGGTTCAACAAGGCCAAATGCCAGGTCCTGCATTTGGGTCACAACAACCCCAAGCAATGTTACAGGCCTGGGGAAGCATGGCTGGAAAGCTGTCTGGCAGAAAGGGACGCGGCAGTTCTAATCAACAAGCAACTGAATACAAGCAAGCAGGGTGCCCAGGTGGCCAAGAAAGCCAATGGCATCCTGGCTCCTATCAGAAATGCTGTGTCCAGCAGGAGTAGGGAGGTGATTGTCCCCTTGTACTCAGCTCTGGTGAGGCTACGCCTTGAGTATTGTGTCCAGTTTTGGGCACCTCAATACAAGAGAGATGTGGAGGTGCTGGATCGAGTGCAGAAGAGGGCAACAAAGCTGGTGAAGGGCCTGGAGAATAAATCTTACAACGAACGACTGAGGGAGCTGGGGCTGTTTAGTTTGAAAAGAGGAGGCTGAGGAGAAACCCCATCGCTGTCTACAACTACCTGAAAGGACACTGTTGGGAGACTGGTGCTGGTCTCTGCTGACAGGCAATTAGTGATAGAACAAGAGGGAATGGCCTCAAGCTGCAATTGGGTAAGTTTAGACTGGACACTAGGAAAAAATTTTTCACAGAGTGGTGAGGCATTGGAATGTGCTGCCCAAGCATGTGGTTGAGTCACCAACCCTGGATATGTTTGAAGGTAATTTGGATGTGGTGCTTGAGGGTATGGTTTAGGGGTGAACACTGTAGAGTACGATTATTGGTTGGACTTGGTGATCCTGAGGGTCTTTTCCAACCTGAATGTTTCTGTCATTCACAGTCCAAGAGACTTGAAATCATTAATTATGATTTCACAATAACAATAAAAATAACCTAGTCTGCTCTCCATCCATTTTGGACAAGCTTCTGAAACAACAGAGTATCACTTTCTCCATGTTGCCAGCAAGGCAATGTGCACAAAGGACAAATAAATTACTTTTGATGCACTCTAAGAACAGGGGAGAGGGAAGTATCAAGAGATAAAGTCTTTCTCTTCTGTGCAAAAGCAGTAATTACAGGTCAGCAATTAAAACTGCACCTCTTCCACTCCTCTTTGTATATTGGATCCTCCTGAAAATTTGTCATCTTTATAAAGCAGGAAAACAAAGCATGTGGAAAAACAGCTATGATCTGTATAGAACCTGTCTGTCGTAACTATTCAGGGAGTATTTGTAAAATGGACTTTTTTTCTCCAAAGAGACAAAGGAGAGAAGAGAAAGAGGACAGACTAAAAGGGTTACTGTAATAACAAGTCAACCTAATAGCCTTCAAAATGTATTCTTGCAGTTTTTTCTGCAACTAGTTTTGATTTCATATTACACCAAGCTACTGTATCTCATTGATGACCTCAGCAGAGAGGAAAACTACCAAAGAAAGTGGTCAAAGAGTTCACTCTGTCCATGCTCTCTTCATGAGCTATTCTCAGTCAGGTATTGTTCTTCTGTCTCTTACCTTTGACCACAACAAATCCAGGACAACTTTTCTCCAGTCTTTGTGTGTTCAAACACCCTCTGGGCAGTTTCTCCTGCATCCCAGACTCCATTTGTGGTTGATGGTTTTGGTTGGGTGGGGCAGCAGGTTGGTTTGTTTTTATGAGAGGGCACTATATGCTACTCAAAAGTCTCTAATAATACTCTACCCTCATGTCAATTATGTCTTTTATTTCTCGAGACTGTCCTCAAGAATGAAATCACAACTGAGGCAAGATGAAAAATCTAACCTGGAATTTAAAAATAAACAGCATAATTTCTAATAAGCTTCAATTCTTATGTTCAAACAGTTAATTCTTTTCACATTTCCACACCAAACATGAAGTTTGTTATCCAAAAAGTAATTAAGAGGAACCCAAAACACTCTTCTATTAGAGTCATTCCTGTTAAGAACTGTGATATTACTACCTAAGGCTATGAAAAGAGCCAACTCTCACTGTAGAGACCAGGGTAAGTAATTCACAGAATTACTTAAGTTCTAGGCATCAGCTCCACAGAACAACTAAGAAAATTCCCAGCAGGCTTCTTGGACACTCAGAATCTACCTTAATTTTGAACAGCTGCATTCACTAAAAGAGAAGTCTCTTCAGAGATAAACAGTTCCAATGAAGTCATGTGATAAGAGGGAGGCACAAGTTTTGTTCCCTAGAAATAGGCCACTTTTAGGTCTGTGCAAGAGAAGTTGCTTGTGTGTTCTTCAGCAATTTGAATTCTTAGGATACCTGAAGATACACTAGGAAAGCTAGTGTAAAAAAGCAAAATCTTGTTAATATTCCACATGCCAGTAAAATAATGTCTTCCCAGATCAAGCAGTAACAGTCAAAGAATCTATATTAAAAGAAATCGTAGGAAGTAACTTTGGGTAGAAAGGTGTATCACAGAAGTATACAACCATCAGTAAGGAACAAACCATGCAGACAGAAAATCCAGGCCTAAAAAATAAGAAAAACAGCATGAGAACTAGACTGTTGGGCAAGAAATGTGACAAAAACTATGACATGCTGATTGTCACAACACATACTGGGACAGGAAGTATTGGTGCTGTTATTTTTGTAAGCATCAAAATAAAGTGCAAATGCCAGCTAGGTATACATCCACAGAATTTCAAGAATTCTTGAAACGATCCAGAACAACATGCAAGACTCATTTTAGTGTCAGTTCACCATTATGTAAGGTGTCTAAATTCTGTAGGTTTGCAAAAAAAAAAAAAAAAAAGTAACTATGTATGATTTAAAAAATTGTAAGTTAAATATAAATGGGAAAACTTGTTCAAAACAACTACAGGAAGCATCTGAAAGCAAAATCTGCACAGATTCCATAAAGACCATAAAACCCATCACACTGCCTTCTGAGAAAATGAATATGCAAGACATGAATAAAAGGAGTCTTAAGGAAAACAAACGGAAGTGAATCCTACAAAAAAAACCAAACCAAATCAAACAGAAAAAACTCAAACACACTAAAAAAAAAACCCCAACCACCCCATCACAAACAACAAAAAAACCAAAACCAACACCAAACCAAAATAGCAAGGTAAGGCCCAGATCTGGCAGGTTACATAAAGCAGCGTACTAAGCATATATAGAGGCACTGATCCGAAAATCTCCTTTTTGGGAGCAGGATGTCCCACTCAAAATCCTGCAGAAGTGAAAAGTAACAGATAAACTGAAAATCTAGGACCCTTCTCATTACTTTCCATTACTGCTGCTTAGGTAGAGACTTTAAATTCATTAAGTCTTCAGTATAAGAGGTGTAAAATCTGCAGTATAAACCCTTTTTTTCTGATATTCTTCTACAACTCCAAAGGCTTAAACAAAATACAACTCTTGGTATTGATTCAAACTTTCAAAGCCTGAAGTGATGAAAAGAACTGACTTTCTCTGTATAAAACTTGAATTCTAGCAATCAGCATTTGAACTACATTGATTTAACGTGATCTGGTGACTTTAAGCATGTTAGCCAGCACCAACATTAAAATGAACTGTGAACAGTTTGCCTCACAACTAGCCCTTAGTAACAGGCATTTGATACATGCCGTTTGAAATTAAATGACAACAAGCCACATTACTGTCGATAACAAAGAATTGTTTTCATCACTAAACAGAAGATACTCCAATAATAAAAAAGAGGATATTCAAAAATAGAGGTTCACTCTGCAAATTTAGCTAAAATCAGTTCAGCGGTACCACACACGGAGACCATTCTAAGCTGTAAGCAAGCACACACAGATATGAGACACCTAGGGTCATAGGTCTGTGTGTATATTGCATGGTTAAAGAACTGTTGTTTCCTTAATATTTGTTCCTGAGACTCAGTAAGTCCAGTCTGGATAATTAATTATTAGATATCCTGCAATTACAGATTTCAGTTGCAATGCAAATACAGTACAAAGGACAATCATTGGTACCTGGTCAATTCTTCTGTATAGTGCTGCCTTTGTCTCCCCTATGTAGTCTAATTCCTCTTTGAAAATATTCTCTCATCTTTATCTATTTCCCAAAATATGAACTAATGATGCCAGACTCTTCACAATGTTTCATTTAGGTTATGACTTGAGACATGAGTGAAAGTAACACCTAATAAACAAATACTTCAACCATATACAGTAAAGAAGTACCCATCACATGTTCTTCAAGTTCCAAAGCATTAACACAAACAGCACATGTTCATGTTATTTTCTGTTGATGTGCCAAAAGCTTAATGAAATCCTCATCAAAAGCAACACTAACACATTTTATATTATTATGTAATTAAATTAGTGTACTAATACATTAATAAACACTGAAACAAATACATATTTTTTTATTTTGTAGCCCAATACACCTGCAAGTGCTTCTTGTTGCATCATGGCCCTTCCACAAGCTTATGAATACAAGCATATATACCCTACACTTTAACTGTTAATTGAGAGAGATGACTAACATACCAGTGAAACATTGGTAGGTTCAGAAATGGTAGGAATCTGCCAACCTTACTCTGCAAGCTAGTCAATTACTGCACACACAAGGCATCCACAAGCTTATGAATACAAGCATATATACCCTACACTTTAACTGTTAATTGAGAGAGATGACTAACATACCAGTGAAACATTGGTAGGTTCAGAAATGGTAGGAATCTGCCAACCTTACTCTGCAAGCTAGTCAATTACTGCACACACAAGGCATCAACATAAATATGAAGCCTTAATTCCCAGTTAGGAAGAAAGTTAACTGAAACATGATTTCATTTGGAAAAAATGGAAATTAATTTCAAAATATTCCCCACATCAGAATATTTGTCAACTTTGTCTCTTTTCCCTCAACTCCTTTCACAGTATCACCAAGGTTGGAAGAGACCTCAAAGATCATTGAGTCCAACCTGTCACCACAGACCTCATGACTAGACCATGGCACCAAGTGCCATGTCCAATCCCCTCCTTGAACACCTCTAGGGATGGTGACTCCACCACCTCCCTGGGCAGCCCATTCCAATGGCAAACAACTCTCTCAGTGAAGAACTTTCTCCTCACCTCCAGCCTAAACTTCCCCTGGTGCAGCTTGACACTGTGTCCTCTTGTTCTGGTGTTGGTTGCTAGAGAGGAGAGACCAACCCCTTCCTGGCTACAACCACCCTTCAGGTAGTTGTAGAGAGCAATGAGGTCTCCCCTGAGAGCCTCCTCTCCAGGCTAAACCACCCCAGCTCCCTCAGCCTCTCCTCATAGGGCATGTGTTCAAGGCCTCTCCCCAGCCTTGTTGCCCTTCTCTGGACACGTTCCAGCACCTCCACATCCCTCCTGTAATAGGGGCTCCAGAACTGGACGCAGTACTCCAGGTGGGGTCTCACCAGAGCTGAGTAGAGGGGGACAATCACCTCCCTTGACCTGCTGGCCACACTTCTCCTGATGCAGCTCAGGATCTGATTGGCTTTCCGGGCTGCAAGTGCTCATTGAGAGCTCCTGTTGAGCTTCTCATCCACCAGCAACCCCAAGTCTCTCTCCTCAGGGCTGCTCTCCAGCCAGTCACGGCCCAGCCTGTACTTGTGCCTGGGATTGCCTTGACCCAGATGCAGGACCCTGCACTTTTTCTTGTTGAAGCTCATGAGGTTGGCTTGTGCCCACCTCTCCAGCCTGTCAAGGTCCCTCTGGATGGCATCCCTTCCCTCCAGCATGTCTGCTGCACCACATAGCTTGGTGTCATCAGCAAACTTGCTGAGGGTGCACTCGATGCCACTGTCCATGTCACCCACAGAGATGTTGAATAAGACCGGTCCCAGGACTGATCCCTGAGGGACTCCACTTGTCCCTGGCCTCCACCGGGACGTGGACCCATTGACAGCCATTTAGGATATCATATTTTAGTAAGTGGGGAGAAATTACGAAAAAAAAAAAAATCTACAGGCAATAGTTTTAAATAATGCTATCAACAGACATTTGAAATCCACAAACTGATATATGAACAGTTCTATTCATAGAGGGTCAGGAAGGTATCTGATTGACCAAATGTCATACAAGTATTAAATGTATTACTATGGAAAATTTAATCTTTCTAGACTGGACTCCATTTCTTAGTATCTTCTTCCTTCAGAGTTAATTATTTAAACAACCTACTCAAATTCTTCTTGATTTACATCTAAAGATTGGGTTGTTTTTTGCTCTGCTCACAGAAAAACTCCCTATGTCTGCTTTACTCAATACAAGACCACCAAAATACACCCAAGTTGTCTAATAAAACTCCTGCCATAATTAAAATCACCCATAAAACATTTTGATTTCCTTGCATGACTTATAAATTCAGTATCCCAGTACTACCCACAAATGCATTATTTATTTATTTATTTTCACACCAATTACTGAATTGCACATAAGTCTTCTTTGAGTCTCTTCCAACTAACCATGTTCTACAATGCAAGTCTTCCTACTGATGTAACAACTCTCCGTCCCATTGAGAAAACTACACTGACATGCAAAATAGTCCACTTTGTTCTGGGAGAATATTCATTAAATTAATCATTCCACTCACTGACTGGGCATGTCAACATGAAGTCAATTCTTTAAGTAAAAAAGTTTCACTTTAGCTCCAGTTTAATTTTAAAATCAGTTGCACTCCTAACATAGAAGTTGCCATAGACCCCACTCTTCTGCAAGGATAGAGGTGGCAGACTACATTCATTTGCTTTCAGCTCTTTTGTGTCCGCAAAGCATAATGCTGAATGAATACGGAAACCTAATGAGGAGGAGGACAGTTACAGTGGATTCCTCAAGGAGTCTACCAATAAAGATTGGTCATTGATTCATCAGGTGGCCATCACACAGCTTACTGACAATCGTATCACATGGATTTCTGCTGAAAATAAAGTTCCTAAAGAACTATGCACAGATTTTTCAACAAAATAAGAAAACAAAGACTCTCATGTGTTCAAAAACATGAAAAAAGAAAATAATTATTTCCACATCCCAACTTTCCACATTTTACTTCTCACAAGCTGTAATACCTGCATAAATTCTTTTAAAAAGTCAATTACCCAGTTTCAGAGGCTTACTGAAATTGTAAGAGATGACTAATAGTGAGACCCAGGGGGTGTAAATCATCTCAAAAATTACTAAAAGTAGGTTTTGCAGCTTTCAATAGGATTGAACATATAATGCATATGTAAATTGATATAAATGCATAAATATGTAAAACATAAGCAAATATAAATAAAAACACACCCTGATCAATTTGAATCACAGAAAAAACATGAAATACTACATCTGCCTCCAGCCCTCTCAGGAAATGTAAAATGTCTGACCCCTAGCTAAGTCAGAACACCATAAAAACTGTGCTCTGGAATCAAAGTATGGCATTACAAAGTATGACAAAGTTATTTTCACTTAGTGATGACTGGCGGACAAAAAAGCCCTGAACAATATACTTTACATGATATGTAGAGATTTTATGAGTTGGTCAAACAAGTCTTACCCCAGCAGAATTTTAGCATGAACCTCTTTGTTAGTCCTTGAGATTTCTCTCAAAGAGGTAATTTCTGCATCAAACCAAAATCCTCTTTCTTCTGGAGTCTCAACGTTGTAGTTCACCATCACCACATCACCCACTTTTAGTTCACTCCACTTCAGAATGGTTCTTGCTCGGGGTCGAAGATTCCGGGTCTCCATTTCTATAATGCCATTCTCTGGGTACCTTGAATAGCAAGACCAACAACAGTAAGTATTACTGCTCTAACAGCAACTAAGTAGTAAGTCATAGACGTGTTTTGAAAGTACAAACTTTTAAATGTGCTTTATCTGAAACATATAACAAAAGAAATCTAACCTAGTACCCCTTTGAAAATATATTTCCATCTAAACAGACCAGGAATGTAACTCATCTCAGAAGGTGAAAAAAAAAAAAACAACAAAATGAACAGCACCCATGGGTTTTCTGAAAAAAATCTGTAAGCACTTGATGAGCTTCTGATTGGAACGCAATTAGTTCAAGGTTTTTTGCACACACATGACCCCAGATTGCTCCCAGTAAAGTCAATACACCAATTAAAATTACAGTGAAAAACTAACAAAGAATAAAACCTTTTTTTTTCAACTCATCACATTTCTAACTTAGCTTTGTTTTAATACATTTGTTCAATTTCCACTAACTTCAACAACACATTCACTCAGGACAGTTCTTTTTAACAATGTGACCTTCTAACACAGCATATCAAGTTCATGTGGTGAAAACAGGCCAAGTCCTCATTCCATGCAACATGGTTAACAAAACCAGTCTAACTACAAAATGTAGTAAATGAGAAACAGAACTAAGACTCTTAGTGAGATACATTAACTAACATATTGAAAATGTTTCCCTGTTTAAATTACAGGGAAAAAAATCTAGGAAGATAAATATGGGAATCATTCCTTCTTTTGACAACATAATTATCTTGGTAAGATCTAGTAAGGAATGCAATATTGAAATGAATACTTAACTAAACCATAATTAAGACACTTTGGTTATTTTACATTAAAACTTGATGACTTTTCACATCTTGGGTATAATGTTACCCAGAACTTGGAATGATTTACCAGAAATTGTTTTCTTCTCCCATGTTGGTATATGCCACCACAGCACACACACACACAAAAATCAGCAAATTATTTCAGAAGCTCCAATTCATTTCCAAGTTGAGAAAGACTAAGTTAGCAGAAGACAGTGATACTTGACAGCACTAAACTAAAATCTCAGGGCATGAAAGAAAGATTTTAAGATTTCAGATGTCAACTTCTCAGTTTAACACCACAGACCCCTTTAAATCCTCTATATACGGCATTTAACTCAGTGATAGCCAAGCCTGTATGTCTCGCACATGCGCTGGGAAAAATAGCACAGTATGGTGGGTTGAAATTTCACCCCCAACATTAAATTTGCTCATCTGGAAGCAAATGAAAGCTGTATTTAAAACTACAACCTGCATATGTTCATATGTATATATGAACATATATACAGTCTTTACAATATTTACAGATATTTGCAATTATTAAACACCATAAGAACCCCCTGGCCAAGGACCAGGGGAAGCTACTAGCTTCTCCCTCCCTGCCTCCCCTTTTCCTCTGTACAAAAGGGACAAGAGACAGAAGCCGAGAAGTTAATACCAGTCACAACAAAACCAGCGCAGCCAAGGTCAAGCAGAAGCAAGTTAGTATCTCCCAGCCCAAGGAAGTGAGAAGAAAGATTGTTTTGGTACAACTAGTTTAAGTTGCTTATCTCTCCAATGGGATTGTTTAGAACTATCATTATTTTCCTTTTTACATTCAATAGTGATTTATTTACATTTTACTACTTTCTGTTCAAGATCTGTGAAAACTTTTTAAAGGCAAAGCCTAAAACTACTACACACAGTAAGGCCAGGATGGAAACACTGCTTGCAGGAAAAAGCTAGCCTGTTACATAAAAGTAAAAATATCGTAGACTACAACAATGAAGTTCCTTTTCTGGTAGCGTGTGTAGACGAATTAAGAAACTTCCATTCACTTGACTAGTACTACATAAGGTCACAGTACAAATTTCAGTGGCAAAAGAAAAGCAAGTCTGCTGCTTATAAACAACTGCTATCAGAAGTATTCACTCCTTAACAAACATTGCTGAGGATGACATATCTTAACTTGCATTTCCATCATGCAATTGACTATTGGTACTTTAGCAAGAGCATTCATGCCCTATACTCAGTACATCTTTATCAAACAGCACTGTTCAATTCTAACAGCAAAATCTTACTCTTAGTAGTAGAAGTATGCCTCTGTCACTTTCCAGAGTGTCTTCCTCTGGTAAGATCATTTCAAGGTCTTGGGGAAATCACAGTCCAACATACATTACTACATAAAGAAATACTAAAATCTACTGATACCAACAGCATGAAGCTCTGATATAGACTACAGCCTTTATCAGGATGTGTTTAATGCCCACTGATGTGATTTGAGACATTTTAATCAAGGTCATTTTGCTTTGATTTACACCCCTTATTAAATTTAAATACACTAGTTTGCTACTACAGATTTGGGGGAAGTGTGGTAGGTAAACCTTTGTTCTCTATAATGCAGATATCTCAACTGTGCCTTAAATTTGTGGTACAATTTATCAATATTTTTGTTCTAAGAAACATGAACCACGACAATTTAAAAGTGGCTGTACTTTTAGATAGACTATAGAGAAAATGTCTATTTTACTGAGTGCCTGAATAGGCACTGAATAGGACAGTTTCATTTGAGCTATTAGTCAGTTACAATCATCTTACAACAAACCTTTCCTGAAGTTTGGAGAAGGCAGCAAGTAGCACACAGTAAACACTCCGTTCAATTGAACTCCAAAGTAGTAACAGGGCTTAAACATGAGGAAACTTAAAAAGCTAGGTAAAAAATACACTTAATTCATGTATGCAGTGAAATAAGAATTACATGAGATCAGTGGGATTATAAAAATAACCAATACAGATTGGTTCAAGTGTCACTGTAAAAGAATTTTTTTTTTAATAATCAAAAATGTGTGACAAAACAATTTATACTCATTAAATTTAACTTCAGTTTGAAAAAAAAATCTATTCTGTATAGAAAAGAAAATCCATTCAGGCTCTGTTTTCTCTGAAAGACTTTTGGACAAATACATGTTTTACTTAATCATTAAGAAATATTGTTTTCCCAAAGTCAGATTTGTGTTATCTTTTGCACTGCTATACAACTCCGAACACAATCTTTTCTACTGTACTGCTAGATTAATTCAAAGATTTTGTTAACAATGACTTCATCTACACTCCTGGAAGTATCTGATGAAAGAGCCAAAAGAAGATTGCTTATCTGCACAACTAGAACAACTTCATTTACCAGAAGAAAACACCCCAAATTCCCTTTCATAACTAGCTGCTTTGTAAAGAAGGAAAGGGATGAAAACACTCTTCACTGAATTAATTTTTCTTCTTATTGACTGGTTAGAAGCTTAAGCGCAGCAACTTTGGAAAATCAATGATAGTTCACAAAAGGATGAGATGTTCCATGTCAGAATACCGTATTTCTTTTGCATGAGGTTCCAGACACTGAATGTTTTGCCACTGTGTCTTTGCACACAGAAATGTGCTTTTATGGACATGCATAAACACTAGTAGATAGTTAATCACTCATATTTTTCTGTTACTGGCGCATCAGGCAGTACAGCAGAAACAGCATTTGTCACACGATTCTGAGTTAGGCTCACAATTGGAGTCACACTATGTATGTTAAGCACAGTGTATCTATTCCCTGTTATGCTAAGTAAACAGTATTTTCAAAGTACACATGCCTTTGAATGTATCCAATGCCACAATTTACCTAAGTATGGAAAAAACCCACTCACGTTAAAAACTGCTACAACCTAAAATTAATGTTGTTTACAAAAATCCAACATTCAACTTAAAACCTAATTTCTTAAGTATGCAGTAATAATATTTAAATACAGTATCCAAAAAAAATGGGATATGTGAACTTGTGCTGATAAACTAAAACAAAGAGAACTAATAGAATCTTTTAACAAGCATCAAAATTTAAGTGAAACACCCAATCCAGCAAGCTATAACAAAGGACTACTGTTAGACAGGAATGTTTGCTGAAAGCGTTTTCTTATTTATTGAATCACTTTCGAAATCCTAAGACAGCCCTCAAGAGAAAACAAGAAAAACAGAAAAGCCTTTTCACAACAGTGTTCTAATTAGACTAGCATTACATTTGCTACAGCTTAAATGAAGATTTTATGACACAACTCAACCCTTAAAACTACTGAAGATATCTTTCTGGGTTTTCTATGTTTTTCATGACACTTGGCACCTATATTGAGAAAACCAGATATCACAACAGTAAGTATGATCATAGCAGTTTAACAAATACTGCCTATAAAAAGTCTCATGTCCATTGTTAAGTTTTATTTCTCTTTATTTTTTCCCTATTTTTATTTTTTACAACTGTAAACACCAACACTAGCATAGCAGGAATTTCTTAAGATTTCCTATCTGTGTAGATAGTTTCCATAGCAAAAAATTAAACACAAAGTAAAAATTTCATTTTTTCTTGGCTAGGGTTTCTGCTGAGTCCTAAAATGCTCAAATACTCAAAAACATATTACCTCTCTGTCAGAATACAGAAGTCTGCTTAATTTGCTGAGAACTTGTAACATAGCCTTCAACTGGAACTAGAAAAATGAAGTTTGTGAAACAGGATTTGACTATCTCCTCCCCTGCTAGTATAGTACAGAATTGACAGTGCAGATGTGCAACAATTTCTTAGATTTTTATTTTTCAATATAAATAAAGTGAAAATATAATTTGTTTTTCTACGATACACTCAGAAGAGTAATTAAAAAAAATACAAAAGAAGAAAAAGGAATTAACTCAGTGGTAATC
The DNA here is from genome assembly GCA_033816785.1 of Picus viridis. Lineage (NCBI taxonomy): Eukaryota > Metazoa > Chordata > Aves > Piciformes > Picidae > Picus > Picus viridis. Next base: position 58,725,671 of record CM066606.1, read on the forward strand.
TGATTAAGAAGGTAAACCTCAATAAAAATTACATTTGCATCACTACCACTTCCTGATGATTTGCTACCCAAATTTGCAATTTGGATGAGCATCTAAGCCACAATTACAAATTAAGAGGAAAATAAATAAAAATAATTTGGATAACACAGCTGTGTGCTTGCCTTGCCAAATGAAGACCAGTAAGTCCAATAATTTGTCACTAGAACTAGCAGCATATTTCAAAACACACTTCAGCTAGCAACTAACAATTACAGGATTAAGCATCTTGAACACCAAGAAACTGTATTAATAATCTGAAAAGAAATGTATTACTTTCCTATTGATTTTAGGTCTAAGTATTAACCTCTAAATTTACACTCTTGCATTGTGTGGACAATACGGATACTCTGAAAGAAGACAAGCTGCAAACAGTATCATAACAGGAGTTTAGAAGTTGCAAGAATTACACACAAGGTTGAATTTTTAGTACAAAACTCTGCATACTGAGCCTAAATATTGTGAATGCAATCAAAACCATGCTTACTTCACTAGTTAGCACACAGGGTGCCAAGTCACACAATTACTGAAAGGTTGTTTGGTTGTTTTTTTTTTTTTAAAGAAGACCCCTTTCCTCAGGTGTTTGATTCTGTGACGATACAAGATGAACACTTAACAGCAATTTAAGTAAAAAAAGAAAAAGTAGAAGTTCAGCCACACTCTCACTGACTGCACTTTTTTGCTTGGTTGCGGGTTTTTTTGTTAAGAGAACTGTTAGCTTTGAAGGTGAAAAAAGAAGTTTTAACTGTTGATAGTTCACTTGTTCTCTCAAACAACTACTAGGACAGCAAAGCTCCCTCTCTCCATTTCATATGCGTTCTGAAAAAGGCATGAGAAACACTTCAATTTACTCTTCAAACTGTTTCATTTTCAGTTTGCAAAATGTGTCTGCATCCTTTGAAACTGGAGACTTGCAGTTAATGCCAGTCATCAAAGCCCTGAAGACTAATACAAGCAAATACTTTGAGATTATAATACACAGATTATGCAGTCAGGAAATCCACCACTAACAGGACACGGAATTGACTTCCTGAAATTGGAAGTAATAGTATGCAACTTGCTCCCCAAAAATACTTTCAAGTGTGAACTAACAAGCCTAGACAGCCACATCTTTGTGGCCCTCTTTTTTCTAATGAGGATGTAAAGAATGAAGACTTCTATGTGACTTAACATGTCTCCTTGTTTTGGCATTGTCTAATAATCAAAATGAGAGAAAGTTGAGTAAGTAGAACTACTACAGTAATATAAGAAACAAGAAACCAACATTATGCAGCTAGGAGAGGTGCTCCAAGTACTCATTCAGACCAATTATAAAAAAGGTTACTGACAGAAGGTTGGACAAAACAGAACTATCTGCATCACATACTTTCACTAACACTGCTCAAAGCATCTACCTCTCAAAGAAACAGTGTTTTTCTGTTCTGCTCACACTGTGCAGGCACTAGGGAAATTAATTTGATCAGCACAGTAGCACAAAAAACAGTAATATACACTTAATATTTTTTAGATATATTAGGAAGCAAAAACTCTTCACTGTACAGCCACAGAACCACCTAATTCAGTGCAATTTAACTATCAGATATACATAGTTGGGAAGTAAGGTAAGAGGAAGACACAGTGGAAATTTCATGTAACAATGGGCCACAATGTATTTTGGCCTCCAAATTGAATTTATCAGCAGTGACACCTGTGTGAATTTTCAAATAATTATATTAAATCCCAGCCTACTACGTTTGAACACTTCACATTAAAAATATCCCAGAAAACACACCTGCTAAACAAGTCTAATCATCAAATCACTCCCTAAGAAGACAATAGCAAGTTTAAGACTATTTTCCTCTTGATGATCACTTCAGCTAAGACGACATTTTCAAGGAGAAAGTGAAATTTTTTCTAGACCAGATAGTACTTTGAACTTTTCTTTGCATTTCCTCTTTTGGGCTTTCAAGCTATCAAACTGTGTCTTGCACGTTACTTACAGCACACAGGATGACTAAAATTTTTTAACTCTGTCAGTGAAATTCTGATTTTTCCTAATATATATGTGTATACATAGACATGTACATGCACACATTTTTAAAGAAAATGCAGACTTCTGCATAATTATTTTTCAAAGGGTAATTACAGTCTGAACGATAAATGAAACTCTTTTGGCCTGGATAATGGCTACAGAAGGACAGAGCAATTTAGAGGACTAGGCTATTACAGTCTTTCAAACAAAATGCTGTATTTCTTTATCTCCTCCCTTTATAAAAAGGATGATTAGTAATACCTTTAGCCTTCATTTGGAACTGTTTCTCCTCACATCACTTTCAAGATGAACTTCTACTGTCTGCAACCCTGATTAGTCCTGAATAAATAGAATAGATGTGTAAGAAAAAGGTTTTTAAAAATAATAAATAAATAAATCATCTCGACAGTGAGAAATTCCCTTCTCCTGAACTTAAGGCTTTTCAAAGCTCCTACAACATGAAATAATATAGGAATAAATGTTTTGCAGTTGAGTATAAGATGTAGGAAATGAATAAACTTAAAAAAAAAAAAACCGAACGACTTCAAGTAGGATCCCTCCCAACCTTTTTCCACCTGTTTTTTTCACCTTGCACTATTCCCCATCTGTCCAGATATAAAGTTTGTTGCCCAAATTTTCCAACTTTTTTATCTCTTTCAGCTAGCATTAACTATCTATATCCCTACATGATTGAAACACTTCAGAAGGAAATGGTGGAAAAGAGCCAATATTACAAATACCTCTCAAGTGGAAGCACACGCACGCACACACCAAAAAACACCCCAACAAACCAAAACACCCAAAATTATTCACACAGGAGCATCAAGTTCATGCAACAATGCATTTTAGCAGTTTTAAACAGCAAACCTTCCTTCCAAAATGAAAGCTACCACCGACAGACTGACACAATGGAGTTACTTCAGATTTACACTTAGAAACACAGGAGTCCAACAGGTGCCTGTATCACTGAGATCAGTCCCCTTTTATTAGAGGCCACTATATTCATTAATCTTTTCCCAAACTCCACTTTTGGTCTGAGGGTCTAGAATCACTGTGGTATTATTATGACACTTAACACAGCTTATGGAAACTAACTAGATAATGAGACAGATTTACTGATAGAGGCTTACAGATATGGTAATCAATGGTTAACTCTAATGTGCCTTCCAAGATTTCTTTGGGTATGGAATGGCTTTTTGTTAAACGGCTCTAAAAACTTTAGCACAACAGTACATGAATTTATTCTTGAGGATTGCACGTCCTAAATGTTTAGTAAAAGCCTATATATTACATTAACACAAGCTCTTCATTTAGGTGCAATAGCACCAGCAGCAGAAGGACAGAATCAGTAAGAACAGATGTCTTGCCAGACAGGAGGAAACAAATACCATTCTTAATTCTTCAGCTGTAGAACAAAATGGACTTTCCATCAGTGATTTTGTTTCTCAGAAATATTCTGTAAACAAAATTGCCTCTGTAACAGAAGCACAGATCTGCACACATTCTTCTCTTCCCACTCCTCCTGCCCTACATTTTTGGTACGTGTAGCATGCATGAATGCATCACTAACAGCAACTGCCTAAGTTCTCCACAACAAACAAGAGTCAGCATACCTGGGGTACAGATGACAATGTCACCATAGAAAAAACACATTCATGATCATGTCTGCTTTGCCAGGCTATGTGCAACAAAATTCACCCATTCAAAGCCGACCATTTTGTCTGCACAAAGCAACTTCAAAAATCCAAGAGCATACAGTGCTCCAGGATTGATGACTGATGAATACATACATGGAAATGAGACTTCAGAGAAACTTGTTGCTCTTAAGATCCTCTCCTAGATACCTACACATCAGAATACTGGCACAGTCAGTAGCTCTGCACATCCACAGCTAAGAGTGGGTTCGATGTCTTCAATATGCAGTAATTACTGTGGGATCACATCTAAGGACGGCATAGGTTATGAACATGTGTAAGAGCCAGTACTAATATTGTACAGATATCCAGAATGGTGGCATTCTTTACTAATGCCAGAGATAAAAACACACAGATTTTTGGATGACCAACATCCACTAAGATGATATCTAAGATCACTCTGATCTTCCAGCTAGCAGCACAAAGATATGTAAGGACTGTATGAAGTGGTCCAAAGCAACTCAGACAATGCTTGTTGTATCCCAACTTATTCAATGATATACAATTTCAGAAGAATATAGGAAAACTAGTCCTCTAATCGAAATCAGAAGCATGTTGAACCTTAGTTTAAGTCAGAATCTAGACTGGGTCCCTCCAACAATCTTGTAAAAACAACAACAAAAAAACCAACCACCAAATAAAAATCACACACAGGTTCTCATTCTTCCTGTAGAAGTGAGAGAAATAACAAGAGTAATCTTGCTGAAAAGCAGAAGTAGCAAGCTGGTTGCCACAGGGTCCAAAGGTTAACATCAACTATCAGTTTTCCACTCCAATAACAAGGATCCCACAGAGACTGCAGCATTCTCACCGAACCCGGAAGAAACACTACCTTTAATGAAGTACAGAGGAGAAAATCTTGGCAAACCAGCTGAAAGACAGTGTACTGATACGGAGCAAGGACCAACGTGATAATCACATAAAAAAGAAGTATTAACTGAAGAGCTTCTATTTAAAAAAGGATACTAAGAGAGAAGAACCCTTAGGAACTCATGTCTATCAAGGTTAAGCTCTCCTGTTCCACAGCAATGATGTCTGTTTTACTGAAATGAAACATTAAGAACTGGAGAAAAAAAATATTAAAAAAAAACCAACAATCCATTCTTAACCAATCTACCATACTTTAAACTCTGCCCTGCATGGATTCAGAACTGGATAAAGCATTTAGGAATCCTACTACTAGTAATGGCCATCTGGCTAACTAAATTCCCAAAAACCAGGCTGGATGTATAACTCTTATTTCATCTCACCTTACATTGCTTCTCCAGGAGGCTCTACACAGCTTCAAAGAAATCCATGTGAATTCTTAAATATCATAAAACCATCCACCACATATTCTGCACACAACAGATTGTTTCCTCAGCCTAAGAAATTATAGTCAAAACTGAGAGACCTCAGACTACTTCCAGATCTGAAAATCTTCAGAGGGCATCACTCCACAGCTCATATTAAGTAAATAGATGAGCCCTCTTGCTGCAGTATCTGGTTCCCTAGAACAATCACAATGTACTTTAATTTAAATCTTGAAGTAATAGCTGCATGATGTGTCATAAACTTCTTGGTAACTGATGTAAAACCTGAAAGGGTATCATCAGCCAAACACGGTGTCCCTGAAAAAAGTTACCTGCACTTGAGTCACACAAAATGTATACCTGCACATAGGTATCATACTGACATTTGCCAGGTGGCAGAAATGTCCAGTCTTCCTGCAACTACTGTTGACAGGCTTCCTGAACAGCAGGCCTTCACCACAAACTACTTTAACAAGAAAAGATGGCATTTGCACATCAGGAAGTCTTTCCATTACTTCATGGAAAATCTAACCACCAAGAAGGTAACACAGAGTCAGAGATCTGACTCCCTGAAACCAAGCAGACTAAATCTAGTGCTGTACAAGCAACAAATAGGAAAGAGTAAGTTTAGAGGAAAGGGCAAACTTTTTCATGACATGGCACTGTAAGACATGCCCTTATGGTACCACATTAAGCTACTGAAGTATCCTGCTCCTGCTTTACAAGTCATTCTTCAGCACAGGTGGTGCATTCCATTCTGGTGGAGACTTCACTTACAGTTATCTCAGCTGGCTGAGCCTGCCCAGCCTCCTCGACACAGGACTACACAGGACAGGCCAGGGCAGCATTATCTCTTATGGTAACTGGTGAAGGGAGCGTAAACATGCTTAACTCTGGACACATTTTGGATGAAAATCCTTAATTAATACTTCCTGCCCTTTTACAGTTTTTAACACCCCAAAACCCTACAAAGTATAGAGGAGTATGCTCCTGTATAAACTAGACAGAGGTAATTACAGCTGAATCTTAAGAGGAAATCATTGCTTGCTTTTGGATAAAATTCCCAGCTACACAGTTCTGAGGCAGATGTCAACACGTAACTCGGTCCTGGATCTGCAAACACAGTGTAAATACACACAAGACATCTGAGAAAAGAAAAAATGGTTTTCAAGCCTTCATGTGACTCAGGACTTGCACCTGCATGTTTTGGAGACGGAAAGATGAAACAAGCCTGCCCTGCAGGACTTTGTTGCAAGAACTGGGTCTATGGTGATAGAAGATCTGGTCCCAAGATGGGGCTGCACATAGTTTTAGTATCTCCTCCATAAATATCACTATTAGCTTTAATGGTTCCAGACATCACAGGGGATGGGGTAGGGAGACACAGAAAAGGAAAAAAAGGAGAGGGATGTTACCTCTTTTTTTCCTGAGGGGGAAGGTCAGACTAGCCTGACACAGCATGTGGTACAGTGACATATTGTTACTATTCATCACAATGACACCTCAGACCAGAGTCAGGGGGCTGGAGTAGACAAATTCAATGCACTACAGGTGACCTATCTCTTCGCTATCCATTTCTTTTCAGTGATTTTTTTTTTCCCAAACTGAAAGGATGTAAGAGAAAGAGAAACAGAATCAGTCTGGAAATTGCGCATCAATGACAATTTGACAAGTCATGTAACTGTGCCCACCTCTTACATAGTTCTTCCAATGTATTCAAGTAATTTGGATAACTTTACAGACACTGGGTGTACGTCATTCCTTCGAAAGCTATTTTTATTCTGTTTCAGGTAACAGCAAGTGCTTTTACATGTTGTAAGAATGTACCTGTTGCGGGCAAGGCAGAGATGAAATTATGCAACCCAAAAGAATTACGAGATAAAAGGGACAACACTTCAAGGACAAACTAGAGAATGCTAAGTACACTGGGCAACAAAATGCACAGCTCAAATCTAAGAGCAAACCACCCAGGAATAGGAACTGTGCAAAAGATAGTTAGAAGATAGTAGAAAATAAGCAGTAGAATATGAAACTTGAAGAACAGGAGTGAAGATGTAAACTAAACAATTTCTGAGGCAAATCACGACTTCCCTATTTATCCACATCAAGCCCCTAAGTGGCAAGCAACATTTGTGGCCTGCAGACACCAAAGAAAATGCTAATGTGTGAAAACAGAGTGGTATGAGTGCACACACAGCTACCTTATGAACGTGCATGTTAGACAACACATAAGAAAAAACTGAGACCCTAAAAGATTTCTATGAACAGTACTCATCAAACAACCAATCACTGATACATGCAAAAGTCTTGCTTCCCAGCCTTACAGTTGAAATTTCCAATACTTAACATTGATCATGTTGACTAAGAACAGACAACTGGTATGTGTTGTCTTACAGTGAGAGTAAAAAAACTCTCCACCTACTGAAGGGAACAGTTAGATCATGAAGTTCACATAAAGGTCAGTCTTTTTTCTTTAGTATGAATACACCACAGAAAAAACACACCTGATGTGAAACATTTTCTACTTCTGTTCTTTTAACTCATGAAAAATAACAGTATCTACAGCATCATTTCACTGCAAATGTTACAAATACTGTTTCTCAAAAATGTTTGGCCATGGCTAATTTTACATACATCCACAGTATCAGAAGATGGTAAACTTAAAGCCAGGTCTTTGAAAACACATCACAAGAAAACAAGGAATTTCAAGAGAAAGTATCTTCATTTTGATCATACTGGTTGACCAAGTTATTTTCAGGATTTCCTGCAACAGTCAATGAAACAGATAAATTTCTACTTCCACTTTTGTAATTCTCTAGCATTTGAAGTAGAAAACTTAGAGTCGCAGGTACAGAATCTGAACTCAGAGTTCTAAAAGTGTATTAAGTTTTATCCACTACTAGTAAAAGGAACAGAAAAATGTTATTTATAACTGTAAATGTCTCTTACATAGAAAAATAACTGAAGTTGAAACAGCTGAAGATTTATTTTGAAAATCTATAATTAATACTAAATATATTTTGAATCCTTCTACCTTCACCTTACATTCAACTATCTACAATATTTTACTAATTTTTGTAAAACTTAGGAAAAAAAAACAAAACAACTTAGAAATCCTGAACTCATTTGAAGTTTCAGTTGTTTAGAAGGTTAACCTAATGGCTTTAACAGATGTTATTTAAGAAAATAAAATCCAGACCAATTTTACAAAATATATTCATAAATAAGAAATCCCTCTATATTCGAGGTTTTCCTTCCATGCATTTCAGTCTCTGGAATTTTTTTTTTCCTACAGAAAGGAACAAACAGAAAAAAACAAACCACAACCCACCCTCTTAATGTCTTCTCTCCACTTAAGAACCACTTCCACACCCTCAGTCACAAATTCTATGTAACAAACCTTTACTGTAAGTGCAGACTTGCACAATTGTGCACAACTTCTCTTTCTGAAATAAAATTGATCCAAACCTGAGTAACAAAATTTGCTCTCATGACAGTTCTCCTTTGGCTCCAATGAGAGGAATTCAATATTCACAGGGAACAATTAAAAAAGAAAAAAAAAAAATCACCACAAAAGCACAACCAAACCCCCCAAAAACCTCCACCCACCTTAAAAATTCCTTATATAAAGGAGGACAAGTTCTAAGTTTCATAAAGACAAATCAACTAATATTTGACAAGAATTTAGGCATGAAAAAATATCATTACCCCTAATGGATTCACTATATCCAACTGAAAAGTGTTATAAAATTTTTAATAATTTTTTCTTGGTTGCAATATTGAACTTTCTTTCTTTGACTCCAAGCTTCTTCAAGAATTCTTGGCTTATACGAACCAAAAAAACAATACGTGACGTCCTCAAAATAGTATCAGGAGCACTTACTCATCATACTTGATATGATAAATAGCTTCTTCATCAGTGTCCATACAGTCTGAGTAAGATGTGGATGGTCTACTGTCCAAATTACGCACATTTTCTCTAGAATGATCTTGATTTAAATTTCCATTAGTCCTTTTGTAAGTGTTACCACTCTTTCCTTGAGCTTTACCATTCTTGTGTCCCGTTGTTGTTCGGGTAACATTTTCTATGTGAGCTTCAAACCAGGCCCCAATGCTGACATCACGGGCATCCACCAATTCGTTTATCTGAAATAAAGATTCAGTAATAAATTTATGTTTATTATTATTATTTAAGAGGATTATATAAAAATAAGACAAATATACTACGCTGCTACTGTCTAACTTAGTTATCAGGTAGACAACAAAATTGGGTTGAATTTGAGCAAGTTCAAGTAATATAGAGTTGTATAAACATAACCTGAATGCAATTCTAAAAAGCAAGGCTAGATTTCCTTCCCCCCAAGCTATCTTAATCACTTTCATTATCCTTTCTTTGTGTTTCACCAATTTTCTTTATGGTTGAAATAAGCATACACAGCATTAAAGCACTAGTTCACAACCCAGGGTTTAAAGACCCTGGGTTATTAAATCTTCTACCCTTCTGGCCTACAAAACTTGAATGGAAGACTTGAGGAGAGAGGAGGAAGACAGTCTTACAAGTTTACCACCACAGACAGCCAAAATCTTGCAACTGTAAGAAATGGAACTGTCTCTCAGAATTTCCCCTTTCTGTACTCACAATAATACTTGTATTAAGCAATCAAACCATTTTACTATTCTATATCATGTTCCTTTTTCTCAAGTCTTCAGCAAATTAAGCAGATGTTCCTTTAATACTGAGAACACTGAAAAAAAAAAGATTTAAAGGACACTTCAACAGTACACGAACCATAATATTACAACATAACTACTGCACAGCCATACCATACAAAATACCTATAATCTAAACCGCATATATACACACACATATATATGTGTAGACAGATACATACATACATACATGGTTTAAGCTACAGCCTTTGTCAAATGCCAACACAATGGGGCAGAGAGATACTTTTCCCAACTCCAGAGACTGGTTTCTATAAACTGAACATCTGAAAGTGCAATTGACAGCAGCTTGACCTAACAAGTTTATCCTAAGAAAACAGTATTTTCTGTTTTACATTTTTCATTCACTTTCTTAAAAATGACCTTGAAACTCAATCCTTTCTTTTCATCTCAACCAGTAAGTTTTGTTTGGTTTTTTTTTGTCTTACAAGCTATTGTATTCCAAGTATGTGTTTTTTCACCAAGATGAAAATTTCACCTACATAATAAACAAACCAGAAGACAGCCTCATTTTCAATCTATACATTTATTTTGGACAGTGAATTCTGGCACTTCTGTAGCAAACCCTCATGAAGGCATTCCAACACAATTTTATGTGCTGTTTGTAGTTCAAAGTTCTCTTTTACTCCCTCCTCTCAAAAAATGATAATAATTAAGACACATTACTAAGGATTCCCTCATCTACCCCTGCTGCTTGTGAACTGTTACAAATGTGCCAGAGAAAGCATGTTAGCCAAGCAGTAAATTGTAGGATATGGGAATCTCTTTTTAAATGAAAAATCAGCGTAAACTCCCTTAATTACTTCTCTCCAGTGCATTCCCTCCATAATTTGATGTCCATACTCACACAAAAGGTTTTCCTTGCAAAGAGTAAAGGTAAATAATTACCACAGACCACTGAAGAGTATCAGACAACTCTCTTATGTTAGTGATGTCTAGTTTAAGAACAAGGTTATTGGTAGCTCTTTGTGAACAGTATATAACAAATACTGATTTTAATTACAGATTCCCTTTGTGTGGCTTTAATTCCAAGCTAGTTAACAGTTCTCAGCTAAAATTTGTTACAGGCAGAGGTTTTTGATACAGTTAGAGAGTTTTGGATGAAAAGTTATGAAAACTGTCTGAGAATCAGATGGGGAAACATACATATTCTTCTGAGTGACCTTTGTTTTTCTAACATTATTACTTCATTCCCAAACACATTCCTCTCTTGTAGCTTCTCTCATATTCCTCATTTTTGGCATCAGAGATCAGCCCTGGGTACCCTACCTACCCAAGGTAGTGTCCTTCACAGATGCTGAGTCCATCTTGGGATGGGATCCCAGTTCTTAAACCAAACCCCACTGACAGTTTTGTCTCATTAACAAGAAAGTGAAGCTGCATTTAACTCCACACACTTCAGTGCCCATGTAAACATTGTATGTCAGGTACAACTGCAATAAAAAACACTGAGAATGACTATGACTCACATAACGTACAGTAACTACCTAGAGGAGCTCTGTTTAAACCACTATTTTAACCATCTAGCAATAATTTAATTAACCATTATTTCCAAAATCAAGTCTACTTAATTACAGGTTCCAAACTGGCTACCTTTCCTTTTGGTAGCTGAAATCACAAGGAGAAAGTGGGCACAGAGGCAGAGACTATTCAGAACATGGAGTAAGCAACTAACAGATATTTCGCTGAGTCCCTCTCTGGAGGCAGAATCACTAAGGCACAGGACTTTTTCAGACATAAAAGATATAACAAGCTACCCTTCATACAACAACTCCTTATTCTTTGATAAACAGGCAAATGCAAAGTAATTAAATATAGCCATCTCTTTAGCCATCTGACATAGCTTGGTTTGCGGCCTTTTTAACTGACTGGGTTTTAAACAACTGACTACCTTTAAATTACATCATTGGCTAAAAATACATTAAGTCTCTCAATTCTGTAAGTAGAAATTCTCTCTGTGTTCCTACTGTCATCTACAACTAGCAAAGAATGTAATGACTGTAGCTTTATTTTTCTCTATATGGTTGGCTGAAAAAATACTCAGTAAGTTTTCTTCAGTATGTTTGCCAGTATTAACATTCTCCATTCTACTTTCTGTTTTGATCTTCAATAAACCAGCTAAGAAATTACCAGACAATTTTTATCATCTTTCTCAAAACCCTACATTTTAATACTCCTTTCCTTTATTCAACTGATTCTCTCAGTGTTCTCTCTCACTATCTTTTCTGGTATGTCCTTTTACACTCAATTAACTGTAAAGCATCAGAACTGAAGAACTTTTTTCCACGCAACATAATGGAGACAAAAGACGAGAAAGAAAGCATACAAGGTTGTGTCTCCATATTCAAGCTACTGATCTTTTTGACTCCCTCATTTCTCAAAGAATCAATAAAACTCACTCCAGAGAACACTACAGTAATGTAGATTAAGTAAATTGTCCTTAATACCTAAAACGTCAAGTAAAAGTAAGTAAGCCAGCTTCCCATCACGGCAACAGGTCTCAATAACACTGTTCCTTTAACTGAGATTAACTTGTATACATACAGTAGCCTCAACTTCCTTTTCCTTCTAATTCTTCTGATGGAAAATGACACAAATTACTGTTATTGAGATTTCTTATCTAAGAGAAATAGTCAAATAGGAGGTAAAAAGCTACCATTCCCTGTACATACACATCCTAGTTAAGTTATCAAATGGGCTAGCTATCTGGAAACTACCCCTTTTCTGTTTAAACTTCTGGTACACTGACATAATCCTACACAACAGTATTGAAAAAATTCAATAAGGTACAAAACTAACAATGACTATGTTATACATGATTCCTAAATATCCTGTAATAAATGAGTAATTATTATATCACAATCTAAAGAAATTTCCTACTTCATAATTTATCTATGCACTGAAACCTAAGTATTAAAACGAGTATTCAGCAAGCTTGAGAAAACTAAGTGGGGGAAAGCTATACTTTTCCACAAATATATTTCTGGGTTTTTTTATTAGGTTCTTCTGCACACCGAAGGGATTTCTCTTTCACAATTCCCCTAAACATTTTGGAGAATACAACACATCAGTGTTTATGAACTCTCCTGAAATCTGCAATAGCAGTGAGCCTGATACAGAAACACTATCATGACTCTGCAAGAGTCAGTTTAAATCAAGTCAATTTGACTTATGTCCAATTGAGGAATTATTTCAAATCATGAAGGAATGCAATGAGGATACACACTTTTATAGAATAAAACAATAGATTTTACCAATAAAATCAAATCCACAAGTGTGAAGCAAATTTCCAGCTTTTAAAGATTGTACATACCTTGTACAATCCAATGCCAGGATCAATAAGAAATGAGCGAGATGATGTGGACGGCTGACTGGGTGATCCATTATTTGGTTTTTTGACTTTGTTCTTGCAGTTGGAAACAGCACAGTGATTATCTTCTCCATCCTGATCTGTCACAGCAGCAGTGGTGGGAGCTTCAGATTCAGAACGTATCAAAAGCTGAACTATGTCATTCAGTCCAACATTGTAGTCAAATAAAGTGTGTCCGTCTTCTAGCTGTCAAAAGAAAGGTATACTTGTAAACTCTACCTTGAGATACCCATGTAGTTTCTGTACCTTCCTTTTACAGATAGTACTTGTATGGAGCAGAAAAGGCAAGACATATATTTCAAATAACTAAAAGCCTGTATATTGAGTATATGAAAAACAAACTCTCATCAAGTTACCTGCCATGGTTTCATCCAATGAAAATCACTGAAACTCTTCATAATAGAAACAGACATTTTTACAGAGTCTGGACATTAATTATGCATTAACATCCAAGACAACACAGCAATTTGTTATTTAAAAAACTAGTAGTATATATATTGCCACTTACATGTAGTACACAATAAATATAAATGAGAATTTTCACATTAGCAATCATTTTGTTGTATAGATTTCAGCTACATAACTTCAACTGACACTCTCATTCTTTTCCAGAAAGCAAGGCAGGGCCTGATATATGCTTAATACTTTGGAAAATATTTCCTAAACAAACAGAATTACATAGAGATGGTTTAAGAACTGTAAGATCTGAAATTACCGTGCAAGAGCAGCTACACTTAGAGGGAAGCAACTCCAAAAGTACATACTATGCCCTCAAGCTTATGAAAGGAAATCTCCAAAATTGAGAGTATTCAAAAATACTTGTATTTCCTATTCAGCCAAGGCTCCCCATTCCCTAGCCTAAAATCAAAACAAGATTATTCATTGAAACTCAGTCTTTCAATTGGTCAGCTTAAAAACAGTTATAAAATAACGAAGAAACATGCATTGTTTCACCCATATAACTTTGCACATCAGGCCTCACTATGTTCCAGATCCAAAGAGATCCTGCAGAACACCAGAATAGATGCTTTTAAATCATATATAGCACACCATTACTACAACATTCTCTTGCGCCCCAATCCACACAGTTTTATGATATCTATTCTTATCACCTTTATTTTACCTGATTATCTCACCTACTTACAATTAGGATAAAAAACTCACACCAAAAAAACACCAAGTATAACAGAAGAGCAGAAAAACAGTGGGTATTGACCAACGCTGCCTTGCTCAGTTGAACACTGTTAATACATCTTTGAAGCAGATATCATTTACCTAAAAGTGTAACACATTGCTTTGGAACATCAAAACTAGAATTTGCCTAGTTTTAGCTTACTTCACCTTGCAGTGGAAAAAAAAAAAAAACACAAAAACCCCCAACCCAACAACAAAACAAAATCAAAACAAACCCAACACCATGCACAACTAAAGTATCTCCCTTCTGTTTCCACACTACTTTTGCAACAAAAAAATTATTTGACCTTTTTCCCAAATAAACATCACTGTTAGAGGATTTTTTTCCAGCATTTGTGTTTTCATGAGCTTATGCATTGGTACGAATTATAAAAAAACAAAAGGCAGGAAGAAGCAGGGGAAAAAAAGTGGGAAGGAATGCTCCATCTCACTATCACAGTTCTGCGTAACATTCAAGCATGTCAACATAGACAGAAGTGGAATGCATGCTTCTTCCTTCCCCCCCCAGCTTTTCCAAAACAAATCCAAAGTGCATGGACATAAGCTGACACTCAAGAAACTCATCAGTTCTTCCACAAACTTAAGATCTTTGTTAAAATTTACTCACCCTATTGCTGCCGACTACTGTACCTAAGCAGGGATGAGTAAACCAGAGTACTCAATAGTTTGTTTCAGTGTAACTGATCTACTTGCCTGTTCCCAACAGCCATAGGAACAAACCCTTGTTCAACTGACTGTTTTCAAACAGTTCAACAAATTGCAGATAAAACTCTGTTGAAGGTATTGATGCTGTAGCTACTAAAATAACACACATTTCAAAATGGAAATCGTCAGCCACTCTTATTCTGCAGGTGACTGCTAGCACTGACTTACTGATTAGTGCTTTAGGATAGGGCTTCACACTGAGTAGCAAGCTACTTAACCAAGTTTAAATAACCTTTCCCATCTCATTGCATCAAAATGTTCCAAACCTTTCTTTTATAAACAAAGTGTTCTTGCAGCCTTAACACAATCCAGACTTAGGTACTTTTCAAAGAATCACAGAAAGGCTTAAGTTGGAAAGGACCTTAGAGATCATCTACTCCAACCTCCCTGTCATGGGCAGGGACTCCTCTCAACTAGATTCAGCCACTCAAAGCCTCATCCAACCTAGCCTTGAACACTCCTCGGCAGGAGGCATCCACAGCCTCCCTGGGCAGCCTATTCCAGAGTCTCACCACCCTCACACTGAAGAGCTTCTTCCTAAAATCTAGTCTAAATCTGCTCTCCCTCAGGTTAAAACCATTCCCTCTTGTCCTACTGCTAGATACTCTTATGGGAAGTCCCTCTCCAGCCTTCCTGCAGGATCTCTCCAGGTATTAGAAGGCAGCTCTAGTGTCCCCCAAGGTCCCCCCAGGGTCTTCTCTTCTCTAGGATGAGCAACCGCAGTTCCCTCACACCACAAGAAGTTTGTTAAGCCTATTAAAAGATGTCTAAAATCTAAATACACCAAAGACAAATAATAACCCTGCAATAATACATTTTAAAGGGAGAAGCGTAAGAAGATTCAAATTTTTTGAGCTGGTATTGTTTCGGAACACTACTCCAGGCCCACTCTGAAGATTCAATCCCCCACCACATGATTTCTTCTGTTGCAGAATGTTGGGGGTTTTGGTTTTTTTTTTTTTTCAAACAATAAATAAATCAGTAGACATCTGCAACACACTGTTACTGGGTGCTCCAAACCCCCTTTCCACCACCTCCATCAGCAAAGGTTTGATGGGGGAAGATGAAAGTGCCAAATTGCCTTCCCTGGGGGACAGGTAAAAAGGTGCCCATTCTTACCGCTGGGAGCTGAAGCCCCTCACATTTATTCACTTGTGGGGGAAGCCCACAGTGGGATTTGGAATTGTGATTGTCTGGGTTCTTTGCACCCTAGTATATATTGGCACTGGACAGGACACATTGTCTAGGAAACTCTTAAATAAAGTGACCAGAAAGCGGTCTGTGCTCTCATTTTGGATTCGCAGTCAAATTGGAGAGATGAGTAGCTGGACCTGGCTTCTCCCTGGACCTGCCCACCCTGGTGTCCTGCTCCCTGCCTCGTGCCAGAGTAACCCTGCCTGCTGTAAACCTGTGGCTGTTCACTGGGACAAGTCAGCAGTGCAGCTTCTCTTGCACTACTCTGACAGTGACACCCTACGTGTTTTGTCTCGTGGCAGCTGTGTTTAAGAACACTTTGATTTTGGCAGATCTCTTTTACTTTGGATTTGTGCTTCATTATCCACAAACTGGATTACAAACTTGCAGTTCTGGAGCCTGACACTGAAGAGAGACCTAGGGACCATTTCCAAACTCCTGCTCCGTTCTCACGAGTACAACGGGCATTCTCATTGGCTTTCCCTAAGGTCCTGGTTTGCTTCCTATTTATAAGTGCGGTGAAGCTTTTTGTGGCTCAGCCTTTTCCATTTTCTGAATTCTCTAACTTGTACTAAAGTTGCCCACAAGCACACTTGTAGAATTCATGACCAAACAGAACCGGTATATAAATTTAATCAGTTTGTACATAATTTTGGGCAGGATTTTGGGGAAAATAAAGATTACTATATTTTTATAATTCCTGACTCATTAATTTAATCCCAATCAAAATACACAAGCATGAGAGCAAAGGAATAGTCATTGTACCCTTTTTCTCCAGACATGCCGTGTGAGGGCTGACAGAAAAATGTTTTGAGGTTCTGCAGCTTAAAGCCAGTTCAGTGAAGATCTAAACACAAACAGCCTGAATTATCTACAATAATGAGGTAACCAGTAGTATCTGAAAAAAAGAACTGAATTCTTCCTAATAGCATAAGGGGAAAAGAAAACCAAACAACCAAACAAAATAAACCAAACCACCACAAAAAAACCACAACAAACCAACCCCAAAACCCACACCTCCCCCTTTAAAAATAATCTGTCCAGGAATAGTTATATTGCACGTATTTAGAAAGTATAACATACCTAGACTAGGCCTTGAGAAAGAAGCAGCCTTCTCTATTGACGCATACTCCCACCATGATGCACAGACTGCCTACTCCTGCATAGGAATCAAAGAGGTCAGCTTTGATAAATGTGAACTAAATGGTCACCAGAATAACGTGTGCCCACGAAGTTGTCTATTTTACAGCATTAATTTATAATGAATTAGCATTCTATTCTGTGCCCAAGTGGTTGTGGGGTTTTGTGTAGTTTTTATATTCCTGCAAAAAAAAATGATTATTTTATGACTAGACTACTCTATGATTAATGATGTCATCAAACCCAAAAGCACAGTAACAGTGGCAAGGAAAGCACACTTCAAATGAGGCAGTATGTAGTGTTTAGCACTGTGATAGGGAAAGAACACCTGTTTATAGTACAAGCAAAAAATGTTCCCAGATCATTAGCAACTGTATAGATTTAGACCAAGGCAGTGTCACAAAGTACAGAAACAAATATCAACTACTAAAAACAAGTTCACATACTATTTGCAAGAAGTAATGCGTAGAGCTATAAATACATCTATACCCAGCATTATTGCATCACTGACAACTGAAATGCTTTAAGTAAAAATTTGGAAAACAGTTAGTGTTTAAAGAACTTCATCCCACAACAGGAGAAGAATGATAAAAAATTATTTCTTGAATTACTGACACTATGGTGATGTTAACAGAATGAGATCACGGTCACTGAGGCTACGCTCACAAGCTATTAAAATAAGAACAAAGTAGCACAGCACATCACTTTACATTATACCTGTTCCTCTAGATAAGTTTCTCCCCTTCTGTTCCAAATTGCTCCAGGACTGCAAGATGACTTTTCAAATTCTACTATTAATGGAGTATAAGATGCAAGAAATTCAGGACCTATCACTATGTCTCAATACTAATAGACAGTAGGCTAGAAAGCATGATACCCTCCTTTCTACTGACAACTGCATTTAAAATTCTTCCTGAAATAGTGTTTCTTACACAAAAAAGCAACCCCATGAAAATCCCAAAACCATGTAAAAACAACTCCACACAAACACATACACTCCTCCTCCCCCCACTATTTCCCAGCAAATATTGCCTTACTATGTCATCAAAATTCATAGTAGCATTATTGAATTGAGTTCCAAATAACCTCACGGACAGGTTGAATACTCAACTCAGAAAAGTTTAAAAAAAAAAAAAAAAATTCATCAAAATCAGGCTGACAATTTGTGAAGTGCTGACCACTTCCTCAGTCAGCTTTATGATGTGCTTGCTTCTAAAAAAATAGTTACATAAATATATAAATTATTTCATCTCACTCTGATGCATAAAAATAGTAAGAAGATTCTCCAAATATATGTTGGCTTGCACAGTCTATTTAGAAGAAATACTACATGTTAACTATAAGCATTTAATGACACTAGTCTTTCACAGCAAACCAGAAACAAAAGTAATCAGTCAAGTACCAAATAAGCAAGCTCTATCTCCTTCAAACCGATTACTATTTCTTAATGGCAACTAGAGCACATACTAAGGCAAAAATAACCAATTTCATTTATGACATTTTCCAGGTCTACTGATCCTACTGTCATTAAAATGCATCTTTTTTGTTTCCTTTCTTTTTTTTTTCCGCTCAACATCTGGCATGCTTCAAAAGCCTTTAAAGATTCATTAACATATTCTGAATTAAGTGACGCTAAAGAACAGCTAGATTCACCGTATCTTATACTCTTTCACTATATTATAGATCCAGAAGTAGAGAAACAGATGACATCTTTTAAAGGTATTTTCACAGATCACAGTTACAGGCACTATTTCAAAACACTTCTTGTGAAATGGTGGCATGGTTTATCTGATGTTGTGGCGTTAGGCTGGACTTGATGATTTCAGAGGTCTTTTCCAGCCTCAATAATTCTGTGAAGGTTGTTACAAATACTTACATGTAAGACAACACTGTGCTTAAACTACTGTGGAACAGTAGCTGTTGAAACGCAATACTAGAACTGAAACCTACTTGTCACTGTTAGAACTGCCTTGTAACAGCAAGCCGTGAATTACTTTAAAAGAACACAGATGCTGCACTTACACAAACACGAATGATCACGGCAGAGTGCAGAACAACACTCCATTACTTGGAAAAAAATACGCCTGACAAGAAATTTACCAATTACTATCACATCAACTTCTCTCCAAGACCCAACAGAAGGACAGCTCATTATGGATTATATGGTGTATACAGAAACCTTCCAAAAAAGCACTGATTATTTTGTATTCTTAAAGTGTGATCCAAGAGGGCATGTTCCTGGGTCTCCTTAATGCAGCCATTCCACTTCACAATCACCATCTTTAATAGCTTACAGAAGTGTGCCTTTGACTATCTTCCGAGGTTTTCTTTTCCAAGAACTAAAGGAGAGCCTGCATCTAGCAACAAAGATGACAGAAACTACAATGAATGTAGAACTGTTTAGGTAACACAGTAGGATGAAAAGTGACATCAGTCATTCTGCATAGGCATTAAATGCATTCTACAAAGTTCTTTAACAGGAAATGTGTAAAGGTAGAAAGCTTCAATCTTAAATTCACTAATAAAGCTTGATTAGGAGTTGTTCACAGGAGTTACTGAGAAGGTACATTAGTTTGCAAAGATGAAGTAATCATCTCAAGACTAATGTACAAACCTTTTCTGCCTGCAAGACTGCTGGAACTGTCAATTTCACTTAGTATTTTTATAGAAGAATTCAAATAAATCTCTAACTGGTATCTACTAGTGATAAACCCAACTGAAAATTAAAAGTAAGATTTAAGTGTACATTAGCAAATTTTGGGCCAATGGGACCAACTCAGGCCAAGAAAATTTCAATCACCTTTACTACATAATATTTGACACTTAGCTCCTGGGCTCCTGCAATTCATTACACAGTTTGCTCACACATCCAAAGCAGAAAGAGAACCTGAGGGATAATTTAGCTTAGCTTACCATGAGGTAGGAATACAGACTGATTTAGGGCACCAAAGGATAAAGGTTGAAATGCTGAAAACCAAGATATGTTTATGTTATCTCTGTGAATGAAGATCAATGAAGCTGGCCTGTTTAATGGCTGCAGAAGGAAGTCTTATGAAGCTAGACAGTCCTGTTTCAGCTAAAACTAATGAAGCAAGGCTAAACCAACAAAACACACAGCTTCAAAACAGATTTTGAAGACTACAGTACTCAAGTAAAAACCTTTGCCTAATTAACTACAAATTTAGTACTAAAGTTGACATCACTCAGTGTAAGGATCCAGTGTATATGCTACACACACATGACAGTGTTACTCAACTCTCCACTCAAAGCATGCTAAATGTCACCTAGAAGGCAGAAACAGACAGGGCTAGGGTACAAACAACAAAAACAAAGCAACAAGGGGATCACCTTGCCAGACTGTGGATTTAGCAGAGATAAGGACAGTCAACCGTACCGTCTGTGTTCCTTTTCCTCCACCCAGGACAGGGATGACTTCTTGACAAGAACTGGGATTCAATATGTGGCTTAAGTTTTGCTGCCATTTTCATTAGCACTTCATTAGCACTTGTCCCAAAGGGACAAAAAAGCCTCAAAAATGCTTTTTTGAGGCAGGAGCCAATAGGTCTATTTTTTTCAGGCCTGGATTTTCATTGCCCAGGCTTGTCTGAACATGTCCTGGAAATCGAGTGGGCCAGGTGGGTGTGCTTTTGGCCACATTTGGAGAAAAGTCTTTCTATAGGTTACAATGTCAGGGTTTTATCCCTCGATCTGTGTTCTCATTGGCCATTATTGTCTCGGGAAATCTATAAGTACCAGCCCAAAGAGCCAGAGCTTTGCCTTGCAATTGTCCACGCTCTGGAAGGAATCACAAGCCTCGCTTGGAAGCCGAGTCAATTTACCCAGACAGGACCGCAAAGACCCCTCGCTGTTTTAGCGTTGTAAAGCCCAGGAGCAGACACGCATCTTGCCAGGCTGAGAGGCGAACTCCCAGAGGAGCCGAGTGCCCAGGACAGTTTCGTTTGATTGGAGCAAGGAGTGAGCGCCGTGGAGAAAGGATTGCAGCAGAAGAACCTCTTTTCTACAAAGCTTTCAGCTACAAAGCCTTCAGGAACAAATCCTGCCTCAGCAACAAGCTGCAGACACCAACAGAAAGTGAAACTGTGCTCCTGCAGCTTCCACATGGTCAACGCCATTTTGGTTTTGTTTAAATCCTCAAGTGTGCCATGAGATATCAGGACCAGTGAGTAATTACGAAATCTGATTTTTATAAGCATCTATTGCAGGTCTGTTGCCTCAGGGAATTCAGGAGTTCCCCCCACCTTGTGGGCAATCGCCGGCTTCATTGCCGAGGTTCCTTTTTCTTTACAGTTTAAAGTGCTGTTTGTTGTTTCTGGATTTTTGTACGTATTGTTTAAATTGTTACTTGTTCCTGCTGGTGAGGTATCTGTTCCACAACCGAACATTTCAGACGTACAAATAGGTTTTATTGATATTTTTCATGGGATTTTTATTACTAATATATTTATTCATATTTTCATTAATCACTCAGCTTATTGAATATTAAATAGCCTTTTACCTGTCATATCACACTATTGCAAATATTTGAGTCTCCAACAGTCTTAGTTGTTACCTGGGATTTAGTGACTTCAGCTCAATCACTTGCAGTTAGTGCATTTATGACCAGCAATTCCAAATCTGTTGAATCTGTCACTTTAAAAAAAAAAAAAAAAAAAATCCATTATTTGAACTTTTCTGAACCTCGCTCACTGCAAGTCCTTATGGGGCACTGGAAAATAGGCAAACATTAATTTTGTCAAATAGGGCTCTTAAGTGTCCGGGGGCTCTATGACAGGCAGACATCAGGATATTACTCATAACACAATTCAACATGAACAGCATTTTAATTCCACATAGAAAACAGTAGTCTACACCTGGACTATCAGGTATCTGAACAGAATGCTTCAGGGTTCTGGGATCTTTAAATTCATTCACCACAGTCAGAGTAGTAGGCACGTAGTCAGGTTTTTACAGTAACTGTGTACTGTAACTGTTTCCCAAGGAAGTACAGTTGTCTCAATTTTAACAGAGACACAAGCTAAATAAAAGGGACTCTCATAGCCAGCCACATAAAGGGATTATCTTTAAATGAATTGGTATCCCTAGCATGTTTTGCCTTAAAGTATCTTCAACTCCACGAGACCCACTCCCTCCTAGAGCAACTCCAGTTTCAACAGTATTTTCTGCAGCTTGTCTGCAGATAATTCTAGTAAAATCATCCCATCTTCTTGCACATGGGGCAGTTCTGTGGCTACCAGCAACATTTTTTGAGTGACGCACCAGTAACTGTTGAGGGTCCAAAAATACATTCCTTGCCCTTCATCATGATAAAACTCCTCTCAGACAATTCATTGTAGTTAGAGAATAAAAAGACAAGTATACACCCAAACATCTTTAAGCAAAGACTGCACATCATGAGGTTTAGTAGCAGCTTCTCACATGTCTACAGAAGACTTTTTCTGAAGTGCATGCCTGACTTGCATCTCCATATTTTTAATGAAGTTTCTGCATCTACATAGTGCAGTCATGAAGACACCCTGTTCATAATGTTTTCACCTTGAAACTCCTGAATGTTTTCTCCTAACTCTCCCCTCCTTACTGCTGTTGGCATTATTAGCAAAGATCCTAACAGAAACCATAAAGCACCACCTGTCAGTCTCACAAAAAATAGCTATAATGAATAACTTTAACCTTGCTTGGAGAGAAATACCAAAAGAAATCCTAGGTCACCCTTTCCAGTGCTTTTCATCCCTCCCTCTGTAAAAAGTTCCTCAATGAAAGGAAAGCCCAAATAAACAGATTGAGATTTTACGAACATGTTTCTTGCTTGCCACTAAAAGCACTTCAATTTAGATAGCTCCACTGAAAGTCCTAGCACTGACAATGTTGTCCAATATTCACATTAACTTACTTTTTAGTGTTTTGGACCTTGTAGCTTTCTGTTAAAAATCAACAGATGCAAATGGTAGATGATTCCCTCATTTCAGAGGGAACTTACTCTTCAACAGTGTAAGACAAAAATCACTGCACCATCTTACTGACTCCCAGTACTCTCTTTTAAGTGCCAAAGTCATAATGGAACACAGAAGTAGGTGAAACATCTAGAAAAGAAGTTCTCAGACTCTAGATCCACATCCTTCTAGAACAGGCAGATCACAACATTTTAAAGAACAGTAAACAAACAAGTCAATTTTGTTCTGCCACGAGATTCACGTTTCAAAGCAACCTACAAGAAAGTCTGAAAACACATTATGCCACCAAAATTCCCACAAACAAGGTAACATGAATTAGTCTTTCTATCAGAGACTGTGGTCCCTCTTAGATGTTTAGATATGTTATACGACAGCTAGTGATCTGGCCTGGACTTGAAGAAAAAACGTACTCATAACACTGCATCATATCACTCCTTACTTTCAACAAATCATAATTCAAATAGGTATCAGCCTCACAGAGACTCCCACAGTATGCTGCAGAAAGCATACAGCAAGAGTTGTTCCTAGAGAAGTAAGAATATGGTAGCTTCCAGTATCTGATAAAGACACTTCAATAATGAGAGTGATAACCAAGGAGTTTGATCAAAGCATAGTGGGAACATGGTGTGCTGCTTCAACTCTCCCCATGAAGAGAAGTCTGGCACACTACATCAAGTCACACAACCTAACATGCTGCCTAGAATTACACATAAATCTCAGTACAAACATCATGATAAATGTACCTTAGTCATCTTTATACTCAGACAACAATGCTAGTTTTCTTAGCTTTCTCTGACAAGCCTTTCCCGAAGTTCTGTAACTAAAATTAAGTAGCACAGGGGCCTACATTTTAAGGCCACACTCTCAAACAAAACAGTGGGTTTCACACAATTACTACAAAATTATCTGCACTGTATAGGCATCACTAACACACTTTACTTTTTTGATCTGGACTGACTATAATCCACTACAGTCCAGTGTACAAGATTAATGCCAATATGAAAACAGATGAAAGTCAATAGCTGTTAGAAAGACTTTTAGACTTAACCAGAATACCAAGCTGAAGACAACCATTCTCAATCTCAACCAATGACTCCTCCAGGATTCAAGT
Source organism: Picus viridis (assembly GCA_033816785.1). Lineage (NCBI taxonomy): Eukaryota > Metazoa > Chordata > Aves > Piciformes > Picidae > Picus > Picus viridis. The sequence goes on from CM066606.1 coordinate 58,750,115, forward strand.
TTGCACCTTCTCCAAGTTAAATTTGTTACTAAGAAGCTCAGGTTTCATCACTGCATGAGATGCAGAAAATTACTGTTAATTTAGATATGACATTTTCTTCTTCGATATGGGCTAAACCCTATTAAAGGAACATTGGCTCACTACTGAGAAAAAAGAGAAACCTTGCTACTTTAATTTAATTTTCAAGATAGAAAGTTGTTTTATGACTAAATAAATAAATGTTTCTGGCATCTTCTGGCTGATATTTAGGATGATCTGACAGTTCATTGAATTATTAAAAAAAGAGTCAAAATATAAAGCTGCACTGAAACCCTAGAAGCATGGAAAGACCAATCCACCTCTGTGCTGATTAGACGAGAGTGGTCAAGTACCTCCTGTATGATGGTATGGACTTCTATAGCACAGGCAACTGAAGTTCAGCAACAGTAATGCCAGGGAGAGCAAATGACTTATCTGCAGATTGTAAGGACACCTGTAATGAAAGAACTAGTTATTATCTCAACCTTCCGTAACCATAACAAAGACTAAAAAAATAAAATCAAATAAATACAACAGCCAAATACCAATGTAATTACCTTAGCATAATTTAACAGTTAAACAATTATGGAAAAGATCCAGATAATAGCTTTGAAAGAAGAGAATCATCTCATAACATCCATCAACATAAATTATATAGACATTTAATCACATTTCATCACTGGAAATCCTCATCACCTAACTGTCAATGCAGGCAATATATTACAGGTGTTCCACATCTAAGAATTTGCAAGGTCTTTTTCCCATAAAAAAAAATATTCTGTTTCCAAGAGCTTCCAGATACATTTTAAAAGCACCAGTGCTAAATTCTACTACCTAGATTACATGAATTGCATATGTATGCCACAATCTGCAGCCTTAAAGCTGGCTGCAATTTTCAAATATGCTTCAGCTTTCCCTTCTGTTTGTTTAGGTACTTTGAATAATGGTAACAAGGAATGGTAAGTTGCACTAGTACCTTTACAGTAAAAATTTAACAAGAAGCTTTAACATCTTCTTCTATCATATGAAAAACTTGCTAACAGGGCTAACAAACCTACTGTCAGACAAATTCAAAGTATATTCCGTAAGTGTTTCTGGAATTTCGGTATGTAGTCTGATTATATCTGCCCTGATGAGTCCAGAGAACCATCTCTCTCGTCAAGCTACTTGCCATCAGCTACGAAGAATGAAGAAGTTCTAGAAAGGAAGTGATTGCCCAACTACTCCAAAATATAACTGTTCCAGCTGAAGATTTCTCACATCCAGATTCTGCCTGAAGCAGATGGGGTTTGGACAGCTTCAGGGGGAAATGTTTACTATTTTCCAAACAAAATAAAGCTGGGAAGAGATTGTGTTAAGAAACTGAATTGTTTTACAAATAGGTTTAGCAATGTCATTCTTCAGGGAAAGACTCCACAAATAATGTTTTTCTACCCTTCTGGAAAAATCACCCAAGCTGCAAGTATTTATGAAGGCTTTTAATAAACAGTTCACAGAACTGAAGCTCAGAAGCTTAAACTCACATGAAATTCTGTCCACTGCTCACATAAGCCCTGGTCAGCAGAAGTTATTGAGGTCATGAATAAGGAAGGCTGTAGGTGAAAGAGAAAGCATGTCCTATTGTGACCTTTTAAACTGTATGTTTCACTGAGGCTGCTCTCTTACAAAACTAGAAGCTTCAATACTTCCCCCTAACCCTCTATTTACTGAAACAAACACCTAGATTCATTGGGCATTACGGCATGGGCCAGCTGAAGTACACTTAAGAATCCATTTGTACAGCTAAGTAACATGGTACATACTACCACACTTCTTGTGCACAACACTCACAAACTTTCACATCAAATAAATGGCTTCAATACTCTCACTTCAATCTGAAGTTTCCCAAGAAACAGATTTGGAATGTCTTCCTCACCAACAAGATCATCAACTTCAAAGGCAATTTCCTTTTACATATTCTGGGAAGAAATGTTTGGGCTTCAATGTCCTTCTTTCGTTACTCTGGTAAGCACTATGGAAAAGTCACTAGAAATTATGGTTTCTTTAGCAACAACAGCCATTGACAAGTTTTCACTAAACTCAAATTCCAACAGAATAGGAGAGGATGGTGGAAGATGTCAATGCATCATTTTCATATGTTCCATAACCAATAAATATTGTTGAAATACAACAGTGTGCACATTTAGTTCTATGTGAAGTGTACATTGGTACTGATCCCCTTATAATCTTCCAGACAACCTTAAGTTCTCCGGCAAGTTTAAATAAACTTGAACATATTTTTACTGCACATTTTTTCCAGCACTGTAACTGAATCCTAGAAATTTCAAAATTACTGTATCTTCATTCTATAGAAAAATCTATAGGTCAGGTCAAGATGACCTGATGGTAGGCCAACATGAAAAAAAATTGTCTACTGCAGACTCTTATTCACTTGAATGAGTAAAACGGGTAACTTCTCATTGATAAATGTTATATATGTTTTCCAGTAAGGACAGAATATGCTGCCAGAAGGCAGACTGTCTTTTCTGAACATTAGAGGAACTCCACATGTGCATTTAACTTACCAGTTTATTTGTGTTAACACGTAACAACACACAAAGAATTATATGGGAATAATATATGGTGAAGCCCAGTTAAGATATGATTTATACCAGTATAAGGAAGTTTGTATCCCTTCTAGAAACTCTTTTCAGACAAGGACCCAAGTTGTTCAAGAAAGAAAGAAAGACACATTCACTGCAGGTTTCTATATCCAGTAGACTTCCCTGGCTAACTGCGAACTAGGTTACTGCACCACTGTGAACTATTCCCGTTCCTCAGGAATTTCTACCTCAGTATACAGAATGACTTGACTTCTCTGTCTGACAGGCTAATTTACTCAGCTCTGCAGAAATGTGGTCCTGCAGAGATTCCAGGATACACTCAGAGACCAGATCAAGCCAAGGGCCACCATCTCACTCACTCTTCAGTGCCACATGCAAATGGTAGGTCTTTCCAGCAGTTAGAGCTAAAAACCAAAACCCTATTTGTTCAACCTAATGCTTTTCCCTGGTTTTACGAGGAAAAAAAATCCAAAGCACTACATTAACCTCAGGTGCAGGTTAAATGTCAGGTTTTCAGCAGCACTTCTAGGATATTTTAACCCTTAAGAGGAGTGTGAAGTACTGCCCACTTAAAAGGTCCTGCATTTGTGTCTGAAGATCAGACAATAGCAAATTACAGTATACCATGTAAACTACATGACCTGGACAACACTGCTGAAGAACTGCTATAGCTCAAAATGTTACTTGAACCCATTCTCTAAGGCAAACTATGAACAAGAAGTTGCTAAAATTCAGCTCATAAATGGTGACTCAGGCTGCTGTAGCCTTATAAGCTCATACCTCTCCATTCTAGAAGTTGGTTAAGCAGCTAGTCTGTATATACCCACCACTTTCAAGGTCAAAGTATTTATTGACATACCCAGAGACACTACAGTAAGCAGTATTCAGTAGCAAAATCACACAGTTCTACCAGAAGACTCTACAAGTTTAACCATGCTAAGTGCTAACCAGACAAAACAGGTAAAATTTGGACTACATAATAGCTTTTTCATGTTTTCATCTCAATACATTGCCTCCAATTAATCTCAAATTAATCTGAAAAACCCTTTTCTGTGGTTTTTATTACAGCCCCGGAAGAGCTGAAGTTCAGTTTCCTTTGCTCTCATCTCTTTACATCCAGTTCTTCTGACTTTTTCTACTTACCAGCATCATGGGATCAGAAAAGCAATCCATAACCATCAAGAAAATTTAGAATTAATTATGCATTCTCAAGAAAATGGACATACATGGTGAGTGAAGCTATACTAAAAGGAACTCCGTAAGTCTTCACTAAACATGACCCCTACTGTGTCCAAAACTGGAAACACTACATAATAAACTAAAAAATGCTGCTCATGTAAGCAGCTTCAGTTACATTATTTCTCTATTCTACTTTCTTAAATAAGACATCTGTTAACTAAAATACTCAAGCTAATCGGCCTGGCTACTGACACAGTACTTGGAAATGCACAACCCCTCACAAGCTCACCTTCCCTGCTTCTTGGGTAAACCTTATGTCCCAAATCAAGCTCAGCACTAAAGGAAGAGGTGTGCTGGCACACAAAGCTAAGCAAGTTACACAACTTCAAGAGTGACATTCCTCAATTTGGTCACTTCAGGGAAACACAGAATGAGATTGTCTGTAATGATCTCGATATGCACGTCCTCGCAAATGCTCACTCACCAATCTGTGGAACACAAACCCCAACACGTTATTGCCTTCACAATCTAAGCTTAGCATCCAGCCACTAAATTGCTTCTTAATTGTCTTGGAATTCTTGTTTCTCACTTTTTCCACGTTATTTGTAAAGACATGCCTTCTATCTTTTTTTGAGGAAGAAATCTCACTGCCTTGCATGACTCAGTTTAGATGGGCACTGCAACACGGTGCATCTTAAGACCCAAGCTCCTGAAACTATACCACATAGTCAATACCTTTTTTGCCAGGTAATAGCATTCAGTTTATGTAATACAACTTGAAAGGTTACACCCTTTGTCAACGAAGGTACAGCATGAGACAATCTGTTCGCATTAAAACCTATCTGGAACGGGAAGGGAAGTGTCAGCTCATAGGCGGCTTGCAGCCAAGTCATTCCGGCAATGCCGGACCCCGGTCTGGCCCTAGCGCCTCTTCGGACTGCCAGCACTCGCCTGATTCCTCCCGCTACACACCGGTCCCTGCACTGGTGAGGCCCAGGGTGCACCCGTGCAAACGAACCCCACGCTGCTGCACCACCTACGCGGGGCCCCGCCGGGCGACGCGCCCCCGCTGACCCCCGGCTCATGTGCCGACCTGGGACGCTCCCGCGGGGCGGTGGGAGGAGTTGGCGGCCGGCGGGCCCCGAACACCGTCACTTTGGCGGGGGAGGGGCGAACCACACTGGCCCTGCACCGGGTACTGACGGGACACTGCACTACGCACCGCCTCTCCGCTCCCTGCCCCCCACCACGTGCGAGCCCCGGGGGCGGCATTGCGCCGTGGCAACCGCCCGCCGTACTCCCGCGCCACACGCTTCCACCCTGCCCGGCCTACTTAGCAGCAGCGCTGCCTAAGGGTGATCTCATCGTTCCGCTCCCGGGGTATGCAAAGAGAGGCCAGCGGAGGGACTTGCTCCCCCTCGCACTCCTCCGCCTGCCCTGTCACTCTTACAGCCAGGGGCTGGGGGAGGAGCCTCCCGCGGTTCAGGTGGCAAAACAAACATACAAAGAGGCTTCTCCAGCATCCGCTCGCCCTAGGGAGAAAACGCGGGCAGGAGGACACGAAAGAAACTCACCCTGAGTCTCAGATCCTCTTGTCAGGCCAGACGCTTTGCCTCCCTCCTGCCCCTCATCTCCCTCTAGGCCCAACGGGACGCGAGTAAACAAAAGCCGGAGCCAGAGGACGATGCACATGGGCGGGGATGGGGACCCCGCTCCGGGCCACACAAAGCGCCGAAGCCAACATGGGACGCGGGAAAAGGGGGAAACTCCCATCTCTCTCCGTCCCTGCCATCCAGATAGGGACGTTTCCGCCTCACCTGTTTGCCCCGGTAAAAAAGGCGCTGGCGGCCGGGGCTCACGCGAAACGTCTCCTGGATCTTCTCCCGCAGGCACTCGATCTTGGTAAGGCGGCTCAGGTCGTCGATGGTCTGGGTCTCAGTGCCGTCTATGGTGCGGACTTGGATCCACATGGTGCGTGCCCTCCCACTCGCTCAGCCAGCCGCAGGAAGGCAGGGAGGTCTGGGGCAGGAGGTGGAAATGGAGTCTGCTCCCCGGGTGCGAATCTGCTGTGTGCGACGGGTAAAGGGAGGGGTCAAACGCTTCACCAGCTCTTTGTTCGGCTCGGTGGGGCTGGAGTTTCAAATCCCGCGGAACAGATGCGAGCCTCCCCGCCCGCCGGCCCGCCGACCTCGCTCAGAGGGGCGCAGAGAGGGACGGAGACCCGATCCGATCCCCTGCAGCTTCCGGATCGCCGGCGCCGCAAGCCCCGCGAGGTGGCACAAGGTGAGGCGGAGTCCGGCTGGAACAGCTGCAGCCAGGTCTAACGGGCGCCTCCGGGAGCCATCTCCCAAACTGGGGAGTGTTTACCAGGCGCAGCCACTCTCACATGGAGGTCACGGCGCCAACGCTGATCTCGCGAGAGCCCACCGCCTAGACCGTAAAGAGACAACAACACGGGGGCGGGGGCGAGAGGCCCGCACCACGCCCCCTCCCACTACGCTGGGGCCGACAGCTCTCGCTCCGCACTCGGCACGGCGCGCGGATCCGCCCCCTCCGCCCGCGTGGTCCACCCCCTAATCTGTCCCCGCCTTCTTCTCGGTCCCCGGCGGGAGGTCGTCGCTGGCGGGGAGTTACGCGAGCTGGGGTAGCGACCGTTGGCGTCTCCATGGCGGCCGAGGATGACTGTGTACCTGGTCCCCGCTCCGCAGGCCACGCGGGGTTCTAAGGCCCTCAGGGCCTGCAGCCTACCCCTCCCGGGGACTGGCAGGCGTTAGAATAGCTAAGTGTTCACAGGCACCCGGGAGAAATGCGTCCGCTAGTGAAACCCTGGCCCCCGAGTTTCCGAAGTCATAAACTCTGCTGTCACCCATGCTTAGCCCTACCTGAAAGATAAAGATTGGCTGGGTGCACCTGTTATGGTAAAAAAGTGAAAACAGGGGGAAGACAGGAAAAGGCATGGATTTACCATGCTGTTATGGGCTAGCCATTGCAGACATCTGCCACTTGGTCACTCTCACAGTAAGATGGGGAAGAGAAGAGCAAAAGTGAGAATATGTGTCAAGATAAAGATAGTTTGCCAGGTAAAGGAAAACCTGCACACTGGCAAAAGAAAATAAGGACCTAATTCAGTACTTTGCACCATCAGGAAAATGTTTACACATTCCCAAGTGTGAGATAACTGTCTAGTTTACCATGGGGCAGGAATACAGATTAATTAAGTGCCTGATTTGAGTGCCCAAGTAATGACCTTTGGCCAATTAACCGCAATTTTAATACTAACATTGACATCACTCAGCATAATGAGCCAGAGTACATGCTCGACTGTGTTACTCAGCTCTTCACTCAAATAATGCTAAATGTCATTGTGGTGGGTTGAAAATTCCCCCAACGTTAAATTGCCAGGCCAGCCTAGCTGGAAGCAAATGAAGCTGTATTTACAAGCAAAACTACAATCTACAATGAAATGCAATGAATATGTACAAAATATACAGTATTTACAATATTTACAGGTATTTACAATTTATAAACACAAGAACCCCCAGTCAAAAACGAGGGGAGCTAATAGCTTCCCCTTCCCTGGTCCCCTCCTTACCCCCTGGACACAAAGGAATAAGAGAAAGCGCAGAGAGTTGTTTTTTAGTACCTAAACAACAACACAGCCAAGGTCAGCAAAGCCAGCCGGAAGCAAGTTAGTGTCTCCCAGAATGAGGAAGCCGAAAGAGAAAAGATAGTGTACCTATCTAAGTTTTGTGGAAGATATCTGTCCAACGTTTAGAACTTATCATTATTTTCCTTTTTACACCCAATAGTGGTTTATTTACACTCTACTGCTTTCTGTTCAAGATCTGTGGAAATTTTTTAAAGGCACAGCCTAAAACTACCACAGTCATCTATAAGGCAGAGACAGGCAGGTTTAGTACCTCTCCAGCCTCTGGATTTAGCAGAGGCAAGGACAGCTCATTTCCTCCACCCAAGACAGTGATGCCTTCTTGATAAAAAACTGCATTAATTCGCACTATCATTTGTAATGTCCCACCCTTCCTCCTTCTTTCCCACACTCCACTTTTATATCTGAGCATGATATCATATGGCTATGGTCTCGGATATCACTGAGGTCAGCTGTCACAGCTGGGTCCCTTTCCAGCTTCTTGCACACCTCTGGCCTACATGCTGTGCAGCAGAGTGAAAATTTGAAGCATCTTTGATCCTATGTAAGCACTGTTCAGTAACAGGTAAAACACTCTTTTGTTATCAGATACCATTTTGGTCACACACTGAAAACAAAGCACCATACCAGCTACTGTGATGAAAAGTTGCTCCCTCCCTGCCAAAATCAGTAAACATGAATACTGGTAAAGTACTAAAAAAATGTAGGCAATACAGGGCTCACTAGACAACAGAGATGCCACTATGAATGCCTATGAGAGGAGCCAACAATGTCCTCTCAAGGCCAAGAAGGTGAATGGCATCCTGGGATGCATTAAGACAACTGTTTACAGCATGTCCAAGGAGGTTCTCCTCCCCCTCTATTATGCTCTGGTGAGGCCTTATCTGGAATACTGCATATGATTCTGGGCTCTGCCAATTCAAGGACAGCAAAAGTCCAGTGAACAGCCACTAAGATGATTAGAGGACTGAAACATCCATCTACTTAATGAGGAATGGCTAAAACAGCTTGGCCCATTTAGCCTGGAGAAGAGTGGTCTGAAAGGAGATCTCGTTAATGCATATAAATATCTAAAGTGTGTCAGGAGAGACTTATCTCAGTGGTGGCCCATGACCAGACAAGGGACAATGGACACAAGCTGGAACACGAGCGGTTCCCCATAAACATAAGGAAAAAATTCTTCACCTTCAGGGTGGCAGAGCACTGGTACAGGCTGCCCAGAGAGGTTGTGGAGTCTCTGTCTCTGGAAACATTCAAAACCTGCCTAGATGTGTTCTTGTGTGATCTACTCTAGGTTATTCTGCTCTAGCAGGGATGTTGGAGTAGATGGTCTTCAGAGGTCCCTTCCAATCCCTACCATTCTGTGTGATTTTGTGAATTTTGAGCAACTTTGTGGTCTAAGACTTCAGTAGCTGGATTAAAATGCAGATTTGCAACATCCAGATGACACTGGGGTACATTTGTGGTTTTGTTTTTTTTTTTTTTATACCAGGTGTTACAAATATTATTGGTAGCATTTTGAGTCAGGGGAATAACAGATCATAACCAATAGTTATTATAATGCTGTTTATTAACTGGACTTATTATTAATTGCAAGTAACTTGCATTGTATATGCAGTGACTTCTTCAAACAACGCGCACATTTGTGGTCATGCATCTGAAGCAACAGTGGAGAGACTAACCCCAGCAGTTCACTCAGGAGCTCGTACTCACACTGGGGGTTTCCAGCCAGCTGTGTACAGTTACACATGGGGTCCATCATTTCAGCAGGTGTCCTTATATATACTGCTCTGTAGTCTTTGTCCATCGTAGCAGCTGCTGCCTTCTTAGATGTTGTGTGGGTTACCTTACCTCACCTCACCTCTCAGGGTTACTGGTGTATGCTGGAAGCCTTGGGCAGGTTCAATTAGCAATTTTTATCCAAGACTAATAATGAGGTCTTGGGAGGCTTTTCTATGCGGTCTCACTCATGTATTTTTCTTGTCTTGATCCTGCCGTTGTCTGGTAGCTATTTCTCTATCCACACACAGAGGCACCTATAGAGCCCACTTGCACAAACACAGCTTTTATGACAAAGATGGCAGTAAAGATTCCTGTATTTTACCTTCAAGTGTGGGAATTCTCACTGTACTTTTGATTGAGTTACTTTAGGCTTGTTTTTGCAGCAGATCTGTTCCTTTCCTCTTCAACAACACACAACTCCCTTTACTGATGCTGTCACAACATGTCACCAAACTGTCATTTACACAAATTTGGAGTTTGGGTTTCAGCTTGTTGGTGCTAACACAAGAATAACTCTCCACAATCAAATAACAAATAACCCTCCACAGTCTTTTGACTCTAGCCTTCTTGGATTTGATGTCAGAAGAATAGAGTCATGTTATGGTTTGCTCCAAACCCTCCTTACCCCATCTCCATCAGTGGAGGTTTGAAAGGGGAAAGACAAAAGCACAAAATTGCCTTCCAATGTGCAAAATTGCCTTCCTCTTCCTCTGGGGACAGGTAAAAGGCACCCATTCTTCCACCAGGGCAGAGGTCAGTCACTGGTATGTACTGGTGGGGGAAGTCCGCTGGGTTTGGAAACTATGATTAAGCAGGTTGCTTCATGCCCAGTATACATTGGCCTTGGACACATTTTCTAGAAAATGGCTTAAATAGGGTGGGCAGAAAGCGGTCGGGGCTCTCACTCTCATATTCCGCTCTCGCCTGCATCTTGCTCGCTCCCATTTTCCACTCTCATCTTGGACTCGCCCTGCATACAGGTGAAATTGGGGAAACCAGCACTCAGACCTGGCTTATCACTGGACCTGGCTGCCCTGGGATCCTGCTCCCTGCCTGCTGTGAAACTGTGGCTTTCTTGCACTGTTCAGACAGTGCCACAGCACAAGTTTCCCCTCGTGGAAGCCATGTCTATGGACACTTGGATTCTGGCAGGTCCCTTTCCTCGGGGAGACCTTGCCACGTTACCCAAAAAATCGGATTATAAAACCTGCAGTTTTGGAGCCTGCCACCAAAGAGAGACCTAGGGACCATCGCCAAACTCATGCTCTGTCCTCGTGAGCACAACCTGGCATTCTCATCGTCTTTCCCAAGGTCCTGGCTTGCCTCTGATTGTATAAGTGGGTGAAGCTATTTTGTGGCTTAGCCTTTTCCATTTTCTGAATTCTCTAAACTGCCCATAAGCATCCTGGTAGAATTCGTGACCAAATAGATAATAATCTAATAAGTTTTTATACCTAATTTTGAGGCAAGGTTTTTGGGAAAAATAAAGATAACTGTATTTTTTTAATTCCTGCCTCATTAATTCAACCCCAATTAAGTAAAACACTTTTAAGCTGAGTAAGCTCATAATGAATTAGTCTAACAAGAATGAAAGTGGTAATGAACAACAAGTTGAGAGATTATGAGTAAGGATTAAGGGGCAGGCTAGTATGGGTGACACTGTTGTGTGTTTGTTGTGGTTTGAGCTAATTCTGTTCACTAATTTATCTTTCCACTCAGTTTTTTCTCAGTAACTGTAATTTTGGAAGTTAGCAGCCTGTTTTTGCAGGTAGTGTACCCTTCTGAAAGTTGTAAGACTTGATTTTTATAGTTACCACTAAGGGTCGGTATGCAGAAAGGCTCTTGCTTGTACTTGCTTCTATAGAGACCAAGGTCACTGCTAAATCTTGTGTACCACATTGAGGCTGCAGTAAGTAAGAGGTCCCATGTGTGGGGTGGAGCAGACAGTACAGGTAAGCAAAACTGACCAGTAAGGTACTCCATTCCATATGTGTCATATATAGTATAAAGCTGAGGGATCAATGAAGGTCAAGCTCTCTAGTTCAGTGCCCAAGGAAGAGTCTGTCCATTCCACATTTGATCCATATCCATGTGTTCATGAATCCAATTCCAGAATCTGGCTCCTGAATCTGGTTCCCAACTGCTGTTGAGTCCATTCTGGGGGACTTCCCCAGTGTCTGCCCCATAGCATCAGTGGTAATGACAACATATTAAACATCAAAGGGGTGGGATCAATATTTGGTTTGTATATATTTGTATATATTTAATTTTATAGATGTTATTTAATTAAAATAGTTTTCCTTTTCAGTCCATAAGAGTCTTTCTTTTCTTTCCCTTGGGGAGGGAAGAGAGGCTAATAACATCTATTATTCATCTAGTGGCTGGCAAAGCCCTAATCATTGACAGGGTGTTTATTACAGGCAACTGGATCAGGAAGAGGAAGTCTATGAGGCCTTTTACAGACAGCTGAAAGTAGCTTCACAGTCACAGACCCTGGTTGTCATGGGGGACATCAACCACCTGTTATGGTTATTAATCTTTAATAACAGGCAGACTGATTAATAAACATATTAATAACTTTATTAATAACCCCAGGGAAATATTAATACAATCTATTTACTGATTCAAAATACTTGGTGGTAGAAAGGTATCTCACAAGCAGGAACACGTAACAATTAAAACAATATTGGCAAAAAACAGAAACAACAATCAGCAATTTAAACTTTGAAAAAACTTTGTCAATGTACTGGCTTTGCCCACAAAGGGGAACTCTAGTACTCACCCAATAGAGCAGCTAGGGCAACAGAACCTTTTAACAGATGCTTACAAAAATCAGTTTTTTTGAGTTACTCAGTGAAAATCACTCCAGTCCAGTATATTTGGTTATTGCATTTATCATCCCAAGAATATGTGGCGCATTTGAATTCACAACGACCAGCAGTCACATCTGCACGTGGACACTGCTGTGCTGCAGGGCGAGACTTCTCTGTGAAGGATGCATCCCTGGCACAGTGTAGGAAGACAGATGATGTGGCTGTCTGGGCAGGCTGTGACTTGGGGTATCTTTGGTGCCTGGGCGTTGAGCAGCTCTTGTCCCGACAGCTCTAGGCTCAGCACCTTTTGTAGCTTTGCCTGCTATGGAGAGGTTCTTTAGCTGCACCCTCTACAGTGGATCTTGTTGCTTCTTCCAGTAAAACAAGACCGTCCTGGGGTTTCAGGCTCCTAGACAAATCGCCTCTGTCTCTTGATGTCTTCACAACAAGGTCTGGGTTTTGCAAAGCAGGCGCTTATGCTGAAAGTGACTGTGCTGCAAAGGGGAGCATTCCCGGCATCTTGGCTCCCCCAAGGTTTGTCTCAGCCCAGCAAGACGCGTCTGTCTGCTCCTGAGGTTTTACGACGTGTTACTGCAAAGGGCACTTGCATCTTTCTGGGTAAACTGAGGCACGGCTTGGATTGCAAGGTAAAGCAGAGCTTGGCTTCTCAGGCTTCCAAAGTAAGGCTCATGGCTTCTCTCCCAGATACTAGACAAGGCAAAAGGCTCACCCTTTGGGCTAGTATTTATAGATTTCCTTCAACAATGATGGCCAGAGGTAGCAAAAATTAAGAGATAGAATCATTTTTCTCTAAACATGGCCAAATGCACACACACCTGGTCCACCTGGACCCCAGGGCATGTTCAGACAAGCCTGGGCAATGTGGGCAATCTCCTGGGAAAACAGACCTTCTGGCTCCTGCTCCATTGTCTGCTTCATAGCATATTTGAGGCTTTGTCCCTTTAGGACACCACTCTGGACAGAATGAAACCTCATAAAGTTCAACACAGTCAAGTGTAGAGTCTTGCACCTGGGGAATAATAAGCCCATGCACCAGTACAGGCTAGGGGTTGACCTGGTGGAGAGCAGCTCTCTTGAGAAGGACCTGGGAGTGCTGGTGGATAACAGGCTCGGCATGAGCCAATAAATACTCCTGTAGCCAAGAAGGCCTTCCCTTAGTATTACTATGCCCACCCTGACAGACCAAAGAGAGAGAAAATTAAGCATCCTGTTTTGTTAACTAATGGCTATCCTGCTGACTGCTTTGTTAACTAATGGCTATCCTGCTGACTGCTTTCACATTGTTCCACTATCTGATTGTAAGGCTAGAATAGAATAGAATAGAATAGAATAGAATAGAATAGAATAGAATAGAATAGACCAGGTTGGAAGAGACCTTCAAGATCATTGCATCCAACCCATCATCCAACACCACCTAATCAACTAAACCATGCAACCAAGCACCCTATCAAGTCTCCTCCTGAACACCTCCAGTGACGGCAACTCCACCACCTCCACAGGCAGTCCATTCCAATGGGCAATCACTCTCTCTGTATAGAACTTCCTCCTAACCTCCAGCCTAAACCTCCCCTGGCGCAGCCTGAGACTGTGTCCTCTTTGAGACTGTGTCCTCTTGTTCTGGAGCTGGTTGCCTGGGAGAAGAGACCAACCTCTGCCTGTCTACAACCTCCCTTCAGGTAGTTGCAGAGAGCAATAAGGTCACCCTGAGTCTCCTCCTCTCCAGACTAAACAACCCCAGCTCCCTCAGTCTCTCCTCATAGGGCTTGTCTTCCAAACCCCTCACCAACTTTGTTGCCCTTCTCTGGACACGCTTCAACAAGTCAACACCCTTCCTAAACTGAGGGGCCCAAAACTGGACACAGTACTTGAGGTGTGGCCTAATCAGTGCAGTGCAGTGCAGTGTACAGGGGCAGAATGACCTCCCTGATCCTACTGGCCACACTGTTCCTGATGCAGGCCGGGATGACACATGAACACATGAAATTTTCATAGCTGTTTGTAATGTTCTTGTACATAGTTGGTACTCATAACTAGAGCCACAACAGACCAAGTCCTGCAAAACATGGAAGAATTGTAGTTTAAGTGACCTACACTACTTAAAAATGTATCAGCTACAAGTATCTTACCAGCCTCTTGCGGTAAGTTAGATATTAAAACCTTTTAGTAGAACAATCACAATTTACAAGGCAGAAAGGGCAATATGTAAACTACTTTCTTGGTCCCATATCTTGCGTCCTGTTCTTGGTCCACCTCTGCTTTTTTTTCTGCCTGGGAACGTCTGGAACTAAGTCCAAATTTATTCTAAAGACTGTTCTACATTGCAATTTTGTATTCAATATGCACTGACATAACTGTGAACAAGTAGACAAGATTTTGCCTCTTGTTATTTATACTAACACTGAATCTCTCAATTTTCAATTATTTCAGTCTGTAGTATCATAGTACCATAGTATCAATCAGGGTTGGAAGGGACCACATGGATCATCTAGTTCCAACCCCCTGCCATGGGCAGGGACACCCCACACTAGATCAGGCTGGCCAGAGCCTCGTCCAGCCTGGTCTTAAACACCTCCAGGGACAGGGCCTCAACCACCTCCCTGGATAACCCATTCCAGGGCTTCACCACTCTCATGGGGAAGAACTTCCTCCTCACGTCCAGCCTGAATCTCCCCACCTCCAGCTTCATTCCATTCCCCCTAGTCCTATCACTCCCTGAGATCCTGAGAAGTCCCTCCCCAGCCTTCCTGTAGGCCCTCTTCAGATATTGGAAGGCCACAATGAGGTCACCTTGGAGCCTTCTCTTCTCCAGACTGAACAGCCCCAACTCCTTCAGTCTGTCCTCAGAGGAGAGGTGCTCCAGCCCTCTGATCATCCTCATGGCCATTCTCTGGATGTTTTCCAGCACGTCCACATCCCTCCTGTAATAGGGGCTCCAGAACTGGACGCAGTACTCCAGGTGGCGTCTCGCCAGAGCTGAGTAGAGGGGGAGAATCACCTCCCTTGACCTGCTGGCCACACTTCTCCTGATGCAGCCCAGGATCTGATTGGCTTTCCAGGCTGCAAGTGCACATTGAGAGCTCCTGTTGAGCTTCTCGTCCACCAGCACCCCCAAGTCTCTCTCCTCAGGGCTGCTCTCCAGCCAGTCCCTGCCCAGCCTGGATTTGTGCCTGGGATTGCCTCGACCCAGATGCAGGACCCTGCACTTGGTCTTGTTGAAGCTCATGAGGTTGGCTTGTGCCCACCTCTCCAGCCTGTCAAGGTCCCTCTGGATGGCATCCCTTCCCTCCAGCGTGTCCACTGCACCACACAGCTTGGTGTCACCAGCAAACTTGCTGAGGGTGCACTCGATGCCACTGTCCATGTCACCCACAGAGATGTTGAACAAGACTTGTCCCAGGACCGATCCCTGAGGGACTCCGCTTGGCGTCCACTGGGACATGGACCCGTTGACAGGCACTCTTTGGGTGCGGCCATCAAGCCAGTTCTTTATCCATCTAGTGGTCCATCCATCAAACCCATGTGTCGCCAGCTTGGAGACCAGGAGGTGGTGCGGGACAGTGTCGAAGGCTTTGCTCAAGTCCAGGTAAATGACATCAGTTGCTCGCCCCTCATCTATTTATGCTGTCACCTGTTCATAGAAGGCCACCAGGTTTGTCAGGCAGGATTTGCCCTTGGCAAAGCCATGCTGACTGTTCCAAATCACCTCCTCGCTATTCTTCTGAGTCAGTAGTGCCTCCAGGAGGATCTGCTCCATGATCTTTCCAGGCAGAGAGGTGAGACTGACTGGCCTGTAGTTCCCTGGTTCCTCCTTCTTACCCTTTTTGAAAATGGGAGCAATGTTTCCCCTTTTCCAGTCTGTGGGGACTTCCCCAGTCTGCCATGACTTTTGGAATATAATAGGGCTTTGGCAACCTCATCTGCCAGTTCTCTCAGATGCAGGACCCTGCACTTGGTCTTGTTGAAGCTCATGAGGTTGGCTTGTGCCCACCTCTCCAGCCTGTCAAGGTCCCTCTGGATGGCATCCCTTCCCTCCAGCGTGTCCACTGCACCACACAGCTTGGTGTCATCAGCAAACTTGCTGAGGGTGCACTCGATGCCACTGTCCATGTCACCCACAGAGATGTTGAACAAGACTTGTCCCAGGACCGATCCCTGAGGGACTCTGCTTGTCACTGGCCTCCACTGGGACATGGACCCATGTAAGCTACTTTGTTGAAGAGTTATAAACTAGGCTCACCTTAACTCTGTAGTTGAGCTATGTCTTCAAGGAGTTCTCATTTTTTGTGGAATGTGACAATTTGCCATATAAAGGTTGACATTTTCTTTTACAACCTCCCAGAGTACCTTAAGGCAATGTTAAGACAGTTCTTCGAGATGATTAATTGGCCTGGTATGAGTGATTGTATTTTTGGTTTGCACTGATGGCATTCTGAACATTTATATGTCCAGTATGGTATAAAACTACCAGCCTTCTCTATGCCATGGTTGCTATCCTTTGTTTCTGAAAAACGCAAGCACATTTTTAATATCCCTGTGGTACATACACTTACATGTTAGTTACATTCAATGCCCAGAGAGGGATGCAGTCAACATATCAGATAGTAACTATAAGGTACTAAAACAAGAGTGAGAAAAAAAAATAAAGGTTGAGTGCTATAGTGACATTACAGTATTCAGTAAAATAGTCTTGGACATCAGTAGAGTTTTTATGAGTAAGGGATGTAAGATGGTTTCCCAGGAGAATGAATCTGTGCCTGGCACCAGAATCAGTCTCTGTTATTTTTGGGATGACTTTATTTTAAAATGTTCAGTTGTCTGGTGTTTGAGGGAATTAGCTGAGACAAAAAGGAAGAATCGTACAGCTCTATGAGATACAGACTAGAAATCTAATACATTTTAGGATTTTTATCAGAGATATTCAGGAATTTTATAGCTCATATAGATTATTTTATCAGGTAATAGACTTTACAATAAAAATATATGATAAAAAAATAAACCAAATTAAAAAATAATAAAGGCTTTAACTTTTCAACACAGGGTATGGATTTGTGTTAGACTTTCCCAAAATAATTGAAGACACTCTCTTGCATTAAATTGTGGAGATTGTATAATCACATATTTTGTCATCTGATCTAGAACTAATAAATCAGAAAAATTAGATGGAATCTCTGTCTGACATATCCTACAGTAACACTGTTGGCAGATCCAACTAAAGCAAGAGCAGTGACAGGGCTGCCTGGTTTACAGCAGGGGCCAGCTTGCTCTTAAGACATGTGAATCCACAACTGCAAACTCCAGCTGCCACAAGGACCAAACATAGACTGACTTACACCTCTCCTTTTTATCATTCTTGATTCCCACAAACCCAGCAGCATAGCTCTTTCTTTGATTTTTCTTTGCCATGTTACCTTTACAAGGTTTCTAAGGAGTGTGATTACTTAGCGTTAGGATGATGCTATTTGGCACTTGCTGTAGTGCATTATAAGAGAGTGGATGTGCCACTTATCGAACATAATTTCCCACTCCCCTACCACCTCCTCCCCCTCCCCCATACTCTGTGGGTTTGGGGGTGTTTTGTTGTTGTGTTGTTTATAGATGGCTGTGCCAACGACTTTCACACTCACAGATTATCAGCCACTCTTTTGTACAGGAAACTGAATTTCATTGTTTTGGGAGAACATTTTGCACTTGCAAACTCGAGGAGCACAAATGGAGATGCTTTTCCATTTGCTCTGAGCGGTTTCCTGAGACGGTGGAACTGAGTTCATGCGTTTACAACAGGATAATACGGTGTTCAAAGAAAGCAAAAAACTAGAGAGTGTTAAGGGAGCCATCCTGTGGCGTGTTGTGAAACACACAGCCAAGACAAATAAGATATTTTTCTATCTTTTAGGTTGCAAAATGTGGTTTTGTTCAAAACCTGCTTGTACCATTCATTGCAAAATTACTTCATATTTTTTTTGTGTTTATTGTAAAGCAACAACAGCAACAACTCAAATGGAAAGGGAAGTTCAGATATAAAAAATGAATGAGGTTGGAAGGTAGTCATTCATCCCTTTGATTTCTATTCTTTCTTCTTAAACTGATATACAGTTTAATACCAATGTTTTTAGTTCTAAGTGTGTGATATTTTAACTGCATTTCATGGGTTTTCAAATTCCCATTGGCAGTTTATTTAGATTCTTTACAAAGATTCTTACAGATGATTTATGGATGATATATATATGATCACTTACTGAAAAGCAGTGGAAAATAGGACTTTTAGTGCTCATAGCAGCACAAGATCTGTAATCCATATTTTTTGACTATATCTCAAGGAGTGAGGAGAAATTGCCAGTATTTCCTAAGATTGGAGAAAATGTTAACTCAAAATAAAATTAAGATTTATCTTTTTTCCCAGTAACCTAGTACCTAGTAGACTTTTCCTATAATTCTTACTGTTCAAAACTTGATATGGGATTGGTCTGCAGTAAAAACATTTAACTTTCCTTCTTAACAAAGAATGGCCTAAATAGTTATAATGTTAGGTATAATCACAAAGTCATCAAAAAGTTCAACTGAACAACTGTTAATTGAAAATGTAAGAAGAATTCAGCACCATACTAGAGATGGCTTTCAAATTTTTATTCCTTCTTGTACTGTGTGCTCCTCTGAGGTATGTTTCTCTTTTGATCACCATTAAAAACTGTCATTGTAAAAAAAGAATCTCTCACTGAAGCTCATCTAGTGTAATACTAAGTGTAGTTTATGAAGTAAGCCTGTCCTTAACTTTTTTTATCTTAGGCAATGTCAAATACTTCATCTTTTTTATTATTCACTTTTTACTGACAGCAAATTTCGGATAAACCTCATGTGTAGTCTAGGAAAGTACATGAAAGAACTCTGAATTTAGCAAGGATACAATGTCAAATTAGTGTTGTTCCACAATAACATCACTATCATCTTCATAAAATGTAGGTAATGTTATGTGTTACTTCCTCTTTCTGACATAAAAAAGTGAATGTCAAGGATGTTTTAATCACTCTTTTAAATGTATTTATTTATTTTACTACACAATGTGGAAGTCCATAAGTCTCTGATGGGTCTAAGATAAATGCACACACAAAGTTGAGAACTATGTACACAGCACTTCAGGCTACCATTTCTTAATGCTGTGTTATATGAGGTGTGCTGGCTTATATAGCATTGCAAAGCTTTATGTCAGTTTGGTCAGCAGTTTCCTTCTGTGAATTTTGTCATACATGTCTATGCAAATTTGCCTGTTAGACAAATAAAAGCCTGGCTGCAATTTCTCTTTTTCTGTGTTGGCTTGTCGTGGGGTTAAGCACTGGAAGTCTTAACCATAAACATGGAAAGTCCTACAGGGGCTAGACAGTCCAGGAGGTGGGCCCAGGAAATAGTAATTTTATTATTCAATCCCATACATTTGCTATCTCTTTATACGCTGACAGCAAGGCCAACTTGGTCTCTTTTCTCCCTCCTTTTGGCTCTCCAGAGGCAGCCTTATCTGGTAGCGTGGGGGAGGAACCCTGTTTATGGCCTTCAGAGGCCTAATTTTTCCTGTGCAATTTTGGCCTGTTTACGCCTAATGGAAAGGAGACAATGGAGGGGACAAAAGCAGCCCTGGGACTTGTGGTTTAATCGGGTTGGGGGAACGTTCTGGGGGTTTCTCACACACCCTGTATATGTACCAGCTATTAAGGATTCATGTGTTTTGTATTTTCCTCAATATTTTTAAATATAATTCTATATTTCCAATTCAACAAGAGCATCTTTATTTTACATCCTTTTGGAAGTAAACACTTTTCTGATAAAATTATATCTGTCTGCTCTTTAAACAAAGACATAGCTGAAAGCTGTGCCCAGACTTTTGTTATACTGTTACATTTTTCCACTGTTCCAGTTGATTCTTGGATTATTTTGGGAGCACTCCTCTAGTTTATGGAAATGTGTTTGCTGCTCTTGCATTCAAATGCAGCTATTTTATATTTCAGAGACTAATAAAGATTGGACTGTATAGTTATTTTTATATTTGTACTAATATTAACAATTTGGGTTTGTTGAAAAATTGCATTTAAAAATTCCTCCTCTTTCAGCTTTTAGCTGCTGCATGGTTTGGAGGTAGTTGGCTGGTAGCAGACAACTGAGCAGATGCTCTTCATAAATGCAGCTTGATCCCTGTGGTGGGTTGGAATTTCCCACTACATTAAATAAGCACGACCAGTTCAGTTGGAAAGCAAATGGAGGCTGTATTTACAAAGTAAAACTACGCTCTACAATGGAATGCAATGAATATGTACAAAATATGCAGTATTTACAATATCATACAGGTATTTACAATCAGAAAATAGCAAGGAAAAAAACAACCTGTAACCCTTCTGTATCCCAGGAGTGGGAAAACTGCTCCGCTCTCCCCTAACCCCCCTTTACCCCTATAATTAGAAGAAAAAGAGAAGACGTTAGGAGAACTGTTAGTTCAAAGCAATGTTAGCGTCCTTATCTGCTAGGTCAGTCGCAGCAATTAAATCCTCCCCAGCAGTAACAGCCACATCAGCCAGAGAAGAAAGAAAGAAATGAAATGGAATGTGAGATATTGCTAGGGTACATCTCACACATCTGGCCAATGAAATTAATTTAGAATAATCTTTTGTTTTCCTTATTACACCCAATTATTTATATTTCTCTACTTTTCTGCTCAAAATCTGCATCTAACTTTTAAAGGCATAGCCTAAAACTGCCACAATCCCTATTCTTTATAAGACCCTATTATTTTTAAGGTGGTTTGCTGCCTTTCTGTAAGAAAACCACTGTATGTAGGCTGATCTCATTGCTCAGGAAGAGCAACACCTTCACAGCAATTGCTGCAGTAGGTGTGGATTATATTGGGAGAGAGTTGTGAATATGTTGATTCAAAGGTGCACAATGCAATCCTGTACTGAATTCTGTCATTTAAACAAATTGAGGCAGAAATTCAAGTATCAGGATCTTCTGCACCAGGGACAGTCTCTCATAGTTATCTAACTGTATTTTAAGTCCAGAATGTCTTGAAATGTCATGCAAAGTGACTATATTTCAGATACTTATCTCACAGGCAGTCCAGTTATGTATTTTGAATACAACAATGTCACTTTATTTTACCCTTTCTTTCTCTCAGTGTAATAAAATCACATTTAGGCTGTTTAAAAATACTTTTTCTCAGAAATAACTGCTTCTAAAAGTAAACATTAAGGATGAATAACATGTACTTAGTTAAAAGGAACTGATGCAAGAGAATTAGGAGCTAATGAAGGATTGATTGATTAGGGGCAGCTGAATGGACAATCTATATATTGCTTAACATTTATTGCTTGCGAAAACAGGATGAGAGGATGTGAGGCCTTACGAAAACAGGATGAAAAGATGCAAGGCTATTGTGATAAGGGAGAAACTGCTTGCAAAACCAGTGAAGGAGGCCAGGGAGCGTGTGCGAGGACAAAAGGTGAAAAGTTCATCTCTGAGGAAGACTACTTACTTCATCCTGTACCACCACCACACAAACACTGGAGAACACTGCAAGCACAAAAGGACTTCAAGCTCATTACAATTTGAAGCAAGACTAGGCAGGGCTAGGAAATGAATATGTATAGGTGTATTGTGAAACCCAATGCATATGTAACAGTTCAGGGAATAAACAGGGTAATTAGTGTTGCTGAAGTTGTGCATGCTCTGAAGGAATTATCCCCATGCACCTCAGTGCTGAATAAATACATACCTACTTTACAACTTTTGAGTTGTGGAGTTTTTCCACATATCAGAACAATTGGAATATTTAATTAAAGCTGGAAAAACAATTCATGCTGCTGTGAGATACAAGGCTTACAGACTTCATATAGTATACACTGCCTACTACATTTCCTGCTAACTCAAACCAGATAGAAATGGTGATTTTCTCGTGGTAATTGTATTCCTTGACCTTGCTTCTTGTTGTCCTGAAGGGTCAAACCCCAAAACATGCCCTGATGTAGACAATGGGCTAAGCACCTGCAAATGTGCTAACCTGGACAGTTCCTGGGGTCCAGATGGTCCAGGCAAATGTACACCACATGCAATTAGACTTGTAAACACCTATGAATGTGCAAACCTAGACACTTAGTGGGGTCCAGATAAAGATGCATCACAGGTAATTAACTTTGTAACACAGCTGTGAACTGTGTGTGTCCCTGGCCATTTTGGATATGCCCCATCCAATAGGTCCTGTTATCAGGGTTCTGTGTGACCAAAGGGCATTGTCTTGGAACAGTATTTAAACCAGCCAAGAAGTCAGGCAACTTGCCTTGTTCTCACCCAGACAGCAGCAGAGCCAAATGCTGCCAGAGTAGTGGCTGAAGGGCCTTATTGCTCTCTACAACTACCTGAAGGGAGGTTGTAGCCAGGCAGAGGTTGGCCTCTTCTCCCAGGCAGCCAGCACCAGAACAAGAGAACACAGTCTCAGGCTGCGCCAGGGCAGGTTTAGGCTGGATGTTAGGAAGAAGTTCTACACGGAGAGAGTGATTGCCCATTGGAATCGGCTACCCGTGGAGGTGGTGGAGTCACCTTCACTGGAGGTGTTCAGGAGAAGACTTGATGGGGTGCTTGGCTGTATGGTCTAGTTGTTGGGTGGGTTGGATTGTTTGATGGGTTGGACGCGATGATCTTGAAGGTCTCTTCCAACCTGGTGTATTGTATTGTATTGTATTGTATTGTATTGTACACCTAGGCCTTGCACCTGGACCAAGGCAGAAAGGGCAAAAGCTCCAAGAGAACTGAATCCCAGAAGAGGCTACAGCCCAGCCAAGGAGCACACAAGAGGGAGGGGCCCTAGCCCTCTCTGAGCCAAGGACTGCTTGAATGATAGCCACAGCATCTGGGAAGATACCAGACAGAGGAGCAAGTCATGAGTACCTGGCTAACCTGCCACAGAGTCCCATTTGTGGGAAAACCACAGATCACAGCACCTGTATTTCCAATTTGAATTGCTGTATTGGAAATCTTATATCTGTGCTTACATCATTCAACTATCTTCATATGTGGAATGTAATACCCACAACTGAATAGAATCTGTAAATATACTGTGTAAATAAGTTACAGTGGTGTTTGAAGCTACCACTGCCCAAGATGTTAAGTAGTAAAATTAATAAAAATACACATTTTATTACACTTGTTCTTTGGGGTAGGACTGGCTGGAAGAATAGTTTCTTGCTGGGTTGTTTTGTATGTTGGGGAGGAAAGATCAACAAGCCGCCCAGAGGGCCAATGGCATCCTGGCCTGTATCAGGAACAGTGTAGCCAGCAGGGCAGGGAGGACATTCTGCCCCTGTACATTGCACTGGTTAGGCCACACCTTGAGTCCAGTTCTGGGCCCCTCAGTTTAGGAAAGATGTTGAGTTGCTGGAACGCATCCAGAGAAGGGCAACAAAGTTGATGAGGTGTTTGGAACACAAGCCCTATGAAGAGAGGCTGAAGGAGCTGGGTTTGCTTAGCCTGGAGAAGAGGAGGCTCAGGGAGACTTTATTGCTCTCTACAACTACCTTAAGGGAGGTTGTAGACAGGCAGGGCTGCTCTCTTCTCCCAGGCAACAAGCACCAGAACAAGAGGACACAGTCTCAAGCTGTGCCAGGGGAGGTTTAGGCTGGATGTTAGGAAGAAATTCTTCATAGACAGAGTGATTGCCTATTGGAATGTGCTGCCCGGGGAGGTGGTGAAGTCATCATCATTGGAGGTGTTTGGGAGGAGACTCGATAGGGTGCTTGGTGCCATGGTTTAGTTGATTAGATGGTGTTGGATGATGGATGCGATGATCTTGGTTTATTCTATTCTAAACAGACTTCCTGTATTGATTTCTAGCATCAATGAGAGGAGGAAATCAAAAATGTATCCTTGCATCTGTTTGTAAAGGTCCGGGAGTGGTGAAGAAGTTTGACTTTAAAATATATTAAGCTCTTTTAAAATTATAATAATACTCAGAAAATGACTGTAGAATATATTTTATTGGGTTATATTTTATTTTATTGGGTTATATTTACTGTTAGACATATGTATAAGACTAATAGCTACTGTATGAAGCAGCTCCATTATTGAAACTAAACTGCTAGATGAGAACTTAAAGGATGCCTTCTTATAATCTCTTTCAGCATCTAAAGCAAAAAAGGTCTTACATTTTCATCTAGGGACTCTGGTTGTTTATCATCTTCTCTAGACATTCTTTATGTGGCAGCACCAAGCTGTATTTGATCCACTTGTTTGCTGAACTTACCAGTTATTGCAGAATACAAAGCATTTTTATACTGCACTCTGAGAAAGAGGCACTTTGTTTCTGGGACTCATTTTTGAGCCCAAGGACTCATATTCCAGTAAGGAATATATTTTCAAAGTTAGTTGATTTCATTGAGATTAATTGAAATTTGTTTAAATTACTTTCAGGTTTTGCATCTGCCTCTGAGCTTCTTCTGCCACATAGGAGGCTTTAACACTGTGTTGTCATGTTTTAAGAAAGTTATTGTGTTAAAGACACATTCAAACAGATGAGGACTGAAAAACAGTCTTCACTGTGTAGCTGAACTGGCAAGTGTTCAAGACACAGAGCAGTTACCAGGAGATGTGAGAAACCGTAATTCACAATAGTCCTAAAGCCTTTCTAGAGGCTGCCTCTGCCAATACTAACAGGTTCCAAATGAAAACCTCAGAGCCACTGTTTTCTTAATGCCAGCTCCTCAGCCCTGCCACCCTGTCCTGGTTAATCTGGCCCAGAAACTGTCAGAGATCAGCCTCCGAGATCAGCATCTGGAGCTGAACCATCCCTGCGGCAGTTTGGCAGAGCTGCGGTCCTCTTTTTCCCAAAGCTCAGATACACGTGGCAAGCTAAGCGACCACCCCCACATCCCACTGAACCCACCACTGTCTCCTGGAGCCATAGCCTCAGTGGGCTATTTAATTGCCTCAGGAGGGCAAGGATCGCAGATGCCTACGCACTAAACAAGTGCACACAGCCGGGGACGTGGTGAGTACTTTGGATCCGCCTGCAGCAGTTTGAGGGGTCAGTCACATGGGCAGCAGCAGTTGTATTTGCAACCAGAGGAGAACTTGCTAGCAAAAGAAATGCGGCGACCCAGACAGCAGTCCCACATAAACAGACACGTGCCCTGGCCTCTGACTGCATGGAGTGCCAAAGCCTTTCACTTGGAATGGCAGACTGCAGAGACAACACCTGTGTTGACTGTGAGCAGATGAATGATCTGAAAAAGGGAAGTAGAATGGCTGAGAATTATAAGGGAGCATGAGAGGGAGATAAACTGGAGCCAGGCTCTGCCCTTCTTGCAACAGAAATGGGAGCACCTGGTATGTACCACCCAGAATCAAGGGGCCCCTACATCCCACCCATGTCATGTGGAAGACAGAAGCCCAAGTGAAAGGGGTGAGTGGAGACAAGGTCATGGCCATGGCAGAAGGCAAGCACCTTCCTTGCCTGCCTCACCTCCCCAGGTGCCTCTGAAAAATAAATAAGAGGCCTTTCTAAATGAGGATGTGGACAATCGGCAACCTATACCAGAGGTCTTGCCACCTGGCTTCATGGCTGCTGCTATAGTCAGGGCTTTAGGTTCTTTAATCATGGGTTGTTTTGTAAGACACCAGGCCTGACAGCAACAAGTGGGAAAGGTTTATCTCATGAGGGGAAAAGTGTCCTAGGATAAGAATTAGCAGAACTCATTCATAGAGCTGTAAACTAGATTTGGAGTAGGGTAGGATTGTAGCTGGGGTTGCACCAGTGGGGCAGTGTTCTATTAATAATGAAGACCAGAAAGCCTCCCAACCCCTAGAGTGGGATCAGTGTGTTCAGCTTTCTCACTGAAATGGCTGTGCACCAATGCATGCAGCATGGGGAATAAACAGGAGTGAGAAAATCTGTGTGGTCAAGGGGTTATGATCCAGTGGCAGTTACAGAGACCTGGTAGGACAGCTCACATGGCTGGAATGTGGTCGTAGTTGGCTATGTCCATTTAAAAAAAGACAGATCAACTAGGCAAGGATAGAGTTGCTCTTATGTGAGAGAGCAGCTACACCTGAAGGGAGGTTGTAGACAGGCGGGGGCTGGTCTCTTCTCCCAGGCAACCAGCACCAGAACAAGAGGACATGGTCTCAAACTGCACCAGGGGAGGTTTAGACTGGCTGTTAGAAAGAAATTCTTCATAGAGAGAGTGATTGCCCATTGGAATGGGCTGCCCAGGGAGGTGGTGGAGTCACCATCACTGGGGGTGTTTAGGAGGAGACTTGATAGGGTGCTTGGTGTCCATGGTTTAGTTGATTAGATGGTGTTGGATGGTGCGTTGGACACGATGATCTCAAGGGTCTCTTCCAACCTGGTCTATTCTATTCTATTCTATTCTATTCTATTCTATTCTATTCTATTCTATTCTATTCTATTCTATTCTATCCTATTCTATCCTATCCTATCCTATCCTATCCTATCCTATCCTATCCTATACTGAGTTCTGTCCAGGAACAGATGAGGGATGAGTTGAGAGTTTGTGGGTGTGAATTGACTGAAGGGCAGGCCAGCATGGGTGATACTGCTGTGTTTGTTGCAGGGTACTTGAACAGGAGGAGTAGATTGATGAGGCCTTCTACAAGCAGCTGACAGCAGCCTCAAAATCATAGACCCTGGTTCTCATGAGGGATTTTAACTACCCATATATTTGCTGGAAGGTCTCCTGACCCAGCCATCCACAGTCCAGGGGGTTCCTCCAGTGCATTGGTGATAACTTCGTGATGCAAATGGTCAATGAGCCAACTAGGAGTGGAGTGCTTCTGGATCTTGTACTCACTAAAAGAAGGATCTGATTGAATCAGTAAAGGTTGAGGGCAGCCTTGGCTCCAGCAGTCTTGAGATGGTGGAGTTCAGGATCTTTTGCAGTAGGAACAGAATATCAAAGAGGATCACAACCTTGGACTTCAGCAGCACCAACTTTGGCCTTTTCAAGGAATCACTATGGGAAATCCCTTAGGACAGGGAACTAGAAGGTAAAGAGGCCCAAGATAGCTGGAAGTCATTGCTAGGCCACTCTTCATCATCTTTGGTAAGTCACAGGAAATAGGAAAGGCACCTGAGGACTGGAGGAAAGCAGGGATAACTATAGACCTGTCAGCCTCATCTCCATCCATGGTATGGTATTGGAGCAACTTATCCCCATCATTGTCTCTAGGCATATCAAGGACAAGAAGGTCATTGGGAGCAGTCAACACGGTTTTACCAAGGGGAAGTGGCTGGAGAGTGGCCAGGCAGAGAGGGACCTGGGGGTACTGGTTGATTGTAGGCTGAACATGAGCCTGCAGTGTGCCCAGGCAGCCAAGAAGGCCAATGGCATCCTGGCTTGCATCAGGAACAGTGTGGCCAGCAGGAGCAGGGAGGTCATTGTGCCCCTGTACACTGCACTGGTTAGGCCACACCTTGAGTACTGTGTCCAGTTCTGGGCCCCTCAGTTTAGGAAGGATGTTGACTTGCTGGAACGTGTCCAGAGAAGGGCAACAAAGCTGGTGAGGGGTTTGGAACACAAGCCCTATGAGGAAAGGCTGAGGGAGCTGGGGTTGCTTAGCCTGGAGAAGAGGAGACTGAGGGGTGACCTTATTGCTCTCTACAACTACCTGAAGGGAGGTTGTAGCCAGGCAGAGGTTGGCCTCTTCTCCCAGGCAGCCAGCACCAGAACAAGAGGACACAGTGTCAGGCTGCGCCAGGGCAGGTTTAGGCTGGATGTTAGGAAGAAGTTCTACACGGAGAGAGTGATTGCCCATTGGAATCGGCTACCTGTGGAGGTGGTGGAGTCACCTTCATTGGAGGTGTTCAGGAGAAGACTTGATGGTAACTGGTAAACAGTGGAGGAAGCATACAGTTGTGACCGGACCTGATGCACCTTGTATTCTGGGAATTGATTTTCTGAGAGAAGGGCGTTTCAAAGACCCTAGAGGTTACAAATGGGCTTTTGGAGTAGCATCTGTAGGAATTGATGGACAAAAGCTGAAGCTGTCTGTTAGACCTGAGCTTTCTGATGAATCTGCAGTTGTGGGACAACACAAGATTCAGGACATTAAATTGTCGGTTGCTTCTCAGACTGTGCATCACAGACAATACAGAACCAACCGTGACTCTTTGTTGCCCATTCAGAATCTGATTCGTCAGTTGGAGAGTCAGAAAGTCATCAGCAAAACTCATTCACCTTTCAACAGTCCAGTGTGGCCTGTGCGAAAGCCGAATGGAGATTGGCGTTTGACAGTCGACTATCGAGCCCTGAATGAAGTAACTCCACCTATGAGTGCAGCAGTACCAGACATGATGGAACTCCAATATGAGCTGGAATCCAAAGAGGCCAAATGGTATGCTACCATAGACATTGCTAATGCCTTCTTCTCTATTCCCATAGCAGAGGAATGCAGGCCTCAGTTTGCTTTCACCTGGAGAGGAATCCAGTACACTTTCAACAGATTGCCAATGGGCTGGATCCACAGCTCAAGCATCTGTCATGCAGTGATCCACGGTGCTCTGGAGGAAGGTGGTGCTCCAGAACACATCCAGTTCATCGATGACATCATCGTCTGGGGTAAAACTGCTGAAGAAGTCTTCGAGAAAGGTAACAAAATCATTGACATTCTTCTGAATGCAGGTTTCGCCATCAAGCGAGACAAGGTGAAAGGACCTACCAGAGAGATCCAGTTTCTGGGAGTGCCGTGGCAGGATGGACGCCGACACATTCCAGTGGATGTGGTAAATAGAGTCTCTACCATGGCAAATCCCATGAACAAGCAAGAAACTCTACGTTTCTTGGGGATAGTGGGATTTTGGAGACTGCACATTCCTGGATACAGTCAGATCGTGAAACCTCTGTACGATGTGACTCGAAAGAGAAACCATTTTCACTGGGGACCTGAACAACAAGCAGCCTTTGACCAGATAAAGCAAGAGGTAGTTCAAGCAATGGGTCTGGGACCTGTCCGAGATGGTCCAGACATTAAGAACATTTTGTACACGGCTGCAAGTGACAATGGTCCAACCTGGTGCTTGTGGCAGAGAGCTCCAGGTGAAACACGTGGACGACCTCTTGGTTTCTGGAGTCGAGGTTACAGAGGTTCAGAGGCTAACTATACTCCAACAGAGAAAGAGATTCTAGCTGCCTATGAAGGAGTGAAAGCAGCTTCTGAAGTAATTGGAACTGAATCACAACTTCTCTTAGCTCCCAGATTACCAGTTTTGAATTGGATGTTCAAAGGCAAAGGTTCCACACCACATCATGCAACAGATTCCACCTGGTCTAAGTGGATGGCTCTGATAACACAGAGAGCTCGAATGGGAAATCTTGAAAGACCTGGTCTGGTGGAGGTGATCTCAAGTTGGCCTGAAGGTACCAACTGTACTAAACCTCCAGAGGAGAGAGTAACTCGTGCTGAGGAAGCTCCTCCTTACAATGACCTTTCTGATGATGAAAAGAGATATGCTTTGTTCACAGACGGTTCCTGTCGTCTTGTCGGGAACAAGCGAAGGTGGAAGTCTGCAGTGTGGAGTCCAACACGCCGAGTTGCAGAAGCAAAGGATGGAGAAGGAGAATCCAGTCAGTTCACAGAGGTAAAAGCTGTCCAGCTAGCTCTCAACATAGCTGAACGTGAGAGATGGCCAAAGCTTTATCTCTACACCGACTCATGGATGGTAGCCAATGCTCTGTGGGGTTGGCTAAAGAACTGGAAAAAGAATGGTTGGCAGAGGAAAGGAAAGCCCATTTGGGCAACTGACCTGTGGCAGGACATTGCTGATCGAATCGAGAGAATTCCAGTGAAGGTGAGACACATCGATGCTCACATTCCTAAGAGCAAAGCTACTGAGGAACAGCAACACAACCATCAAGCAGATCTAGCTTCAAGAGTTTCTCCAGTAGACATGGACTCTGATCTTGATCTCGACTGGAAACACCGAGGTGAGATATTCTTAGCTCGGTGGGCTCACGATTCGTCAGGACATCAAGGCAGAGATGCAACCTACCAGTGGGCACGTGACAGATCCATAGACATTTCCATGGATGCTATCACACAAGTCATCCATGACTGTGACATTTGTGCTGCTATTAAGCAGGCAAAACGACTTAAGCCCTTATGGTATGGTGACAGATGGTCCAAGTACAAGTATGGTGAAGCTTGGCAAGTTGACTACATCACTCTACCACGTTCTCGTTCTGGTAAGCAGTATGTGCTTACTATGGTAGAGGCGAACACTGGATGGTTGGAAACTTATCCAGTACCACATGCAACTGCACGCAACACCATTCTCGGTCTGGAGAGACAAATCCTGTGGAGACACGGAACTCCAGAGAGGATTGAGTCAGACAACGGAAACTCACTTCAAAAACAACCTTGTAAAGAGTTGGGCCAAAGAGCACGGCATCGAGTGGATATTCCACATCCCCTACTATGCACCAGCTGCAGGGAAGATTGAACGCTACAACGGTTTGTTGAAGACCACTCTTAAAGCCATGGGGGGTGGATCTTTGAAAAACTGGGAAAAGCATTTAGCACAAGCAACCTGGCTGGTAAATAGTAGAGGTTCAGTGAACCGAGCTGGACCTGCACATTCAGATCTGCTACAGAAAGTAGAAGGTGATAGAGTTCCTGTTGTTAGAGAAAAGAATCTGTTAGGTAAAACTGTTTGGGTATTTTCTCCCTCAGGAGAGGCTAAACCTGTCCGAGGGGTGGTTTCAGCTGAAGGTCCGGGTCACACTTATTGGGTAATGCAAGAGAATGGTGAAATTCAGTGTATTCCACAAAGAAATTTGACTTTAGCTGAAAGAGTTTAATTTCAGAGTGTTGTACAGCTACATCGCGCCCAAAGGAAGAATCCCTGAGGAATCCACGGTGCACGAACCCTGAGAACCCTGAGAGCCCTGAGTCAACTGAGAGTCCCTGTTTCCCTGTTTCCCTTTTCTTCGCTTCATCTGCGAAGAAACAAACTGTTTTCCATTTTTCTTGTTTCTTGGACTTCTGAATCATCTACACCTGAGGATAGCTGGAATGGACTATGAACTTTACTTACAAACTGTGGATATTGTTTTAGATTGGATGGACAGTATAAACAGCCAATGAAATTCTTTAGCAGGGGTAGATTGTGACCAGTTTAGGCTGTGCCTTTAAGAAAGAGACACTTTCTGAACACTCTGGGCGAATGTTTTGATATTAGAATGAAAACAATGATATGCTAATCCAATTTCATTGGGGGACCCGGCTGTAGATTTTTTGTTTAGTCTTTCAGTCGGGGGAGTCAGTAGTGGTCTTCTTCTTCCCCCTGTGCTGTGAGCTGGCTCGTTTCTCTCTACGATTCTTGCTAACCAGATAAGAAAACTAACTTTTGCATTCGCTTTGAGCTTTAACAAAGTTTTCCCCTTTTAATTACCTTCCTTTCTCTCTCTCTCTAACCCTTTTGGGAAAAAGGGGAGGTAGGGAGGGAGAAGGGAGGGGCAGGCCGAACCCCCTGGCCGCAGGGGGGGGGGGGTGGGGAAAGGTTTCCTGTATTACATACATTGCTGTATATTTCTGTATATATTGTAAATATTGTATATTTTTGTACATATTCATTGCATTCCATATCTGCTTGTAAAATACAGCTTTCATCTGCTTCTCCGGCTGAGTTAGCTGTGGAATTCCTTTGTGTGTTGGGGGAACCTTCCTACTCCACCACAGGTGCTTGGCTCTATGGTCTAGTTGTTGGGTGGGTTGGATTGGTTGATGGGTTGGACACGATAATCTTGAAGGTCTCTTCCAACCTGGTGTATTGTATTATTGTATTGTATTGTATTGTATTGTATTGTATTGTATTGTATTGTATTGTATTGTATTGTATTAAGTCATGTTTGACCAACCTGGTAATCTTTTTTGAGGACATAACCAGGTGGATAGATGATGGTAGAACACTGGATGTGGTTTACCTTGATTTCAGTAAAGAATTTGACACTGTCTCCCACAGCATCCTTGCAGCTAAACTGAGACAGTGTGGTCTGGATGATCAGGTAGTGTCCTGAAGGGACAAAAAGCCTCAAAAATGCTCTGAACCAGACAATGGGGCAGGAGCCAGCAGGTCTGTTTTTTCAGGAAAATGCCCAGGCTTGTCTGAATATGCCCTGGAGTCTGAGTGGGCCAGGTATGTGTGCCTTTGTCCACGTTTGGAGGAAACTCTTTCTATAGGTTACAGTGTCAGGTTTTTATCTCTCAATCTTTGTTGTCACTGGCCATTATTGTCTCGGGAAATCTATAAGTATCACAGTATCACCAAGGTTGGAAGAGACCTCAAAGACCATCGAGTCCAGCCTGTCACCACAGACCTCATGACTAGACCATGGCACCAAGCGCCAGCCCAAAGAGCCAGAGCCTTGCCTTGCAGTTGTCCACGCTCTGGGAGAATCACAAGCCTCTCTTGGAAGCTGAGCTGTGTTTCAGCTTACCCAGACAGGACTGCAAAGACCCCTGGCATTGTAAAACCCAGGAGCAGACAGATGCTTCTTGCTGGGCCAAGAAGCAAATCCCCGGAGGAGCTGAGTCCCCAGGACAATTTTGTTTTATTGGAGGAAGGAACAAGCACCGCTGCGAAGATTGCAAACCCTGTAAGCCTCAGAAGCAACCTCTTTGCTACAAAGCTTTCAGCTACAAAACCTTCAGAGATAAATCTTGAATGTGCCTCAGCTTTTTTTTTTTCTTCACAGTTTCAATTGCTGTTTGATGTTTCTGGATTTTTGCTCATGTTGTTTAAATTGTTACATGTTCCTGATGGTGAGGTATCTGTTCTACAACCAAATATTTTGAACCAGTAAATAGGTTTTATTAATATTTTCTACAGGATTTTTTATTATTAATAAAGTTATTAATATTTGTATTAATCATTCTGCCTATTGAATATTAAATAGCCTCCTTATGATCATAACAGGTAGTGACATGGATTGGGAACTGGTTGAAGGAAAGAAGTCAGAGAGTTGTGGTTAATGGGATGGAGTCTAGCTAGAGGCCTGTAACTAATGGAGTCCCTCAGGGGTCAGTACTGGGACCAGTACTATTCAATATATTTATCAATGACCTGGATGAGCGCACAAAGTGCACTGTCAGCAAGTTTGCTGATAACACAAAACTGGGTGGAGTGGCTGTCACAACGAGGGCAAGTGCAGAGTCTTGTACCTGGGAAAGAGCAACCCCATATATCAGTATAGGATGGGGACTGACCTGTAGAAGTGAAGGAGAAAAAGCCTTGGGGGTCCTAGTTGATGAAAGGTTAACCATGAGCCAGCAATGTGCCTTTGTGTCCAAGAAATCCAATGCCTTTTCTGGGGTGTGTTGGAAGGGATGTAGTTAGTAGGTCAAGAGAGGTTCTTCTGCTTTGCTCTGCTCTGGTGAGGCCAGATCTGGAATTCTGTGTCCAGTTCTAGGCCCCTCAGTTCAAGAAGGGCAGGGAGCTGCTTGAAAGAGTCCAGTGCAGAGCCACAAAGATGATTAAGGGAGTGGAACATCTTCCTTATGACAAGAGACTGAGGGAGCTGAGTCTCTTTAGCTTGGGGAGAAGGAGACTGAGGGATGATCTCATTAATATTTATAGATATGTAAAGGATGAGCACCAAGTGTTGATAAATATGTGAAGGGTGAGTGTCAGGAGGATGGAGCCAGGATCTTCTCAGTGACATCCACTGATAAGACAAGATGCAACAGGTTCAAAGTGGAGCATAGGTTCCACATGAACATAAGGAAAAATTTTGTGAGGGTGACAGAGCACTAGAACAAGCTGGCCGGACGGGTTTGTGGAGTTTCTTTCTCTGTAATCATTCAAAACTTCTCTTGATATGATCTTGTGTGACCCTAACACCGCAATCTGAGGAAACTGATGGTTGCAGTAAAATTGCACTTGGTAGTACAGTTGTACACAGCATCATTAAATATAGCTGAACTTTACTGTTTAGCACTGGAATGTAGAGGACTCAGAATCAGTTCTTCCATTAGTAATGATAGAATTCATTACCACCACATCTTTACCATGGCCCACTTTGGTAATATTTCTATTTTGTTTGTGCTGAGCACAGACAGAAGCAGTCCAGCAGCAAAGTGGATATCATAACCACAGAAAGGGATAGTGCAATAGCCCCCAGGAAAGCCGGGCCTGGCTTAAAGACATCAAAAGTGCTACTGTTACATCTCAGGTTGTAGCGCACGCTGCAGTATCTCCATCTTCACTCCAAACCCCACCTTCATCAGAATGCCTTCTGCCTTCATCACCAGTTAAGTAATGCACAGACTTACGTAAGAATATTATTTTAATATTAGCCCTTTAGGAATTAACATCTCAGTATATAGCAAATAATCTCTTTGTTTGCTAAATGCAAACTAAATCATACACCTTAGCACAGTGGGGTATAACAATGGAATTACATTTATATGTCTGGGATTCTCTTATCAGCAGTTTATTAGATAAACAGCTGTTGATTTGTTCCTTATCACTAATACCACAGAATTGCCCTCAAACTCCCACACATGGTACAAGCGGGAGAATTGCTTGTCCACCACCTGCTTCATCCTTACTGTTTAAAAAACCATAATTTTTATTAAAGTTGTTAAGACAGCAAATGCACTCATTGTATTAATTTAGTGGTTAAGGTTCCATAGAACTGGGACCTCACTGAGATGCTATTCAAGCACAGCTTGTTTAATTTCTTTTTAAAGTAAGACGTGATAAGAGAATATAGCAAGTGATAAAATGGGATTACAGACAAGAAAGGATAAGGGTTATAGTATATTTCTCTGTCTGACCTGCTGTTTTCTATAGATAATACTTACTGTGGATTTTAATGCTTTTTATATTTCGAGGGGAAGCATAAGGAGTAAAAGCCCTTCAATGCAAAATGACTAGTAACTAAATGTCTATTATTCCCCTAGATCCACAGCCAGATTTTATGTCTC
Source organism: Picus viridis (assembly GCA_033816785.1). Lineage (NCBI taxonomy): Eukaryota > Metazoa > Chordata > Aves > Piciformes > Picidae > Picus > Picus viridis. The sequence goes on from CM066606.1 coordinate 58,785,169, forward strand.
AGATGATCCTTTTCATTTCCAGGGTCATTCTGTATTTACATAGTTAGTTCATAGCTTTCAACAATCCATGGTAAATTCCTGTCCTATGAAATTTGATTTCAAAGACAGTTTCAAGTCCTATTACTAGGTTTAGCGTTAAAGTAGTGCTTTCAAAAATTTGACAGACAACTGAAAAACAAAAGAGAGCTTTGTCATATTGTCTGTTTGCCCATAAAAATATTGGACCCTGTCCTGCCATGAAAACCACAGGAGTGAAGCCCAAGGTAATACTCCCTTCAGTGTGAAGCTAAATGTGCTGCCACGTACATCTGCAGATGGCTTATGATGAAGATGTGATGTGTCTCTATGTCTAAATTGTCAGTTCAAAACCACCAAAGTCTTAGATGTGTTTTGAGTAATCAAGAAGAAAGCTACATAAATTAGGGTGTTTTTTTCTGATTTTTGTCACCCACTGAAAAATAGACTGTAACAGATTTAAAACAAATATAAGTTAAAGCAAAGAAAAAAAAAAAACAACTAACATTAAAGCATAAAAACGTAGATAATTAAATCCATTAAGGAATTAACATTAAAGAAGAAAAAAATTAAAGAAGTAGAAATATGCAGAGTAAGACAAAGCACATTAATATGCTTTGACTTAATAGGCTAGTTCTTTTATAATAACCCAAATATTATTTTATGCCTCGGTGTGTGGTTTGAGCTTTACCTGGAGTCCAAAAGGAAAGCCCAAATGGAAACAGATTTAGATTCCATCCTCCCCTCTCCCTTTTCCTGGTAAAGTAAAGCAAATTAGGCAAGAGGAAGGAGAGGCACACTCTGTAAGGAAGATTATGGCAGGGCTTTGAACACATCTGCAGGCTGTAACCCTCTTTAAATCCTGCCTGCAATCTCTTCCTCTCACTGAGTGCTTGACTGACTTTAGTTAAGGTCAGCTCTTCTCTCTTTGCAGAGAGGCTGACCGTTGCTGCCCAGTGTCATGGCAGAAAATTGCCATTCTTTTCTCAAAATGACTGTTACTAGAGCCTTTTCATAACAGGGGGTGGGGGGAGGGCGGGAAGAGGCAAGTTCCAGAAAGATCTTTTGTATGTCTTTCAGTCAAGTTAACACATACAAATTGATCAAAACCTTTCTCAGTGTAAGAGCCTAGTGAGAACCTATGATAAAGATTTACCATGAAGTATTTTCCTCTCTATATCTGAAAGGAGGTCTACTTCAATAGAGTTTGCCAAAACAGAATATGATTAGAACAACTTTCTATTGCCTTCTAAAAAGTGTATTTGAATCTTCTCTTAAGCCTGCCATTTCCCTGGTGTCTGAGTGTTTAGATCGATGGATAGCTAGACAGACAGATAGATACAGCTATCTATATAGATATAAACTTCAGCATTGCACTTAAAGCAGATAATGTACCTATTTTTAAGCAATTTCTGATAATTAGAATCCTATATAGGGTTTGATAGGTGGACCACTACATGGATAAAGAACTGGCTTGATGGCTGCACTCAAAAAGTGTCGGTGTATGGGTCCGTGTCCCAGTGGAGGCCAGTGACAAGCAGAGTCCCTCAGGGATCGGTCCTGGGACAAGTCTTGTTCAACATCTCTGTGGGTGACATGGACAGTGGCATCGAGTGCACCCTCAGCAAGTTTGCTGATGACACCAAGCTGTGTGGTGCAGTGGACACCCTGGAGGGAAGGGATGCCATCCAGAGGGACCTTGACAGGCTGGAGAGGTGGGCACAAGCCAACCTCATGAGCTTCAACAAGACCAAGTGCAGGGTCCTGCATCTGGGTCGAGGCAATCCCAGGCACAAATCCAGGCTGGGCAGGGACTGGCTGGAGAGCAGCCCTGAGGAGAGAGACTTGGGGGTGCTGGTGGACGAGAAGCTCAACAGGAGCTCTCAATGTGCACTTGCAGCCCGGAAAGCCAATCAGATCCTGGGCTGCATCAGGAGAAGTGTGGCCAGCAGGTCAAGGGAGGTGATTGTCCCCCTCTACTCAGCTCTGGTGAGACCCCACCTGGAGTACTGTGTCCAGTTCTGGAGCCCCTATTACAAGAGGGATATAGAGGTGCTGGAACATGTCCCGGGAAGGGCCACGAAGATGCTCAGAGGGCTGGAGCACCTCTCCTCTGAGGACAGACTGAAGGAGTTGGGGCTGTTCAGTCTGGAGAAGAGAAGGCTCCGGGGTGACCTCATTGTGGCCTTCCAGTATCTGAAGGGGGCCTACAAGAAGGCTGGGGAGGGACTTCTCAGGCTTCAGGTAGTGATAGGACTAGGGGGAATGGAATGAAGCTGGAGGTGGGGAGATTCAGGCTGGATGTGAGGAGGAAGTTCTTCCCCATGAGAGTGGTGAAGGCCTGGAATGGGTAGTCCAGGGAGGTGGTTGAGGCCCCATCCCTGGAAGTGTTTAAGACCAGGCTGGACGAGGCTCTGACCAGCCTGATCTAGTGTGGGGTGTCCCTGCCCATGGCAGGGGGATTGGAACTAGATGATCCTTGTGGTCCCTTCCGACCCCGACTGATACTATGACACTATATGAAACTCTGTAACACAATGCTGTCAAGTGTACATCCACAATTAAAAACCGATACATTTATTGAGAATTATGTAATACACATATATGAAAACAGTGTAGATCATTTCATCTGTTAAAACCAAGTTCCAAACAATATTCAGGTCAGTGTCTTTTTTTTCAATCTTCCTGTCAGTAACTTGTTATGTTTAATTAGAATAAAAAAAAAAAACCATAAGAAATTACTTTCAATTCCATTTTGAAAAAAGAACAATTCAATACTAAAATGTCAAAATCAAAATCCACCCTGAACAGTATGTTTGCAAGACACTTCACTTTGCTTTCTTTTGAAGTTCGTACTCTAAAGTGTTCATACTCCAGTAGTTTTGCAAAAGTCTGTTAGAATGGTGTTGTTTAGCTGTGAGAATGTGTGCATGTCAGACTTACCACAAAGCTAGTACAATACAGGAGGAATGTGTGTAGGCCTGGGAAGAAAGAGTTAGAATTCTGGCTTTGGTATTTGCTATTGCCTGGTCTTGGATAAGTCTTTTTCCTTCTCTACTTTCCTCTATGTAAAAAGTGTCATATTTGATTTGGCTGATGCCTCAAAGCATCATTCTAGTGCTGTGTTTTGCAGTGCTGTAGCTGGGTGTTGGTAACACAGCAGTGTTTCAGCTACTGCTGAATGAACACCCAGGCTGTGCTTTTCCCCACTCTGAGAGTATGCTGAGGGGTGGGTGAGATATTGGGAGGGGACACAGCCAAGCCAGCTGACCCACAACTGGCCAAAGGGGTATTTCATGCCATATGATGTCAGCTCAGATATAAGAACTAAGTGAAAGAAGGATGTGTGTGGGATGTCTGTCGATGGTGTCTGCCCTTCAGAGCAACCATTACTTATAGAGCCCTGCTTCCCGAGACCACCATCTGCTGATGGGAAGTAGAGAATGACATCTTTTTGCTTTTGCTTTTGCTTTCCACGTGCAGCCTTTTGCTTGTGCTTATTAGTATTACTAAATTGCTTCTATCTTATTACTGGCTTTTGTTGTATTTTCCCCATCCATCTAAGAAGGAGAGTGATAGCATGGCTTTGGTGGACATTTGGCCCTCAGCCAGAACCAAACCACCACATCTGCACAATAAAATTTATATTCATTTTTATTTCATCTTAGTATTTTACAAAATTTTGACTTGTACAGTACTGTGAGATTGTGAAGTGTTATTGCAGGCTGTACCAATGCAGACCATGTCAATGTTTATAACACCACAGCTTCAAACATTTGCTTATTTACAGTTCTAATATGTGGAATAAATGGGAAAAACACACTGGATATCCACCCGATCAGTAAATTTGGAGCATGATACATATCCAAAAAACCTTGGGAAGGTATATGAATACAATGAGAGTTAAGGAGCTAAATTTATGGGTTTAATACAGATGGTACAGCTACTGTTGTCAGAATTAAATTTTCAGATACCTCTAAAAAACGTAGCTAATGCAACACTGAAACACAGAACACAGAATTAAGAAGACATGGAAGAACTCTTACCGCAATCTACCAAAGAAGACATTGCTTAGGGTTCATATTTGAAGATGTAGCTCAGTGTCCTTCACACAAACGTCTTATTCTCACCCAAAGCATTTTTATCATATTTCCACCTTCCTGAAGCAATTTTTCCTTGCATAAATTCCTCTTACACAGTACAATCACCAGCAATTATCACAGAGTAAATGAAGTTGAGAGAGACCTCCAGAAATAATGTAGTCATAAATGCTGCTCAAAGCAGGGTGAAGCTGAATGTGCTACTCAGGATTTGCGATGCACAGACATCATCACTTTTTTGTCTAAATCGCAGCTCTCTTGAAACCCATCTAACTATCAGGAAGAAATCTTACATAAATCACAGTATCACCAAGGTTGGAAGGGACTTCAAAGATCGAGTCCAACCTGTCACCACAGACCTCATGACTAGACCATGGCACCAAGTGCCACATCCAGTCCCCTCTTGAACACCACCAGAGACGGTGACTCCACCACCTCCCTGGGTAGCCCATTCCAATGGTGAACGACTCTCTCTGTGAAGAACTTCCTCCTCACCTCCAGCCTAAACGTCACTTGGTGCAGCTTGAGACTGTGTCCTCTTGTTCTGGTGCTGGTTGCTAGAGAGAAGAGACCAACCCCTTCCTGGCTACAACCACCCTTCAGGTAGTTGTAGAGGGCAATAAGGTCTCCCCTGAGCCTCCTCCTCTCCAGGCTAAACAACCCCAGCTCCCTCAGCCTCTCCTCATAGGGCTTGTGCTCAAGGCCTCTCCCCAGCCTTGTTGCCCTTCTCTGGACACAGTCAAGTGTCTCGATATCCTTCCTAAATTGAGGGGCCCAGAACTAGACACAGTACTCAAGGTGTGGCCTAACCAATGCAGAGTACAGGGGCACAATGACCTCCTGCTCCTGCTGGCCACACTATTCCTAATGCAGGCCAGGATGTGGTTGGCCTTCTTGGCCACCTGGGCACACTGCTGGCTCATGTTTAGGTGGCTGTCAATCAGCACCCCCAGGTCCCTCTCTGTTTGGCAGCTCTCCAGCTGCTCTGACCCCAGCCTGTAGCTCTGCATGGGGTTGTTGTGGCCAAAGTGCAGCACCCAGCACTTGGATTTGTCGAATGTCATCCCGTTGGACTCTGCCCATCTGTCCAGTCAGTCGAGGTCCCTCTGCTTAAAGTTCTTGTTTTCCTCTGCTGCACTAACTGTGGTTTGCACTGCATCCTGGTTATACTTCGTAAACTCTACTTTCAAAAACATTGAGCAATAACCTCTGTTAATATTAGATTCATTTAAATGGTAGATAATTAAGAATCAAGAATTAAGAAGAATTAACATTTTCCAGATAATTGAAATGCCTCTGCGTACTATGTGAGATGATGTTCAAACGCTTAGTTATTTTTTACCATCTCAGTAGCAGAGTTAAAAAACAAAAGTTACAGCAAAGGCACCTCAGTGTGACTTGCTGAAATATTGACTGCTTTACTCTCGAGCCAAATCTATAGAAGAGTTTTAAGTGGTGAAGTTTAACTATAAGCACAGGTTGCTTAGATTTGTAAACACAGAACATATTTGTTAATGATGTTAGCATCAATATATGGTAGTGGTTAGTACTAGTATGTGAAGCACCTTAGAATCTCTTTACCAACACAATACCAACAAAGTTACATTAAACATCATTTTAGATTTTCTTATCATCATCTGCCAATCACTTCAGGTCGGCTTGAGGCCTGCTATACCAACGATTTGTCAAAAACTGCAAAAATGTAGTTGCTGTTGCTTTGTAAATATTTTTTGATGAGATAACAGTGCAGATGTCAGTTTTGCTGGTGTAGTGCCTAACAAGCCAGGCTTAATGCTACAGAAAATATCAGGCCTGTCAGCCACAACTTCAATGTCTATGAGAGAAAAATCTGCTTTTTACAATAACTAATTTGATAATAACCTGCATAAGTTGTAGAATGTAGATAGCACTTTTAACTAAGTTTATTAAATCTTTTAGGTTTTGAAATAATTAAAACAGCTAATGTAGATTCTGAATTTGTTGTTGTTTTTTAATAAAATTGTCCTTACTTTTCATTGCTTTTATTACCTGGGGAGGTAATAATCCTCACAGAACTAAATAGCACTAAATGCAATGTGATTTCCTGAGGTCATTCAAATATTGAGAAGATTATTATTGCTATACCAGAAACAGTCGAGTAAAGTACAGAAGCTTTTAAATGCACCTGATAATCATATTGCAATTACTTTTGATTTTCCTAATGAACCTCGATTCTCCTTATCCAGCTCTCTAGTTTGAAATGGCCTGTATGTTTCGAGTTTTCTGGAGACCACTTGTTATGATATTTTTTCTGACTATGACATTTTTCCTGAGACTGAATGTATTTTCCCTTGGGCTCATGCTTGCATGTAGTCATGAAAATATTTTGGTTTGGGATTAAATCAATAAGATTTAATCTGTTTGGGTTTATGTGCTGCTTCTGTATGTTTCTGTAGGTGGTATCAAGTACTTCTCTTTGTATTAAATATTCTCTAAATTCTAAGACTCTGAAGCTGCCTTTGAATCATGGAATCATAGTATCATTTACATTGGAAGGAACCCCTGGAGGTCATTTTGTCAAACCACCTGCTCAAAGCAGCCTTGCTGTCAGAGTTAGATGAGGTTGCACAGAGCCTTACCCCATTGAATTTTGGAAACCTCTAAAGCTGGATATTTTATAGTCACAAACCCTGTTCCAGTTTCTACATAGCCTTATAATTTGATCAGGTTTTTTCTTGCTTTGAAGTCAGTCACAATTTCACGTTAGAACTTGTGAGTACTGTATAGTGTCCTTCTGCTGTGCACCTCTAAGTTTGGTTCAATCATCTCTAAAATCACCCTCCAGATGTACGAAGAGTCACTATTCCCATCTCCAAGCTACACAAATTCTGCTGTCCTAGACACTTGTCTTCAAATGCTCCATCCTCCTAACCATCTTCACATCTCTGCACAGCCTTGCTCTGTTATGGACTGGAAAGTCACCAACACCACAGTAGGGCATATGTGGCTTTGCAAATGCCAGAGGGGAAAGTTTCGTTCCCTGATCTGCTTGGCTGCGCCCTTCAGTCACTTTAGACACAGGGGATCTAGGCCCTGTGTCAGCTGGTAATAAGTATCAGGGGGAAAGCAAAATAAGTGTTTGGAAAAGCAAAGAAATTATTTGTTTTCAGCTCCTGAAAACATTTTTTGTGGCTTGCTGATGTGATACAATTTGAATACAAGTTTACTACTTGAGATGGGTTGAAAATTCCCACCACAAGGGGAATTTTTTGGGAAACTGAGGAAGTGACAGCTGCCTTTCTGGTACTGTTACCTTAGGCTCTGCCACTCTGCAGCTCCCGTAATCTCCTGTAAAGAGCAGAAGTGGATTGACCATCCCACCTATTCATGTTTTCACCAAACTGGTCACACAGAGCTATCCAAATACTCCCCTGTGATTGCCTCTGTTGTCTGTTTTGGTTTGGGCTAGTTTGAAATGGCCTTCTAGGAGGACATCTGTCTCTGACAGCTGAAACTGGTATCCATTTGGAAGAAGAATTGAGATTATCCCCATTTGCCAGTAGGGATATGGAGGTTTAACATTCCTCCTTCATCTCTTTCATGCAATTCTCAATCTTTCCAGACAGAGTTTCAATAGCTGAGACCAAAGAAACACGTGTGAGACTATCCTCCAGTTGTCTCGTTTGGTCAGTGAAATGGCCAACAGTAGGAGGCGCTCCACCATAATTTCTTGCCACAATTCTGCTTGCCAGAATAGCAGCATAATTAGGAGGAGCAAGTTTAATGAGCTTCTTGGCAAGACCTGTTCCCACAGGACCATCATAAGGATTCAGTGTACCATTTCCATAAATTATTTCTCTCACAGCAAACTCTCTCGAACACTTGGTTCCCTCATTTATCATATCCCATTTCTGAGGGGTACTCTTTGGGACCCTGCTACTGCTGCTGCTGGAGTCACTTCTGGTTCAGCCGCTGCACGTGGAAGTCTCTCTGCCTCAGCCGCTGGCTGTGGAACTGCTGCCACCACCATTGCTGCCATTTGGACATCGGCTATGGACGAAACTCCCAGGACCACTGCTTTTACCGGCGCAGTCGGGTCTGCTGCCACCACTGCCTTCATGTGCGCTGGCACGGGGTCTGCCGGCACCGCTGCCACCTCTTGTTGCTAGGCAGGGGTTGCCGGCGCAGCGGGGCTCTCCTCTGATGCTGCATGAAGGAACGGCTCGCCGCCCTTCGCTGATTTTTCACTGGTGCTGCCTGCAGAAAATGTGAATACCTGCCTAGTTTTATGTCTTTCTCTCCACAAAGCTATAGCCAAGCCTAATATAACAGCCAAAGGCAGAAAATCCAAGCACAGAAGACAAGCCATTGTAGGAGTCATATCACTTAAGTAACTCACAGTCATGGTGTAAGGAAAAACTCTCTCTACTTAGAAGTTCCTGTTCACACTGTAAGGAAAAACTCTCTCTACTTAGAAGTTCCTGTTCACAACAGAGACAGAAGAGTTTAGTAAAACTTTATTCAAATAAAGGGAGAGTCCACAGGACAATTCCTGGTGGTATCTCTCAAATTACTGGGAGTCGCAGCTCCCCTTTTATCCTAAATTCCTGACCACAGATTTCCCTCTCCATTTCCCTATAGGCTAAGGTACTCAGGATTTACAGTCTTTCCCAAAACACCTACTACCTGTCCCCCTTCACTTGCAACCTCCCTACTACATACATTGTGTGTTCATTTAAATTAGGTTCTTCACAACTATGGGTGGACAAGTTAATATTTAATAGTCTGTGAAGCCTGCGCTCTGGTCTGAAAGTTCAAGAGTTTAGGCTGTATTCAGTGTCTTGCCATCCTCTGACAGACTTGTGCTGATTTACTGTGATGAGTAAGACAAGGTCATCTTGCAGATGCCCCTTTGTTGTTTATGCACATAGATAAGGGGAACTGTCTGGTTCCCCACTTCCTCCTCCAGCCCCCCTCAACAATTCTTCCTTTGTAAAGACATCAGTTACTTTTAATCCCATCAATGGGGACTGTGAACTCCAGAAACTCGTGTGGAATACATACTGAAAATTTTATTTCATATGACCGAGAAGACCAAGGCAATAATCACCAGCACCCCCAAACACTGCCTTCACTGGGTTCCACAGCTTCATTTTGGCTTCCTTAATCTGAGAACTAATCAGTCAATCAAACAACACCCCATGTTGGATAGGTGCCAATTATTTTTGTAATGTGGTGGGTTGAAAATTCTCCCCCAACATTAAATTTGCCAGACCAGCTCAGTTTGAAGCAAATGAAGCTGTATTTACAAGCAAAACTACAATGAAATGCAATGAATGTGTACAAAATAAACAATATTTACAACATTTACAGGTGTTTACAATTAATAAACAGCACAAGGGCTCCCCGGCCAAAGACCAGGGGAGCTGCAAGAGCCTCTTCTTCCCCTGCCTCCTTCCCTACCCCCCTGTGCACAGAAGGGTCAAGAAAAATAGCAAAGTTGTTGTTAATACCAGTCACAACAAAACAATTCAGCCAGGGTCAGTAAAGCCAGGAGAAGCATCAGCCAGAGCGGAATAAGCAAAAAAGAGAGAGATTGTTTTGCAAATGAACTCTTATGGCAAATACCTCTCCAATGGGATTGTTTAGAACTATCATTATTTTCCCTTTTACACCCAATGGTGATTTATTTACATTTTAAAACTTTCTGTTCAAGATCTGTGAAAAATTTTTAAAGGCACAGCCTAAAACTACCACACTACTGTGCACCTGAAATCCAAAATATGGTGCTATGGAAGGATGGGTTTAATAAATGTGTGTTAATTTTGGAGTTGTATGTTAATGTCTTTCACCCTCAATACCTTGTTAGCCCATGTATTTTGACAGAAGCAATGAAGAGAGGATCTGGTAGAGAATCTGGTCCTTTACAAGTATTTATATGTACAAGGAATATGAGGAAATACATTTAAAGCACAAGTGTTGGAGGAATTTAGCCTACCTGTGATTTCTTTGTTTAGACAAATCATGGACAAATAGAAACTGAAACAAGGTGACATTAAAAAAAATCTGCTTACACACCTTCCTCTTCAAAATTCGTGCCTTATATACATAAATGCAGCAACACTCAAGACAGAATACACAATGTAGAACTACAAGATATATATATATTACATCTATTGTATTAGTACAGTACAGTAGTACAGTACAGTATTACCAAGGTTGGAAGAGACCTCGAAGATCATCGAGTCCAACCTGTAACCACAAACCTCACAACTAGACCATGGCACCAAGTGCCACATCCAGTCCCCTCTTGAATGCCTCCAGGGACGGCGACTCAACCGCCTCCCCAGGTAGCCCATTCCAATGACGAATCACTCTCTCCATGAAGAACTTTCTCCTCACCTCGAGCCTAAACTTCCCCTGGCGCAGCTTGAGACTGTGTCCTCTTGTTCTGGTGCTGGCTGCCAGGGAGAAGAGGCCAACCCCTTCCTGGCTACAACCACCTTTCAGGTAGTTGTAGAGAGCAATGAGGTCGCCCCTGAGCCTCCTCTTCTCCAGGCTAAACAGCCCCAGCTCCTTCAGCCTCTCCTCATAGGGCTTGTGCTCAAGGCCTCTCACCAGCCTTGTTGCCCTTCTCTGGACACGTTCAAGTGTCTCGATGTCCTTCTTAAACTGAGGGGCCCAGAACTGGACACAGGACTCAAGGTGTGGCCTAACCAAAGCAGAGTACAGAGGCACAATGACCTCCCTGCTCCTGCTGGCCACACTGGTCCTAATGCAGGCCAGGATGCCATTGGCCCTCTTGGCTGTCTGGGCACACTGCAGGCTCATGTTCAGCCTACAATCAACCAGCACCCCCAGGTCCCTCTCTGCCTGGCTGCTCTCCAGCCACTCTGACCCCAGCCTGTAGCACTGCATGGGGTTGCTGTGGCCAATGTGCAGAACCCGGCACTTGGATGTGTTAAATCTCATGCCATTGGATTCTGCCCATCTGTCCAGCCTGTCAAGGTCCCTCTGCAAAGCCTCTCTGCCCTCCAGCAGATCAACTCCTGCCCCCAGCTTGGTGTCGTCCACAAATTTACTGATGATGGACTCAATGCCCTGATCCAGATCATCAATAAAGATGTTGAAGAGCATGGGGCCCAGCACTGATCCTTGGGGGACACCACTAGTGACAGGCCGCCAGCTGGATGTGGCACCATTCACCACCACTCTCTGGGCTCGGCCCTCCAGCCACTTCCTAACCCAACGTAGTGTGCTCCTGTCCAAGCCATGGGCTGATAGCTTGGCCAGGAGTTTGCTGTGGGGGACTGTGTCAAAGGCCTTGCTGAGTTCCAGGTAGACCACATCCACAGGCCTCCCCACATCCACCAGGCGGGTCACCTGATCATAGAAGGAGATCAGGTTGGTCAGGCAGGACCTGCCCTTCCTAAATCCATGCTGCCTAGGCCTGATCCCTTGGCCATCCTGTAAGTGCTGTGTGATTGCAATCAAGATGACCCGTTCCATAATCTTGCCTGGCACTGAGGTCAGGCTGACAGGCCTATAATTCCCTGGCTCTTCCAACCGGCCCTTCTTGTGGATGGGCACCACGTTGGCCAGCTTCCAGTCTTCTGGGACCTCTCCAGTGAGCCAGGACTGCTGAAAAATGATGGAGAGCGGCTTGGACAGCTCATCTGCCAGCTCCCTCAGCACCCTAGGATGGATCCCATCCGGTCCCATGGACTTGTGGGGGTCCAACCGGCTGAGAAGATCTCTAGCTATCCCGTCCTGGAACAGAGGAAAACTATGCTGCTCCCTGGCTCCTTCTGCCAGCTTGCAGGCCAGCTGTCTGGAAGACATTCTGTCCTGCTAGTAAAAATTGAGGCAAAGAAGGTGTTAAGTACCTCTGCCTTTTCCTCATCCTTTGTTACAATGTTCCCCTCCATGCCCACCAAGGAGTGGAGCTTGTCCTTGCCCTTTCTCTTGCTATTAATGTATTTATAGAAGGACTTTTTGTTGTCCTTGACAGCAGAGGCCAGTCTGAGCTCCAAATGTGCCTTTGCCTCCCTAATTTTCTTCCTACATGACCTAGCAACATCCCTAAACATTCCATGGGTTGCCTCCCCTTTTTTCCAAAGATGATACACCCTCTTTTTTTCCCTTAGTTCCTTTAGACATTCATTACCCAACCAGGCTGGCCGTCTGCCCCGGCGGCTCATCTTCCGGCACACTGGCACAGGCTGTTCCTGTGCCTTCAAGAGTTCTTTCTTGAAGTAGGTCCAGCTCTCCTGGACCCCTTTGTTTTTAAGGGCTGTTTCCCAAGGAACCTTCTGAGTTAGTTCCTTGAGTAGCCTGAAGTCTGCCCTCCGGAAATCCAGAGTGGAGGTCTTCTTGTTCCCCCTCTTGGCTTGGCTGAATACTGAAAACTCAATTATCCCATGGTCACTGGTGCCTAAACACCCTCCGACCACCACATCACCCACCAGCCCTTCCCTGTTGGTGAAGAGGAGGTCAAGCATAGCCTCACCCCTGGTAGGCTCGCACAGAACCTGGGATAAGAAGCTGTCCTCCATGCACTCTAAGAACCTCTTAGATTGCCTCCTCTCTGCTATGTTGTGATCCCAGCAGATATCAGGCAGGTTGAAGTCACCCACGAGAACAAGGTCAGGTGATCTTGAGACAGCCTTAAGCTGCATATAGAATGCTTTGTCAACATCCTCCTCCTGGTTGGGAGCTCTATAACAGACTCCAACCAGCATGTCTGCCCTGCTGGTCTTCCCTCTAATTCTCACCCACACGCACTCAACCCAATCGTCCCTGATCTCTAGCTCAATGGCATCAAGAGCCTCCCTGATGTACAGGGCCACCCCTCCACCCCTTCTTCCTTGCCTGTCTCTCCTGAAGAGCCTGTAGCCGTCAATTGCAGCGCTCCAGTCATGCGAGTCGTCCCACCACGTCTCCGTGATGGCAACTACATCATATCTTTCCTGCTGCAACAAGGCTTCCAGCTCCTCATGTTTGTTGCCCATACTTCGTGCATTAGTGTACATGCACTTCAGCTGGGCTCCTGGTTTTGCCCCTGACTCCAGCTTACCACCCTCAGACTCCTGTCTGGGGGACTGGTTTCAGCCCCTTCCCCCTTTGAAGCTAGTTTAAAGCCCTGTCAATGAGACCTGCTAATTCCCTTCCCAGAATCTTTTTACCTTTGGGGGACAGGCCATTCTCGTGTACTGTGACCTTTCCCCTCCTCTGGGACAGACGTACTCCATCTGTTACCAGCTGACCTGGTGCAGTAGAAAGTTTTTCAAGATCGAAAAACCCAAAATTCTTCTGACTGCACCAACCTCTAAGCCACTTGTTGGCTACAGCTGCTGACCTGTTCCTTCTTGTATTCCCTCCTGCAACTAAGGGTATAGACAAAAATATTATTTGTGCACCTGAGTCCTCCACTAGATCCCCCAGGGCCTTGAGGTCATTCTTGATAGCCCTGGGAGTTCTAGTTGCAACATCATCATTCCCTAACTGCATAATTATTAAGGGATAGTAGTCAGAGGGCTGCACCAGACTAGGCAGCCTTCTGGTAACATCAGCAACTTGAGCTCCTGGGAGACAACAAAGTTCCCTGTGAGCAGGATCTGGCCAACATATGGGGCCCTCTGTTCCCCTCAGTAGGGAATCACCAATAACAATCACCCTCCTCTTTTTTTTAAGGGAGCAAGTCTTGATGCCAGGGGAAGGCTGTTTAACCCCAGGCTGACTCACCCCAAGCTGACTCACCCCAGGCCAACCCACCCCAGGCTGACTCACCCCAGGCTGACACACCCCAGGCTGACTCACCCCAGGCTGACCCACCCCAGGCCAACCCACCCCGGGCCGACCCACCCTGGGCTGACTCACCCTGGGCTGACTCACCCTGGGCTGTTTTGCCTCATGGAATACCCCAGATGATGTGTCCTCCAGCATCAGAATCACCTCCCCCTCGACCTCCAGTGCCCCACACTTGTTCTTCAAGGGCGGTGGGGGAGGTGAAGGGAGGCAAGGAGGTTTTAATTTGTGTCTTTTGAGAGGAACCTTCGTCCATTCCCCTCTGCTTTTTGGATAATCAGCCTCTGCTGGGGGAGCCTGCAGAGCCTGGTTACTCAAGTTGGTCTCCCTTCTACAATCCCTGATATCTCTAAGTCTAGTCACCTCATCTTTCAATCTGGCCACCAGGTTAAGCAGATAGTCGATCTGCTCACATCTGATGCAGGAGTTGTCCCCACTACCCTGCATGTCAACTGCCAGGCTCCAGCACTCTCTGCAGCCATAAACCTGGACACCCACCTCTTGCTTGTGACACTTGCCTACCTGCTTGTATTCCCCCTCAGTCTGAGTCGAGACCGATGTTTTGAAGGAGTGATTGCGGCGCATCACCACCATGCCTGCCCTGCCCGCGGGACCTGCTGGACAAGATTTAGAAAAAGTGCGGCGGCGCGTGCCGAGCGAGAGCAGGCTCCCGCTGGAACAGAGGCTGCCGCGAGCCGCCGCTGGCTTTTGAAAGAGCTGCCGGCAGTGACGCGGGGAGCCCGAGCGATCCCGAGCAGCAAGCACGTGGAGAAACGGTCGTGCCGAATCTAGCCGAGTGCCGAGAGCCCGGGGTGCCCTGCCGTCCCCCTGTAGGTTGAAAAGGAAGCAGCTAGTGTTCCCGAGGGTGCCGGTCGCAGTGTGCTCCCTAGCAAGATTCCCACTGGAACATTAGCAACATCATCACATCATCTCATCAAAAAAAAAGGAACCTTGACTTCACATGATGAGTGACTGGAACGGTGAGAACCAAGGAAAAGGCATAAATAAGACTTTGTCTATGATGTGGTGTGTTACTAAAGTCCCTTAAGAGAAACTGTGATCTGGATTACTTTACAAGTTTTAGTGTAGTTGCAACTGCACTGATGCTAAATGGTTATGTTTTGTTTAGGCTGTTAAAGTATTCATTAGACTGTAATTCTCATTTTTAGCTCTTTTGGCTATCCCTAATGAAGCTGGTGTGTAACACAGTGTATACTAAGCATGTATTTCAAGACTAAATTTGCCTAAAGTTACATTTTAATGCACTCATTTTAATTGTAAATTATAATTACTAAAAATTAATAAATAAATAAAAATGACCATTGCCTTCTCCATGATTGAAAGAACTGTGGTTTCTTGAAAAGTTAGCACATAGATCCTAAGAAGATGTGGCCCCCTCTTTTACATACACTCTTCTGGTTAGCTTTTGTCAGGTTAACTAGTGGAAGCATCACAGACTTTATAGTTATTGATGTTCTTCTCACAAGCTTTATTCTAACAAATATTGTCAAAGTACTGGAAGTTACATATGACAAATCCTTGCGTTACATTGTTCTGCAGCAAACAACACAGTATTTTTTGTAATGAACAGCTTCTGAAGAGGAGAAAAATATGAGCTAAATATTTGTGTTATTATTTTAACAATTATCACATCTGCTAAATAAAAATTTAAAGTATATAGATAGAATAGAATAGAATAGAATAGAATAGAATAGAATAGAATAGAATAGAATAGAATAGAATAGAATAGAATAGAATAGAAGAATAGTAGAATAGACCAGGTTGGAAGAGCCCTTCAAGATCATTGCATCCAACCTATCAACTAATCCAATCCATCTAATCAACTAAACCATGGCACCAAGCACCCTGTCAAGTCCCCTCCTGAACACCTCCAGTGACGGTGACTCCACCACCTCCTCAGGCAGCCCATTCCAATGGGCAATCACGCTCTCTGTATAGAACTTCTTCCTAACCTCCAGCCTAAACCTCCCCTGGCACAGCTTGAGACTGTGTCCTCTTGTTCTGGTGCTGGTTTCCTGGGAGAAGAGGCCAACCTCTGCCTGTCTACAAGCTCCCTTAAGTTAGTTGTAGAGAGCAATAAGGTAGTATTGTTTAAAAAATAAACTGCCAAGTAGTAGTTATGCATTTCATATTCAACAGTTAGAAACAACGGATAAATGTATTTTGTATTGTGAAGTGCTGTGACAGTTTTAGGCTGTGCCTTAAAAAAAAAGCTAGCTGCAATTTTTCTAGCAGGAGAATGAAAAAGTACAACAGATACACAATTGGGTGTAAAAATTAAAACAAGAGATTATTCTAAACAAATTTCATTGGTCAGACGTGAGATGTACCCTAGCAATATCTCACATTCTTTTCTCATTCCGTCTCTCTCTGATGGCATGCATGTCTGCTCCTGGAAAGAGACCTCTTATCAGCTAAACTTGAGATAAACATTACTAACTTCTTAATGACATTTTGAGCTAACTGAAAAATCTCTCTAATATTTCTCCTTTCCTCTTTTACTTCCAATTAACCAGAGGAAAAAGGGAGAGATTTGGGGGGGAGAGGCAGAGGCAGAGTCCTCCTGCCCAAGGAGGATTTCTGTGCTGTTTTCTCTCTGTAAATACCTGTATAATATTGTAAATCCTGTATATTTGTACACAGTCATTGCATTTCATTGATGCACATCCACAAGAAGGGCCGGTTGGATGAGCCAGGGAATTACAGACCTGTCAGCCTGACCTCAGTGCCAGGCAAGATTATGGAACAGGTCATCTTGAGTGCAATCACACAGCACTTATAGGATGGCCAAGGGATCAGGCCTAGCCATCATGGATTCAGGAAGGGCAGGTCCTGCCTGACCAACCTGATCTCCTTCTAGGATCAGGTGACCCGCCTGGTGGATGTGGGGAGGCCTGTGGATGTGGCCTACCTGGACTTCAGCAAGGCCTTTGACACCGTCCCCACAGCAAACTCCTGGCCAAGCTGGCAGCCCATGGCTTGGACAGGAGCACACTGTGTTGGGTTAGGAACTGGCTGGAGGGCCGAGCCCAGAGAGTGGTGGTGAATGGTGCCTCATCCAGCTAGCGGCCAGTCACTAGTGGTGTCCCCCAGGGATCAATGCTGGGCCCCATGCTCTTTAACATCTTCACTGATGATCTGGATGAGGAGATTGAGTCTGTCATCAGTAAGTTTGTAGATGACACCAAGCTGGGGGCAGGTGTTGATCTGTTAGAGGGTTGGAGAGCTCTGCAGAGGGACCTTGACAGGCTGGACAGATGGACAGAGTCCAAGGGCATGAGATTAACACATCTAAGTGCCAGGTTCTGCACATTGGCCACAATAACCCCATGCAGTGCTACAGGCTGGGGTCAGAGTGGCTGGAGAGCAGCCAGGCAGAGAGGGACCCAGGGGTACTGGTTGATAGTAGGCTGAACATGAGCCTGCAGTGTGCCCATGTGGCCAAGAGGGCCAATGGCATCCTAGCCTGTATCAGGAATAGCATGGCCAGCAGAAGCAGGGAGGTCATTCTGCTCCTGTACATTGCACTGGTTAGGCCACACCTTGAGTCCTGTGTCCAGTTCTGGGCCCTTCAGTTTAGGGTGTTGAGTTGCTGGAATGTGTCCAGAGAAGGGAAACAAAGCTGGTGAGGGTTTTGGAGCACAAGCCCTATGAGGAAAAGCTGAAGGAGCTGGAGTTGTTTAGCCTGGAGAAGAGAAGGCTCAGGGGAGACCTTCTTGCTGTATACAACTACCTGAAGGGAAGTTGTAGGCAAGTGGGGGTTGGTCTCTTCTCCCAGGCAACCAGCACCAGAACAAGAAGACACAGTCTCAGGCTGTGCCAGGGGAGGTTTAGGCTGGATGTTAGGAAGAAGTTCTTCACAGAGAAAGTGATTTGCCATTGGAATGGGCTGCCCAGGGAAGGTGGTGGACTCACTATCACTGAATGTGTTTAGGAAGAGACTGAATGGGATGCTTGGTGCCATGGTTTAGTTGATTAAATGGTATTGGATGATAGTTTGGACTCAATAATCTCAAAGGTCTCTTCCAACCTGGTTAGTTCTATTGTATTCCTTATTCTATTCATTGTAAATACAATTTTTCCATTTGCTTCCCCGTCTGAATGCAGCCAAGTTTTTGGTAATGTGGGTGGGATAAACCATCACAGGTGTTTGAGGCTGCTTTTTTCTGGCTTTCATTAAATGAAAGTTCCACATGATTCCCACCTTATAAAAACTTACCTGCCACTCCTGAGATAATCAGATTAGTCATAACTTGAAAATGTCACTCTGAAGAGTTTTTATGAGCCAAATAGGAATCTAGGAAGGTTTTGAATCCAGAAATTTTTAACATGTTTTCCTATATACATTCTTAGTTACAAAGCTGGTTGAATTTACTGTGTTTTCTGAGGAAGAATTGTCACCACCTTATATCTCAAATCTGAAATTTTATGAAATTATCACCATTGCTTTCCTTATAGGCCTTTGTCCCTTAAATTGTTTTCTAAAGAATCTTATTTTTTAACTAGATTGTAAAAAGATTAATTTCTGCATATAACCATAATTTAATACAATTTAACCATAATTTAATAGAAATTCACTGAAGTTGTTTCTTTTTTTGCTGCTGTCAGCAATTCTGATTTAATTCATATGCTTTGTGCAAACTTTTTGATGGGTCATCATTATTTCATCAGCTTACCATCTGTAATTTAGTATCATGATCACATTATAAGTAATAAATGCATGAATATGAAGTGTTCATGTATCAGGTAGTAAAATTATTGCACCTGATGCATAATTGAATTTATTTCTTATGCAACATGATAGTACTAAAAAAATCTAATAAAATTCTAGCGTAATCTGAGCTGAAGTCAATATTTAGCATTTGGGTTCTTTTCATCCTGTTGACTTCACTGAACTCTTAAGAGTTTAGAAGTTGTAAGCATTATTTGCGGAGCAGCACTGGAATCAATAGAATGATTTTCATTATTTAAAGAATACAGCAAGCTCAGCAGTGAAACTGCCAGTAGGGTGAAGGGAAAAACAAAAAAAACACCAAAAAAACCCCCCCAAAAAAAAAAAAAAAACCACAAAAAAAAAAACACACCAAACCCACCAAACCCACAAAAACCCACCAACAACAAAACCCAGTAAAATCTTCTAAGGCTTCACAGAATGTGACAGGTTGAGGCAGACACCCTTCCCATCATGGGCAAAAAAATAATGAGACTCAGACAAATGGATTGCAAAACTGGTGGAAAGTTTAAATGGAAAGCAGTGAATGTTTACAGAGAGCCAGAAGTGCAGGGAGCGCACCCAGAAATATCCCATCCCCACATGGGGGTACACCCAAGACTCCCAGGGGTCCTTCTCCCCCCCCCCCCAACTGCTAGGCTAATCTCAGCTGGCCAGATCTGAGATTGCCCATCCCCCGGCCTTGGGCCTAAGCAGGCCAGAAGGCCGGGAGACACCCCCCAAGTTACCGGGTGGTGGCGAGGGAAGAAAAGAGGAAGTGCCAGGACCCCTGCTGAGATCTTATAGGGGAGCAGGGTGTTATGGGATGAAATACCTGGCTTCCTCTGTCCACCCACTGGGCTGGACTCCTTCGGGACACAGGAAGCGTCCCTCATATGAACACAGGAGAGGGCACCCAGCCCAAACTGCTACACAGAAGTTTGGAATTTACACAGGACAATTCCTGCAAGTGTAGCATAACTTGTAGGTTGTTCTGCTGCAACTAAGTAACAATCTTTTGGCATTGGTGCCTGATGCCTATCACTGATACACACACATTGCCAAAATACTTGCATGAAAGAAAACTGGCACTAAGTCATCGTGGAATCTTATGCATAGCAATGGAGAACCAGATGTTTAACAGCCAGTGATCGTGTGTACACTTTCAGTTTGTCTCCTGTTATATTTCAAATGTTTTGTGCCTTGCATGGTACAGTCAACATGTGTTTAAATACCAGCATCTTCCCTTTCACACTGACAGACCCTGTTGCTAAAAGGCAGGTACTCTGATTGCTCCTGCAGTGCCCCCACACAAGCACCTAACATTTATTTTATTCAGTCATTGTGAACATTTTAATTATTTTTTTCAGGTGCTGTCATGCACTCTGCTTTGCAGCTGAGCATAATTGTGTTTCCCTCTGTGATTCAGAGATGGAAGCCGAAGTCAGAACAATTTTCTGCTAGTACTCACAGGCATCTGTTATGTCCCATCAATTCACTATGCCTACTTCCCTTTGCGTCCACATTGTGTGTCTAATGGTCTGTGTACATATTCTTAGAGAGCGGCCATGCTACAAGACCTGAGACACTTTTTCCACTTCAGTCAATCAGGAGTCAGTCAGTCAATCAGGATGTGCACACATGCATTTAATAACATCTAAATGTTTTCTTCTGAAGTTTAGGTGATGAGCTTATAAGAGATATTTTTTTTAAAGTAAAATGTATACCCCATGAAGAACTAACTCTGTTTCCTATTTCATATTCATGTAAGATTCTTTTCCCCCGCTGAGTTTGAAATATCCCCTCTGTATTTTATCCTGTCCAGAAGAATTCAGCTCCTTAAAACACATAATTGTGCAGGAAAGGCACAAAAAGACTGATTGATTTGTATATTTTTCAAACTTAGCCTTTCTCTTTTCATATTGAAAGCACAGACACTAAAGGAAGTTACTTATGCAAAATGGTGACTACAGAAATTACAAACAAACAAACAAAAAAAAAAACAAACCCAAAACAGAAGAAACCAACCAAACAGAAAAAGGTAAAATTAAGCCAAAATGGAAGTAAGTTGATCTCAACTTTCCTTGTCTTCTGTTAGCTTATAGTAAGAGTTGTATGGAAACTTAGGCCACTGAAAGACAGGGAAGTTACGTTTCCTGTAAATATGACACCTTGAAGTAAAAATTTTTGTCCTGGTTGGGTTCTTTATTTTCCACCTTGCAAATATCAAGTGAGTCATCGTTCACACACAGGTAATAACTTGTATCTTCATAACACTGGAACTGCACAGAATCTCCTAAGTAATGCATGATGAAAAAGTGGCTTTCTTCATTCAGCTATGAAAAAACCACAATGTAAAGAACATGTGTTAATTATTCAAGACTTTCTACAGGGCTTCATGTGACAAAATTAATTTGTGTTGCTGGCTTGCTAAATTTGAATTATTTCTCTGGTGACACACATTTACCAACTTCTAGATGAACCTTTGGCAACACCTAATCATTGTGGGACAGATTCTGTGATAACAATGAATAAAATCATACTCATGTCCCTCAAATGACTGAGTATTTTCACACTCATAGCCACATTCCCTTGCTTCAAGAAAGGACAAGCATAGTTTTTCTCTGGTGTATACCTATTACTGGGATAAGTTCAGATTTTCGTCTAGTTATTTTCATACTACAAACCTACCCTGTCCACTACACCTGGCAACCGAATGTCAATCCACAATTTTTCTTGCCTGTTTCAGAGTAAAATTAGAAAACTACAGTACCGATTACTTTTAAACAACTGTTACAGCCCTTCTCTGTGTGTTGATGTGGTTGGGCTCTCTAGGCACCTCAGAGTGACAATGGAGAAGCAGTTACCAGAAAACACAATGATGCCATAGAGAGGAAGAATGTGTGCTGAGATGTAGTCTCTGAAACCATAAGTTCTCAAGACTTAGTAGCCCTGGTAAGTCTGGAAAACCTGATGAACTCACAGAACCAAGGGCTGCTGAACCTCCCCAAGGCCTCCAGAACACGCTGGGACCTATGATGGATTGTGTAACCCACACCATGTCTAACAAAGCCTACAGGGCAGTATATACAAACGCACCCTACTGAAACAGCGTATCCAGTGTGTGACTATCCACAGCTGGCTGAAACCCCTGAAGTGTGGGTACAAGCCCCTGCTTCTGTGTGCGTGCACTGAATGAGGGAGTAACTGAAAAGTTTGTGTGAATAGCTTGCTGCTGCTAGTAGTAAGAGCTTATTTAACGAAAGTTTCTCCCAACTCAACCTCTTGCCAGGAAGCAGGGAATTAATAGTGTCTTTTGGGGAATATGGTAAATGAATGTATTGTAATCAAATTATTTCATCTGCCCTTTTGAGAGATCTGTTTGAACACTCTCATTCTGCCCACAGGACAGTTCTATAAATCAGACTAGGCATTGTGCACGCTGCTGAAGGGGACTTCTAAAATGAAAACAAAGGCTTGGAAAACATCAGGAGGCTATTACAGAGTCCAGCTCTGCTGGAGATTTCCACATTGCCAATAACCACCTCTCTGTGGAAGGAGGAACAGGTCCTTTCCATATAACAACAGGGGACAGAAGGAAAGTGTCCTGCAGTTATTGTGGAGTACAAAAAAAAAAAAAAGAGATTTGAAGATACACCTGCTATATTAGCAAAGCTATGAGAAGTGTTTAAAATATTCTGTCCTGACTGAACCAGTGTAACATCAATCAAAAAATCCTGCTTGAAAAATGCTATTAAAGAAGCTGAAGACAATTTGTCTTTAGGAAAGAAATACATTGTAGGGACTCCAAGTGATAATAAGGACAAAAACTGCAGAAGCAAGAAAAGGGATTAATGTGTATAATGCAGAAATTCACCCTGGAGCAAGGGTAAATGTGAAGCCAAAATAATTATCTGCTGCAAAACCAGATCAAGATGCAAAAGTTTAAAAATCCTGCTGTACCTGCATGAAAGGATGGAAAATTAGATGGTGAGCTGGAAGATGACAGGGGGAATGATATTGTGTGACTAGAAGAAAGAGGAACTGGGATTAGAAGCATATCCTAATACTACTAGTACTGAGAGTTGCAACAGGTCATTGGAAAAAAGGTGTTTTCAAGAAGTCATAGCAGAGGACTTTTTATTACGGCTTGTTACAAAGGCTATTGAGAAAATCTGAACAGAATATAGAGGACTACTGCCACATTAAAGTTCGCCCTGAGGGCAACTCCTGTGGCAGCAGGCATGCCTGAGAGATCATGTGGCAGTTCCAAGAAAACAAACACAGCTGGTGTTCGGTTATAGATCTTACTTCCTTTCCCATTGTATTTAAATGAAGAATGAATTTGCAGGTAAGGTTTCAGAGTGGCAAAACGCATACCTTTACTCATGTTGCACAGGGCATTCACAATGAACTTGTGATAGCATGCACTCATGTTAAAATGTCTTCACAGGTTAAAGAAAATATTGTCCTGTGGAATGTCACTGATAGCAGTTACAGAGAAAGATGTGAGAGAGTAGTATCCAAGTTTTGAAATAAATAAGATTCAGAATTATGTAAAGTCTCTTTGTATAATGCACAATGAGCATGTCCCCAAGCTAAATTCAGCTGCTGCACTCAGCAGGACACTTCTACAGAAGGCCCACTGAAACAAAACAAATTATGTCACATTGTCATGATGGGTTATATACAAAGATGCCTAGGGCACACTGAATCTGCATTTTCTCAGAGGAGACAAAGGAGTGGGCGCATGGTCAAAACCTGCATGAGTTGGACAATGACGATAACTAGTAAAACTGAGACATCACCTCAACTGCACCAAGGAAGCTATGGACCTTGGAAAGTATTACAAATTAATTATATTGCATTTTGGGTTTGCAACTAAAACAGGGTTGATGACACATCAGTGTTTTGGCTACAGCTGAACAGAGCATGCACAGCATCAAGACCACTTTATTCCACTCTGCCCCAGAAATTAGTCTGAAGCTGGGCAAGAGGATAGGGCACACAGCAAGGGCAGCTGTCCCAGGCTGGTCAAAGCAATACTCCATGCCATATAATGTCACAGTCAGCCATAAAGACTGGCATAGAGGATGAAGATGGTAGGATTTGTTTTTTCCCTTCCAAGGTAGCTGTCAAGAGACTGGCTCAGCATTGATCTGCTTATGGAAGGAGGTATTTCTGTATCACTTGAGGCTTTTTCTAACCTTTAGATATTATATTCTTTGTCTTGACATCTAAGTTTTCTCAGTTTTGCTCTTGCTGTTCTCTCCCCATCCCACTGTCAGAGGGCAGGATTGATTGGCTGCATAATTTCCATCCACACTTTTAAGGAAATGGCTAATTATTTATGAGATGGTTGCAAGAAATTGAGAACTTGGGGTCATATCAAGCTATTAATGTCAATAGTGAATGCTAAATAACACTCATTTCAACATCATTGCTATATGCTGGCTTTTTAAATAAATGACTGGGATTAACAGTGCATCAGTGTCCCAGTTTTGCTGGAATAAAGTTGATTTTCTTCCTATTAGCTCATACAGTGCTGTGGTTTGGATTTAGGATGAGAATCATGTTCATTAGATACTGGTGCTTTAGTTGTTGCTGGGCAGTGCTTATACCAAGTTAAGGAATTTTCAGCTTCTCATGCTGCCCTGCCACTGGAGGCTGGGACTGCCTAAGCTGGGAGAGAACACAGTAAGGACAAGCCATAGGGGTATTTCATACCATGTGATATCGTGCCCAGTTTACAAATAGGGGGAGTTGCCCTGGAGAGACCACAGCTCAGAGATTGTTTGGGCATCAGTCAGCATTGGTAAGCAACTGGATTGTGCATCATTTGTTTGCATATTCTAGTAGTAGTAGCAGTAGTAGTAGTAGTTACAGGTTCTCTTCCTTTTCTGTCCTATTATACTGCCTTTATACCAACCTGTAAATTTACCTTCCCCCCGCCCCCCTTTTTTCTGTTCTCTCACATATGCCACTGGTGGGGGACTGAGCAAGCAGCTGTGTGGTGCTTAATTAGTGGCTGGGGTTAAGCCAAGACAGTGGGCTACAAGTGACAAAGTTTGTAAAAGTAATCTTACTTGTGTGAAAAAGATACCATATTGGCTATCAGGAGAACTAGGCATAAGGGGTGGGAAACATCATTATCAGTATGTTGTGGGTAGATAGCTGGGAAAACTTTATCTGTGGTGGAGATGAAGGGAAATACTGTTCTGTATCTCTTAATTCATACTCTTGCGTGGCTAACCACATTTGCTTGCATGGTGTTATTAATTATGATAAGCATGCTCCATTACAGAGTTAAAATAATTACAGGCATAAGTGAATGTAAGCCTCTCCTCAACAAACTGCTGGGGCTGGCCTCTCGACTGCTGCTCCAGCTGTGTGACGGCAAGTGTGTGCACTGCATGAGGCAGTCACTGCATGTCCAGTTCAAACAGCTTCCCACTCTTACCAGCACAGCATTGCAATAAATATTGCCTGTGTTCTGTGTTTCCTTCCTGTCTCAATTCCCTGTCAGAATAAGATGTCATTATAAACTACTGTTTGCTATTAGAAGCTGATATTATTTCACTGTGATAATAACAGCTTAATTCATAAAAGAGTTTTAATACTGATTGTGAAGTGTTTCCATAACCCTTGGTTACAGCAATGGAAATTTACAACATTATATGCAGCTCTTCCTGCTGTTGTAACAGCAGGCCCCACAGATTCTCATGTTTCTGGTAATTCCACTGGCAGTTTTCCAATAAGAAAACCAAAAGCCTGTTTTGAAGACTTAACTATTAAGATCTGTCAGAAATATCACACTGCAGCACCACATAGCTTTCTCATTGGCCATGAGAAGTATTTCTCCATCTCAGTCAACTACTCCTACATATTTTACCCTGAGGATATTGGTGGCTGTATTCATCACACCAGAAATAATCTCCTTATCAGAAAACTCATTCTAGGCAGTTTATGAAGAATCTTACAATCCAGGCTTGACTAAGATTTTTGCCTCTTGGCCTAACTGGATGTGATCCAAATTCAGGCTGCAGATTTATCTTCACAAAAATCACTAACATGTTTTTATTTCTTCTTGAAGGTATCAGCAAGAAACCATGATAAATAGATCACTGTTTGTCTTGTTAGGTAATGAATCAGTTCTCAGAATGAATTTTTCATTTTGATTATGTGTTTAGAAACACGGTGTGAAGAACAGGTCTCTACAGGCAACTATTACAGCTTTTCTTTCCAGCTGCTTCCCAAAACTTGCACTTGTGAAGACACTAATTCTTGCCCTGTGAACAGCTCCACAGAAAAAGCTGCTGGGGAAAGGAGTGCTCAATCCTTCCCACATCAAAGCCAATGACACTAAGAGGCACCTGGGACCTGGAGTTTGACAACAATCTGGGAAGTGAGCACCCGAAGAATAGGATAAGGGTACCCCAGTTAGCAAATAAGCTTCAATGAAGCTGCAGGTTAAATGCCTTTACACTAATGCACAGAGCATGAGGAACAAGCAAGAGGAGCTACAAATGTGTGTGTGCCTGCAGGGTTATGATGTCATTGGCATTAATGAGATATGGTGGCATGGCTCCCATGACTGGAGTGTGGGGTTAGATAAGTATGATCTTTTTAGAAAGACAGGCAGGGGAGAAGGATGTGTGGCCCTCTACATCAATGAGTCCATGGAGTTCCACACGGGGATAGAAGAGGTGACAGAAAGTTTATGGGTGAGGATTAAAGTGAAGGCAAGGAAAAGTGACATGATAGTGGGAGTCTGCTACAGGCCACCTGACCAAGAAGACTGAGCAGGTGAGGCCCTCTATAAACAGATAAAAGCAGCAATAGCCCTAGTCCTCAAGGGAGATTTCAACCTCACAGATATTTGTTGAAGGACAACACAGCAAGGCACCAGCAATCTAAGAGGTTCCTGGAATGCACTGATGACAATTTCCTCCTCCAGGTGGTAAAGAAATCCATAAGAAAATGTGCTGTGCTGGACCTTGTCCTCACCAACAAGGAAGGGCTGGTGAGCAGTATGAAAGTAAGAGCAGCCTTGGCTGCAGCAACCACAAAATCATAGAGTTTATGATGTTTGCATGCACTCTCTCTCTCTCACCTTTTTATTTGTTTTATCACGATTATATACCTGTTTGAAGTCAGGATCTTCATGGTTGCATGTCTTCATGTTGCATCTCTCCGCTGAGGGACCATCTGGCTTTGAACAGGATGCTTTTAAAACCTGTGTTTACAACCATTAAGATTGGTAATTTTGTGTTCATATTTTGTTCTTTTATTCCACCAAATGTAGCATTATAATTCTAAAGCAAATGCTAAAGACTGTCCTTCAGATTGTTTAACGCCCAATTTCTATTTTGTAATGCAGCCAAGACCTAACCATGTTATAATAGGATACCAAAACTTTATCACATATAAGAAGCTTTTTCATGTTCTGTATCAGAATTCCTGTTGAGAATTAGAAAATTACTTGTATTCTGCTGGAAAAATAAACGATCCATGATTTTCCCAATGTTTTTACATATTTTAGAGTCAGTGAGTATGTCTTATCTCATTTTCAGATAAGCGCTGCTTTTAATCATGCCAACAAATCTGGTAAAACTTCCTATTTTAAAATAGATGATTGGGCTCTATGAGGGCTTCACACTCAGCTCTTGTCGTTGTTTGGTGGGAGAACTTTCAAACAACTAATTTATGAAAAGGTAATTTTTGAACAAGGAAAGTTATTTTAAAGCAGTTGCTCTTTCAAGGACACTAAAAAATCCCAGAGGGAAAATAAACAATAAATGTAATCAATGTATCCTACGTTATACATTTCCCCAGATAATTTCAGAAAATAGATTTCATGGAAATTAATCTGCGAATTAAAAACAAATTAGAAACAGCAAAGAACTTAATTTGAGGAAGCATTCATTTGGTGATTTATGCCATCATGCATGACCAGCATTATATAAAGTGTCATTGCTTATCCTGGCATAATCTCTGTAAACAGAGCATCCTAGACCTTTGCCATGTTTTAGAGGGTAAATTCCAACATAACGTTCTTCCTCAGATTTTAATAAAACTTGTAACCTTCTGGAAAGGAAAACTGTCCTTGCTGCTCTTTCTACCGTTAAAAGTCTTCACAAGACTGGAGAAAATAAGAATGCTCTGACAACAGATGGTCAGTGTTTAAAATGGGATACTGTATTCAGTTGTATTTTCTTTTCATCACATTCCTTATGTTGAAATTTGGGTTGATCAGGGAAAACCAATTCCATTCTTTAACGCATCTCTTTCCAAAGCAGAATTCCTGTTTCTTCCTCTCCTTTTATTTCCCACATGTTTTCTGGTTAAGAAGCTTCCTCTCTCTCCACAGAGACTAATGACAGCAGTTAACTACCTAGCCCAATGATTTTTATCATAACCTACTTTAATTACTTCCCCAAGCAGAACAGAGGGAGGTATCCAGAATCTGAAATGTGGAAGGTGGTAAATAAAGGAAAATTAACTTTAAATGGTCAGTGGAAAAAACTGTCCTGTAGTAAGAAAGAGCACCCACAAGTCACAAAAGAAATAAACTTCTTACCTTCAGAGAAAGATGCTTCTTACCCTTGCACAATAGGACAAATTTGTTGAGCTTTGATCTCTGCGTGAGGATCACCAAATTATTAGACTCTGTTTAACACACAGGAGAATATTGTGAAAAAATATGTATCACTTTTTAAAATAAAGCATAGCTGAAAATATTTTGTAAAGAGATAATATTCAGGTTCACTTTACACTGATAGGTATATAAATAGAAACAAATACTATCACTCTTGATACCATTCTTTTCTGTAAACTATTAAAAGTCTATGGCTTTATGACAGTATAGATTTGTCATATTTTTCCTCTGTATTTGCAGTTAATATATAGAATATCAGTTACACATAATGTATATGCTACAAAGGCATATATATTAGTACTTAAGACATATAAGCAATATTCAAGGTTATGTAATATACCTGACTATGTATCACTATGGAAATGTAGGATTTTTTTTCCTTTCACTTTTTGCATGCTTTCTAGCTCAAAATCTTTCCATTATCACAACTGTGGGTGCACTGGATATAGTTCCTTTTGAGAAAACCCTGCTTCTTCAGCTGCAGGAAATATCAGTATATCAATAATACAGGCTTTTCCTCAGCCTAACAAGCTAATAATACTTATTACCTTTTGGTAATTCAAGGCCTCAGCAAAAATATAAACAGCTTAAGGTACTCCATTGCAACTGATATGGCATACAAGAGCATTACCTAGCAAAGTCCATGACATTAATAACTATCTAGTGATATGATTACTACCTGACTACCTTTCAGGTTTGTATCAAGTAGTACCCCTTTGTGTCTTTAAAAATATAAAAGAGAGCAGAAGTTGATCTGTATGCTCATCACTGTAGCAACTGCATACAAATTTTACAGAGGCCAGGGAATTATGCATTAACGGTTGCAACTAAGGAAATTTATTTTTCACACCGCCTAAAGGTATTGTTTGGCCTTTGAAGGATGTTTGGAATTAGCACAACATACTCATCTCACCTGACTGATTTTAGCTGCTCTAAACCCGGACCTGATTTTATGTTCCCTAGCTTACCCTAACTGTAATGCTTTTGTAGAAGTCTTCTACAGTACTTTTGTGTGAGCCAGCTACAGCGTGGAAATAGCCCACAAATCTTTGTTTAAAACAGAGACACACCCAAGCCTAGCACATTTTCCCCATTTTATATATATATTCAGATAAACACAGCAGATTGTAGAAGGTCTAAAATTCTGCCATTTATTACTCTCTGTGACATCAGTTTAGATTGCCTCAGCCAGAGTTGTCCAGCTATAGCATGTAAGAGGCACACCAGCAGCCAAGAAAGATTTTATATCCAGATCACAAAAATTCTGACTTAGAGGTAAGAGTGGAAACAAACCAACCAACCAACCAAACCAAACCAAAACAACCCTAGTTGACAAGGGACATATGTGAATATGAGTTAGATTCTAACTACCCTTGGCTTTTTTTGTCTGTAGAGTATATTGCAACTTCATTCTACATTGCTTAGTGTGAGCAAATCCAAAGGCATCTAGCTTTCCCTATTACCTCTCAAAAACATTACAAGTAGTCTATAAAGTCTATAAAGTGAATGGCAAGGAAAGTAAAGAACCTTACCATGATTTCATCCATGATACTTTCACTCTCTGATGGCCTTTGGATGAATTACTTAGCCTCTCTGGTTACTAAAACCTTACCAGAGTCTAAGGGGCAAGTTTACATATTCATGCACAGTATTTTAAGCTGTTACATAGAAAGTCTAATTTGGCCATTGGTCAAAGTGCAGTCCTGGGCTGGATGGATATTTGTTCTCATCTATTACAGCAGCCCTTTATTGCAGAAATTGGAATATACTTCTCCTCTACTAGAATACTTGAATCTGATACATCTTTAAACTACTCAGTAATTTCTTATACTTACAAAGTGAAAGCTCAAAAAAGTGCCTCCTCTTTCTTCATATCCATTTTCTTTTTGTTTTGCCTCTCTTGTTACAACAAGTCTTTGCAAGCTAAGACCCATATGCCAGTAATAGAGCATATTTATGTTCTATTCTTCATATGCATTTGTCTTCAGTCCAAGCCATTACTCATAACTTCATAACTTGTTAAGGCAAATTTTATGACTTTAAAGATTTTTTTCTTATGGAACACAAAAAGCTCTTAAATTTTTTGACTAGTCCAGTAACCTGACCTAAGTGAAAATCTAGTATAATATGTACTTCTAACATCAACTGTATAAACCACTGCTAACTTCTTTTCCTACTCTGAAACATCTCTTCAAAACCAGACCCTGAAAAAGAGAATGGTACTTTTTATGCCCACAGGAATCTTACCAGTTACTGTTTGTTCATTCTTTGTGAACACACTTAACCATGCAATATCTAAAACAGAATATGTGGAGTTAGATATTACATTCTTCAAATTCAAAACCAGCACAAACAATGTAAAGAACTGTATTAAAAATTATTTTTAAAACAGTGTGTAATAGCAACAGGCATCAGACTTCATTTCCTGCAGATCTCTGAATTCATATAACCCTGCAAGAGTCTACAGAATCACAGAAACATTCAGGTTGGAAAAGACTTTCAGGATCTCGCAGGATCACCAAGTCCAACCAATAACCCTACTCTACAAAGTTCACCTCTAAACCATATCCCCAAGCACCACATCCAAACAACCTTTCAACACATCCAGGGTTGGTGACTCAGCCACCTCCCTGGGCAGCCCATTCCAATGCTTGACCACTCTTTCTGTTAAAAACTTCTTCCTAATGTCCAGTCTAAACTTCCCCAGTTGAAGCTTGAGACCATTCCCTCTTGTTCTATCACTAATTGCCTAGAAGAGATCAGCACCAACCTCTCTACATGTCTTTTCAGTAGTTGTAGGGAACAATGAGGTATCCCCTCAGCCTCCGCTTTTTCAAACTAACCATCCCCAGCTCCTTCAGTTGCTCTTCATAAGATTTATTCTCTAGGTCCTTCACCAGCTTCGCTGCCCTTCTCTGCACCCACTCCAGCGCCTCCACATCTCTCCTGTATTGAGGTGCCTAAAACTGGACAGAACACTGGAGGTGTGGCCTCACCAGAGCTGAGTACAAGGGGACAATCACCTCCCTACTCCTGGTGGAGTTAAGACTACAGTTAGACTTGCGAACAGATACACAGAAGTCTGAGCTCTGAGTCTTATAGATATATTGACTGATTACATATCTTTATCTAAAGAGAATCTGAGAAATCTGAGAAAATAGAAGTCAGTAATGAGATACAAGGCCAAAAATGCCATGAAAGAGAAGCCTACAAATCTTTGGCAGCAGATGTGAGAACCCTAATAATGGGTATCAATAAAAGGGGAGTTCTGTTTTTTCTAACATCAGTCTGAATCATGTAGCCAGTTATCTAGGGAAGGCATCACTCATTTCAGGTCAGAGTCACAAGCATTAAGTTACAGGAGGCTCCTAATATGATCTTAACTGTATCATCATGAATGTATGTTTCTACTGTGTACCTGTGCAGGTATTGGTTCTTTATGTAAATTAGTAATGTTAATTGTATGAATTACTCCATGAAGTTGCCAAGCAAAAGATAATTCAAAGAATATAAAGCACACTTAAATACCTTACCAGTGCAGCTGCCATTATTCACAATTCAACAGAATAAAAAGAACATTATTTAGTTTATATAAGATATCTATCTATCTATCTATCTATCTATCTAAAACAAGCTTTTCTGTGTCTTTATCTGAAGCATCCATAATGAACTTCTCATTCCTGTAAAGCCTGGGCTTTTGTAAGAAATGAAGTTTCACTAAGTTGATATATATCCTACAGATTTTCACTCTTCCCCTTGTATTTCGGTTAGAAACATTGCTTACAGTTACCTAGAAACTCTAACTTTGCCATGGTTCAGGGTGCAGTCCTGGACCAGATGGATCTTTGCTCTCATCTGTTACATCAGCCCTCTATTCATGAAATCTGAATATATTTCTCTTCTACTAGAATACTTGAATCTGATATATCTTTAAATTACCCAATAATTTCTCATACTTACAATATGAAAGTTCAAAAATGGGTCTCCTCTTTCACATTTCTGGAAAATGTATAATTCTAGAGTAATTGCACTTGTTGTTATTTGCCTCTTCTCTACCAAAAGAATACATTCTAACAACCACTTCCATTGGAATTGGCTGCCTGTGGAGGTGGTGGAGTCACCTTCATTGGAGGTGTTCAGGAGGAGACTTGATGGGGTGCTTGGTGCCATGGTTTAGTTGTTTAGGTGGGTTGGATTGGTTGATGGGTTGGACGCGATGATCTTGAAGGTCTCTTTCAACCTGGTGTATTGTATTGTATTGTATTGTATTATGTTAGTTGTAACATCATTTCTGGTGTCAGAAAATAAAATAATCTTGCAAATTCCAAAATCTTCTCTATTTTTCTCTCTTTTGCCCTTGTTTCTGAGGATTACCTTTGCTTTAACTCTCATAATAGCTAAGCATCTAGACTTCCCATTAAATTAAATGGGAGTAAACAAAATAATTGTATCATGTAAGTACATTATGTACCTACTGTCAGCTAGAATGAAACATTTTTCATACTCATAAGGACGCAATATAATGTTATGTCTATGGAAAACGTAGAATGATAGAATCATTTAGGTCAGAAAAGTACTTTTAAGATCAGGACTTAATCATAAACATAACACTGCCAAGTCTAGCACAAACCCATGTCTTTAAGCACTGCATCTACACGCCTGCTGCAATGCTTGACAACCCTTTCTGTGAAGAAATTTTCCCTAATGTCCAATCTAAACCTCCCTGGTACAACTAGAAGCTATTTCCTCTTGTCCCATTGCTTGCTAATTGGGAGAGAAAACTGATCTCACTACAACCTCCTTTCAGGTAGTGGTAAACAATGAGAAGGTCTCCCTTGAGCCTCCTTATCTCCATAGTAAACAACCCCAGTTCCCTCAGTCACTCCTCATAAGCCTTGTGCTCTAGACCCTTACCAACTTTGTTGCCCTTCTCTGCACACACTCCAGGATCTCAACACGTTTCTTATAGTGAGAGGTCCCAAACTGAACACAGTACACATAATCATGCATTTAAAAATGTCTTATAATACCTCACATATTGTAGTGGGTTGAGGCAGCCCCCTCCACCACAGGCAAAATAACAACTCTGACAGACGGATTGCAAAAGTGATGGAAAAGTTTAAATAGAAAAAAAAGGTGAATGTGCACAAAAGAACCAGAAACAGTGACAGAAGAAACCCCAAAACAGACCTGGATACATCCCATCCCCACCTGAGGGTGGGCCCAAGACCCCAGGGCTCGTTCTTCCCCCCCCACTGCTAGGCTAGTCTCAGCTGGCCAGGCCTGAGACCGCCCATCCCCCTGGCCTTGGGCCTAGCCAGGCCCAAGGCTGGGAGACGTCTCCCCAGTTACCGGGGGCCGGCGAGGGAAGAAAGAGAAACAGGCAGACCCCACGCAAGATCCTATAGCAGTGCAGGGGGTGTGGTAGGAGATACCTGGTTTCCTGTGTCCACCCACTGGGCTGGACTTCTGGACACAGGAAGTGCACCAAGCAGCAGAGGGCACCCAGCCCAAACCACCACACATATGTTGGTAGAGTTTTGTATAAAAAGCACACTACCTTCATGAGATTGTGAATCCCTTGTTGATATTTCATGGTGACCATCTTCATCTATGTCAAAATGCACTGTTTTTGAATCTTCAGTCAGTATATAGCATTTCAGTGTTTTTCGCAGACTAAATGCTAATCAAAAATGAGTTGTAATTAATTTTACTACTAAAAGGAAAAAATGCTAAAATTCCACAATAAAGAATCAAGTGTATTTTTGTAGCAATCTTTGCTTGATAATCTATGAGCAGTATAACCAACATATAACAGAAATTATACAGTGGGCTTAAGAAGCTGTTTTTGGGGCCTGATGGTAGTGTGAAGGAAAATAAAAATTTCTTTCCTTCGAAGATTATCCCAGTAACAAGAAGAGATGTGTGCTGGGCCTTTTGGAGAGTTAACATGTGTGAAAACTAGAGCTTGAAAAAAGGCTTCCAACTTGATGGATACTGTAAGAAGGACCGGGGACAACTTGCAGATAGCTTTTTTGAAAGAGACTAATGGGGACAGAAGGAATTTGAATATGGGAGAGAAGGACTAACTTAGCAGTTACCTGGCAAATGAGTATTCGTACGGAGGGAAGAAGCTCTTTGAAGGACTCCAGTGCCAGAGCACAACTGTGTGGAGAAACCTGCACAACAGAATGAGATATGAGAAAGACAAAAGTTTTAAGTTTTCATTCTGAAGAACAGAAATGGTGGAGTAGGGACAGTATCTCCACACCATACTGTTTCTAAACTTGTTTCCTTTATTTCATGGAGAAGTACTTACTTATTTCCCAATTTTGTACTTTGAAAATTGGATCTATGTACAGACAGGAGTTTTAGATTAGAATGTGTATAGCTACCTAATATAGAAACATTTGTTTGGGGAATCTAACATCTTATACTCAAACAAACAAACAACAAACCTCCAGGTCTTTGCAGCTCAAAGCTTTCAGGAGGGAAATTGTTTTCCATCACTAATGAACAAAACTACCATTCTGGATGTCGGAAAGATGTAGGTCCAGCTACCTGGGTGTGAGACACCCATAGAATGACACTGTAAGGCACAATTTTGATTATGTTAGGCTGAACATTGTTTTACTCGATTAGGTTTGCTGCTTTCAGACTCAGTTAAGACATCTCTGAGACCACACAGACTTACAGAGCATGCAGTAAGATACACAGTCCTTTCTTTGCCAAAACAATTACACAAAACAACACAACACTCAGAATGCACCAGCAGTGACACAACATTCTGGGAATGCTTGACTCCACCAAATACTTTGTTACTCATTTTATATTGTGCTTCTGCCTCTGAAACATCTGTGATCTAAACACACATTCGAGCTGTTTCCCAGAGGCTTACTTTCCACACCGTTTAGGCTAGGAAAAAAGTCTGTGCATGCAGTCAACAAGAGATAAAAGATGCACACCCTGGCAACCTGAGTCATACCCTCCAGAAGTGGAAGGTCTGACAGGTCCTGTGTTGGACCTTTTGTCACGTGCGTGGCTTATCTATGCAAGAGCAAAAAGTATCTTCGAAGGCCTAACAACTAAGACTAGTAGGTTTCTTTAAAAGAAAAAAGAAAAGTTTTGTTCTAAAAAGCAATAGGACAACAACTACAATAATCAGTACAGCAAACCTTTTAAAACTCTATTTTATTATAGATTATAGAACAGTTAAAGAATTCTACTTCTAACTAGAATTACAAGAACTAGTACAGCGCCCAAAATAAAATGTTGGGCAAGCCTGCCATGTCATTCACTCTTTTCCAGGGAGGTATAGATGTGCTTTAGGAATTACTGATCTGAATTTGGTGCCATAAAATATCCAACATCACTACTATGAGGAATATATCTGTACAGATTGTTTTAAAGGAAGTTTTCATTTTTTCATTGCCTTGTGTTAATGAAGTGGTTCCACATACTTCATTTGTTTGGATTCTGCCTAGAACTGGATTAATGTTTGAAGATTACAAACATACCTGTCACTGAGAAAAGAGTTACCTGGCTTTTGAGAAGCTGTTCTCCCCACTCCTAGTCGGGATCCTTTTTTAATAGGCCGCCTTTCACGGAGAGGCACTTTAGAAGGCTTTCTGCGGCCTGAGCGGAGCAGCATTGTGGAAGCACTCAAGAAGTTCTAATAATCTGAATTCATAAAGTTGGAGTTAGAATTTGTCATAATACTTCATATTTAATTTGAGAAACAAGTTTGCAGAGAGTAAAGTTTTTATAAATTACAGTAAAAGGAAGCAAGATAAATTCAATAAATGCTTGACTGCTTGCACAACCTGTGTCTTACAAGACAAAAATTATATGTTTCCAGTGATGCTAAGTCAGTTATCTATAAACACTTCCATTAAAATACAGTTTATCATTGTTGTGAAGATGTTATTAAATTTATTAATACAAAATATGAATTATGAAAATATTTTTAGTAACAAATTATTAATAACCAATGAATCCACAACTTATATACATGTTCTAGTGCACGTTCATGAAATACATTCCATAAGTGACTTAGTGTTATGATTAGAACTCAATTAAACTATCTACAGACATATATCTACATATAATTTTATGTAATGAAGGGTGCAGTTCCGCCACTTGGCCACTAGATGGCGACTCGGCGGAACGCGGGCGGCTTCTGGCTATATACAGCAGTATTACAATCTTTCTGTGCGTCAGCGATTACTCTGCTACACGCGGATACTTTGAACTGAGTGCTAGTGGGTGGAAAGCACGTGGAAGATACTCTGTAGCTGTTGTTTGTAGCAAGGTAGAGGTCCGGCCGACTTCTGCCGCTGGTCCGGTTCCTAGTCGAGTTAGACGGTGGTGCTGGGTACTGTCTCCTCTCTCCGCAGCAGTGGAGAGGGAATACTGGAACCTGGGCTTAGCTGGGAAGCAGGTTCCCTTCAGGACTCAGTCGGTTCCTTCCAGACAATAGGGATAGGTCCTGGTCGGGTTCGGCCCGTGGGGTCGGCCCTGGGAGTCGGCTCACACGGCAGGGCGGGACGACGGTTGCCGGTTACTGGCCTTAAAGGAACAGCAGGACGCTTGGAATGGTCCCGGGTTCAGTGCAGTATAGGTACGAACAATGCTTTAGTCTTCCCTGAGGTTACAGGGCTCAGAGCGGCACACGTGGCGGCTCTCCTCCCGCTACGGCGGGGCTAGGCATATGAGGACTTAGTCGCTATCAAGTCCCTTCTCCCCGACAGCTGGGCAGATCTTAGCCTCGGGGGCTGGTCCAGTCCTCCGGTAGCACGGTGGGCTCTCCCAGTCGGTACGACTGGCTGTGACAACACTGGCTTCTCGGGCTCAGCGATGGTCCTCCCTCTGGGGTGATCCTCACGATTGCTTCTCACGATGCAGAGGCTTCAGTACGCATGCATGTATGATAGAAGCTAACAACAACAAACTAATGGCAGAGGCTGTGGCTCGAGAGCTGCTCTCTCGAGCAAGTGCAGAGACAAAGTGAAAAAGGGGGCAACTTGTTTACCAACAGGGGTGATACTTATAGATTCCTCGAGGCTGGGTTTGACCAATGGGCACTCTCACAGAAAACTGGCTTCAGCCTATAGAAAGCGTGAAGCTGGAATTATGCCCATACTTGGTAATTGCACAAGCACTTCATGCGCTGAGTGCATGCTAGCCTGGCTAATGCCTTTGCTTTTGTCTTCCTCCTGAAGGGAGGAGGGAAAACCTGCCCACATGCTGGGACAAGATCTAATATCTGGGCAGAATGTGCCTTCACCACAATCATAGATACAGTTGTGGAGAAGGAATAGATTTTAAAAGACTCAAACTTAGACAAAATATAAGCAGCTTATGTGACTTCAGTTTAATTTATTTATGTTTCTCAATCATAGGAAGCTAGCCATACTCTGCTAGTTGGATGGGAAAATATTTTTCTTGTCCTGAACACAGACTGATTTTCCAAGCATTCGTAAGTGATGCTAGCTTCAACACAACACTACACAACACAATCTCACTATCAATAAAGAAATATGGCCATATTGCCATCTTAAATCAAGGTTCAGGAAACAGGAATGAGGACCAGAGTTTGGAAATTTGAGTATAATTTTACCGTTAGCAACCATTCACATTTCCAAATGATTGTTTCTTTTACAAGTTAAACATTTCAGTTCAATATACTCTGCATTTTTCCAATTGTATTTGTGACTATATTTACAAAAATCAATGTTTTCAGATTTTGAAGACTAGATGAATAACTAAATATTATTCAGGCCAGAGAAACCATGGCTCCCACACTAGTGTAGAGATTTTGTTGATTAACCCAGTGATAAGGAATTCTGTTTTCTGGTTTAGTTTTGTTCACCAAAGCAGAATTTCTTATTAAATATTTAAGCAAACGCATAGAAATGAAATACTTCTATACCTGGCTATTCTTGTTACTAGACTATGAAGCCTAAATAAGGCTCTTTTTTTCACTCTCTTTAGCTCTTCAGTTTAAACATTCAGTAAGGTCACTGAAAAGTGAAACATTTATTAGAAAGAATGAACTTGTTCTTCCTAGGAAAGACCTCTAATTTTTCAAATGTCCAGTAACTTGCAGTCAGAGATACAAAGTTAAGGCTGGGCCTTCTTCATCTTGTTAGGCTGGATGTTAGGAAGAAGTTCTATACAGAGAGAGTGATTGCCCATTGGAATGGGCTGCCCGTGGAGGTGGTGGAGTCACCTTCATTGGAGGTGTTCAGGAGGAGACTTGATGGGGTGCTTGGTGCCATGGTTTAGTTGTTAGGGTGGGTTGGATTGGTTGATGGGTTCAACATGATGATCTTGAAGGTCTCTTTCAACCTGCTATATTGTATTGTATTGTATTGCTGAAATTGTGTTATCTATGAGCATGCTAACCAAAAGATAAGGCCTTTTGGGTTTTATTCACTAAGTAATAAGTGGAACCTGACCTCTGCATTTAACTGAATCAGACTCTGCAAAGTATGTGGGCAATAATACCAGTCTGTGGATTTTCAGAGAAGTTACCGTCAAGACATTTTTCAATCCAGGATGTTCAAAATCAAACATTTAATTTCTTACAGAACATTCTTACTGAAAACATAAGTACAATTTTAGTTTGGTAGCACTTTATCAGAAGCTTTGAAGATCCCAATTCCTGA
This sequence comes from Picus viridis, assembly GCA_033816785.1. Classification (NCBI taxonomy): domain Eukaryota; kingdom Metazoa; phylum Chordata; class Aves; order Piciformes; family Picidae; genus Picus; species Picus viridis. The sequence continues at coordinate 58,824,130 of CM066606.1, forward strand.
CTTTTATACCAAGTTAAGCAGCCAGGGAATCATCTTCTGTTGGATTTGCCCTTCATGTAGTGCAATGGCTAATGCAAATTTATGTTGAGTTAGTCCTAAATGCTTAATGAGATAATTTATTTTTTAGAATTAATGAGATACTAAGCAAACCACTTAGATTCAGTCTTGCATCTGCATTATTTACACCCACTATTGTACAAAAGAGGAAGGATGATTACAAGCCAAACCACTGAAAAGTTCCTGAACAGGGAAGGCCAGTTAAAAAAAAAAAAAAAATCAGAAGGATGTTTTGCAGGTGGATACATTCTTAGGAAACTTTCTATGGAGAAAGATGTGAAGGATTTTTGGAAGATCTGAAGGACTGTGCTTAGCAAGTGTATGGTAGAACTTCACCTCTTTTAAACTCTCCAGAACAAACTAAGCTCCCTACAAGAAACAACAAAAGCTTCCATATATTGAATTTCCTCACATGTCCCTTAAGACTGACATATAAGCCTTTTCTCTCATGCCAAATTCTTTAATTGCTGTCACCTACCCTCATTCTTACTCATAGTTTTTAATGTTGTGTGTCTCTCCCTGTATCTCTCTATTCTAATATCTTTCATGCCCATTTGTTAAGTTCTTTTCTCTCTTCTGTAAGGTATATGCTGCTTGAAGGCAGTTAGAAGAGGTAGATACTCTTGTTGGCTGCAGATCTAGGCAACCACTCTTTGTCTTGGAAACTTGGGTCTGTTTTTCATCTAAGCTAAGTATAAGGGAATCAAAAAACTTGATTAATAGCATTCTAAAGAGCTGAAATTTTATATAATTGAGCACACCTGTGGCCAGTGGCAACATGATCACCCTAAGAGCACAGGGAGTTTCAAAATTTTCCCTACTGTATCAATTAATTTATATAAACAGAACAAAGAATATCTATTACACAGCTTATCTTGCCCCATTGATACTCTCATTTGTCCTTAGCCATCATTCCCTCTTCCACTTAACCTTTAGGCACATCTGACCAAAAAATTAAATCAAATACAGTACAAGAAAACAGAATTTAATTTTTTTTCAGTTCATTCACATGATGGTATGACCCAAATATTATCTCATGCTATATTGGTACTCTCATAACAAGGCATCTCTAAATTTCTAAAGAGAATCAGAACTGCGTTTGAGTGCATTGGCTTGCAGGTGACAGTCCTGCTTCCAAAAAATAGAAGTAACTCCTTCAAGCTTGTTTCAATTTAACAGTGGATTAAAAAGAAATTTTTGGCATCTTACAGCTAACAAATAATAAGGTTGTCATGTCTTTCAGATAGACTTTATGAAATCTGTACAAGAATGTATAAAAATAAACATAAACTAGACTAAGGAAGAGATTTCAGAAGAAAACTGCAAAGTGAACTGGAAAAAAAAATCACTATCTATTAGAATCTATACAAGTAGCCTGATACAATAATCTTAAAGTGAAGCCTGTTTAAAAACCAGCTGTAGTCTTCCACTCTTGCTTACCTTATTTTGCCAGCTATTGCCTCTGATGGGATACTGGTACTCAGCAGAATGCTAGAAGCAGCTTTGTTACAGCCAATTTATTGCCTGAACACATGGCAGGAAGCCAAACCTCTGAATAAAAGTCTGACGTTGACCTAATCTTTTAGATCTCTACTTTCACGCATTTATACCAATGTTCTCATGGTTCTACTTGCTGCTACAATTCCAGGAATGCTGGAAATAATAACAAACGTCTAAACATCTTTTTCTCTACAACACCACAGAAGCCATCTTCCCTGGAACTGCATGGAAAATTTTAGCCGGTATTTCTGTGTAATGTTTGAATATACTCATAAAAATTATTCTGCTATTTTATATTTCTGACATTCTTCTATCTATTTGTCATTCCTTCCAAGTCTGATTTGAGGGCAGATGCTGGGTTTCTGGTAATACAAAGGTTGTAAAATGAGGAATGTAGCCTTGCTTGCAGGAAGCTTGAAACAAGTCAGCAGCTTAAATATTTACCTAGCTGTTAACTGGACTTTGCAGGTGTTGCACCAACAGCAGTAGCTGGACTTCCTGTGACATGAATGAACTCGTTTAAAGCAGATGTGCTGTATTTCTTTGCCCACAAAGCATTATCACGTTTGGTATGTTCACTTGGCTTTATCTATCTACGTAAGCAGATTGCTAAGCCTTCACTCACCTATTGGTCCTACGTATTGATACACATTCACATTCACTTTACTAAGTGTGCCTTGCATTTTCAGAGGAGTGAATCACATTTCCATATAATCCACTGAAATAATGAGCCTCCTCTAAAAACAGTGTCAACTTTTTTCTTTCCTTTTCCCTAGAGCTATCTTAAAATTAAAACAAAACAACACAGCTTTTATCTATAATTTGCATACTATGTCAAGAAAGTTATGTAATTTACTTACATCATGTTTAGGAAAAGTCTTTTTTAGTTCATTAAGCCCTCACTGAACACTGACAGTTTACCAGGACAGTAGAAAGACTTTATTAAAAGACATATTTGATGATAAAGCAATATGAAAATTTGCATTTTTAAAAATCTGGCTAGAAGACTGAAAAATACGGGGGAAAAATATGGTACAGGACAAATGAAATTAAAAATATATGATGCAGCAGAACTATACTTCTTAATACACTTGTTCAGAGGCCACACTGGGTCAAGGTCTGATGATGCTACAGCAGCTCCATTTTTTGGTAAGACAGAGAGGGATCCAGGTTGCAAGATGTAGGCTGCATGTCACATGAACCATCCTTAGAGGCTGTATCTCTTCCTAGGTGATAAGCCAATATTAGAGGTATAAATGAAGTCACTGTGCCCACTACTGCCACAACACAACACTTTTTTTTTAAATTTTACATGACCAACTGTATGAACATTATAATACACTACAGCAACACTACTACAGAATAGCTAAGTAACAACATATACATATGTCATCAGCAGCCACAAAAACATCTTAAACTAACTGTAATTGATAAAATCTGGGTAGATTAAGCCATGTAAACACTGAGAATGCATTCACATTACAGTCACATTGCAGTCAAGCTTCCATCTTAGCTTTTACATTTAATTTTAAATGTTATTGTTTAGACTGGAATTGTCTAGGTCCTTGAGCATGTTTGAATCTAAAGAGTCTTTCTAAATCCAGATCAGTGGTGTTCAATAACAAATGGAAGTTTTAGTTTATTGGTTTTGTTACAGTCTTAGTTGAGCATTTGCAGAAAACTCAGCAATAAACCAGCTGTTCAGCCATTTCTCTGAGAAGCATGTTACCATCAGTAATAACAACATCAAAATCAGGAACAAACAACATGGAACTCATTCAGATATCAAGCTGTTGTGGGAGAAGGAGGGACTGCCTGCAAGCAGTGGAAAGGGAACGGGGGAGCCACACTCATGTGGGGAGCTGTCCGTCAACGCTTCTCTTCCTCACTGGCCACTGGGAAGCATTTTCCATTCTCTTCTGTCTCCCCCTCCCTCCTCTCACTCCCTCTCTCTCATTGGTGCCTACATCTCCCTTCTCTCACTGTGTCTTTTGCTCTTCTTTTTGGTTTGCCTTTTTTTTTTTTTTTTTTTTTTATTTTCCTACTTTCACCATTAATGTGTTTCATCAGCTGCAGGCCTGTTAATAACTGTGTCCCCACAGATACAGTGCTAGGACCTGTACACCACTGGACAATGAGCAGTCAACATGGTTTTACCAAAAGGGTAAAGGGTGAGTGCCAAGAAGGAATCAGGCTCTTCTCAGTGATGCCCAATGACAGGACAAGGAGCAATGGGTGGAAATTGAAGCATAGGAAGTTCCATGTAAAGATGAGGAATAATTATTTCACTTGAGGGTGACAGAACACTCGAACAGGCTGCCCAGAGAAGTTCTGGAGTCTCCTCTCTGGAGATAGTCAAAAGCTGCCTGAATGTGTTCCTGTGTGATCTGCTCTAGGTGATCCTGCTCTGGCAAGGGGGTTGGACTAGATGATCTTTTGAGGTCCCTTCCATCCTCTAACATTCTGTGATTCTGTGATATTCAAAACTTTCTTCTAATTCAGATTAGTGTCTTGTATTAAATTATCTCAAAAGGTAGCAGCCTATAGAAAAAAATCTATATTGAAAAAAAAACCAACAAAATTACAATAAAATTAACTTCAGTATAACTGTTGGCATGGAAAATAACAAGGAAAACTGCCTAAAACTAGTTTGTTAGGTGGTTTTAGGTAAATGGATATTCATTTGCAAAAAGTCAATATTGGCAGCAATGAGAAGAAGGGAAGAATTTCCTGGTACCACATGCTATTACATGAATAATATTGAGCATACAGTAAACACCAGTAACCACATTTTATCAGCCAGTTAATTTGCAATCACTTTGCAGAAGTAACTGAAAAAAAAAATAACCTCAAGCTGGAACAAACCTGAAACATAGCCAATGCACTTTAAAAGAAAAAAGATAAGGAATAAAATCTGTCTGCTTCTAACTCCATTGTATTGCCAGATTTACACTGAAAGTATGGTCACAAATAGTGATGTTTTAAAGAAAGCCTGTCTAGAACATTTTCAGTGAAAGAGTCTGCAAACATCAAAATAGATCTGAAAGTCAGGATTTTCAGATTTTTAGAGATATCAGGTCAAAAATCCTTGATCTAGGCTTGAATATAGAATTTCTAGTCTAAACCCCAGAGTTTCTAGACTAAAACTATTAGGGAATACAGATGACATTTTCATTGTAGCAGGCCATGAGAAGTTCCTATTTTTCTTCACGTGGAGGCCTTTCTCTGTTAAAGGCATGAAGATACCAAACTGAGTACATTTAGCAACTTACTGAAATAAACTGACATGGGGATATATAGATTTTTTTTTTCTGGGAAATTGTAGCACTTTTGAAAATATTCTTATAATATTTTAACATAAGCACCTAACAGTCAACTTTATCTTATTTCACATTCTGTTTACATGGCATGCAAAAGACATACATAGGACTAAACTGAGTCTGCTGTAGCCTATCTGTGCCTCCCAGTACTTCCAAACTGTCATTCAATAATTCTGTTCTATTGTACAGCAATGCTTTCTAGTACTCAAAACAGCAGGCACTTATTTAAACCTCAATGTATTTCTGTATACAGCAGAAGACTAATGACTTAGTAATGCCTATGCTGACCACTGCTGCCAAGTCTATTTTTTTTAATAAACCTCTGTTGTTAAAAACACTCACACAAAAGCAAAAAATGGCACTGCATAAATGGATGTTCCAATGTCATTTTACTGTTTTTTAACATTTCTCAAATGGCAGAGAATGTTACTGCAGTTGTTTTTGACTCATTACAGGTTATGTAATTTTTAGTACCTCCAGAAATAACAGAAGGATGGTTTCTTGAGCATGAGATCACAAAAGATGTGCTCTCTTCATGCACTAGGGGACACACAGGTCCTCAGAAGGGGTTCAGCAAAGTGCTGGGTTCACTGCCCAGTAATAGGCTGTAATATCTGGCAGTGTTGAAAGCCATTTGTCTGCTGTATATAGATGGAAACCTGGAGGATGACAAGAAGGTCTTCTACAAGTATGTCAGTGGAAAAGAAAAAAAAGGAAGGTTAAAGAAAACATACCCTGCATGTGGGCATACAAAAAGCCTGGAGAAAGACTGTTTTGGAAACAGCTCTGATTTCCAGGGCTGCAAGCCCTCGTTTTACTAAAACCAGAGAGTCTATGTGCAGAAGCACAATGCATGATCTACCTCCTAACTAGTGGGTTTTCTTCATTAATTGGAGGATCCAGGATATTTAACTTTTATTTTGTCCATTTATTACCAACATTTACAGCCAGCACATATTGATTGCAGATTGCAGATAGCAGGCTTGTGCTTCAGACTTTCTAAAACTGGTTTCATACATTCATAATCACATTAATGTGCAGCTATTGTCTGCTACCATTTCACAATCCACATTGTTTTTCCATCTATGACACCAGTGAGCATATACAGCTGAGCTATAACACTCTTGCCTTGCTATTGAAGGTAGGGAAGGGAATGAGGAAAGGTTTAAGGATGTGAAGATACTGCAGCAGAGCAACTTCATATGAGGCCGTATCAGTTTGCAGGGAACCAGCTGGGATTAGTTTTACTCTTCATAAGCCAAAGTTAGAGCTACATCTCTGTTCTGCCTGCCACATGTTTAGGGGTGTGATGGGTTGAAGGACCGATCCTCTCATCCCTCCCACCTCGGGCAAAAAATGAGACTCAGACAAATGGATTGCGAAAGTGGTGGAAAGTTTAAATGGAAAAGCAGTGAATGTTTTACAGAGAACCACAAGCAGAAAACGTCCCAAAGCATACCCAAAAAACATCCCATTCCCACCTGAGGGTACACCCAAAACCCCCAGGGCTCTTTCTTTCCCCCGCTCCTCCACTGTTAGGCTAATCTCAGCTGGCCAGATCTGAGACTTCCCTTCCCCCGGCCTTGGGCCCAGCCAGGCCCAAAAGGCCGCGGGATAACTCCCCCAATTACCAGATAGCGGAGAGGAAAGAAAGAGGAAGTGCAAGACCCTGCAGGTGTTTTTTTTGTAGGGAGCAGGACATTATGGGATGAAATACGCCGTTTCCTGTGTCCACTCACTGGGCTGCACACCCAGGGCACCGGAGGTGTGTCTCATGTGGCCACAGCAGGAGGGCACCCAGCCTGAACCACCACAAGGGGACAAATAGCAATTTCAGGGCAGTGTCATGGAGAAAAGCAGCCAGTGAGCTATAAAATATAGAAATGTGAACAAGTATACAATTTAAAACTGTTACAATAGCATAAAGACACGTAGCAGCGTACCGAGGCAGGACCCAGGCACCGCACCGTGTGCAGTGGCACGTTCCTCCCTGTCCCTCCCCATCCCCCCAGGCCGGCTTTCCTCTCCCAATAGGCCGGTGCGGCGTGGGCGGAGACTGCTGCAGCAGTACATTTAAATCCCAGGCAGACAAAGCCACGGCAGATCTAAAACTGCAGCGCGCCGGGGCAGGACCAGGGTGGAGACTGCTGCAGCAACAGTGCTTTCACCAGAGGGAGGGAGGTGCTGAGTCACGTGGGCTTGTTCCTGAAGCGTTCTCCAGTTAGGTCCCGTGGCCAGGGATAGGGATGGTGGCAACTCACTGCAAAGCTGTTTTCAAAAGATCTGTGTCGACCCACACTGAGGTCGAATTAAGCAGGCAGGTGTCCAGGCAACTGGCTGCAGAGAGTGCTGGAGCCTGGCACCTGAAATGGAGGGCAGTGGAGATAACACCTGCATTAGGTGTGAGCAGCTCGATTATCTGATTAGTCTAGTGGCTGAACTGAAGGAAGAAGTTGCTAGACTTAGGACTGTAAGGGAATGTGAAAGGGAGTTGGATTTGAGGAACCAGGCTCTGCAGACTCCCCTAGCAGAGGGAGGTGACCCAAGATGCAGAAGGGAATGGATACAGATTCCTATTAGGAGTGGCGAAGTAAAACCCTCACAGCTCCCTTCACCTTTCCAGCTGCCCTTGCAAAACAAGTATGGGGTACTGGAAGTTGAGGGTGAGGTAAATGAGAACGCAGAAGAGACACCATCCAAGGTATTGCCTAAAGCAAAACAGCCTGCCCCCTGCATCAGGACTTGTTCCCTTAAAAAAAAAAAAAAGAGGTTGGTAATTGTTATTGGTGATTCCCTTCTCAGGGGAACAGAAGGCCCCATATGTCGGCTGGATCCTTCCCACAGGGAAGTCTGTTGCCTGGCTGTGGCCAGGGTCAGAGGCTGCATAGTCTGATACAGTCCTCTGATTACTATCCCTTGGTAGTTACGCAGGTGGGGAGCAAAGAGATTGAAACCATAGGTCCAAAGGCAATCAAAAAGGACTTCAAGGCTCTGGAAAAAACTTGTTGAGGGATCAGAGGCCCAGGTAATTTTATTCATCAATACCCTTAGTTGCAGGAAGGAATACTGAAAGGAACAGGAAAGCAGGTGTAATGAACAAGTGGCTCAGAGGCTGGTGCCACCAACAGAATCTTGGGTTTTTTGATCTTGGGGAACTTTCTATGGCACCAGGTGCATGTCCTCTATCAATAGATGGAGTACATCTGTCCCGGAGGGGGAGAAAAATCCTTGCACATGAGAACAGCCTATCCCACTGAGGGAAAAGGCTTCTAGGAAGGGAGTTGGCTGGATTCACTGACAGGGCTTTAAACTAGATTTGAAGAGGGAAGAGGTTGAAACCAGTCCCCCCAGACAGGAGTCTGAGGGTGGTAAGCTGGAGCCAGGGGTGAAACCAGCAGCCCAGCTGAAGTGCATGGACACTAATGCATGCAGTATGGGTCACAAACAAGAGGAGCTGGAAGCCTTGTTGCAGCAGGAAAGGTATGATGTAGTTGGCATCACAGAAATGTGGTGGGATGCCTCACATGGCTGGAGCACAGTAACTGATGACTGCAGGCTCTTCAGGAGAGACAGGTGAAGGAGAAGGGGTGGAGGGGTGGCCCTGTATATCAGGGAGGTTCCAGACACCATGGAACTAGAGATTAAGGACGATCAAGTTGAGTGCCTGTGGGTGAAAATTAGCAGAAAGGCCAACAAGGCTGACATCCTGGTTGGAGTCTGTTAAAGACCACCCAACCAGGATGAAGAGGTTGATGAATTGTTTTATAGGCAGCTAAAGGATGTTTCAAGATCACCACACATTGTTCTCATGGGAGATTTTAACCTGCCTCATACCTGCTGGGAACTCAACACAGCAGAGAGGAGGCAGTCCAGAAGATTCTTAGAGTGCATGAAGGATAGCTTCTTATCCCAGCTGTTGTGTAAGCCTACCGGGGTAAAGCTTTGCTTGACCTCCTCTTTCCCAATAGAGAAGGGCTGTTGGGAGATGTGGCGGTTGGAGGCTGTCTGGGGTCCAGTGACCATGAAATAATTGAGTTTTCAATTTGCAGTCAAGCTAAGAGGGGCAGCAACAAAACCTCCACTCTGGACTTCTGGAGGGCACCCTTCAGGTTCCTTAAGGAACTAACTCAGAAGGTACCTTGGGAAACAGCCCTTAAAAACAAAGGGGTCCAGGAGGGCTGGACCTGTATCAAGAAAGAACTCTTGAAGGTGCAGGAACAGGCTGTGCCAGTGTGCCGGAAGATGAGCCGCCAGGGCAGACAGCCAGCCTGGATGGACAATGAACGTCTGAGTGAATGAAGGGGGAAAAAAAGAGGGTGTATCATCTTTGGAAGGAAGGAGAGGTAACCCATGAAATGTTTATGGGTGTTGCTAAGTCATGTAGGAAAAAAATTAGAGAGGCAAAAGGCCATTTAGAGCTTAGACTGGCCTCTGCTGTGATGGACAAGAAAAAATCCTTCTACAAATATATTAATAGCAAGAGGAGGGTCAAGGAAAATCTCCACTCCTTGGTGGACATGGAGGGGAATATTGTAACAAAAGATGAGGAAAAGGCAAAGGTACTTAACACCTTCTTTGCAGTCACTAGTGGTGTCCCCCAGGCATCAGTGTTGGGCCCTGTGCTGTTCAATATCTTTATTGATGATCTGGACAAGGGGATTGAGTCCATCATCAGTAAATTTGCAGATGACACCAAGCTGGGGGCAGGAGTTGATCTGTTAGAGGGTAGGAGGGCTCTGCAGCTCTGCAGAGGGACCTTGACAGGCTGTTGTGGTGGTTCAGGCATGTCCCAGAAGGGTCCAGCCCAGTGGGTGGTCACAGGAAGCCAGGTATTTCATCCCATAATGCCCTGCTCCCCTATAACACATCAGTGGGGGGTCCTCACTTCCTCTTTCTTCCCTCACTGCTGCCTAGGTAATGGGGTGAGCCGCCTCTCTTGGGTCTCACTAGGCCCAAGGCCAGGCTGGGGAGGGAGGGGAGAAAGAGCCCTGGGGGTAGGGGTGTACCCCCAGGTGGGGGTGGGATGCTCTTGGGTATGTTTTGGGATCTCTCTCTTTTGTCACAGTGCTTGTGATTCTCTGTATAACTTTTTTTTTTTTTTCATTTAAACTTTCCACCATTTTTGCAATCCATTTGTCTGAGTCTCTTCTTTTGCTCATGGTGGGAGGATTGGTCTCTCAACCTACTACATTAATGGCAAGCCAGGCAGGAGTTGGTTGCTGTGAAACTGCAGATCGGATGGCAAAAGATGGAGAGTTTAAAGTCGCATCTGGGCATTGTTGCTTTGGAAGTTGGAGCTCAAGTTTTCTTGCCTGGGAGACTGTGTGAACTTCTATGGGCTGCAGGGGACACCTGGTGTGTGCCTGATAGTACAGAAGTCGTGTTTGAAAACAGCAAAGGGTGGTTCTTTCTGTGGCTTTTGGCTCGGGGTAGCTTGAGAATGCGAGACCTGCCTTTTTCCTCCTTGTTCTCTGTGGAGCAGCAAGCAGCAGGGAGCAAAGTGGAGGAGGAGCAGTAGCAAGCAGACTGGAGTCAGGCCCGTTGTTGCTGCTAGGGAGGGCCACCCGTGGTGAGCGGGCAAGTGATGCCTCCCGAAACCCAAGAAGGCGAGTGGGGACTTCAGCTGGAAAGCTGTTCTCAAAGGCTCTGGCTTTGGCTGGAAAAACTGTTTCAGTGCCCAAAGGGGTGTAGGTGACTTTGATTCTGCATTGCAGCAATAGAGATGGCGGGAGCCCTGCTGGGTTCCGAGCAGCGGTAGCTGTAAATCTCTTCCCTGGTTTTCGGATATATTCTGAAAATGGCACCTAGCACCTGGCTCCGCCTCCTCTCATCTCAGTGGGTTGTGGTGCAGCCGCTTCCTCTTCCAGGGGAGAGCTGTAAAACTGGATGCTGTCATGCCTCGGCACGCGAGCACCCAGTGGAGGAGTGATGTATCTGCAATATGCATTTGTATAGCCTCAGACTGCGGCTGGAAGTGGTCAGCGCTGGGCTTGGGATAGGCCTGTGCAGGTTTATGGGAGGCTCACCGTGCAGCTCCCTGGAAGGATGGAAAAAAGCTGTCATGGTGCCTGATTGGATGGATCAGTGCTGGGCCCCATCCTCTTTAATGTCTTCATTGATGATCTGGATGAGGGGATTGAGACAGTCATCAGCAAATTTGCAGATGACACCAAGTTGGGAGCAGATGTTGGTCAGTTAGAGGGTGGAAGGGCTCTGCAGAGGGACCTTGACCGACTGGACAGATGGGTGGAGTCCAATGGGATGGCATTCAACAAGTCCAAGTGCCGGGTGCTGCACTCTGGCCACAGCAACCCCACGCAGAGCTACAGGCTGGGGTCAGAGCGGCTGGAGAGCTGCCAAACAGAGAGGGACCTGGGGGTGCTGATCGACAGCTGCCTAAACATGAGCCAGCAGTGTGCCCAGGTGGCCATGAAGGCGAACGGCATCCTGGTCTGCATTAGGAATAGTGTGGCCAGCAGAAGCAGGGAGGTCATTGTGCCCCTGTACTCTGCACTGGTTAGGCCACACCTTGAGTCCTGTGTCCAGTTCTGGGCCCCTCAGTTTAAGAAGGACATTGAGACACTTGAACATGTCCAGAGAAGGGCAACAAGGCTGGTGAGAGGCCTTGAGCACAAACCCTATGAGGAGAGGCTGAGGGAGCTGGGGTTGTTTAGCCTGGAGAAGAGGAGGCTCAGGGTCGACCTCATTGCTCTCAACAACTACCTGAAAGGTGGTTGTAGCCAGGAAGGGGTTAGCCTCTTTTCTCTAGCAACCAGCACCAGAACAAGGGGACACAGTCTCAAGCTGCACCAGGGGAAGTTTAGGCTCGAGGTGAGGAGAAAGTTCTTCACCGAGAGATTCGTTTGCCATTGGAATGGGCTGCCCAGGGAGGTGGTGGAGTCACTGTCCCTGGAGGTGTTCAAGAGGGGATTGGACGTGGTACTTGGTGCCATGGTCTAGTCATGGGGTCTGTGGTGACAGGTTGGACTCCATGATCTTCGAGGTCTCTTCCAACCTTAGTGATACTGTGATACCTTGATTGCTCTGACTGGCTTGTCCCAGGGGTGAAAAAAGCCACTGAGTAAATGTAGATGCAAATAAACACTTGGCTGAGAAGTTGTGAGGTTTTTCCAGGTGACCAGAATGTCCAACGAGTCCACGAAGAATTTACACTGCAGAATAATGACTGCATTGCTGAGAGGCTCCATCACATGAGGAAGAAGAACTGGAATGGACTGACATTTTAGCCTGAATGAAAGACTGTGTGGAAGAACGCCCAAATGAAGACATGGACTTCTGCTAGACATGTCATCAGAAGAGTTCCAATTTGATGATATGTTTTGGGTGCAGGAATTACGGTATGAAATAAGGGGTGGCATGTGCTGGTTCAGGCACGTGTGGGGGACTGTGATGTATCTGTGAACCCTCGGAAGAGCTCTGGTGAGAAAACATCGCTGAGCTCCCATGAGAATCTGGAAACTCCCCGGACAGACTGAGTGGGAATGAGAAACCACAAGATAAGATGGGAGGCCACCTGCACTAACTTAACAAGTAACTATAGCAATGCTATCGCTGACCCATGAGAGTCTTGAGAAAAGTTCATTAACCAATTGCAGGCAGCCACACTGACACTACACACAATATATGAGTTCTGTGCTGGAATAAACAGCGTCTTTTGCTGGCTTGCTTTTTGGCCTTCTGTGTACTCTGCTTGTGTTTGATTCTTGTCGCGCAGACCGTCACCTTCCTTACCCCGACCCCTATACAGCGACAAATGGTGACCCCCGACGTGAAGACCCAAGAAGAGAGTTGAAGACGTTTTGGGCTGCAGGTGCTTGCGGCAACGGTGACGGTGCCCAGTGTAGCTGAGAGCAGTGGGATACTGCCTTTTGGTCCGGACCTGAACTTTGACACCTGCCCGGCTGAGGTAGGTGAGCCACTGGGAACATAATGGGTCAGAAATTAACAAAAGATGAGGACTTAGTCCTTGGAACCTGGAAATCGTTATTGAAATGTAGGGGTCTAAAAGTTAAAGATTTCGACTTAAGAAAATTACTCTTATGGGGCAAGCAGCAAGGTTTTGAGCCTTCCTCTGTTACAGCCTTCAGCGTTCCTGCCTGGCACAAGCTAGGTAGTTACTTGTGGGACGCTATCTCGAAAGGAGACAAGGAACTGGTTGATATGGCAATTACCTGGCGCCTGCTTTATGACGCACTACAAGATCTTAAGCAGGAGCAGGAGGAGGAAGAAGAGGAAATGATGGGGGGATTGAAAGAGAAAAGGAATGATCTGGCTATGGGGGAAATGAATAAATCAGTAGAGGACACGCCGGCACCCTCTGCACCCCCTGGCCCCCCCTCGTCTGGCTGCTCAGAAGTAGATTCAACAGCGCAATACATAACAAGCGCTGCTGAGAAGCAGCTTTCTCCTAATGATCAACTTAAGTTCCCGATGAATTGGAAAAGTCCCAATGACTTTGCGAAAATGCCATTGGCTTATCAATCTCCGAGAGAGCAGCTGAAAGGACATGTAAAAAAGGAGGAATGTAATCAGTTGAATAATCTACAGACTTCACACCAACAACTGCCTTTACAACAACAATTACCCTCTCTGCCATCTGATAGCGAGGACGAGAGTGAGGGGGAAGCAGTAAATCATAGTGTGACTGTGGCCGCGAGAAAGAATGTTGAGAACCGAGAGGGGGTGGGCGTCGGTCTGCACCCTGGACCTTGCCTCCCTGCAGTGTGACTGTTACTCCGCGTTCGGCAGCAAGATTCTGGCAGCAAGTTCGCCAGAAAGCTGCTGCTGTGGGTGACTGGGGTTTGGTGGAAATCTTGGATGCGCCACATTTATCGGTTAGAACAGAGGAGAATTCTTCTCCTACGGGTGTTTCAGATGATCCTATGGCTTTCCCTGTGGAAAAAGCGGCTCCGGGATCGGGGCAGCAGGATAGTCATCAGGTTTTGGGTTGGAAAGTCGTGCAGGATTTGCGATCCACAGTAGCAAAGTATGGTGTCAATTCCAGTGAAACTATGCAGCTTTTGCGTATCATAGACACTGATTTGCTGTGTCCGTTTGACATTCAGCACCTTGCGCAGATCATTTTTCAGCCTGTTCAGTATTCAGTATTTGAAACTAGCTGGAAAAAATTAGCTGAAAAGGCTGCTATAGAAAACATGCAAAGGGATCAAAACGATGTTCTGCGAGGTGTGGGGGCAGATGCTCTCATGGGCACAGGACCTGTGTTTTCTAATCCTAACACACAAGCTCACTGGCATCCTTCTGTACTGGAACAGAGTCAAAGAATAGGCATGTCTGCAATTCGAAAGACGATGGAGCTTGCATCTCCACGTCCTCGATACACAGTTATTAGACAAGAGCCTAAGGAACCATTTCTGCAGTTTGTGGAGAGGGTTTCTGCTGCTATTGAGAAACAAGTTGATGATGAGAGTCTCAGGCAAATCTTGTGTCGTCAATTAGCGAAAGACAATGCAAATGCTGACTGCCAAAAAATTATTGAAGCATTGCCAGGTGAACCATCTGTAGCTGATATGGTAACAGCCTGTTCAAAGGTCGGCAGCACTGATTTTAAGATGACTGCACTTGCAGCCGCCTTAAAATCAGGAGGCCCCGTAAGGTGTTTCAGCTGTGGGCAAGAGGGACATGTGAAAGCTAATTGTAAGCAAGTGAAAGCACAGCTGGGAGTTAACCTGAAAAATTCTTTTTGTGCTCGTTGTGGCAAACCTGGTCATTATGCCAAAGGCTGCAAATCTAAATTTCATGCAAGTGGTCAGCCTTTGCAGGGAAACGGGAAAAAGAACGCGAAGGGGCGCGTGATGACACAAATACCCCCAATATCAGCAATCCGTTTCCAAGCGGGGCATACCCAGCCCAGCAGGTCCAACCTTGTGCGACAAATTATCAGCCAGCACAAGGGGATCAGCAGGGATGGATGTATCCACAGCCGATGTAATAACTATTTCAGATACAAAGACACATAAGGTGCCTTTAGATGCATGGGGGCCAATTGGTAACGGGCTCAGTGCTTTATTAATAGGACGATCTAGTGGCACCCTTCAAGGAATAGACGTACATGTAGGGGTAATTGATGCTGATTATGATGGGCAGATATGTGCTTTAATATCTACTGCAACACCACCTGTGACAATTCCTAAAGGGACTCGAATTGCTCAGCTTGTACCTTTTGTGAGTCATGTTTCCAGAACAGAGCAGACTATCCGTGGTGACAAAGGATTCGGATCGACAGGACCACCCGCAGTGTTATGGTCTCAGACAATTACTGAGAAGAGACCACAAATGACCTGCATGCTCTCCATGGACCGTGCTACTCCTGCACAGATACAAGTCACAGGACTACTCGACACGGGAGCAGATATTACCATCGTCGCCCAGCGTAACTGGCCGCCTGCCTGGCCACTGGTATCGAACAACATGAGTGTGGTAGGACTCGGTGGGGTTGCTAACAGTTTTATGAGTGCTAAACCTGTAGTGATTACCAACCCTGAGGGACAAAAGGCCACTGTTAGACCATATGTGACCGCGGCTCCCCTTAATCTATGGGGAAGAGACTGTTTGGGGCAGTGGGGAGTGAAAATCACGACGGATTTTTGCTAGGGGTCATTGCAATGCAGGGCATCACACAACCCACACTGGCATTAACATGGCTAACAGAAAAGCCTGTCTGGGTGGACCAATGGCCCCTTACCCATGAAAAGCTTGCTGCCCTGCACCTTTTGATTGAGGAACAGTTAGCTATGGGACACATAGAACCTTCACACAGTCCTTGGAACACACCCGTGTTTGTGATAAAAAAGAAATCAGGCAAATGGCGTTTGTTACATGATCTGAGAAAAATCAATGAGGTGATGGCTACTATGGGGGCTTTGCAGCCAGGGTTGCCTTCACCAACCATGATTCCAATGCAATGGGAAATTGTAATAATAGATTTGAAAGATTGTTTCTTTACCATTCCTCTTGCTAAACAGGACATAGAGAAATTTGCATTCACGGTGCCCTCAGTGAACAACAGTGGACCAGCCAAAAGGTATCAGTGGAGGGTTCTACCTCAAGGTATGAAAAACTCACCAACCATTTGTCAGTGGTTTGTGGCAAAAGCGTTAAGTCCTGTTCGGGCTGCGTTTCCACAAGGCTACTGTTATCACTATATGGATGACATCTTGTTAGCAGCTCCTTCACAAACAATGCTAGCTGAAATGGAAACTGAGGCGCAAAAATCACTACAAAATTGTGGATTAGTGATTGCTCCAGAAAAAATACAACGTCAACAGCCATGGTTGTATCTGGGCATGAAAGTATTAGATCAAACAGTAATGCCTCAACCAATTCAGCTGCAAGTAAATGTAAAAACCTTGAATGATGTCCAGAAATTAGCAGGAATGATTAACTGGGTGCGACCTTATTTAGGGTTGACATCCTCTAAATTGCAACCACTCTTAGAGTTACTAACAGGGGACTCAGACATTTCTGCGCCACGAACTTTAACTCCAGAAGCAAAGCAGGTAATTGAAGAAGTAGAACAAGCCATCCACAAAAAGCATGTATGGAGAATTGATTTGGCTGTATCGATTCAAGTGTTTGTTTTAATAGATGATCTGATACCTTTTGCAATGCTTGCACAGTGGAATACTGACTGGCAAGATCCTCTTCATGTTTTAGAATGGGCATTTTTACCTTTTAAAACCAAGAGAACCGCTCCTGGCCTGTTTGAGCTTTTGGCTCAGATTATTATAAAAACAAGAGCTCGCTGTGCAGAATTGTTGGCAAGGGATCCAGAGAAAATTGTGATACCGGTACAAAGTGAATATTTTGACTGGTGCCTTGCTAACAGTCCAGCACTACAAGCAGCAATGGCAAATTATACAGGTCAAATTGGTTATCATCTGCCTTCCCATCCCTTAATAAAAATGGGTGGACAAATCCAATTTTCACAAAAACAGTTGAGTCAACCTAACCCTGTGCTTGGTCCCACAGTTTTCACTGACGGCTCGGGAAAAACAGGAAAAGCAGCTATCGTGTGGTATGATGGTGATCGCTGGAAAAATACCGTGGAATTCCAAGAAGGCTCTCCTCAGATTGTTGAGTTAAGGGCTGCGACTATGGTATTTCAGCAATTTTCCTGTCCTGTAAACATTGTTACTGATTCAGCCTATGTGGCTGGATTAGTGCAGCGTTTAGATAAAGCTGTCCTTGGTCACGTTAAACAGGAAAAGCTTTTTGGAGTCTTAAAACTGCTATGGACTGAGATTCAGAAACGATGTGCTCCTTACTATGTTTTGCACATTAAGAGTCACACAAACTTACCAGGGTTTTTGGTGGAGGGGAATGCAAAAGCAGATGCACTTGTGTCGGGTGTAGCAATGGGACCAATTCCAAATATCAAACAACAAGCAATAGCTTCTCATCAATTTTTTCATCAAGGTTATCGTGCTCTAAAACGGCAGTTTCAGTTGTCCAATGCTGAAGCTCGAGGTATTGTTGCTGCATGTCCTGATTGTCAGGGCCAGCATATTCCTCACTATTCTGGTACTAATCCCAGGGGGTTGAGAGCCCTCCAGATCTGGCAAACAGATGTTACTCACATTGCTGAATTTGGTAGGTTAAAATTTGTTCATGTGTCTGTTGATACATTTTCCTCAGTCATCATTGCTACTGCTCACACAGGAGAGACTGCCAAAGATGTTATTCGTCATTGGCAGCGAGCTTTTTCTGCTGCTGGAGTTCCTCTTCAGATAAAAACAGACAATGGTCCAGCGTATGTGTCTGCAAAGGTTAACTCATTTCTGCAATCATGGGGTATAACTCATGTTACAGGTATCCCTCATTCTCCTACTGGACAAGGCATTGTTGAACGTGCACATGGCACATTAAAACAACTGTTGCAAAAACAAAAAGGGGGAATGGCAGGGGATCCTCCAGAAGCTCGGCTGAACAAAGCTATGTACGTTCTCAATTTCTTGCAGATTTCTGGTGATTCTAAGGAACCCCCGATATTGCGTCATTTTGGCTCCCTGGCTACCACCAGCGGGGTGCCCTCAGGAGCTAAAGTCAGGGTTCGGGATCTGCAAACAGGTCAGTGGTCTGATCCTTGTGATTTAATAACTTGGGGACGAGGGTATGCTTGTGTTTCAACAGATTCTGGACCACGCTGGGTTCCAGCAAGATGGGTTCGACCAGCGTTTTCATCACCCTCTGGACACTGACTGTTGCAAGAATCATGCAGATTCCAAAACTACCACAGAGAATGTGTGGGTCATACTTGTTAACATCCTGAAACAAGATAAGCTGTGCCTCTCGGTAACAACACCTATGAGTCCTTTCACCACCTGCTTGGTGTCCCGGTGAACAGATGGGAGGACATTACCGAGAAGACTGAGCCTTTGAGCTCAAAAACAACATTTTGTGTGTGTGTGTCTTGGTGTGATTTAACTATTGCCTGACATGGGTATTGTTTGACGTGCTCCTTTGTAAAATAGGGGTGTGATAGAATTTTTGCTATTAGTTCAGGGCCATGATTGTCAAGAATTTGAAGGATTGTTTGAAGGATGGGGATTTTCAGGTTGGTTTCTTTTGAATGTTAAGATCAAGTTATTGTAATTGTGATTGTGATGTTACTGATGTTGCCCTGTTTGGTTAATCTGCTGCAAAGGGCCCTGCAGCAGATGATCAAAGCGACATTTGTAGCAGAAAAACAAAAAGGGGGAATTGTGGGGGACTGTGATGTATCTGTGAACCCTCGGAAGAGCTCTGGTGAGAAAACATCGCTGAGCTCCCATGAGAATCTGGAAACTCCCCGGACAGACTGAGTGGGAATGAGAAACCACAAGATAAGATGGGAGGCCACCTGCACTAACTTAACAAGTAACTATAGCAATGCTATCGCTGACCCATGAGAGTCTTGAGAAAAGTTCATTAACCAATTGCAGGCAGCCACACTGACACTACAAACAATATATGAGTTCTGTGCTGGAATAAACAGCGTCTTTTTGCTGGCTTGCTTTTTGGCCTTCTGTGTACTCTGCTTGTGTTTGATTCTTGTCGCGCAGACCGTCACCTTCCTTACCCCGACCCCTATACAGCGACACTTGTGGCTCTCTGTAAAACTTTCTTTCTTTTTTTTTTTTTTTTTTTTTTTCCATTTAAACTTTCCACCATTTTTGCAATCCATTTGTCTGAGTTTCTTCTTTTGCTTGTGGTGGGAGAATTGGTCTCTCAGCCTACAACAGCTGGACAGAAGGGCAGAGTCCAAGGGCATGAGATTTAACACATCTAAGTGCTGGGTGCTGCACTTTGGCCACAACAACCCCATGCAGTGCTACAGGCTGGAGTCAGAGTGGCTGGAGAGCAGCCAGGCAGAGAGGGACCCGGGGGTACTGGTTGAAAGGAGGCTGAACATGAGCCAGCAGTGTGCCCAGGCAGCCAAGAAGGCCAATGGCATCCTGGCCTGGATCAGGAATAGCATGGCCAGCAGAAGCAGGGAGGTCATTCTGCCCCTGTACTCAGCACTGCTAAGGCCACACCTTGAGTCCTGCATCGAGTTCTGGGCCCCTCAGTTTAGGAAGGATGTTGACTTGCTGGAACATGTCCAGAGAAGGGCAACAAAGCTGGGGAGAGGTTTGGAAGACAAGCCCTATGAGGAGAGGCTGAGGGAGCTGGGGTTGCTTACCCTGAAGAGAAGGCTCAGGGGAGACCTTATTGCTGTCTACAACTACTACAACTACAAGGGAGGTTGTAGCCAGGTGGGAGTTGGTCTCTTCTCCCAGGCAACCAGCACCAGAGCAAGAGGACACAGTCTCAAGCTGTGCCAGGGGAGGTTTAGGCTGGATGTTAGGAAGAAATTCTTCACAGAAAGAGTGATTGGTCATTGGAATGGGCTGCCCAGGGAGGTGGTGGAGTCACTATCACTGGAGGTGTTTAAAAAGAGACTGGATGAGGCACTTGGTGCCATGGTTTAGTTGATTAGATGGTGTTGGGTGATAGGTAGGACTTGATGATCTCGAAGGTCTTTTCCAACGTGGCTGATTCTGTATTCCATATTCTGCATTACTCTGCTTTTCAGGGGAAGCCTGGTTTAGCAGCCTAATCAAAAGTAATTAGCTCATGCAGTGGACTTCAAAAGCAATCTGGAATGAAGAAAACAAAATTCTCATTTTTTAAAATTGCTTTATTCTTTCTCTAGATCTAAAAAATATCATAACAAAATTTTTAATCATAGCATGCTATATTAATATAAAATAAGTATTTAGTCATGGTCATGGTCATTACCATGCCTGCCTGACCAACCTGCCTGACCAACCTGATCTCCTTCTATGATCAGGTGACCCGCCTGGTGGATGTGGGGAGGCCTGTGGATGTGGTCTACCTGGACCTCAGCAAGGCCTTTGACACCATCCCCCACAGCAAACTCCTGGCCAAGCTATCAGCCCATGGCTTGGACAGGAGCACACTACGTTGGGTTAGGAAGTGGCTGGAGGGCCGAGCCCAGAGAGTGGTGGTGAATGGTGCCACATCCAGCTGGCAGCCAGTCACTAGTGGTGTGCCCCAGGGATCAGTGCTGGGCCCCATGCTCTTCAACATCTTTATTGATGATCTGGATGAGGGCATTGAGTCCATCATCAGTAAATTTGCAGATGACACCAAGCTGGGGGCAGGAGTTGATCTGCTGGAGGGCAGAGAGGCTTTGCAGAGGGACCTCGACAGGCTGGACAGATGGGCAGAATCCAACGGCATGAGATTGAACACATCCAAGTGCCGGATTCTGCACATTGGCCACAACAACCTCATGCAGTGCTACAGGCTGGGGTCAGAGTGGCTGGAGAGCGGCCAGGCAGAGCGGGACCTGGGGGTACTGGTTGATTGTAGGCTGAACATGAGCCTGCAGTGTGCCCAGGCAGCCAAGAAGGCCAATGGCATCCTGGCCTGCATCAGGAACAGTGTGGCCAGCAGGAGCAGGGAGGTTATTCTGCCACTGTACACTGCACTGGTTAGGCCACACCTTGAGTCCTGTGTCCAGTTCTGGGCCCCCAGTTTAGGAAGGATGTTGTCTTGCTGGAACATGTCCAGAGAAGGGCAACAAAGTTGTTGAGGGGTTTGGAACACAAGCCCTATGAGGAAAGGCTGAGGGAGCTGGGGTTGCTTAGCCTGGAGAAGAGGAGACTGAGGGGTGACCTTATTGCTCTCTACAACTACCTGAAGGGAGGTTGTAGCCAGGCAGAGGTTGGCCTCTTCTCCCAGGCAGCCAGTACCAGAACAAGAGGACACAGTCCCAGGCTGCGCCAGGGCAGGTTTAGGTTGGATGTTAGGAAGAAGTTCTATACAGAGAGAGTGATTGCCCATTGGAATGGGCTACCTGTGGAGGTGTGTGACCGGTTTAGGCTGTGCCTTTAAGAAATGGACACTTTCTGAACACTCTGGCTGAATGTTTTTGGTATTTGAATGAAAACAAAGATATGCTAAACCAATTTAATTGGTAGAATCCAACTGTAAGTTTTTTAGCTTAGTCTGTCAGTCGGGGCAGTCAGTTTCTTCTTCTCTCTGTCCTGTGAGCTGGCCCGTTTCTCTCTCTGAAGCAACAGCTTGCATGGCAGGAATGACCTCGGATTAAAAGAGCTAACCAGATAAGAAAACTAACTCTTGCATTTGCTTTGATCTTAACAGAATGTTACCCTTTTAATTACCTTCCTTTCTCTTTCTCTCTAACCCTTTGGGAAAAAGGGGAGGTAGGGAGGGAGAAGGGTGGAACAGGCTGAATCCCCCTGGCCACAGGGGGGTTGGGGAAAGGTCTCCTGTATTACATACATTGCTGTATATTTCTGTATATATTGTATGTTTTTGTACATATTCATTGCATTCCATTTTTGCTTGTAAATATAATTTTTATATAATTTTTGATGCATTGCAACACATTGTAAAATTTTACCTATACTTTAAGTAGCTGAGAGTTATTTATTGTAGTGAGAACTGGTATTTTTCAGCTCTTATTGCTACTGAAGACTGGGTGCAAAACAGGTTACGGTTCTGAGAACTCATAAAAAGGGGAAATGTCCCTAAAGTGTAAAGTTCAAAGGTGTTTTTTCTGTTTTCTGTCAACTTGTATATCAAATCAGCAACAAGGACAGTTTTAGCAATTAAAAGCAGTATCGTATCTGTAAATGGGAGGAAGATAGAAGTAGTGGTAGTGGGATACAAGAAAAGATGATCAGAATAACTCATCCGGAATGTTTTAAAGATTGACTGTTTTCTTCCCATGCCAGAGACTCTGCACCCCAAGAAATTTTGTGCAGCTGGTAAAAAGGTGGCAGATCCTCAAAGGACAAGTACTTTGGTAGTGTTTTCTAAATTTTGGTATTGTTTTTATTTGCCATTATGTAAGCAAAAGGACGATGTGATACACAGTTTAACTGTTTCTGCTGGCAGTGCTAATTTGGTCACCTCACAGAAGATCTCCAAGTATCCTTAACATGGGATGTCTTGTATGTCACTGTGGGGGTCATCAGTAGTAGCAAACTGAGTTTTGGACCTCTGGGTTTAATGCAGGAACTAAAAGAAGCAGAAGTAATTAGTAGTAAGCTAATCAGTCACTACAACACTGCAAGGAGAAAATACACAAAGAACAGGTTTGGGGTTTTCTTTCTGATATGTGAAGCATAATCTAAGGTTGAAAGTTGAAGATAGTTTTTCATACCCCTTTACTACTCCAGAAGCAAACAGATAATATTATTTCAGGGTGCAGAAAGTCAAGGGTTTCATAGAAAGAAACCTAAAATTCTGCTTTTCTTCCTAAACACTGCTTCTGTGTTGCTGCTGCAGAAATCGTCATTCTTTTTTTCATCCCACTCTCTGAAACAGGCTGCTTCTGACCTGTTAGGATAAAACTTTCCAGTGTCCTAATAAGCATATTATAATTCTGTTGGCCTAAATGATTCTTTGGGGGCAGTGCAATGGTGATATATTCCTTCACAAAAATGCTAGAATACCTTTGGATTTAAGAGGTTTTGAGTCAGTTTTGTCAAATATTTTACACATTTTTCTGAGAATTATTATACAAAGCTCTGAGAATGCACATATAATCTGTTGTTAAATACAGACAATGGCCACAAGTAATTCAGGAAGTTAAAACTTTTGGGTTTTGCCTCCTAGTTCATTGTACTTAAAAATATGTGTAACCACCAGCTGTTACCCTATGGTTGAATAGCACTGATTTAATCTTGAAAACAAATGGAAAGCTAATGTATCAGGTCAGGGTACACTTTGAAAACTTCATGATAGTACCCAAATCAAGTTTCAGGAAGAGACAAAATAGTTACATCGTTGATGGTTGTCTACAGGTGGCCAGCCAGAAATAACTTTAGATCCCTGATTTTAACCTCTGTAAGCTACTAAATTTCCCTCATCTAATAATAATATCAGAGGTAGAGGACACTGGTCATGTCTCATAGTTGTCTCTATTCCTTTACAAGATCACCTTGTTCTTTGTGAACTCTGTCTCGATGATTCTTTTTTCCCAAGCATAACTCAGATTTCTCCCTCATGGTATACCTTTGTCTGCTTAGTATTTCCACTTTTCCATAACCACCTTAGACACTGTGGATAACACAATAATTGCAAAATGTCTTACCATTTTTGTGATAACACGAAGGTAGAAGGTAGAGTAGCTCATGCAGTGTTGAAGATAATAAAATACAATACAGTACAATCCAGTTCCAACCACTCTGCCATGGGCAGGGACACCTCACACTAGATCAGGTTGCTCAGAGCAACATCCAGCCTGGCCTTAAAAACCTCTAGGGATGGGACTTCTACCATCTCCCTGGGAAACCTGTTCCAGTGTCTCACCACCCTCATGGTGAAGATTTTTTCCTAATATCCAATCTGAATCTACCCATTTCTAATTTTGCTCCATTCCCCCTAGTCCTATCACTACCTGACACCCTAAAAAGTCCCTCACCACCTTTCCTCAGATACTGGAAGGCCACAATGAGGTCTCCTCAGAGCCTTCTCTTCTCCAGACTGAACAGCCTCAGCTCCCTCAGCCTGTCCTCATAGGAGAGGTGTTTGAGCTCTCTGATCATCCTCATGGCCCTTCTCTGGACATGCTCCAGCATGAGTGGAGTAGAGGGGAAGAATCACCTCCTTTCACCTGCTGGCTGTGCTTCTCTTGATGCATCCCACGATGTGATTGGCTTTCTGGGCTACAAGTGCACACTGGTGGCTCATGTTGAGCTTCTCATCCATCAGCAACCCCAAGTCCTTTTCTTTAAGGCTGCTCTCAAACCAGTCCCTGCCCAGCCTGTATCAGTGCTTGGGATTGCCCTGTCCCAGCTGCAGGACCTTACACTTGGTCTTGCTGAACCTCATGAGGTTGTCATGGGCCCAGCTCTCCAGCCTGCCAAGGTCCCATGGGCAAAAGGGCCCATGATAGTTGGTGCCCCAGTTTGAGGCAGATCCTCCCTTGCCTCCCACCAGGGCTGAAAAATGAGACTCACACAAACAGATTGCAGAAATGATGGAAAGTTTAAATGGAAAAGCAGTGAGTGTTTTACAGAAAACCACAAGTGCAGTGACAAAAGAAGATCCCAAAGCATACCAAGAAACCTCCCAGCATTTCCTTTCTCCCTACCTGAGGGTACACCCAAAACCCTCAGGGCTCTTTCTTCCCCTCCTCCACTCTTAGGCTAATCTCAGATGGCCAGATCTGAGATTGCCCTTCCCCCTTCTCCTCTTGACGTTAGGCCTAGCCAGGCCTAAGAGGCCTTGAGATAACTCCCTCTCCATTACCAAAGAGGGAGCATCTCCCATGGTAGCAGTGAGGGAAGAAAGAGGAAATGCTGATGGATTTATAGGGAGCAGGACATTATGGGAATGAAAAAACGTAGCTTTCTGTGTCCACCCACTGGGCTGGACACCCGGGGCACCAAAGGTGTATCTTATGTGGCAGCAGCAGCAAGAGGCACCCAGCCTAAACTCCCATAGTTGGTTAATATTCAAGCACCACTTTTTCCAAGATCAAGATCAGAGCATTCCAACAAATAGGAATTTGAGAAAGGGAGCCAGGAGACTTGCATGGTTAAGTAGGGAACTGCTGGGCAAACTCAAGTGGAAGAAGAGAGTCTACAGATCATGGAGGGAGGGGCTGGCCATGTGGAGGAGTATGAAACTGTTGTCATAAGATGTAGGGAGGCAACTAGGAAAGCTAAAGCCTCCTTGGAATTATGCCTTCCAAGGGAGGTCAAGGACAACAGAAAGGGCATCTTCAAATACACTGCAGGAAAAACTAACACTAGAGGCAATGTAAGACCACTGCTAAATGAGGTGGATGCATGGTGCCAGAGGATACAAATAAGGTGGAGTTACAAAGTCCCTTCTTTGTCTCCACCTATACTGTTGGAGACTGTCCTCAGGAGCCCCAGACCCCTGAGGGCCCAGAGGAGGACATGACAAAGGAGGAGTTTTCCTTGGTTGATGAGGACTGGGTTGATAAGGATTGGGTTAGGGAACAGTTAAGTCATCTGGACATCCATGAGTCCTGATGGCATGCACCTGCGGGTGCTGAGGGAGCTGGTGGAGGTCATTGCCAGACCACTCTCCACCTTCTTTGGTAAGTCATGGTGCACAGGAGAGGTGCCTGGGGGCTGGAGGAAGGCAAATGTCACCACAGTCTTCATAAAGGGTAAGAAGGAGGACCAAGCTAACTACAGACTGGTTAGCCTCACCTCCATACCTGGAAAGGTGATGCAGCAACTTATTCTCGACACTGACCTTAGGCACATCAAGGACAAGAGGGTCATTAGGAGGAGCAGTCAACACAGTTTTGCCAAGGGGAAGTCATGTTTGACCAATGTGATAGCCTTTTATGAGGACATAACCAGGTGGATAGATGATAGAGCAGTGGATATGGTTTACCTTGATTTCAGTAATGCATTTGACACTGTCTCCCACAGCATCCTTGCAGCTAGACTGAGTCAGTGTGGTCTGGATGATCAGGTAGTGAGGTGGATTGGGAACTGGTTGAAGGACGGAAGTCAGACTGTTGTGGTCAATGGGAAAGAGTCTAGTTGGAGGCCTGTATCTAGTGGAGTCCCTCAGGGGTCAGTACTGGGACCAGTACTATTCAATATATTCATCAACAACCTGGATGAAGGAACAGAGTGCACTGTGAGCAAGTTTGCTGATGACGCCAAACTGGGTGGAGTGGCTGACACAGCAGAGCATTCTGCTGCCATTCAGTGAGACCTGGACAGGCTGGAGAGTTGGGCAGGGAGAAATTGATTGATATTCACCAAGGGCAAGTGTAGAGTCTTGCACCTGGGAAAGAACAACCCTATGTATCAGTATAGGCTGGGGACTAATCTGCTGGACAGAAGTGAAAAGGGAAAGTGACCTGTGGGTCCTAGCTGACGGAAGGTTGACCATGAGCCAGCAATATGCTCCTGTGGCCAAGAAGGCCAATGCCTTCCTGGGATGTATTAGAAGGGTGTAGTTAGTAGGCCAAGAGAGGTTCTCCTCCCCCTCTACTCTGCCCTGATGAGGCCACATCTCAAATATTGTGTCCAGTTCTGGGCCCCTCAGTTCAAGAAGTACAGGAAACTGCTTGAAAGAGTCCAGTGCACAGCCACAAAAATGATTAAGGGAGTGGAACATCTTCATTTTGAGGAGAGACTGAGGGAGCTGGGGTGCTTTAGTTTGGAGAAGAGGAGACTAAGGGATAACCTCATTAATGTTTCTAAATACGTAACGGATGAGTGCCAAGAGGATGGAGCCAGGCTCTTCTTGGTGATGCCAAATGACAGGAAAAGGGGCAATGGGTGGAAATTGAGGCATAGAAAGTTCCATGTAAAGATAAGGAAAAAGTTTGACACTGTGAGAGTGACAGAGCACTGGAACAGGCTGCCCTCTCTGGAGATATTCAAAACATGCCTGGATGCATTCCTGTGTGGTCTGCTCTAGGTGATCCTGCCCTGGAACAGGGGCTGGACTAGATGATCTTTTGAGGTCCCTTCCAGCCCTAACACTGTGATTCTGTGAAATTTATGGCTACAAAAGAATAAACATAATGTATATATATATATAATGTCACTTTAGAAAAATTGCTTATGAAATTCAGATATAGGGAAAGTAGAATAAACCTCATTGAAATGCTAAATTTACCAGTTCTGTTTATTCTGAGCAATACTTTCTTTCTGTGCACCATAACCTCTATTATTAATACTGAATGCAGTAAAATATAACTCCATTTTATCACTGTTGCATGTTTTTCCAAACTTTGTTTTCTTTTGCTCCAGCAGTTATATCCTGGGTATATCAAAATGGATTATTGCCTCTTAACTTAAAGCAGCATCTGGGTATGCTTTTTTATTCAATGGTGCACTCATGTGGCAAGACTGAGAAAATACATAGCATTGTGCAAAAACAGCAGACAAGCTGCTACAGCTTCTGATCCGTCTGAAGAGACACCCAAAACACCTCACAAGATGAAAGTGATTCCGCTCAATATTAGTGATCCTGCCTCCAACCAGATGGAGGAGAGGGGCAGCTGGGTTTATTGGACTGTGAGGAACCCATCACAGTTGAACCCATGAGAGTGTGAAGCTTTAGTAGGTACAGGCACCCAGTGTAATCTGATACCACCAAACTATGAGGGGTAGAGCCCATATGTCATTCTGATGTGACAAGGGGATTCCCACACCTGGATGTGTTGGAAGCTGAGCACCAGAATGCACGCCCCAGCTAGCATTCACTTGGAGGAGTGGAAGGAGTCACTAGAATTGACTGCCACAGGGATTGAAACACGGCCCCACCATTTGGACTGATCATGGACTGATCCAGGCTGTGCTGGGGCAGGGTGGAGCTCCAGGGCATCTGCAGTGAGCAGTCTTCTGTGTACTGCAAAGCAATCTCATTTTGAGTGAGAATGGACAGCGAATGATGTAAGATGTATGTTGTCTGATGCTAATTGCTGCTGGGGACGACACAGACGGTATAGAATAAGCAGTGGAGAATACAGAATACAGAATTAGCCAGGTTGGAAAAGACCTTCGAGATCATCAAGTCCAACCTATCACCCAACACCATCTAATCAAGTAAACCATGGCACCAAGTGCCTCATCCAGTCTCTTTTTAAACACTTCCGGTGATGGTGACTCCACTACCTCCCCAGGCAGCCCATTCCAATGACCAATCACTCTTTCTGTGAAGAATTTCTCCCTAACATCCAGCCTAAACCTCCCCAGGCACAGCTTGAGATTATGCCTTCTTCTGTTGGTAATGAGTTAAGCTGAATCTGTTGATATTCAATATCATGTTGTTGTCATACCAACTTCAAAATGAAAGTGCTGGCTGGAGCAAAGTGTTATGGGGCTTGAAGTTCAGATTCTAACATGAGAGGCTTCTTATTCTGGTTGTTGCTTTTGGGTTCTGGGTTTTGGGCGTTGGTGCTTTCCCCCAGCAACAGTGATGAGACAAGTGGGAGTTGGCTAGTTTGCTGTATTCTTTTCTGCTTTAGGCTGTGCTTTTTCTGAAAACAGGCTAAGCTAATTCTGTATTGTACTCTTATCTCATTTACTCATCACACTTTTTATCTCAACCCTTTTCATCTTGACACTGAGGGGCTTTGTGTTTACTCTTCCCTCACTTCTGCATTGTAGGGGAAATTAAACTAGCACAGCACCTGTAAACTGAAAGCTTTTAAGCAGCTGGAGAGATGGTAACTGTTTAGCTGAAACATATCACATCAGCTTTACTGTTGCCATTTCACAGTATCACAGTATCACCAAGGTTGGAAGAGACTTCAAAGATCATGGAGTCCAACCTGTCACCACAGACCCCATGACTAGACCATTGCACCAAGTGCCACGTCCAATCCCCTCTTGAACACCTTCAGGGATGGTGACTCTACCACCTCCCTGGGCAGCCCATTCCAATGGCGAACGACTCTCTCGGTGAAGAACTTTCTCCTCACCTGGAGCCTAAACTTCCCCTAGGCTTTGTGCAGTTGTATTTCAGGGAGAAAGAAGCTCTTTGGCGGACACTTCCCACATTTTCAGCTATCACAAAGATGTGTAGATTGGTACAATGTTAAGTGTCAGGGTGCAGAAGGTTAACCAGGAGCAGAGACATGGCAAGTCATGCAGGTGAGGGCACTAACATGAGCTGCAGTACTCAGGCAAGAAGAGCAGGATTTATCACTCCCTCTCTCTTCCAATGATCTATTTTTGATCCAACTGTAGTAGCTGGACTGTCTATAGTCTTGCTAAGCTTTCTTCTCTCTGCCATTTCCCATGGCTAACAGATTTCTTGCAAAGTATCTAGCTGCTGGCAGGTCCCTCAGCTATAAGGTGGCAAGGAACAAACATTTCCATGGAGACGGAATACAGGAGAGGGACATTCACAGTACAGAATAGAGAAAAGCTGTATTTTTGAGGATTGCTGGAGAACTGATCCTTGTTAATTCTGGGCAACCCTGATCTCAAGACTTGTGAAAACTCATAGCTTTTACATGTTTAGTCACTGCTTAAGTGTCCTGTGGGAATAGGCCTAAGAGTTCTGCTTGGACAAATTTTCTCTTCTGGTTGACCCAGGAGTACCAGAAACCAAGTGTTACTCCTGGAATGTCCAAAAGCCACAAAGCTGCCAGAAGTGCTGCCAATCTAATCCTCTTTACTAGAAATTCTCACATGGCTGAGTGCTTCCCCTTATGTTCAGTCATATTTTTTTCTGCAGTTGATTTATCTCCAAGTATGTTGTAGGAAGCCTTCCACTACCTCTGTCCCACTGATGACACCCCTCAACTTCAGCTTGGAGTGGGAATTAGAAAAGCTGAACACTCTTTGTGAGATAAATTATCAGAGGCCTGCTGCAGTCTCTACTCCAGTACCACACTCTGCATATTGGGTGTCTGACCACATTTCTTTGGAGTGTGCATTTCAAGGGGAGGTTCTGGAGAATAAAAGCAAGTAGCTGTACTATCAGTAAATGATCTGGAGAGATGATGAACTGTACCAGGGCTTTGTAGACTAGGATAGGAAGATGGGGCTAAACAGGGCTTTTGCTAATCTAGTGGGGCCCATATTTCTGTTCTGTAGGAATGGCCTGCAGGGGAAGCATGGTACTGTGAGTGCGGCAGATTGTTTCCACTTAGGCCTCTTCTGCAAAAACAGCTTGACAGAAGCATTCATCAAAGTTGGAAGTGACCAAATGAGGATGAAGGGGGCAGAAATTTCTTGATGTCCATAGAAAGTACAGAAGAGTGGATCTACATTTTTTTGTACTGCAAAGTCTAATTTATTCCCATTGAGATGGTGTCATGAGCAGGTTCTCTAGAGGAGTCTCTGCAGAGTTATCACAGTATCACTAAGGTTGGAAGAGATCTCGAAGATCGTTGAGTCCAACCTGTCACCACAGGCCCCACAACTAGACCATGGCACCAAGTGCCATGTCTAGTCCCCTCTTGAACACCTCCAGGGACGGCGACTCCACTACCTCCCTGGGCAGCCCATTCCAATGGCAAATCACTCTCTTGGTGAAGAACTTTCTCCTCACCTCGAGCCTAAACTTCCCCTGGTGCAGCTTGAGACTGTGTCCCCTTGTTCTGGTGCTGGTTGCTAGGGAGAAGAGACCAACCCCTCCCTGGCTACAACCACCTTTCAGGTAGTTGTAGAGAGCAATGAGGTCTCTCCCTGAGCCTCCTCTTCTCCAGGCTAAAGAACCCCAGCTCCCTCAGCCTCTTGCAGAATGGATGAGAATGCCCTTATAGAAACAGAGGACATAAAGACTTGATCAAAGAGAACTTGATTTTGACTCTCCCCATTCCCTCCCCTTACTTTGTTTTTCTCCTAGCACAGCCCCCTTTCAGCCATGGATGTTGGAGATAAACTCAAATCTGTGCATGCAAGTCATTGTCTCCCTGGTGCTCAATACCACTACTGTGGAGTTCCCTAAAGCCCAGGAAATATTTGTCAGTATGCTGTTGTAGAGGCAAGCAGGACTGGAGGGTCCTTAACGCCATATCCAGAAGGGCTGCAGGTGCACTACTGGGTAGCTCAATGAACTCCTCAGGTATGTACTTCAACAGTCAGAACTTTTGCAAACTTAATCACATTAACTGCTGAATGTCCTTAACAGAACACCTTCGCCATTTGGGAAAGCCGTTATCTGGGTGTCCATAGCACAAGTATGGAAGTTCATTTATGCTTGGCGAAGTTGGTGGATGTTACTACGCAGCAACATCGATAACCGCGTGAAAGACCCATGGCATCCCCCCACCCTGATGAGAGTACAGCCTCGTCGAGCCTGCTACGGGACGCGAACTGTCCCACACCACTGCGACCAGCCCCTACCCACTACCCTCCTTCCTCGGCATCTTCTTTCTTCTACGCGTGCTCAGCAGGGGCTGCTGCCCCTGGCGACAAAGACACCGTCCGCTTTCAGAGTCCTCATCCGCACTAGGCGCCCTCTGATGACGTAGCTTCACTTGCCTCCCTCCACCACCAGCAGCGCGCCGCCGCTACTCGAGCGCATGTGCAGTAGCTTAGGCGCCGTGTCCCTTTCTCTCGCCCCTCTCCCCGGCTATTGGGCCCCTGCCCCTTCTCTCTCCCTCCTCCTCCTGTACGCGCCGACCGTTAAGTGGTATTGCCGCCCGTCGCGTGCCGGCGAGGTGTGAGGCGAGGAAGGGAAGAGCTCGTCGCACAGACACGGGCTGGCCGGGGGCAGCCAGCCTGAGGACGGCACTCGCCGCCCGCCTGCTCTCCGCGGCCGAGCTGAGGAGGGATATCCTGTCACGACGAGGGGGCGAAGGCGGGGAAGGGAGCGAGGGGATGAGGTTAGCCTGGGGCAGGGTACGGGACAAGGGATGCTGCCTCTCAGCGACAGGACACTGCGTTCAGGCGCCGCGCCCGGGCGGGCGGGGCCTTACGCAGGCCAGGGTGCGGCAGCCGGATACCTGGGGAAGAGCGGAGGCGGGCCGACGCGGCGGCCGGCTGCTGATTCCACCTCGGCAGTCGCGTCCCGCCCTTCGCAGCTGGGGGCGGGGCTGAGGCCGTCGCGAGGGAGAGCGGTGGGGCCCTGAATTGTGTCTCTCTACATAGGTGAGCCTGATGTCGATTCGCCGGCTGGACGAGATACAGCGCGGAGGTCCCTAGCTGATGCTAAAGACCGGGCTCGGGACCGGCACCCCTCCTGGAGCAGGCGAGGCCGTATTTGGCCGCGGGGAGGGAGACATGGACTCTGCAGAGCCCGCGGCTGCCGCGAGCGGAGACCTTTCGGTAGATCGATCCACGGCTGGCCGCCTTCGGTTCACGGAGGAGGAACCAGACAAGGAGGGAGAGGATGGGGAAGGGAAGAGCGGCGGCTGCTCCTGGGAGCAGAGCCTGAATCCAGAGCTGCAGCAGGGATACCGTATCTTAAGCGAGTTTCTCCTGGAGAAGTACCGGCCTCTGACAGCACCGTTTTTGAAGCCCTTCGCGGATCAGGCATACCCTGGGGAAGAAGGAGTTGGCTTCTTGTCGAGTCGTAACAGCAGTCACTCCTTTCAGCAATTGCCAGCTGGAATATGGCTGTTGAAGATGGAAGAGAAATTTTCCAGTGGTCAGTACACAGGGATAGCAGATTTCGTGGGTGACTTCCGGCTGATGCTGGAGACATGTTACCGGCTGCACGGTGTAGATCACTGGCTTTCCAAACAGGCCCAGAAGCTGGAGATGATGCTGGAACAGAAGCTGGCGCTGCTGTCCCGGTAGGTGTGGAAAACTAGAAGCCCCGCTAGATGCTGTTTTCATAAAGCAGAACAGGAGGGTGTGTACTATTTGCATGTTTAAAAAAAAACAAAACAACAACACAAAACCCCCTCAAAGCAGCTACAACAAAGCCATCTAACCCCCAGCACAAAACCACCACCACCAAAATCCACAACACTTCAACTCTCAATACTTGCACAAGGAGGAACATTTTGTAGAAATACTTCCAAATGTGAATTCAAAATGCTTTGGAAATTCCAGTGCAAAATAGGGTCCAGCATTTCCTGGCTAATATTTTCTTTCTGAAAGAATTCTTTTATAAACTTGGAGGCACACTTCTTTACACAAGACATCAAATGCACCATTTTTTATGCTGTCAATGGCAGTGATGCTATCCAAACTCAGTGTGAAAATCAGGCTCTTCAAAATTGTGAAAGCTTTACTGTCTTTAAGAATAAAATCTTGAGCCAGTGTACCAGCTTTGAAATGACATATTTTAAAATAAAGATTATGATAAATAATCGTAAAGATCATGCTTTGCATATTACAGTTTTAAATGGCAAAATGTAGATTGTTATATATTTAAGTAGAAGGTCCTGGCAGGAACTTATCAGCCAAAGCAGCAGAAGCACAGAAAGCTGTCAAGCTATATGGTAAAAAGATGAGTTTAAGTCTCGCATGAAATAACATGTTTTCTCATGACTTTGACATAAGTTTAGTTTGATCATATTCAGAAAACCATGGTGGGTCCTTACAATCAAAGGTCCACCAGTCTTCTGACTGACATACTATTTTACGTGTAAAAACCAGGAGCATTTTTTGGCAAGGAGTGAAGGTGAAGAAGGAACAGTATTAGGAAATGTGTAAAGCTGTGTATCTCCGTCAACCTTGAACTTCCTAGTAACACAGAGCATTAGCCTCCAGTTAATGTAGCCTACTAGGAACACTGGAAGAATGTGGTGCAGAGTTAAATCCGGTTTATTCAGTTTAATGCAATCTGTGTTGGTTTAGCCATGCTGTGTTTTGAATAACAGTAATTTTGGGACAGTTTGAAACAGAAGGGAAAGGGACGAACTTAATGGGGTATGAATGTTGCTAGTTTATTTGATTTTTAAAAAAATAATCAGAATTCCTGTTTTGAAAGAGTTATGCCTGACAAATAAATAGCTAACAAATGCTGCTTGGAAGGTTTGTGCCAATTAATTTCAGTATGTTGTGTCACTAACGTCTCAACTGTATTGAAGTGAAAGACATTTTGTTGAAGGCTTTGTTGAGTAATATGACTATTGATTGAATTCTGTAGAATCTGAGGATGCTCAATTAATTTTATTATCATCTCTATATGATAGAGAAATAACTTACGTACTCTCTCGTCAAATAGAAATTTTTACACCTTCCCACAAATGTTTTCAGAGGTTGTGTAATAGGGTGGTAGTTTTCATACCAGTTTTGCCAGAGTACTGAAAACAGCGTAAGATGAAACATATCTTTATAACCAAATTTGTAGTGTTTTGCTTTTCATCTCTTCTAATTTTTAATAAAAGGAAACTGCTCTTTAACACACAGACACCCACACCCCCATCAATACAAACAAGTTTGTTGGTATTTTTTTCCAGATGTTTAGATGTGTTCTAAAATGGTAGTTCCTTAACTCAAGTCTTGTGGAAGTATTTTCCTTCCAAATATTTATGGATTAATACAAGAAATACCATCCCAAAATAGTGTATTTGATTATTTGAGGTAAATATCTACCAATCTTATCAGCTGTGAAAACTCATGGTAATTTGTTTGGTTTGAGTTTAAAATGTAATAAAGGAATCTTCAAAGTAGAAAAAGTGGCAGATGAAAAATAATTGCTTTTTTTCTGAGTAAATGCACTTGATCTATTTTTGATAATGTAGAGGTACTGAGGTACTGTTGATAAGTGAAATCACCATTGTGAACCAGATTGCTTTTTTTCTCCTAGGCATTTAAGAGAGAAAACATCAATAGCTGCAACTTCCAGAGGATGCTATGGCCTGGAAGATGAGAAAGGAGAAGGATGCATTTCAACAAGACGTCGTTCTATGCCTTGCAATTTAGTGGGCTTGTCAACAGGCACGTTTGAGTCTGTAATGGTTCAGGTTGTAAGGCAAGAAGAACAGCTGAGAGCAAAAGAGGAAAAGAGGTAATAGGAAAAACTGTTTTGTTGTGGGTTTATATAATTATTTTTTCTAGTTCTCTATAGGGGCAAGCTCCTTAGGGCTTTTTCAGATAAATGAATATTGTGGTACTCTTTATCTTAAATTAATGAATGACTTAGGACATCAATACAGTGCATTTACAAAGCATAAAATTACTTTTTTTTAACCACTTTCTTGAAAAAGTGGTAGTCATATAACCATCAAATTAAATTCAAGCTGCTGTTTTTCTTAGGATTGTGAAACTTGTAATACTAACTGAAAGTATGCATGGTAGTTTGCCTGTTAGCTTAGTCATAGCTTATTATACCTTTGCTTGGATTGTTTCCCATGCAATAATTAGGTTAAAAGCTACCAGAATGCTTAACTGCAATATAATTCTGTAATGTCACTACTTCCTTCAGTGATAGCCAGAAGCAAATTATCTAGCAGTGTCACACCTGTTAGCCTGTTAAATGTATGATGTGGCATTTCAGCTTGTCAGTTAGCTAGCAAATTTAGAATGTCTGTGTAATTAACTCTGTGGTATTCTGCAGTTTTCATAAATTTAAGAAGAATTTAATTTCAGACAGTGTTTAGTGTTGACTGTGGTATGTTTCAATCTGTGGAAAATGAAGCTTATAAGCTTGTATACTTCAAACAGGAGCTTGAGAGGCTGTCTCTGAATGTGGAGCATGATGCTAAGACAATACTAACTTTAGGAAACAAAATACTTCTAGCTTTTTTTCAAAAGTTTAGAGTCTTGGAGATTTTTCCAGTTCACTTACATTGCAGGTAATATTTATTTTCAACAGATTTGAAGCTATACAAGTTTTTGCTGACTTAAGTGTTAGCCAGTACTTTTTTCCCCCATGGAAATAGGTGAATCTGCTTCTAATACACATCATGCTTTGTGAAAAAAAATCAAATATCACGGGGGCTATTGTTCTCTGGTAAAATTCTCTTGCTTTGTGTTCAACTCTGTGTTGAATGGATCTCTGAACTTATTATCAGTCTTGTGAAGATGGCTTTTTACTTGGATTTTAATTAATCTATAGAGTCAGTAGAACATATTCACTGATGAAATAAAAATGTTGCTTTCATGCATCCATTTTAAGTATGTTCATCCAAAACTGTAGTAACTAACAGTTACATCCATGTCTCTGGATATACTCATAGGTCCTGTGTAAAGCATTCTCTACAGTGGTTAATTCTGCAGAACATTGTATAATAACAGAAAAAGATCACAACTGGCTTTCCACTTTATGCTCCAAAATTTTTAACTGTGAGACTTACTAGGATTCTATAAAAATATTAGTAGGTAGCTCTGTTGATCTCCCCAAAATAATCATGCTTCAGATATTTTCTTAGCTTTTCTTATTTCCTAATGGATCCATAATATTTTCAAAGTACCTAAGATCTCTCTGTACCAGTTGTTTCCCAGCTTATCAAAATACAATTGTTCCAAAAGCACAGATGTATTTTATAGAAAAGGCTTGGACATCGAAAGGCCTATAAAATGACCAGTAAAGACCGTATGATACACCATATACAAACTTCTGAAGTGTTGATGTAAATGCACACACAACCCTAGAATGGGACACTGTTAAAAAATATATTACAACTTCCTAAACTTCCTTGAATTATTGCTGAACTATAGATTGAGTATATTGTTATCTGTTCAGAGGAGAAAATTATTACACAGCTTCTTTTTTTCAGGCACACTGAGCTTGATGCAGAACAGATACTTATGAACTTATATGCAAGATTGCTTCCTTGAATAGTTTAATTGGAGAGCACTGTGCCATGCTCTTAGTAACCCCATTGCAGTATTCCTTGGAGTTACAGTTCTGGTCCATTGGCAGATGTGCATTCTCATTACTGAATTTGGCTCTTCGCTCACTCTTTGTGGTAGAAGTGAAGTTTACTGAAATAAAATTACATTTATACCTTTTTAAAGCTTATTCTAAATCTACAAGGAGAATTCATGTGAAAACTTGTGATTCTGACAGCGATCTGCATCTCTTTTTCAGGCCACAAAATGTTAATGCAGAATTCATATTTCTTTTCCCAGTAGAATTCATGGTATGAACTGTATTTGTAAAACTAAAGAGCTTCTTCAATGAGTGGATAGTGATTATTTTGTTGATTATTATTTTGGGTTGTTTCACTTTGTCTTTCATCATAGCTGTAAAAGAAGAGGTCCAGAATCTGCACAACCATCTTATGGGTAGAAAGGACTACAGTAAATGAAATATTTTAAACGGTTGTAGACTTCCCCCCCCCCTCCATCCCCAAATCCTTCAAATTGATTTTGCAAGCTTTTTTTTCAACTGCATATTTTGGAAGAATATCCTGAAGTTTATTTTTTAAAGTTAAGTTCATGCAAATCGCTTTGTTATTTTTGTTATAATAGCTATCCTTTGTAGTGTTCTTTTTCTTCTTATAGTTTGTCCATTTCTTGCACAATGTTTAATTTTTTCTTCATTAACCTTTTCCATATGATACATTCATCATGGCAAACTCAACATGTAAAAACTGAGATGTCTTTACAAAGCTAATTTCACTATGTTTCAGCTAATAGTTTCCGTACAGCAGCAAAAGCATTTTTTACCCAACAAGTGAATATAAATATACACACACACACATCTACATATATACATATATATGTGTGTGTATTTATATATATGTGTATGAAAAAAGGTCTGCTTAACTTTTTTGTCACTCATGTTTATAAGCTTTCACAGTATCACCAAAGTTGGAAGAGACCTCAAAGATGGAGTCCAACCTGTGACCACAGACCTCCTTTTGTTCAGTTCTAATTATCAGAATATTGAATATCTTCTTTGGATTATAAATTACATTTCCACTCAGTTCTACTTAGCTCATTGATTACATGCTAGCTTACATATTAGTTAACAATAAATAATTGTGGAATTATTATATATAGTGAAATGCCTGCCTATTTAAAGGCATTTGGATACCAAAACATAGAGGCAGATTCCTACTGAAATTTTTTAAACCACTAGTGAATGATAGGAGTTAACTGGTTGATTTCAATGGGAATTACGTTTTTAAGGACTGGAGGAAAGCCAATGTCACTCCAGTCTTCAGAAAGGGCAAGAAGGAATACCTAGGAAACTACAGGCCAGTCAACCTCACCTCTATCCCTGGAGAGGTAATGGAACAGCTTGTTCTGGGCATCATCTCAAACTATGTGGAGGAAAATGTTGTTGGAAGTAGTCAGCATAGATTCATCAAAGGGAAACTATGTCTGACTAATCAGACTTCTTCACAGGTACTGGGTCCAGTTCTGTTTGATACTTAATTAATGACTTGGATGAAGGGATAGAGTATACCCTCAGCAAATTTGCTGATGATGCAACACTGAAAGTGGTGGCTTACACACCAGGAAATGGAAGCTGGAAAGTTGCACAGAGCTCAACAAGGGTGAGTGTAGCATACTGCACCTAGGGAGGAATAATACAAGTTGGCAACTGACCTACTGGAAAGCAGGTCTGTGAAAAAAGACATGGGAATGCTGCTGGACAGCAGGATGACCATGAGCTAGGAATATGGTCAAGAAGGCCAGTGGTATCCTGGAATACAAGAAGAGTGTGTCAAGCAGATCGAGGGAGGTTCTCTTCCCCCTCTACTCTGCCTTATGGAGTATTATGTCTAGTTCTGGGATCCCCAACTCAAGAAAGGCAGGGAACTGCTTGACATTATGTACAGCAAAGGGCTATGAAGATGATTAGGAGACTAGAATGTCTCTCTTACGAAGAAAGGCTGAGTGGCTTGGAGCTTTTTATCTGAGAGAACTCTGCGGGGCAATCTTACCAATGCTTACAAATGCTTGCAGAATGGATGTCAGGAGGATGGGTCTTTTTTCAGTGGTGCTCAGCAACAGGACAAGAGGTTATGGGCGCAAACTTGAACATAGGAAGTCCTATCTAAACAGGAAGAAGAACTTCTAAGCATTGAGTGGAGCACTGGAACAGACTGCCCAGAGACTTCTCCATCTCTGGAGTCATTCAAAACTCACCTGGACACGTTCCTGTGCAGCCTGCTCTAGATGAACCTGCTCTGGCAGAAAGGTTGGACTTGATTTCCAGAGGCCCCTTCCAATCCTTGTCATTCTGTGATTATGTGTTATTTTGCTTTATTGAAAACTGTTGAAAACTATGCTAGGCTGCTCTGTGTCTTTACCATGTCTGAAAACATGGTTGTGAGATAAGTTTCAGACATGTTTGTTAAAACATTGAAAGAATTCAATTCCAGTTGCAAATCAGTCATTTAAATTAGCAAATTGTGGAGTGATATGTGGTTATACAGTCAGTTTTGCCTTTTATGACAGTGTGGACATGGAGAGAACTGAGTCCTGTGGAAGAATACAAGTATTTAATGATAAGGTGTAACACATTACAGATGAAGAATTGTCATATGGGCATCTCCAAATTTATATTCTTCTGACTATTAAATCTTGATTTAGTTTAGAATAATGCATAATATTGCAATTTTATATACTGCTTTCTTTCTAGCTTGTTAAAAGAAGTTTGTAGAAACAAATAAGTTCCCTGTACCGTGGCTTCAGACTTCCAATGCCTTACCTTTTGCCTGTAAGAAATTACTCAACACTTAATTGGGTTAGAAGTGGTAATTGGGAGTGAAAAAGTATAATCTAATCTTTGACTCCTCTCCACTTTAAGGCCTCTGTTGCAAGTAAAACAGAGTAAGCGGGTGAGATATATCTGCTGTCAAGAGAATATATTGTAAGAAAAGTGTAATAAAGTGCCTGGACTCCGTTTTAGGTGGTATCTGTATTTGGGAAGTATGTTTGCAGAGTTCTAAGGTCAGGTGCCATGGTTTTGTCCACCTGAGCTTCAGATCAGCTGCTGCAGATATATTCTAGGAATATGTTTGTCCTTTGTTAGTCTGGAAATGTCAGCTCAACCTTAGAATAGTTTTGTGTTATTGCAAACACAATGTATATCAATGACACTTGAACGTGTCCAGAGAAGGGCAACAAGGCTGGTGAGAGGCCTTGAGCACAAGACCTATGAGGAGAGGCTGAGGGACCTGGGGCTGTTTAGCCTGGAGAAGAGGAGGCTCAGGGGAGACCTCATTGCTCTCTACAACTACCTGAAGGGTGGTTGTAGCCAGGAAGGGGTTGGCCTCTTCTCCCTAGCAACCAGCACCAGAACAAGGGGACACAGTCTCAAGCTGCAACAGGGGAAGTTTAGGCTCGAGGTGAGGAGAAAGTTCTTCACCGAGAGAGTGATTCATCATTGGAATGGGCTGCCCGGGGAGGTGGTTGAGTCTCCGTCCCTGGAGGCGTTCAGGAGGGGACTGGATGTGGCACTTGGTGCCATGGTCTAGTTGTGAGGTTATGGTTACAGGTTGGACTCGATGATCTTCAAGGTCTCTTCCAACCTTGGTAATTATTCTATTCTATTCTATTCTATTCTATTCTATTCTATTCTATTCTATTCTATTCTATTCTATTCTATTCTATATCTGTAGATGTATTCCTGATAAATATAAACAGAAGTATGAAACAACAGTACAACTGCTCTCAGCATAAAAGCCAAATATGTTTGTCCGAAGAATTTCTCAGTCTATTTGTCCTGCTAAATATCAAATGTTTCTCCTTCTGCCCCTCTCTCCCTACCCCACCTCCTTTCCTTCCTGCTCACTCATGTTACTTCCTCTCCCTTCTTTATCCCCCCTACTTCCTCAAAAAAAATGTACCAGGTAAAACCTGTGACCTTTAAAAGTCAGACAGCTAGTAATATGACCTCAGTAATGAAGACATGGAAGTGTATTATTATTTACCTTTTTCTTGAGTGTCTGCTGCAAATGGAATGACTACAGATGCAGTGATAAAATGACAGCTTAAAATAAAAGTCGAACTTTTTGCAAGTAACACAAGTCTGGAAAAGTCTTTAAAATATTATAATAATTGTGATTTTATGAAATGATTTAATTACTGGTTGATAAGTTTAAGCTACTTGCAG
This sequence comes from Picus viridis, assembly GCA_033816785.1. Lineage (NCBI taxonomy): Eukaryota > Metazoa > Chordata > Aves > Piciformes > Picidae > Picus > Picus viridis. The sequence goes on from CM066606.1 coordinate 58,864,950, forward strand.
ATCACCTGCAGCCAGGTTTTTATTAAAGGACACAGAAGTGTGATTGTTTCTATGTACTCTGTCTCACTCTCTATTCATATTTAAGCTTATTTCTATGCTATTAAAATAGAGTTCACACCTTTTGAAGGTGGCAGGTTGTTTGGAAGTATGTTTTACAATTAGGAGGGAGGAGGCAGTGAGATTCAGGTTTGTTTGAAATTTATTTTTGAGAACACTTTGTCATTTCCTCTGCAGTGCTTGTAAGTTGTTTTATTTATTAAGGCACTGTTAACACACAGAAATAAAAAGTCAGAATTTAAAAAACGTGACTTTACCTATAGCATTTTGTACAGGTTGTGTTCATTGGTTTATACACCTAGAATGGGAGTGGGACTTTGTCATTAGACCACATTCATTATATGGTTAAATTTATGCTGCATTGGGCAAGTGCAGTTGAGAGTTTACTGAGATGTTTCATTTTACATTTTAATTTTATGTTTTACATGCATTTGATACATGAATAACAAAGATGAATGTATACAGTGTTAAGTTCTGTTCAAATTACAGTAACAAGTCACTTGGAATTTAATTATGTAAGACAAAGCATTCCGTGGAATGTAATTTTACATACACAGAGGATGTAAATTTTAAATTTGAGGTTCAGCATTGATGCTGAGATGTGGGCTAAGCTATTGTGGTAATGGAATTTTCAATCCACCACAGCTGTATTTGTTGAATTTTTTACTTTAACGAGGTGTTTAGTCAATAATGCTTCAAATACACGTTCTTTGTGCTAGAAGCCACTATTAGCTTCATGTTATCGAAAGAAAAGGTTTTAATATGCCATTACTTTTTGTCTGTATTTGGAAAGCATCAATGCTTTGAATGGATACATGACATTTGTTTGCTACTTGTATGTGAGGAACTACAGTTGGAGGTTAGCAATGTGAAAATAAAGGCACATAAATTCCAGTAACAGGCCACATTAGTAATATATGCAGGAGATAATCTCTAGCAGTGATCAGTGATAGAAGCTTCAGGGAAAAAAGTTGTGAGAAGCTTCGGATTAACTCCAGAAAAAAAAATAGTTTAAATACAGCCATATCTTAATGTCTTGGGGTAAAAATATCAGTTTTCCATAGCAAATTAAAATCCCTACTGTTACCAGTAACCCTTAATATTCTGATGCAGGCATATTTCTGATTTTTCACTTTGAAACTAAATTAATGTAACCTGTGTTCTAGTAAGTCAGATGGTAAGCTGTGCACGATTGTCTGAAGTGGAAGCATTTCTTCCCCTGAAACTTGTGCCCTAAATTTCATGATGAATTTACAAATAAAAGTAAAAATAAGTGCCCAGTCTATCATACCAGTTTTATATATTGCTGTCATGTTTCCTTTTGTTGTTGTTTTGTGTAGCGTCCCTCGTTTTTCAGAAGTTTTTACAGGCCTCTGATTACTGATAACCTCTTTCTCTGAATACCCACTATTTCTGCTCTATCCTTTTTTTAGATAGGGGGACCAGAACTGAATACAGTTTTTCAGGTGAGGGCAAACCATTTCTTAATGTAATGACATTTTATTTCTGATGTTGTTTTCCATCACATTCCCCATGCATCCTGATATTTGTTTCCTTTTTGACCACCATTGCAAACCAACTAGTAAATCCTATGGGGGTGGGGGAGAATGGCTTTTGTTTGTGAATGAAGCACTGAACAGGCATGTATATGTGTCTGCTGAGGGAGTTACAAGGTAAGTAACACAAGCCACAGGGTAACCACTTGAAAGCAAAACTTACCTGGAATTTGTTTTCACAGACCTCTATATGAATAGTTGGAAATTAATCCTGACAGAAAGGGATTGGGGAAGGGAATACATTTAAAAAAAAAAAAAATTAAACCACCACTATTGATATCTCCCTTTGCCCTTCCCCCCTTACATTTTCCCCTTCTTTAAAATGGTGGTGATAGAAATAAAAGACTATAATTTCCCATTTTGGTGCACTGATGTGTTGTGTAATCCAATTTAAGACAAATGGAGTTAAAACTTTACATACTCTCTATTATTACTTCAAGATAATTATCTGAATTTTCATGAACTTTCTTTTAATAGGTTGAGAGAGCAAGAAAGAAAAGAAGCAGAAGAAGCTAGTCAAAAAGAAATAGAAGAATGGGAAAAGTCACTTTTAGCTCAAGCAGCACCTACAAGAATGGAGACAATGTGGGAGATTCCAGCTATTGGTCATTTTCTTTGTTTAGCACAACAGATTTTAAATTTACCTGAAATAGTGTTCTATGAATTGGAACGTTGTCTTCTGATGCCTCAGTGTAATGCTTTTTTATCTAAAATAATGACTTCTTTGTTGAGTCCTCCTCATCGCAGATCTACATTACATCGCAGGCCTACGCTTTCCTACAGGACTTGGGAAGCAGCACTGAGACAGAAAGTACAACACTGGTATACTGTTGTAGGGCAGACTGACAATCCTAATAGCTCTGCAGAAAAACTTGGATTGTGCCCACAGTTTTTCAAAGTCCTTGGGGAAGTTAATCCTTTGGAGGAAAGACCATTTCATGAGCTACCATTCTACCAAAAAGTATGGCTGCTAAAAGGTCTTTGTGATTTTGTGTATGAGACACAAAAGGATGTTCAGGATGCCGTGCTAGGTCAACCTATCCATGAATGCAGAGAAGTAATTCTTGGTTATGACTGCTTGGAAAATGCGTATGTTCATTTTCCACAGTTCTGTGGTGCAGATGTTCGGATTTACAAACAAAAACCTTTTCAGGCTCCTGAATTCCCATCTCCTCCCATCAAAGTTAAAAAAGTGTCACGTATTAAGCTGGAGAAAGTAAAACATGAATGCAGAAGCAATGGAGAAGTTGGTTCTGGTGGTAGAGAACAGCTGCTGCGACATTCCAAGAAGACAGAAGCAGAGAAAACTATGGACTCTGTTGTTACCTGTCCAGAAAAGAAAGCAAATTTAGGTAGCTTTAGGGTCACTGCAGAGGAGATTAACTGTGAAATCAAGACCTCAAGAGTCTGTGACTTCCGAAAAACTGGTTCCTATAAAGAGAATTTGAGGAATTTGATTAGTTCAGGAGAGATTGTGCGTGGTCATGGTAGTTCAGGAGAAATGAGGGCTGTGGAAAAGGGACAAGGTTGCGTTGAAATGACCAGAGTAAAAGCTGAGGTTAGTCCATTCAAGGAGAACACACTGAAGGCCTGCCAAATGCATATCAATGGCACTCATGATGACAACCAGAACATAATTTACCACGAAACTGCTAAAGAAACAATGCTAGAGAAATCCATGCAAATTAAGAAGAAACTAAGTAAGTTACAGGCAAAAAAGAAGAAAAAGAAAAGAAAGAAGGATATTCTAAATGAGAATTTACAGAGAAAACTTGATGACTTGCAAAGAAAGCGTGAGATTCATCTTCATCCATTCAAATCTTACAAATCTGAGATTCAGAACAAGCTGTTTATAATTAAAAAGAAAGTAAAACACAAAAAGCACAAGTCTGGTAAGTTTATGTTTCTACCTGTAGAAAAATTGGGAGGATACTGATTTTTTGTTTGTTTGTTTGTTTATTTAAATTGTTTTCATAGCTAATTTAGTCTACATTTTGTTTTGTTAAACAGGACAGTTCTACTGCATTACACTTTTCTGATGTTAGTTTTCATCTGAAAGTTTCCCATACAAAATAGGGGTTTTGACTGATTAAATTGTGATTCCTTTGCAGAATGTGTCTTCACAGAACATAATTAATTGGAAGAGTTTGTTTGTTACAAAAATATTTAGGAGAATGAATGTAACTGGTTAGCATTAGAGTGTAGCTTGAAGGGTTTTTTATCCTGTCTTATGTCATGGTAGTTGTGGAAATTTTTCTTCCCTTTCTGATGTTACCATATCCAAATTACAAAGAAACATGGAGTAATTATGTAACATGATGAATCTTAAATGATTCCTGCTAGAACTGTGCAGTCTTAGGTCACTTGCTTTGACTGCAGGCCTGTTTACATCTCTGCTTAGTCCAACAATTGCGATACAGAATTTATGCAGATGTCATTTTTATTACAGATGTGAGCAGCATCTAGTTAAGAGTTTCAGATAGGTGATGCACAGTCACACAGTGGAAATTAAGGTTATTAATAAAACTGGGATCAAGAGATAACCTTCCTTTTCTCAGTTTCCTATTAATATCTTGCATATGGTGCATGATGGCTTTTCACTTGTTCAGTTACCTTACTTACACTGACCTGTACAGCTGTTCTGTGATCTCTATTTCTTACAATAACTTTGATTTCTGAAGTGCTAAAAAGGCTTGGGTTTTGTAATATCAAGGCTAATGGTAATACCAGGGCTAATGGTGATCTGATACAGGATTATAGTGCCCTTTGTGCTTTATGCTGAGCAGTATCAGAATGTATTTTAGGACCCAAATGTGTTTCAAAAGCATACTGTAAAACAAGCTAATGTTCCATACCACTAAAAACATGGAGTTAAAGCAGTTGCTTTTTCAGTTTCAATTTGTGGGTTTACATGACTGAATAGTAAATTAATATCTAGAATGAATATTTTTCAAATTCCATATTATGTCATAAAGATTTTAACGTTTAATACAGAAAACAGTTACTGTATAATTTAATTAAGAATATCTGTAACTGTAGAGCAGTATCAGATACCATTAATCTCTGAATGTAAGTTTTGATGACATGTGTTTTCAACATCAGAGAATGCTGCAAGTATAGCATTAGTCCCTTTAATTGGCAGTATTGCTCAGGAATTGAACTCATTAGTGCAGGTAGAAATACAGAGAAGAGTAACAGAGTTTTCTGCTTCATGTACTGGTGTTGGCACAGTTTTGCAGCCCTAACTGGAGACAAGTCATGGGTCTGTTCAGTGAGAAATGTAAATTCCTCTTCTCCATTTTTGCTTTTCCTATGTCTCTAACTACTTGATCTGCTGGGTCTGATAATGTAAATTAGCCTAAGATGGCATATTGTTTCCATTCAGGTGGAGGGAATAAACTGGTCTTTTTTGTCTGCAGGTGGTGGGCATTGTCCTAGGCATGATATGGAAGATCTAGTTTCTTTTAGTACTTTCTGCCTTACCCCTAACATTATGCCCAGTGCCATGGTGAGACAGAACACCGTGTCTCTACCCAGCCCATGTGCCTACTCTGGTCACCGTGAATTTATCAGCAGCACTGGGCTTGGTATTTTTTACATTATTTTAAGCTTTCAGCATGAAGTTAGATAAATTATGCTATAGCACTGGAAATGTACTTGAATTAGACTGTAAAAGGGGTGTGTAGGCTCGTTGGATGCGGATTCAGCTATGCTGAAGTAAATCCTAGGTTACAGCAAAGATTGCAGTGCAAGGCACAGTGCAAAAGCATGGGAGTTCTGTGCCTTCTTGCTTGAAACAGGGATTGGATGAAATTCCAAACATCCACAGGGTTGAGAAAATAGGAGGATCCAGAAGCTGCTTGAAATAACTGTTGTGTGCTGGAAGCAGAGGTTGAAGTAAGTGCAAGTTAAATCCATTTTATTTCCATTGGTGTAGAAGACACCAATACAGCTCAAATCTTTAGAAGAGCTTTGACATAAATTCTATACACTATGCTTGTGCTCTGAAAGATTCATAGTAGTTTACCTGCTTAAGGTCATAGAGTACCATTTTATTTTTGTATTTTTATCTCTGAAATACTATGCTATGCTATGAAGCACTGCTTGAATGTGAAGAAATTAGTTTAACAGCCTGACAGCAATTTTGTAGTGTCTGTCTTGGAAGTGTAATCTTCATCTTTGTCTTCAGTGCTGTAAAGGATTTTTGTTGTGTTGTGTGGACTCTGGATCTGGAACAGCTCCTTTCAAAGCATTAAATAAGGTATTTCACAAAGTCATAATAATGTACTAAATGGACACTGTTAGTATCTTCAAAAACACCACTGAGGTGCTACTGTGTTTAGTTACATTGTTCTGTAAAAATAGGACTAGAAGAGATTTGAAATATTATTTATTTATCCCCCTTCTTCACCCTCAAATAGTAAGGTTAACCTTAGATAACTTCTGTATCAGTTGCATCTAATCTCCCTAGTGGTTTTGTTTTGTTTGTTTGTTTGTTTTACGCTCATAACTAGTGTCACAGGCCCTCTGAGATTTTTTGTGTGCTGAAATAACTTATTTTGTCTATGTAGAACTCTTTTTAAGTGGTTAATGTGTGATATCTAGTAGAAGGTGTGGCGATTGAGTAGTGGGAAGCAAGCAGGATGTGTTGAATTGGAATAAGTGTCCTGAAGATACAATAATTATAAGTGTTTTGTTAGAATTTTTTTTCATTATTTCTTAGAAGTGTTTTTCTAACTCTGATTGCTTTCACTCATCGTTTAAATACTTTGAGTATGCTCCGAGAGGTACAGCATACTGTGATTAAAAGTGTGTCTGAATGCTGTCAGAATCATTATTTCATCTGCTGAAGTAAATCAAGGCATTTTAAGTAGTCTCTTTGCCTATGATTATGGGCAAAGGAATACAGAATTATTCTGAGTTCTAGCAGACCTTAGTGGAGTGGTTTGAGAAGTTGCCAGGAAGCTAATTGCTTGTTCAACCTTCTGGTGATTTTACCCTCCAGACAATCTATCCCCTGGCAGTTGAAGCTGAGTGAGTGCCCTTTGATGGCATAGCTGAAATGTTTGTGTAGTTACGTTGCATGCAACTTGGCCACTAGCAGTTAGCTGATAGAGGCTGACACCCCTTAACATTGCTGTTGTTCTTGCTCAATGTGTCAGTTTATGATTTGAGAATCTGAACTATCAGATCTAAATAGATTTTTGCTGTGAAAATACGATCACTGGTTATTTTTATCCAAAGATTTTTCCACTTAAAGTTAAGTGAATTGGAATATTCTTGGTCCCTAAAGTCAATTTGGAAACTGATCACAGGTGTAGTTGTATTGACTGAGAAGTACTAAATAGAAGTTTTTCTTTATCATAATTGTTGTGTTTTTTTTTTTTCCCTTGAGAAGCTATTAGAGACATTTTCTTTTTAAAAAAAAACTTGGGAAATGAGAAATATTATTTTTAGAAAACCATAGATAGTATTTTTTAAAGAGCAATTGTCAGTACTATTGTTGTAACTGCTACCGAATTTCAATTTGATATTTCATGAGGATGTTATTAAGGTAGAAGATGAGTTGACCGAAGGTAGTTTGATGCATATATTAATTCTTAACCATTGTATATCCCATTTGTAGTGTTTTGGTATGTGATATGTGCCTGCACCATGGGATGTTTGGTGTGAATGGTCACAAAGTGGGAAAGAGACTGTGGTAGTGCTCTGTACTGATATATTCTTATATGTCAGATGTCAGCCTGGGAATTGTGTAAGTCTTACGGTGTCCTTTATGATAACCCTTATGTTATACTCTTGTGCTCTGTTAATTTTTGTTTTATTATTCTTGTTCTCTGTGTTACCCCATATCTTCCCAACTGTATGCTTTTCAGATGCTGCTGAAAAGGAAGAAATACTTACTTTCTTCTTAAAATGTTTTCCCTCTTTTTTGGAAGTACTGGAGAAAAGCGAGTATACTTCTGTTAACTCTTCTAATTTTTCAAGTACACTGTATCATATGGCATCTGATGCTTAAAATACCCTGGAAAGTGTGTGCTGGAAAATACATTGCAAAATTTTAATTTTAATCATACTCAGATCTTTCTTTTAGTAAAGAATCAGGGCAGTCCAGCTGCCTCATTTTTTTCATCCTTTCGTGGTCTTGCCAGATAACATTCTTCTACAAGGCTGTATCAAGGAACCACCATATGACCAAACTTGGTTTTGAGCTGATTTATCAAGAAAGTTTATATTAGATGCCTGCTTTATTTCTTTAAATTGACAGCACTGTTCTCAGAGTTAGCAATTAGGTTTTCACTGTATCTGGACTCTTAAAATATATGTTAAAAAAAAATTACTTTTTTGTCTGCCATCAAAATGCTCGAGTTATTGTCTAATAAACATGCTTCTCTTTAATTGCTAGTTCTGTGATCTGAAACCTGAGTGCTTACTTTTGGTAATTGAGAACTCTATGAATTTTGGTATGCAGTTAGTATGCAGAGTTTCAAATACTGATTGATATATTGATTTTTATGTGGTTTGAGTTTACGTGGAGTTTCAAATCCGTATCTTTCAAACCCTTTCTCATAAGTGTTTTATTTCCAATTCAGGTAGAATATTCAGGAAACTCACAGTGTAATCAACTGAAAATACAAATGCCTAGGCATCTATGAGTAGGTATATATATACAATACATATGCATTTGCACACACAAGCAAGCACCTATAATGAAAAAATTAAAAGCATTTCCTGCCAGTATTTTAACTAATATAAAATCTGTCTGTGTTTATGTTATTACCAGGTGCCTGTAATTATTCTGTTTGACAACAAATACCAATTCCTCATATTTTATGAGATTTAAAAAAAAATGTTAATTATAAAAGAAAAAATTACTGCTTAGGACTCCCAAATTTGAGCAAAGATGTGGTCTTAGAAGCGTGGGTTTTGGCCTGAATGAACAGGTCAGAAGTGAGCTTGTCTAAATTAGCCATGTGAATGTAGAAACAGTCATATGGGAAACTTAATTATCTTGCATATATGGCTTGGTAACATTACTGCTTGATTGGAGAAGTATACATGACGTGTGAACCCGGACACTATAGGCAGTAGAACACTTGGCTTACCTTCAAGGAAGTTTTTTATTACTTCCATGTTCTCCTGTAGTGCGGTTGGATGAGAAAGGCATTATAGAAAGGTGTTTGCTTTCTTTTAAAATGTCAAGTTTTGCTACAGACAGAAGAAACAGATCACAAATCTGATTTCAGTAACTTGTTAATTCAAGGATTTCTAGATATTGCTTGTACTTTGAGGGTGGTTTTTACTATAAGATCCTGTCATCTCAGGCCCTAATGTGTGGTTCATTTTACAGTGTCAGAGAACAAATCTTACAGGTAAGATGCTGTATTTATTCATTTTGTGGTGTAAGTTCTGGGTTTTCCTCCTCTTAGAACAATGATCTAAGTGTCTCTTTTACAACTTAAGTTTGTACATGGTGTATTTTGAGTAATATCATGGGGTTGTTCTTTCTATTTATTTATTTATTTGGTTGGTTGGTTGTTTTTCTTATCTCCAAAAACACTGCCCTTTAGAGATGTGTGTTTAATAATTGCTTTTGCTGAGTCTCATTCAATTTGTCAGCCATCTATTAGTTACAACTTAACTTTCAAGTCTGTATGTAATTTGGGTTTATTAATGAAGTACAGCAAACATCATTATGAAGCTTTTCTCTTTTAAGGAAAAAATCCGTATCTAAAAAAGCAATCACAAAGAAGAGGAAAAGTGTTACAAAGTCTACCATACCAGAATTTCAGGTAAATTATTTTGAATTTTGTTTCAAGCACTTGCAGTCTGAATGTCTGTAAAATAACCCCTTTAGTTTCTGACAGAGACTTTGGAAATCTTATTCAAAGATTAATTTTCTTCTTCTAGTTCAAAAGGATTAATCTGATAGGATTTTTTTAGAAGTGCATTTCATGTTTTCTTCATAGAGAATGTTTTAACATTTTTTTAATTATGTGCAGCTTGCACACTGTTTCATACTATATTTTAACATCCCAGATAAATCTGCTACAGGTCAATATGTGTAAAAACTATTGTTTGTTGTTCATGGAACTATTAAGGTAGATAAAATTTTCTGGTATAAAAGTATAAGATATGCACGGTGATCATGGAATTGAAATCTAGCGTGATTTACTGAAGGACTTGCAAAACACGTGTAGCCTCTGTGCTTACCTTATTTACAACTGTTGTTACACGTTACCTGCATGTGGCCCTTAGACCCAAAAGCCCTAAGAGTACTAGTTATGATAATGTTGGTATATGGCACTGTCATAGAAGTACTTCTAAGTCAAACTGTGTCTGTGCCTGCTTGCTCCCTTTTTTTTTTCTTTTCCTCCTCAGAAACCAATCGTGCTATTTGGAGCAACAGACACATGCTATGTCTGTTTTGTAAAATCCTTACCCTGAATCAATTTATTCCTAATGATGATGTGTTTCAGGTGAACCAAGTAGAATTTCTGGTGATACAAATGATTACTAACAGTCAGTATTGAGAAAATACTGCTATTTAAATATATATTGACTTTTGTCTGTATTCCAGTGGTAGTGGCTAAAATGTTTCTTAGCAGCCTCGAAAATTACGTATGGTGTTTTCCCAGCACACTACCTGCATGCCACACACTTAAGTTAAAAATTTTTACACTATTAAGCTACTGCATTTTGGTATTCTGTTTAGCAGACTATCTAAAACTTAACATTTACATATCCAATATAAAATGTACATTTACATATCTAAGTGTAAAAATTAACATTATTAAGTTTACTTATGTGAAATATAAATTGAAATGTAATAAAATGATGCTGGATCTTTTGATCAAAGATAGGCTTTATATGTGTTCTAGGTAAAGCTGGCCACAAAGGTGACCAGAGGGCTGGAGCACCTGTCCTGTGAAGATAGGCTGAAAGAATTGGGGCTGTTCAGCCTGGGGAGAAGGCTTCAGGGAGACCTTTTAACTGCATTTCAGTATCTGAAAGGGACCTGCAGGAAGGCTGGGGAAGGACTGTTTAGAAGGGCTTCTAGTGGTAGGATGAGAGCAATGGTTCTAAGCTGGAGCAGGGTAGATTGAGGTTGGAGATAACAGTATTCTCTACTCGCATTGTACAGAACTTCTTTAAGTAGGTTGTAAAGGGATGTGGTTGAGTCTCCTGGAGACACAGCTGATGTGGCCCTGTGCAGCCTGATATATTTGAAGGAGTCCCTGCTTATTGCAGGGGCTTAGACAAGATGACCTTTTGGGGTCCAATCCAACTGAATGCAATCTTTGAATCTATGAATTAGTATGAGCAATTTAATCTTATTAAGAAACTTTTAAACAATACTGTAGAAGTATTTGCAAATGTTAAAACATTTATATTGGGAATACTACTAGGATTTGTAGAGCCTGTAAATGTATACTTCAAGATACTGTGCTCCACTTTTATAGACAGCCAGACAGCTTGAGTGTATACAGACCCTATGAGGTATGCCAGGGAGGGCATAACCATATGAATATTGCTATTCATATATAAATACCAATTTTTTTTTTGAAAGAAAGTAATTGTGATAAGGCAGTTTATTTTCATTAGATCCTGTTCAGAGTGATAGCTCTTTTACCTAAAAATTGTAACATGATATTAAGATGAGAACATTAGTAATAACAAATCTTTTAATGTATCTGGTGACCCAGATCATATATTAAAATAAACCATTAAAAAATTTAGAAATCATTCTACTTTTCAATCCTAACATTTATAATACCATATTTAAATCACCTTTTGAGCAAAGCACAGAATCACAAAATATACTGCACATGTTTCTACTCACTGTCATAGCTTGAATATCATGGACAAAGCAATGAAGGCATAGGTCTGTGAACATCACTCCTTCGTTGTATGTGATTTCACATCTTATATTAATGTCTTGTCTGAAGATTGCTTTAAAGAAACCAAACACAGTATAGCCAACCAACCAAGCAAACAAAAATACCCCCAAAGTAGATGCCAATTAAATTATCTTTACCAAATGACACAAAACTTTGTCCTGTTTGTAATACTTCAAAATTTATTATTGTGTTTACAGCTTCATAGATCATGTGCTAATTGACTGTTGAGTATTACCTTCTAAAAGAAATTCTGTTTTCCAAGCTTATCATTACTGTTGCTCATTAATGTGTTAAAGAAATTATAGTAATTATATTGCTCTATAGAGGAGACACTAAGGTGTTTTTTTGGGGTTTCTTTTCCAGTTACAAAATACATTTAGCTTTGAAAAAAAGTCCTTTGTCTCTGTTTCTCCTCCTTTCCCCTCATATATATATATATATATATATGCATGTAGCTATATAGAACTTACATGTACTATGTAAGGTAAAAAGCAGCGTATTTTAAGGAACTGAGCTAACTTTAGCTTTTCTGTTTAACCTTTTCTTAATAGTTTCATTTTTTTAAGATAGGGTCTATCGGCAATGAAAGAGCAGGTTCACAGGAAATGAAAGTAGAAATTACAATCATTATATATAACCTGAAGTTAAGCACGAGCCCCTGCTGTTATGCTAGAGCAATGGTTCACGTTAAGGGGGCAAGGAGAGAGCATCAGTGACCTGGGGGAGTATACTGGATTTGTATTCATGAATAGATCCACATATCACATTTGTTTTTATAATGACATAGTTCATCTGTAAGTTCTGGAAAACAGATCACAGGAGAGTCCCAAGTAAGAATATGTCTTGGTCATTCTGTCTTTTCTTGCAAGAATCAGGGGAGATTTCCTGTCTTCTGTCCTTAAATTTCTAGAAGTCAGCGAGAGATTACTGAGATTCGCAATTGTATCCTAACAGGAAAGTGGGACACAAGAATTTTGAAAATTTGGCTGGGATACTGAGTATCTGAAGCTTCCATTATATTCAGTTGAATAATGGGATGCTTATTGTCTGTGAAAATTATGCCTATATATAACAAGCACTGTGTCTGATGTGAAAGTATCTGTGGTGTCATTATCATGTACTTAACTAAGTACATGAACATTAATGAAAATATTTACAGCATGAATATTTAAAACACCATGTGGAGTTCTAGAGAACAGTGACTAATTTTTCACTGCCTTTGATAAGTCATAAAGGAAACACTTTTTCTCTTCAGATTCTTACTCTCATGATAAATGATGGTAAGACATGTCCTTAACAGCAGTATGTGAAACTACCAGTGAGCTATTGAAATGAGACAGTAATTAGATTGTAGTATTAACACTGTTATTTTTTTCCCCCTTCATGTTAACTTACCTGTTAAAACATACAAAATAACATAGAAAGACAGTGTTTGCAGAAAATAGAATTGCTAAGCTCAGGCAATTAACAACCATGAGCCTGGAAAACTGAAACATACAATATTCTCGTTATGAGAAATGGCTAGATTTCATATTGTGAATGAAGAAATACTAAATTATTTTTTAACCTTTTAAAAGTGGTTTTCAATGAAGTATTGGAATATTTGGAATACTAAACTCATTTTGACAGTAAATCCTCTGTGCTAAGTTGCTGTTGCCTTCCTTGTTTTACCAATGGGTAACTGACACACAGATATTAGCATCAAACGTGCACCTCTTCTGATGAAAATTGTGACCTAAGATATTTGATTACTTGTCCCTTTCACCTCCAGCCTCAAGACAATTAAACATTATATTGAAGGTTTTCCCATTGGTGTAATTTGGACTGATACATGCTAACAGTTTTGCAAACTGGACTCTTGTGTTTCAAATAACTGTCCTGAAAATGGGAAACAGGACTTAGACCAAGGAGAAGTTCAGCTGCATGAATTGTCTAATGATATGTAGGAACTTTTCATAGCAGAGTCAGAGTTCGTATTTCCAGGATAGCATTCAACTAAGAACAGTGAAATCATTCTCCTCTTTGCAAACTCTTTCAGAAGTGAGTTCCTAGACAGAAAGTCACCTACTTCTAGGAAATGAAGACTGTATAGTGTTTGGTTCATAGTTCTGCTTAATCTAAAACTACCTAAAACTGCCACAATAGTCTGCTGAATTAAATGTATCATATAGGAGAAAATAAAATACAGTGGTAACATTTAAAAACTGAATTGTCAGGTATGTAGTCAAAGGTGTGGATTGTAATTGCATAGGGAAAGTCTTTATCCATGCTTTATTGACCTTTGTTAAGGGCTTGAAGTAACAAACTTGGACTTTTTTGTGTCACAATACATAGATAATATGTCTTTGCAGGTAAGTTGGGAAAAGAAAAGCCAGTATTTGGCTTTCAGTTCCCATCGTGTATACTTGGAACATAAGTGCAGGACAGACATGCAAATTGAATCTAGTAAGAGTTACACATAGTAATGCTATTTTCTGAATTAAGAGGCAGCCTTTTGCAAATGGATTTTTACATACATTGTCTACAGCAAAACAGTGCCAACTTTCATATTAATTTGCTGTTTTAAACCTGATACATATGAACACTATGAATTTCAGTTTGACTCATTCCATCTCCCCAGTGCTCTCAGATGTACACAAATGCTATGAAAATAATGGCACGTATGTTAGAGGTTTCTGATATGTATGTATCTTGATTAAAATGTCACTTCTGTGTTTTAATAGTGAAACAAGGGTGTTATAGTATGAAGTTGGTTGCAAATCTAAAATTTAATGTGTAATTGAAATGAAATAAAATGCTGTGTAATTGAATAAAATAATGCTTAATTGAAATAAAATGTTATGATTTACTGATATGGGGAAAAAATAGCAATTATATGATAAAGCATTTTTGTGGTTTCTTTGTTGTTTTGGGTTATGTGGGGTTTTTGTTGTTTTTTTTTTTTTTTTTTTTTCCCCTGTTTGGACTTGATTTTTCTTAAATTAGTTCATTATGTTCTCAGTAGTAATAAAAACTTTTCAACCAAAGATGTTCAGAAAGAAGCAAGTCTTAACATATGCAAACCTCAAAGAGCCTCACATCTTAGCAATTTCCAGCTCGTTAAGTCTTTAATTGCACTAATTTAAGGTAAGCCGCAACATACAGATTACTTCTGTTTGATGATTTTTTTTTCAACTAATAGCATAAATATTCTGAAAGGTAAAAGGTAAAAAGCTATTTTCTAAAGACAGGAAGAAGGTTATGATACTTTTTAAAAATCATAGATAGATTTGACATTTTTTCTTTTATGAATACTCTAGTAGTAACAAGTGTCCTAAGATTTTAACCACAGCATAGTCCAAAGTTAATATGCTTCAATTCACTAGGGAGTTGTTTGGTACTCAAACTTTTTCCAACCCATTGCTGTACTTGGGACAAATGTGGTAGCTGCCATTCACAGAACTGTTAATTCCTACATTTTGAAATGGAAGCTTACAGGCAGAGATATGGTTAATATCTGAAGAGTGAAGTATTTTCTTCCTTTTAAAAAGTCCTGGGTTTTTTACATTTAAAAATACTGTAAGAAAACAAAAATCAAGTGGACACAGTATATATTAGCATGTGCTTTTTAGATTTTACTTTTTATTGTACATTATAAAAGTCCCACATTACCAAGTATTTGTGTTCATTTGTTTTTTAGCTTATTTGCACTAATCTTGATGAACTCAGGGAATTAATCACAAAGATTGAGAATGAACTCAAAGATCTGGAGGACATTAAAAAAAAATCGGTATGTGACTTTTAAAGCTTTCTCTTCTTTGAGTATAAAGTGGTGCCAGTTGTTTACTGAGGCCTGTCAACTGAACATTGTATGCCTGTTCAGTAACTGCATGAAGCCTTATATCCTGGAGAATGTAATCTTAGTCTTTCCTGTATATAGTGCTCTGTTCACAATGGTTTTATGTTGAGTAAATTCAATAACTGATTAACACTTTTCACTGCCAAAATGAAGTATGGATAGTGGTGATAGCTTGGAAAGGGTAGTTCATTTCTATTAAACATGTTACCATTCTTCCTGAGGACAAAATCTTACCCAACAAGCTATTACAGGACAGAGTTCTCACATCTGCTTGGACATTGCTGATCACATCTTGTAAAGTGACTCTTACATTGTCTCATTTTGTTTGCAAGTAAGCTATTAAAATCGGTTTTGTTTAATTTTTATTCAAATAAGTTATACAGTAAAACGTGCTATCTGGATTTTGATGCCAGGTGGAGATACAAATTTTACAAATGTACAATGGATAACTCGGTCTGTGCAGCTGAAAATCACAAAAGACAAGAGAATACAACATGTTTGCTTGGGGTTTTGTAGGAGGCAGTGGTTCTCATCAAGATAGTGCATAGTTAAATTCATGAATAGCACACGTTTAAATGACCCTCTGTAGCCAGCTCCTTTTCATTACACTTTCATTTATTAGACCTTTGGTTGGCATTCCTGTAAGCAATAGTAGTTTAAAATGTGGCTTTTTGTATATGTTAGAAATAATGCTGCTGATGTCTGCAAATGTCTTTAGCCTCATACAGAAACAAATTATTCAAATAGGAGTGAGACACATGGCAGATGAGAGAGAATATAAATCACAGAATTGTCAGGGTTTGAAGGGACCTCAAGGACCATCTAGTTCCAACCGCTCTGCCATGGACTGGGACACCTCACACTAGATCAGGTTGCTCAGAGCTACATCCAGCCTGGTCTTAAAACCTCCAGGGATGGGGTTTCTAACACCTTTCTGGGCAACCTATTCCAGTGTCTCACCACCCTCATGGTGAAGAACTTCTTCCTAATGTCTAAGTCTCCCTCCACTAGCTTGGATCCATTTTCCCATGTCCTGTCACTATCTTACACCCTAAAAAGTCCCTCACCAGCTTTTTATGCATCAGTATGAATGCGCTAGAGAAATTTCAGTGCAGACACAGCATAATAGTTGTTAAAATGTCCAAAGGAATAAAAACAGACATAAGTCAATTATTTGGTAGCTGCTAAATTGCAAATAGGTTTTATTATAAGATTGTCAAGAAGTTGTCAAGAAAGGCTATGTCAACAATGGACGAAAGAGGGAAAAAAATCAGAGTAAACATCAGCATATCAATGATCTTAGTATAGGTGAGACAGTCTGCTAGTAAAACCATGTCAACAAGACTTCTTCAAGGGTAGACAAATGCTAAATATGTCATAATTGCTCTTTGAACTGAAATCTGATAATGTCATTATGTAATTAAGTTGCATGACTTCAGCAGGAATACTATGTTTAGTTCTGGTCACACCGTCTTAAAAAAGCCCCAACACTTAACTTCAGGGGAGTTAAGATACAACTCATTCAGCACTCAGAAGCTGTGAGGTAAGGGCAACCTTTCTGTATGCTTATTTAGATTTATCAGATCATGATTCTGGGTCTCTGAATGCTTGTGGTGTTAGATATTTCATTCAGAGAAATAAGGCTAGGATTAATAGCTGAAGAAGTGATGATAAGGAAACAGTACAGTGAATATTTCTTTTAAAGAAATAATTTCCAGGCAAAATTCATATTTTCTTTTAAAAATACAAATAGAAAGATGTTAAATTAGATGAATAGTCAGTAACTTGATTTTCCAAAATGAAGTTTGCTTTTACAAAGGAAGACGTTAGAAGTTGTTAGAGGAAATGCAGGGTTTCATTCTTCAGCTCTGATCCAAATGGCAGTGGAATTTTCAGAGGCATCTAGAACAGATTTTTGTCAGCTCTTCTGAAATGCCTAGTCTATTAAGTAAAAAAAAGTTCTAATTTGATGATAGAAATTTGACCTAATATGAAAGACTGTTTAAATGATGGTATTTATTTTGATATTGTTCATAAACTTCTTTTATGTTTTGACCTGAAGATGGTGGTATTCTTACTACTTCATTGTAACGTCATTGATTTTTGTTTGCAGTAGTGACTGATTTTATTATTTTTGTATGAAATTGTTGATTAAGCTGTTCTGAAGAAGATCAGTTTTACGTATTTGACCATTACATAGCATAGCAGGACATAAGTATTTTTTTTAAATTTGTTTTGTTTTGGGGTTGGGTTTTTGTTGTTGTTGTTTGGGGTTTTTTTTGGTGTGGTGTAAAAATGACAGGAATGAAGACAATTGTAGCAAATAGTGAACCTCTGGCTTTTTTACAGGTACCATTTTGTGAGCTGACTTTGCAGTAAGTGTGTCTAATGTTTTGACAAGGGCAGTTAATTCTAGGACATACCCTGATTATGTTAAAGTGTAGATTGTCTTGGAGAGAAGACAAACATCATTTACTGAAATGCAAGATTTTGTTTTGGTAGCACGATAGGATTTGCATAATGTCCTGCAAGTCTGATTGGTAAGTGCATAGTTGTCTGGGAAATGTAAAAGGACACTGGAGCCCAAGATTGCCACAGTTGAGTTCAGAAGGTTAAAATGGATAAGGGGCAGTGCCTTCCTCCAAAGGAGACTAGACTCTCCTTGCAGAAAAAGTCAAACATATGAAGAGAAGGAGAGTTACTTAGTCAAAGGACACTAGCCAAGTTTGTGATTAATTAGGATGTGTAAAGAGTTTTCGGTTATATATGTTTTCATCTGTATTACTATATTAACATAGATCAATGTGCAAAAAACCCCTGTTACAGTCTTAAAAAATCTGTGTTTGCACACACATTCACAGGTTTAAACTGGAGATAAAGAGGTTCTTATTCCAATAAATATGTAGGACAGAAGAATTATTTTATACCTGCTTGAAATCTTGCAGCTGAAATAATTTCATCTTTTTCCATTCGTTGTCCCCAAAACTATAGTCACTTCCCTGCACCTTTTAAAATTCACTTTAGATCACATACCTTTCTACAGTTACAAATGTGAAAATGTGTATACTGCATCAAAGATATGAATGTGTACTTATACATTTAATCTGGAACATTTTTGTCATAGATATAGTACTGTATATTCAGAACATTTCACAGTCCTTAGCTAGTGTTTCATTTTGGAAAAATTACTGAAGGGATTCCTATCAGCATAGAGTTACAACAAACTGTCTGCTTTTAAGATGTTTAGCTGAAGAATAGAGAAATACTTGTATACCAAGAGTTAAGAAGATGCAAAATACAATATATAATACAGAATATAAAAAGGTGTTAAGTCCACAATAGCTGAAAAGATACACACCTTTTCTTTCTTTCTTCTTTCCCTTTCCCTTCTCCTTTTCCCTCTCCCCTTCTCCTTTTCCCTCTCCCCTTCTCTCTTTTCCCTCTCCCCTCCTCTCTTTTCCCTCTCCCCTCCTCTCTTTTCCCTCTCCCCTCCTCTCTTTTCCCTCTCCCCTCCTCTCTTTTCCCTCTCCCCTCCTCTCTTTTCCCTCTCCCCTCCTCTCTTTTCCCTCTCCCCTCCTCTCTTTTCCCTCTCCCCTCCTCTCTTTTCCCTCTCCCCTCCTCTCTTTTCCCTCTCCCCTCCTCTCTTTTCCCTCTCCCCTCCTCTCTTTTCCCTCTCCCCTCCTCTCTTTTCCCTCTCCCCTCCTCTCTTTTCCCTCTCCCCTCCTCTCTTTTCCCTCTCCCCTCCTCTCTTTTCCCTCTCCCCTCCTCTCTTTTCCCTCTCCCCTCCTCTCTTTTCCCTCTCCCCTCCTCTCTTTCCCCTCTCCCCTCCTCTCTTTCCCCTCTCCCCTCCTCTCTTTCCCCTCTCCCCTCCTCTCTTTCCCCCTCCCCTCCTCTCTTTCCCCTCTCCCCTCCTCTCTTTCCCCTCTCCCCTCCTCTCTTTCCCCCTCTCCCCTCCTCCCTTCCCCCTCTCCCCCCTCCTCCCTTTCCCCTCTCCCCTCCTCCCTTTCCCCTCTCCCCTCCTCCCTTTCCCCTCTCCCCTCCTCCCTTTCCCCTCTCCCCTCCTCCCTTTCCCCTCTCCCCTCCTCCCTTTCCCCTCTCCCCTCCTCCCTTTCCCTCTCCCCTCCTCCCTTTCCCCTCTCCCCTCCTCCCTTTCCCTCTCTCCCCTCCTCCCTTTCCCCTCTCCCCTCCTCCCTTTCCCCTCTCCCCTCCTCCCTTTCCCCTCTCCCCTCCTCCCTTTCCCCTCTCCCCTCCCTCCCTTTCCCCTCTCCCCCCTCCTCCCCTTTCCCCTCTCCCCTCCTCCCTTCCCCCTTTCCCCCTCCCCTCCCTCCCCCCTCTCCCCTCCTCCCTTTCCCCTCTCCCCTCCTCCCTTTCCCCTCTCCCCTCCTCCCTTTCCCCTCTCCCCTCCTCCCTTTCCCCTCTCCCCTCCTCCCTTTCCCTTTCCCCCTTTTTTTTTTTCAGAAATAATTTCTTAATGCATTGCAGAAGAATAAGTTAGTTAATATCTGGAAGTTCATCTAATAAGACGTATGACTGTTCAGTGCTGGCTCTTCATTGTTCCAAGTTAGGTTCCAAGATCATGTTGATGATAAACTTTCTCCTGTGTTTTTGTGGGTTATTTTTGTATTTATGATAAATGTATAGATTATTCAATGCAATAATGATCATGCAGTAATTTTGCCTAAAGAAAATTAGACATACAACTAAGTGTCTGAATGAAAAATAATTCCATAGCAATGAAATAGTGCATGAGATAAAGACAAGTGGCAGCAAAAATATATCTCTTTTCCATTTTACATCATCTGTTTGCAATGTTTAATAAACAGCATAGGACACCATTTTAGAATATAGCTTGATATGATCAAATACCTAGGTCATAGATGTGCAAGCTATAGGCTTAAAAAAAAAAAGTTTTGAGGCCTAGTACAAGATACCTCTTCATTAGTTGCTGTTAAATGCTCAAAGATAAAATGGATTAAATACATGATTTACTCAAGTCATTCTTCCTGTCTTCAAAAAACAGTGGGTAGCTGTTGAATGATGTTGCTGAACGTAAATTACAAGGTACTGAGTTTCAGGAACTTAAACAACTCTAAGCATTTTCAAAATACAATGACTTTCAATTATAGATGAGTTTGTATAGTATGAATACATAATCCTATCATGCATTCTTATTCAGTCAAAACTGCCATTGAAGTAAATGTCTGAAATACAGGTATTTGGCCCATGAATTGGTTAATAAGAACATTCTATATCAATCCATTCTGAATTGAAAAAGTATTGATTTTTCTTTCAGGTATCTGATGTCCAAAGCAGCTGCAGATCACCAACTCCCTCTCTGTGTGACATCACTAGAAAACACTAGACTGGTGATGTCACACAAACCACAGAACCCCGCTGCAGAATGGAGCAGGCCTATTAAGGGTAAGGTAAGTTTTCTCCTTCCAGCACCACCCCTTTTCAACAATATTGCATTGTTTTATAAGATTTCTAATTTTCTTTATTTTATGTCCCTGGGATATAAAGTAAAGATTAAAGAAAATTTTATAAAACTGCATAATATTGTGGTTGTGTGTGTGTTTTTATTTAAAAACAAAACAAAACCTCCCCTATGAAGTTCAATCCTTACCCCATATATCCATATCCTGGCTCCAGTCTGCTTTGGGGTTCCATCATGAGTATGCCAGAATAGTGTATGTTGGGGCATCACGGAGAGTGGAGTTAGCATTTCCTGGCTGCTCTGGATGTCAGAAACCTTAATTTAAAAGGTAAGGTTTTTTTTCTGAGAATGTGCTGAATGTCTCTCTGTGTTTATATAAAAACATTCAGCATATATCTAAAATGTATTTTTATTGTATTTGCTTTTTAAAAATTTACTAATTGCTTAACACAGCTGAAAGTCACATTTTATACTTGTCGCCTCTTGAGGTATTTTTTCTCTTGTTCTGTTATTACCTTACATTGTTCCCAAAATTAAATAGCGTTTTGTGTGTCACTACCTACAACAAGATCATAAGTAAGTTCTGTTTAGTATGTTATCAGTAATTTGGGTGAGAGGATGAAGTGCTCCCTCAGTACGTTTGCAGACAACACAAAGTTGGGTGGGAGTGTTGATCTGCTTGAGGGCAGGAAGGTTCTACAGAGAAACCTGAGCAGGCTGGATAGATGGGCCAAGGCCAGTTGTTTTAGGTTCAAAAAATCCCATGCAATGCTATAGGCTCGGGGAAGAGTGGCTGGAAAGCTGCACAAAAGAAAGTGGTCTGGGGATTGGCCTGAATGTGAGCCAGCAGTGTGCCTAGTTGCCAAGAAGACCAACAGCATCCTGGCCTGGATCAGGAACAGTGTGGCCAGGAAGAGTAGGGAAGAGATTATTCCCCAGTACTTGAAGCTGGTGAGGCTGCACCTTGAGTACTGTGTTCAGTTTTGGGCCCCTCACTGCAACAAAGACATTGAGGTGCTGGAGCACTTCCAAAGGGCAGCAACACTAGTGAAGGGTCTAGAGTCTTGGGAGGAGTGGGAGAGGGGACTGAGAGGGGGAAGAGGAGAAGAGGAGGCTGAGAGGGGACCTCATCACTCTCCAACTCCCTGAAAGGAGGTTGTAGTGAGATGTCAGTCTCTTGCCCGGTATCAAGTGATAGGACAAGAGGAAATGGCCTCAAGTTGTACCAGAGGAGGCACAGGTTGGACACTAGGAAAAACTTTTTCTTCAAAAGGATTGTCAAACATTTGAACAGGCTGCCCAGGGAAGTGATTGAATCATCATCCTTGGAGATATTTAAAAGACATGTATACATAGTGCTTAAGGACATGATTTAGTGATGGACTTAGCAGTGTAAGGTTAATGGTTGGTCTTCATGATTCTGAGAGACTCTTCCAACCTAAATGATTCTGCGGCTCTAGAAGTCAGAGGTACAGAAGCAGTAGGACTGGGAATGTGAATTACAGACTACATAAGAACATAACTTCCAACCCCTGACAGATTGTGAACTTAGTACACGCCAAGGTACTGGACATTTGTATTTAAATAATGAGTTAGAAATGCAGGCTCTAATCAAACTTGGAATTAGCTCTGTAAAAGCAAAGGGGAAGACATCTTTTTTTCACACCTCTATTACAAGCAAGCTCTTCAGTCATAAATAATAGTATTTTCTCTGAGGTACGGTCTTGGTTTGATGTAGTTGGATAATTTTTGTACATATCTACTAATAAAATTTTGCTGGATTTCATAAACACCAAAAGGCATAAACACATCCAGATCTCCTTTTCTACAGACCCATTGTTGACAAGCCTGCAATTGCTATTCCTTTGTACTAATACTGTCTTTCCACTAAACCACTCCTCATGGAATTTCCTGGACATCTGTATTTTGATTGCTTTGAGTGGTGGAACACTTACGACTATTCTGCTGTGGTGAATTCCTTCAGTGCCATGAGATTGCTCCATTCCATTTATTTATGAATCTCAGAACACATCAGGTCATAGTCAGAAGCTTTTATCTTTCAACATAAGGAACCCTCCAGTCAGTGCATGAAAGGGACGTTTGGAGGCCTCCTCAGCTTGAAGCAGGGCTGTTGTCAGTGCTGCATCACCCAAGCAGCAGAGTTCTGCATAGAAGAAAGAATGTTGATTCAACAGCTTCTGTGCACAACCTTTCCCAATGTTTCTGGTGAAAATACACCATCTTAAGCTCCATCCTGAGCCTCCTAAGCTTCACGTTCTAGATGTTCTCCTGCATTGTATCATTTGATACTACTGAGAAGAGTTTGCAGCACAGACATTTGTCAAGGCAAATTTCTCGTGTGTGGAAATTAGCAGGCAGCTTTGTATTGCTGTTAGAGAAAGTCATACCTTTATCAGCCACTAATTATTTTTCTGCCAGAAACAGGACTTTGTTAGAGAATGAAACTGCATAGGGAAGGTAATGTTAAATTTTGTAGTCTTGTGTCTTGAGAGTATAGAATTTTTTTTAAATGTCCCTTGCTTTAAAATATTTAAGGAATAATAGCAGATCATTTGTCTGCCATCTGGGCTTTGTAGAAACCTTATGTGTTTGCACAGAGGAAAAAACAACAAATGAAACAGAATTATGTAGAAGATAATGATTATTTTCTCCCCAGTCTTTTTTGGCCCAGATTTGTCTTGTTTCTGAGAAAACAGAATTCTTCTCATTATTTAAATTCATGTATGGTCCCACTAACATGTTTATTGACAACTCTTAAAACCCAGTAAGAAAAATTAGCAATTCAGATACAGGGAAATAATTACTTTACATTAGCAAACAAACAAGTTGTGTAATATTTGCATTAAAATGATTTTGCAGCAAATGTGGAGTTTTTCAGATACTATACCCAGAGGATGCTGTTTAAAAAAAAAAAAAAAATCAGGGGGCATAGCACTGATTATTTTTCTGTTAATTTTTCTAAGCAAGAAGCAAAGTAATTTGTATTTGTTCTTCTTCAATGTATTAATAGACACAGTAAAGCCTTGAAGTCTGCTTTCACTAAGCCTTCTACTTAGGTCTGGTTATTCAGTGTGTGATATGGGTATCAGTTCAGAGTTTACTGGTTGTCTGATCTTTATCTGATAAATAAAGGGCCACGAGGGTGATCAGAGGGCTGGAGCACCTCTCCTATGAGGACAGACTGAAAGAGTTGGGGCTGTTCAGTCTGGAGAAGAGAAGGCTCTGAGGTGACCTGATTGTGGCCTTCCAGTATCTGAAGGGGGCCTACAAGAAGGCTGGGGAGGGACTTCTCAGGATGTCAGGTAGTGATAGGACTAGGGGGAATGGAATGAAGCTGGAGGTAGGGAGATTCAGGCTGGATGTGAGGAGGAAGTTCTTCCCCATGAGAGTGGTGAAGCCCTGGAATGGGTTATCCAGGGAGGTGGTTGAGGCCCCATCCCTTGATGTGTTTAAGACCAGGCTGGATGAGGCTCTGGCCAGCCTGATCTAGTGTGGGGTGTCCCTGCCCATGGCAGGGGGTTGGAACTAGCTGATCCTTGTGGTCCCTTCCAACCCTGACTGATACTATGATACTATGATAAATATTCTTCTTTTTCTTCTTATTACAGGATCTTGGCCTTATTTAAAGATATGTCCCAGAAATTAATTATTTCTTGCTGCTTTTACTCAGTAGTAGTTTTTTGTATTTTTTCTAGTACTATATTTATTTCACATCCTGTTCTTTTCTGTACCAGATGCATGTACAGCATTTCTATATCCTATAGTAGTGGCACTGTGGATTTTTTTGCCATTTTAATTTTTGTTATAATCCACTAATGCTGCATAGCAGATAAATTCATAATTTTAAAGTGTCTGAAATGTTTTGTATGTCTTACCAAAGAAGATACATCTATGCACATAATATTCTTTCATATGTTAGCAGTTAATTCTGTTGTCTGCTAACATTAGGAGGTGATGCCAGTGTCTTAGTAGGCCATAGAATACACAAATGCAGTTCTGCTGCAGTGTGTCAGTGGCACGTTTTATGTTGCAGTGCATTGCATGTGCAAATGCCACTGGCCACAAATGAAAGAAATTAGAATTCAGTTTACTAACTTGTCTTTGGGCTTAGCACTAGCCGTTGTATGGTAATGTAGCATAACTTCATCCTTAAAATCTTTGCTTTTGTAATATTGAGGAATGAAGGTGTAGCTATTACTTTTGTCATGTAAACTGTAAAGTAAAGATAACCTGGTTTTCAAACACACATTCAGCTTGATTTCTGTACATTTTACATTGGAGAGATCTGATGAAATGTGTAGAAAGGAGATATTCCAAAGTCCATAGAAAAACCATTATTGTAGACTGCTGAAAGGCAGCTGTTTCAAGCTTTAGCCATCTTATCCTATCCTACATTTCTGGGTGTGCTAGACCACAGGACGCTGTGAAGGATATGAGCTCTATTCAAAGCTAGGTATGTATATGAAGTAAGTAAGTTCCTGAATCTCTTCACTATCATACACCCTCTCTGGCAAGTCAAGAGAAAATCCTCATTTACATAAAATACACAGAACTAGTGAATTGGCAGAAGTAACACTTGCTTCTCCAAGGTAGGTTCAGCATCAGGCATTGCTTTAATTTCCTTGATCTTACTCTACTTCTTAACATAGTCCCAAAACTCAGATCTGATCTTATTCCAGATCCCTGGATCATACACTGTTCTTTTAGTGAAAGAGGAGCAGTGCTCAGCAGCTGAAAAGAGCATTTGTTGAAAAGGAGAGGTACTGATAGACTTCTTATGTTGCTTAAAGAGTTTCTGAAAGTCTTCTAGGACAGTTATCTCCTCCCAAGTCATACTTTTTGCTTAAAATGTGCCATTAAAGTGAGTTACAGCTCTTTTTTCAAGATCTGAGTAGACTCTGATTATTGCTCTCTCTTCTTGTGACATCTGATTCCCCTTCTATGTGCTTGTCAAAAAGAGAGGCACCAACCACCCTGTAATTACCCCAGCTGCTCATCCCTGCCCCTCAGCCTGTGGCTCTTCTTTTGTTTCAGTTTCTTTTTTCCCAGAGGTGCCTTTAATTTTTCCTTTATTTTTTTTTTTTTTCCCCCTTCATTTTCAAGTCCGACTGCTCACGCTTTCTGCATCTATATTGAAGCTAACTAGGAAACTGTCACCGGCCACTGGCCACTCCTCCCAGTGGAAAACAGCCTCTGGCAAGTCCCTAGGGACCAACAACTTTGAGGTGACCATTTAATGACATCGGCGATCACCATCTCTGCAAGCCGGGTGAAGCCAAGTAGTTGTTGGTGGTTGTGCTCTGTAGTCGATCTGGGTGCAAGTCGGAGTTGTTATCTGTAGTTGCTCAGGGTGCATGTCGTGGTCACCATTTGTAGTAATATGGTTTTGGTGTTCAGTCATCCTAAAGGCACTACAAACACAGCTCCCAGGCCAAGATGTTACCAGGTGAATACGCTTACTACATTACACAGTGTGACTGGTTTAGGCTGTGCCTTTAAGAAGTGGACACTTTCTGAACACTCTGGCTGAATGTATTGAAAACAAAGATATGCTAAACTAATTTCATTGGTGGATAGGTAGAATGCAACTTTGAGTTTTGGGTTCAGTCTGTTTGGAGTCAGTCTGTTCCTCTCTGTTCCTGTGGGTCTTTCGGCTTCTCTCTCGCTGAAGCAACAGAGCGACCTTGGATTAACAGAGCTAACCAGATAAGAAAACTAACTCTTGCATTTGCTTTGAGCTAACAGAATTTTCTCCTTAATTGCCTTTCTCTCTCTCTCTAACCCTTTTTGGGAAAAAAGGGGAGGTAGGGAGGGAGGAGGGGGATAGCGGCTGGGAGGGGCACACCCTCCTCCAGCTGTGGGTCTCCTGTATTACATACATTGCTGTATATTTCTGTATATATTGTAAATATTGTATATTTTTGTACATATTCATTGCATTCCATTTCTGCTTGTAAATATAGCTTTCATCTGCTTCTCCGGCTGAGCTAGCTGTGGTATCTTTTGTGTGTGGGGGGAACTTTCTCACCCTGCCACACACAGCAAAGTTGTATACTCATTTAGAAAGCATAGGTGTCACATCTTAATTGGTTATGTTCTACTGGCATGCATGTAATTAAGGCATATGATAGGTTAAAATAACAAAACAACTTTTAACACATCCAACCAAATTCTGCCAAGTCTTTCTCCTCAGTTACTAAGTGCTTACATTCTTTTTTAAGTCAAGGATTAAACGTGGCCTTCTCTAACTCAAGCAAGGGCAAATCTTCCCCTACATTTCCCTCTTTCTTTTCTCAGTTACTGATAAGGTGTGCATTCCTAACTCAAGGGCAAAACATAGCTGTTCCAAAGCTATCTGAAAACAACCCTTCTACAGTGGCAGAAGTAACGGGCTATGACGTCTCTTTTTGTAGCTGTTGCCTATGTATTACCTTATTCAGTCTTTTATGTAATAAACTAGGGAATAAAGTTTTGGGAAGAAATAGTTAAAAGGGATATCAAAGAGTGTTGAGGGAGATGTTCTGCTCCATTATGGCAACTGTGGTTGTGCTGTATGTATGTATGTACACTCTATTTGTCATTTCCCAGTGTCTTTTGTCCTCAGTCTTTTCAGATTTATTAAAACATGAACATAAGATTCCATATATCAGTTTGGAAAAGAAAATAAGTTTTAATTACAGAGAGGAGTTAAAAGCATAAAAAGCTTTTATATTGGAAAACTCATCTCTACTACAGTGTCTCTTATTTTATAAATGACCAATTTGAAAAACTTTTCTTTTGAAAAAATATTTATCTAGAACTTTGACTAAAACACAAAAATGTATTGCAAAAATCTGGGTTTTTTTCCCATGAAGACTGGGATAGCAGTGAATTTGTTGGGGAAATAATACAAATTAAATCACATTAAAATTTTCCACAAAAGTGTATCTCTAACTGTTGATAGTGTGCATGCAGAGTTCATTTCTGTTTATGACCTATGTTAGCCATTAAAGCAATTTTAAACACATGGGGTGTTCATTCATAGAATTCTTTTTCAGTTTTAAGTTTTACCTGTAAAAAGTGAGTGTCATTGCAGTATAGCTTTTTTAAGTAGGACATTGTCTCTACTTAGTATTAAAGACCAGTAGAAGTATTGTGTTACAATGTGGGACACTTTACTAATATATTATTCTAGTTATTATCCATGTATGCTGTAGTAGAGTACCAAGATTATCATAGTACTGATACTATATTAAAAGAGCCAGGTCTGATGTAATGACAAATAAATGGCACCTTTGTTTGCAGGGAAGATGGTACCACCGGAAGCAAGCGGTGAAGGAACTGCATGGTACGCTGACACGATTGCTTAATGAGCTGTTACCATGGGAATCAAAATTAATGAAAGCATTTCAGAGAAACAGGTAATTATCTTCCCTTTTTTTAAACAGCACTGCATGGGATGAAAGATAGACAAAACTCGCCTTTTGAAAACTAAGTTGGCTTCTCAAATAAATTAAAACACTTCAAAGTGAGGAATAAGGAACTGGCAGTGCTTTATTTGAAAGAATTATGTTCCAGACTTCTCTCTCGAAATAAAGCTGAGTTTAAACCACTAATGTTTTTTCCCTCTAAAAGGTTTTAGAATCCTTAAGTACATTTATCAACAGTTGTATCATCATCCTGATAGGATATATATTGGTGTCTATTTGATTAAGAAGCTCTAAAGCCCTTTATCTATGGAAGATTTGATCAGGGCTTCCTAGAGTAGTTTGTCATACTGCTTGCTGTCTAAAGCTGCCTAAATTGGTTGTTCCACAAAGTAATTTTTAAAACACTGTTTTGAGTTCTCTGTAACCTTGTAAATGTGAAATGCATCTGGGATAGGGTGTGTCACATAAGTATCAGTGAAGTGATGACTGATTTAAATCTTTTAAGAGCAAGTACAAGTAGCAGTGAAGATGAGAGACTGGATATTGGGTTGATGTCATCATTCTGTCTTAAAGCTTGTTTCCATTGTTGTCCTATAATCATACATTGATTTTTGCCACACAGATATTTAAAAGGCAAGTAATGATTAGAAGCTTGAACTCTTGTGTCAAATCAAAGGTAAAATTAGGCAACTGCTTAAATGTGTTGTGTAAAGGAAGCAACTTAGTATGTGCTGCAGAACTACTTTTGAAAAGTATGAAAGGTATGTTTTTAAAATCCCAACAATATAGCACTGAAGAGAGCAAACAGAACTACTATGAGTTGGTTCTTAGTAGCTCATTTTATGAATACTAGTCATAAATTAAAATCCTATTTTGTAATTTAGAATAATGTTTGACATTTTACTTCAAATAATGGATTAAAGTACAAGTTTTGCTTTCCTCTTATCTTTTCAAGTTTCTGTCCATTTTTCTTAGCTGTCCATTTCTTCTAGTCTGTAGGAGTTCAGATTCCTTGTGGAAATGTGGCAGATAGTAATACTATTACAAAGAATTTGAGTTTTCCATATATGGGGTTTCCAGTGTTTTTAGTGTAAATTCTGCTGTGAAATTATTTGGTGCCCGGTATTCGTGTTTGTTAAATGTGGCTGTAACATACAGAAGTAGCACTGTCGTGTGAAATGTGTAGAAGTACTATACATGAGGTTTTAAAACCAGGTGGCCGAGGTCTTGTATGTATGTGTAATGACATCTAGACAAGCATGCACTCAGAGTGGGTAATCATTTCCAAAATGAACATAACTCATATTTCTCAGGAGGTATGTTTTAAGTTGCAATCCCAGTTTATTCAGCAGTGCTATCTTAGTTCTCTGACAGAACTGTTTGGACAGATACACAGTATGCCGGGGAACAGCTTCAGCTGAAAAACAATCTTTACAAATCATGGAGAAGGAAAGAGAAGTGGAAGGAGGCTAGATCAATGACTGCATCTGGTTCATTATGCAGCTGCTAGGCACCAATCACAAAACACAGCTGAGTAGAGATTGCTTATGCTAGCATAAACAGCAGCACCACTACAAGTCTAGCTGTGGTTGCAGTGTCTATAGAATGTCTGTCAGCTATAACATTTCATAAAATCATAGAATATCCAGGACAGAAAGGATCTCTGAGATCAAGTCCAGCCTTTTCCCCCCACTCCACCAAGTCTGTCTCTACACCATGTCCCTAAGCACCAGATCTATATGGTTTTCAAGTACATCCAGGGACGGTTACTGAACCACCTCCCTGGGCAGCCTGTTCCAGTGTCTGACAACCCTTTCCATGAAAATTTATCCCTAATGTCCAGCCTAAACTTCCCCTGCCACAGCATGAGGCCATTCCCTCTCATTCTATCATTAGTTAGTTGTGAGACGAGACCAGTGCCTACCTCTCCACAACTTCCTTTCAGGTAGTTGTAGAGAGCAATAAGATCTCCCCTCAGCCTCTTTTTTTTTTGTAGACTAAACAGCCCCCGTTCCCTCAGCTGCTCTGCATAGGACTTGTTCTCCAGGCCCTTCACCAGCTTAGTAGCCATCCCCTGTGCCCACTCCAGTGCCTTGATGTCCTTACCACCCTGCAGTGCCCAAAACTGAACACAGTACTCAAGGTGTGGCCTCACCAGTGCTGAGTACAGAGGGACAATCACCTCTCTAGGCATGCTGGCCATGCTATTTCTAATACAGGCCAGGATGCCGTTGGCCCTCTTGGCCACATGGGCACTCTGCTGGCTTATGTTCATCCTCCTGTCTGTCAGCACCCCCAGATCCTTTTTCCACCACACACTGTAGAGTCTATTCCACACAAGATCCTAATTGCTGTAATTGCCAAATAATCCTCCTGGACACTGGTAGTTATCACCAGTTGAATCCTGTAGTTCTCTGTATTTGTATGCTTAAATGCACTCTAGATCTCATCCTAAACAATGGTCTAGAAGAAGGGAGAATGGAAATACATAGCAGTTTAGAAGTATCAAAAGTAAGTGGATGTGTTTAAAGGTCATTCGGATGTAGTGCTTGGAGATGCAGTTTAGGAGTGAACCTTGTAGAGTAGGGTTGGACTTGGTGTTCCTGAGGATCTTCTCCAACCCGAATGCTTTGCAGTTCTGTGATTCTGTTTCTGACTGGTATGCAAATAAGTAAACTAGATCACATGGGAGTGTGAGCCTATGGAAATGATGGTGACAGCTATTCTAATGGCCCAGGATGTTTTCTTACAGAGAAAGTTAGATTATGGTCCCATAGCTGGGCCAAAAAGGAGGCATTTAAGAATAACAAGATGTACTTAATTCTCTGGTTGGAGAAGGAAAAGGTAGACTTGTTACAGTTCACACTCAAGTCCACACAGGTGCATTTATTACAATGTCAGATGAAGGAGGAAAGGGAAGATGAAAACAGTGATGGCCATATTTGACTCAGGATTTTGCCTATAGCTAGATGACTTAAGGACATAGAATTATTTTTTGTTGCAGGAAGAGACATTATTGTCACTTTGCATTTTTGGGGTTTTAGTGACTTGCAGACAGAACTAGATACCCTGATATTTTTTTTTTTTTTTGAAGGGCACAGGCAGTTTTACACCAACCTTTTACAGCAACCTTTTGTGTGGCAGCAAATACAAATTTTAAAATATATAAAAAACTGTTACTCTTTTGTAAAGTTAGTTTTGTTATTTTTAAGGTCTAGATTGAAGAAGGACTATGATGATTTTAAAAGACATCCAGACCATAATAAATTTACCAGAGAATTGTGGAACAATGATGAAAATGAATTTGATTCTGGCAAAGATTCTTTTACAGTAGCATGTGGTAAATCTTCAGAGTCTGCAGAACATGTGGAAGTTCCCCAGAAACAACCCTCAGACAATGGTAAGCATTTGCTGGAATTTGATAGCTTGAACATGATTCAGGAGCTTGATTTTTTTCCATGTGAGCTTCTGTCATACCTTCTACCTTAACTACTACGGTGGTAAGATTGAAATAGCTTGTGGTGCATGTTTGAGAAATATATACTGGAAGAGGGCAGACATGACTGTGACATGCCCAGTGTCCAGGACCCTGTGTGTCTTTTTTTCTGGCTTTGCCACTGTGCCCCTTCCCTCCCTCCACCCCACCCCTTTTTTTTTTTTTTTTTTTGTGTGTGTGTGTTTTCTGCTGGGATAAGCATTCTCACACTCTCACATGCCTTTGCCAATAGTGTGCATGACCAGGTATGGTTTTCCTCACTGTCTCACATACTGGTCAGGTTTTTGTCACTGTATATTCGTGTTTATGACTTCCTCCCTTCCTTATTACCCCCTTTTTGCAATGAGCACTCTTTCACCAGATGCCCTTGAAGCAGAAATTCTCCTTCCGCATGTCCTTGCACTTGCAAACTATCCTTTTGCCTTTAGCTAGACACTGTAAAGTTGCTATGTGGAAGTGTCAGTTGCAAACATGTAAAACAGTTTTTGTTTTAATATCATTGCAGATGAAATGAAACTACTAGAGATGAATTTACCTGCAGGAAGAAACAGAATTCTGAAAAAAGAATCAACATCTAAAGAAATACAAATGTCCAAATGTGTTAAACGACAGTTCAAGCAAAATAGTTGTCTGGATCAAAGTACTGATGACCTCTCACCGAGGAAGAAAGCTAAACTGAGCACTAATGAGGCTGTGGTCTTCAGTTCAGAAAGTAGCCTGCAGCCAGATAGTTGTTTGACTGAGATAAACCAATGTGAAGGGTCAGCTCTTGAATCATTTTCCTCGACAGATCCTGCAACATCAGCGTCAAACTTTCAGAAAGGGACCAAACCCATCCAGGCCTTGCTTGCCAAGAACACTGGGAACAAAGTGACCTTAACAAATCAACTGTCACCTCCCCCTGGCATTAATGTATCTACTTCTGAAAAGCCAGTTTTGTCACCTTTGGAATCATCCCTTGTAAAACCAGCTTTGCCCCCCAGAACAGATCTAAGACTCCTTTACAAACGGTATACAAAATGCCAAATGGCCACTGTATACCAGTAGATCTTCACAACAACCCTGTGAAAATCCATGTGCAACCTGTGACTCACCCTAAAACTGGAGAAAAATTAATGCAACAAGTTCTTGTTTTACCTAAGAGTTTTCTTATTCAGCAGAAAGAAAGTAAAATTTTGTCCAAGGACATCCATTTATTACAACAAAATTCATCTGAACTGCACTGTACAGCTTTACCAGAAATGCCAAATCCCAGTGTTTCTTTAACACCCATGTTGATAACAGGCCATGCAAATACCACCAGTCAGTCACCTACCAAAATTTTTAACAGGAATATTACTCACTTGTCACAAGTGACTGGTCTCACAAGCACTACACAACAATTGCCAGCTGTAACTTCAGCAGCTACCTTACCATCATCACCAGTTAAGGTGAGCCAAACTGAAAAAACGAACATAATCAAGACTACACTTTCAACTGCCACATTCCCCATGTCTTTGACTTCACCTACTCTTTCCACAGCTAGCCAGTCTTTGATATCAGCAACAGCATTAAGTGGATCTACACACACTGCTGCTACCTGCTGTAGTCTTGCATCGCAGAGAACTGACTCCTTTGAAACTAGGCAGGAGCTGAAGACGGTGTGTGTCAGAGAATCACAGTCTATTTTGGTCACAACACGAGGCGGAAAACACAGGAATTGTTAAAGTGCGAACAAACTCAGACCACTTTTCACCTAGTAGTTCACCTACTAGTTCGATTTTCACTTACACACCTCAACTTCAGGCCTTTCTTGTGCCAAATGCCACAGCATTATCGTGCTCTGCTCTTCCATCTGTAGCAACAGACGTGTCTGATCACCCGAATACTGAACAATCATCTCTTTCTGGATTTGCCCTCTCAACAGCTTCTTCTATTGACATTCCAGCCTTGCCAGCTGATTTTACCCAGGCAATGGGAAAAAATACAAAATTGACATCACAACACTCTGCTGCTGGGGTCAGTGTGGGTCAAGTAATAGAGAACTCTTGCTGTGTGTCCCCTGCTTCTGTATCCTCCATTTCATTAGCTAGCAATTTGATGTCCACAACTTCAGACAGTCCTGTTAGTGTGACTAGCACTGAACAAAGTAGCACTGTCACAACTCCAAATTCCTCTGTACAGCTACAAGGTGATAGTAAAATTCAAACATGTCCGGTTATACCATCTGAGTCTCATTCAGTAACCGATGGAGATACAATCGGTGGTACACCAGACCAGAAACTTGCATTAGCCACAAATCCACCTATTTTATCACCCTGTGGTGCATCAAGAGTCAGTGTTACACCGTGTCCAGCATCCACTGGTCTTAATGCTCAGAGGTTGGTTTTCATTAATACACAAATTGCCAGTGACCTATCAACCACCAGTCTAGTTGCAGAGTCACTAAAATGTAACCTTCCTTCTTCCCTAGGCAAAACTTTTGTTAGTGCCACAGAGCAACCACAGTTGGTTCTGATCCCATCTACAGTAGTAGCACCAATAAGAATAAATGCATCACCAGCTGTTGCTCAAGTGAAAGATGTGAAAATTGGACTAAATATAGGTCAAACCATTGTAAATGGTAAAGGCAATGCACATCAGGCTCTGCCAGTTAATAAAATGCACTCTCTCATTTCTAAGGGAGAAGACAAAAAGGCTATAGGCTTGGCTTTCTCTCTGACAAGTAGTACTGCTTTGGTTCCTGTTCCAAGTTTTGTAAGTCACAGTGATGCATCAGTTAATGAATCTGTATGTGTTGCATCAAAACATGAAAATTCCTTTACAGTACCAACAGCAAATGCATGTGTAGAATCTGTTTCAGTGGCATCAAGTGTGACTTCTGGGACATGGCCTACTGTCTTAATTGGTGAAAATGATCCTTCAAGCGTAAGGCAAGTTCTGGGTAATCGACCTTCTACATCAAATATGGCCCATACTGTGAGTATATCAACTGTGAAAACAGGACATCTTGCCTCATCTGTGCTGATTTCCACAACACAACCAGCAGCATCTCAAAATTTATCACCTGCTTTGCAGTTTCCAGTCATTAGTTTGCCTATATCTGTAGCCACACCTCACAAAGTGCTACATACTGTTACTCAGTTGGCAGCAGTGCCAGCACCTCCTCCAGTACCAAAAAGCCAGTTGCCCGCACTGCTTCAGTTTCAGTCATCAGGAATTTCAGCTGCTAAGCCAACTAATGCAGGCGTTCATGGACCTCAGAGTGTGTGGTCCCTTCCATCGCCAAATAAAGGTACAGTCAGTAGTTTTCCCAGTTTTAATTCCCTACCACACCAGCAGGTACCTCCTAATACAGAGCAACAAAGTCATGCTTATTCTTGTGCTTCTAACATTCAGATGCTGGAAGCTTCAACTCTAACAAGCAAGGCAGGAAGTCAGTTGAATGAACCTTGCATTCAGCAGAAAATAGTCATTAACACCTGTATGCCTTTGGCACCTGGAACTCAGATAATGATTAATGGTACTCGTTTTGTTGTTCCACCACAAGGCCTTGGATCTGGCAGCCATGTTCTTCTTCTGTCTAGCAATACAAAACAGATTACTCCTTCAACTGTTAACCATAGTCAAGAGGTTCCAGATGTACCAGTTGTTAACCCAATAACCTCAAAAATCATGCTAGCACCAAGTAGTTCATTAAGTTGGCACATACCGAAACATCCTTTGAAAAGTTCTACAAAGATTGTGAACTCTTTTGGTTCTGCAGATGCTTTACCCATCATGCATGCAACACCTCATATATTTAGTACTCCGGCTAGCTCTTGTACTCCACAGTCTGCAGCAACACCATCTGTGTCTTCAGTGAGAAAATCTCCTGTTAATGTAGCTACATCTTCTGTAGTTTCTGCTGTTTGTCCTTCAAACTCTCATTTACCAAGCAACACTTCAAAGTTTCACATAGACACTTCAATCAAAAAACTGTTGGTCAGTCCAGAGGGAGCCATTTTGAATGCTATAAATACTCCAGCATCAAAAGTTTCTTCTCTCTCTTCATCACTGCCTCCTCTTCTTGTGTCCACAAGCAGAAATCCTAACACTGTCTTCTCTGCATCTCAGTCATCTTGCCTTGATGAGACTGACAAAACTGCATCCTGAATTTACTGCAATAGAGCCACCTTGAAATTCTGGGACATTATTCTGGCTTTGGAAGCTTTTACTATTGAATAATTTATTACATTGTTTTAAATAGTTGACTTACTGTAAGTCACCTAAAGTTGCATTTCTTTCCTGTTTACCTGAGGGGCTCAGGAGGAAGAAAAAAGTACTTATCAAGAGTTTTCTGTAGTAAAAGGTCAGAAATGACCAACAAGTTCACTGAACATTTTAGTTTGGAGAAATCTAATCTCTTGCATATGTTCCATCTGGACTGTTTTCCAGTGTGTTTATGACAATATATATATCTTTTTTTATTTGTCAGATTTATTTTTTCATTTGTTTCTGAAAAACAATACTTCTGCATTGCAAAAATGCAGTCTTTGATATAGAATTGTACATATTCATGGATTCCTAACAATCTATAGTAAACTGTATGTACAAAGAACTATGCTGTCTTATTTATGTTTTGTTTACATAATGTATAGTTTTTTAAGTATTTTAGTACCTTTGGACCAGTGTACTGTTTGCAGCAATGCAGAAGAATCTGCATATAATAAACCAAGTTGCTGTACTGCTTTGTGTTGGCTATAGTTTACAAGCCTGTATCTGTAACACCATATATATATGTGTGTATATATATGTGTGTGTGTGTGTGTGTGTGTATTATTCCTGCTTAATGCAGATGCATCTCAGGTTTTGGAATATTATAGTATGAAATTACCTAATATCTTCTGCCCCTCTTTGTGGCTTACATTTCACAGGATAGAATGGAATAGAATAAAATAAACGAGGTTGGAAGAGACCTTCAAGATCATCGTGTCCAACCTATCATCCAACACCACCTAATCAACTAAACCATGCAACCAAGCACCCCATCAAGTCTCCTTCTGAACACCTCCAATGAAGGTGACTCCACCACCTCCCCAGACAGCCCATTCCAATGACCAATCCCTCTCTCTGTATAGAACTTCTTCCTAACATCCAGCCTAAACCTCCCTGGCGCAGCCTGAGACTGTGTCCTCTTGTTCTGGTGCTGGCTGCCTGGGAGAAGAGACCAACCTCTGCCTGTCTACAACCTCCCTTCAGGTAGTTGTAGAGAGCAGTAAGGTCACCCCTGAGTCTCCTCCAGGCTAAGCAACCCCTTCTCCCTCAGCCTCTCTTCATAGGGCTTGTGTTCCAAAGCCCTCCCCAGCCTTGTTGCCCTTCTCTGGACACGTTCCAGCAAGTCAACATCCTTCCTAAACTGAGGGGCCCAGAACTGAACACAGGTCTCAAGGTGTGGCCTAACCAGTGCAGTGTACAGGGGCAGAATGACCTCCCTGTTCCTTCTGGCCACACTGTTCCTGATGCAGGCCAGGACGCCATTGGCCCTCCTGGCACCCTGGGCACACTGCAGGCTCATGTTCAGCCTACCATCAACCAGTACCCCCAGGTCCCTCTCTGCCTGGCCGCTCTCCAGCCACTCTGACCTGATCTGATCTGATGTGATCGAAGTTGAAAGGAAGACCATATTGTTGATCCTTCTGATACTGGATGGGATAAACCATACTTTACCTATTATTAATAAATGTTTGGTTATATTACATAAAATGTCCTGTTATGTGGTAAGGCTAGAAATGGTTTCCTAGACAACAGTCTTAAGTAACACTTACTGCTGTTCAGGCTACCGCATTTTGTCATACAGCCCATAGATCTGTGGAACAGTTTATTCTCTTTTTCACAGCCTTGGATTCATTTCCACCTGTCTGGTAAATGTATAAAGGTTACTCTTTAATCTTTAGCCATAACACACTACCCATTTTTTCAACCAGTTATGTTTTCTAGATCTGTATTGTTCACTTCACATTTTCATTGGTTCTTCTGGAAGGGTAGTGCTAAAATGTCACACAGTATTAAAAGAGGTCACCTTAGTGCTTTGAGTGGAAGTAATTCACATACTGCATAAACATTCCCCCTTTTTTTGTGTCTTCAGTATTTGTTGCCTTAGGTTCAGCTTTTGATCTGTTAAAAACCCTGGGTTATTTTTGCAGAGTTTGCAGGTGTCTGCTGCAGTGGTCATATAAATAGAGAAGGTTTTTGCTATCTTTTGAGATCTAGCACATGAAGAAGGGTTCCTCACTAGCAAATCTTTATGGAAGATGATGATTTTAGAAATGTAGTTTTAAAATCTGAAGTCATAGTCTCTGTTAGTTACTCAGAAGCTCTATTCTTGAGCTGAACATCTTGTTTTGGGGGAATTTTTGTGTGGGTTGTTTAGAGGGGGAAACTAGAAGGGAAGATTTCAGAACAACTCATGAATTAACATTTTGATGTTAATTTGTATTTATTATATAAAATTAATTTATTATAATAATATATATAATATATATAATATAATAATATTATATATTTATTATATATTAATTAATATATTATATATAAAAATTAATTTATTATATAAAATTAATGATTTTGATTTGCCTTTTTAATGGTTATGGCTTCAAAGAGGGATAAAATCTTACATACCTTTGTCTGTGTTGGCTGCCCTTCATATTGTTTTGAAAAGTAGTTTGGTAACTAGCTGACCAGAGTTCTCAGAAAGCTGGGGGCATCAAGTGGCTCAGTACCTTCCCTTCCTGCACTGACTAAATAATCTGCATCGGGAAATGCCACTTTCTGGATCAGCAATCATCATCTTAACTCAGGGTCAGGAAAGATGGTAGCTGTCCATTGAGGGTGAGATTTTTTTATTTTTTTTTTCCAGAAAAACTACCTGGCACACTTTTTCTACTTTTCCTTATATGTGTTATGCAGTAGGCTTTGAAGACACCGAGTAGTAAGTGTCTGGTGTTTACCTACCAGACTTTACAGTATTAAAGGAATAGTGTGACCAGCAGGAGCAGGGAGGTCATTGTGCCCCTGTACTCTGCATTGGTTAGGCCACACCTTGAGTCCTGTGTCCAGTTCTGGGCCCCTCAGTTTAAGAAGGACATTGAGACACTTGAACGTGTCCAGAGAAGGGCAACGAGGCTGGTGAGAGGCCTTGAGCACAAGCCCTATGAGGAGAGGCTGAGGGAGCTGGGGTTGTTTAGCCTGGAGAAGAGGAGACTCAGGGGTGACCTCATTACTCTCTACAACTACCTGAAAGGTGGTTGTAGCCAGGAAGGGGTTGGCCTCTTCTCCCTAGCAACCAGCACCAGAACAAGGGGACACAGTCTCAAGCTGTGCCAGGGGAAGTTTAGGCTGGAGGTGAGGGGAAAGGTCTTCACTGAGAGAGTTGTTCACCATTGGAATGGGCTGCCCAGGGAGGTGGTGGAGTGACTGTCCCTGGAGGTGTTCAAGTGGGGATTGGACATGGCACTTGGTGCCATGGTCTAGTCATGGGGTCTGTGGTGATAGGTTGGACTCCATGATC
Organism: Picus viridis; assembly: GCA_033816785.1. Lineage (NCBI taxonomy): Eukaryota > Metazoa > Chordata > Aves > Piciformes > Picidae > Picus > Picus viridis. The sequence goes on from CM066606.1 coordinate 58,904,194, forward strand.
TTCGAGGTCTCTTCCAACCTTGGTGATACTGTGGTATCACCAAGTGATACTGTGATAAAGCTTTCCACATTTGGGTGCACTTTGCAGCTGAATGCTGCAGGTAACTTTTCCAACAGAGGAAGATGGCAGGGAATGGCAGTTTCTCCATGGACTCCAAAGGCATGTACACCAACAACACATTTTATTTCAATTTCATTGGTGGGATCTTGGGTCTTACCTTCTTGGATCTTTCACCTCTTACACAATGGCTGTTTTTCCTTTTTAACTTCTGTTTGCTGTAGAGTGAATATCTACATTGTTTGTAAAGCTTAAGACTAGTTTCTGTTTTCACAACTGGCATGGATGGAACTAAAAATCTTGCACATTTTCACTAGTGTTAGCTGTGGAAGTACCTGTACAAAGCAAGTGTGTTACTGTCAAGTCATTAAAACCCACTCTGGTTTCACTGTATGATACAGCAAAAAGTACAATGTGAAATGTGAAGCAAAAATTAATAGAAATTGTCTCATTTGAGTAGGTCAGAAAATTGCTAAAGCAGAGATCTGACAGGAGTATGTAGCCTCATCACAGAGTTTGCTTCATAGGTGCTTTTCCTTATGTTTTATTGCAGTGCAGAATTTTAGTAGGCAAAACTGATCTTGAAGTAAATTAATTTTTTTTATTAAAGTGTGAATGTTTCTCATGAGGCTGTTTAAAAAGAACAGCAGAGGGTGCTCACAAAAGACTTAAGTTCATCTAGTCTGTTTCCTGTAAGCTGCACCTGAAGTGAGTTTACTGAATCACTTTAGTAATGTTTCAGACTAGAGGTCTGTCTATCCTAGCATTATGTCTCTTGGAGTAGTCAACAGTAGCAGTCTAATAAGAGCATAATGACAGGTGTGAATAGTCTTTTACTACCCACTAGTCTGTGAACCATAATCTTCTTCAGACAGCTGGGATTCTTTTTTTCCCAATTTCATAGCCCTTGGTGTATTTTTCTTGATGAAATCTGTCAGTCTCCTCTAGAATTCTTGACCACATGCACACTGTTACCATTGACAGCAATCTGTGGTGATGAGTTTTTTCACAATGCATAAATAAATGTCCTGTTTGTTTCTGAATCTGGCATCTGTTAGTTTTATTTGATGCAAATAATAATTACATTGTAAGATGCAAAAAGCTTTTGCTCTTCATTAACTTTTCCATGTGGCAATGTTTGTTGTCTCTTTTCTAGAACAAAGAGACTTAGTCAATTCCAATGATTTGTAGTGTGGAAGCAGTCAGTTACTGTCATTGCTGTGTGTAATTTTTTTCAGCTTCACTCTTGCCTTGAGATGTGGGATCAGAGTAGTGCATGTTCTAGAAGTATTACAAATCTGTTCAGCAGTGTGAGGATGATTTTTCTCAATTATCTTAGCTTTTAGGGTGGGTTTCCTGAGTATTATTTTAGAATCATAGAATCATAGAATCAGTCAGGGTTGGAAGGGACCACAAGGATCATCTAGTTCCAACCCCCTGCCATGGGCAGGGACACCCTACACTAGATCACGCTGGCCAGAGCCTCGTCCAGCCTGGTCTTAAACACCTCCAGGGACTGGGCCTCAACCACCTCCCTGGACAACCCATTCCAGGGCTTCACCACTCTCATGGTAAAGAACTTCTTCCTCACATCCAGCCTGAATCTCCCCATTTCCAGCTTCATTCCATTCCCCCTAGTCCTATCACTCCCTGAGATCCTGAGAAGTCCCTCCCCAGCCTTCCTGTAGGCCCCCTTCAGATACTGGAAAGCCACAATGAGGTCACCTCGGAGCCTTCTCTTCTCCAGACTGAACAGCCCCAACTCCTTCAGTCTGTCCTCATAGGAGAGGTGCTCCAGCCCTCTGATCATCCTCGGGGCCTTTCTCTGGACACGCTCCAGCACGTCCACATCTCTCCTGTAATAGGGGCTCCAGAACTGGACGCAGTACTCCAGGTGGGGTCTCACCAGAGCTGAGTAGAGGGGGAGAAGCACCTCCCTTGACCTGCTGGTCACACTTCTCCTGATGCAGCCCAGGATCTGATTGGCTTTCCGGGCTGCAAGCGCACATTGAGAGCTCATGTCGAGCTTCTCGTCCACCAGCACCCCCAAGTCTCTCTCCTCAGGGCTGCTCTCCAGCCAGTCCCTGCCCAGCCTGGATTTGTGCCTGGGATTGCCTCGACCCAGATGCAGGACCCTGCACTTGGTCTTGTTGAAGCTCATGAGGTTGGCTTGTGCCCACCTCTCCAGCCTGTCCAGGTCCCTCTGGATGGCATCCCTTCCCTCCAGGGTGTCCACTGCACCACACAGCTTGGTGTCACCAGTAAACTTGCTGAGGGTGCACTCCATGCCACTGTCCATGTCACCCACAAAGATGTTGAACAAGACAGGTCCCAGGACTGATCCCTGAGGGACTCCGCTTGTCACTGGCCTCCACTGGGACATGGACCCGTTGACAGCCACTCTTTGGGTGCGGCCATCAAGCCAATTCTTTATCCATCTAGTGGTCCATCCATCAAACCCATGTGTCGCCAGCTTGGAGACCAGGAGGTGGTGCGGGACAGTGTCGAAGGCTTTGCTCAAGTCCAGGTAAACGACATCAGTTGCTCGCCCCTCATCTATTAATGCTGTCACCTGATCATAGAAGGCCACCAGGTTTGTCAGGCAGGATTTGCCCTTGGCAAAGCCATGCTGACTATTCCCAATCACCTCTTCACTATTCTTCTGAGTCATTAGTGCCTCCAGGAGGATCTGCTCCATGATCTTTCCGGGCACAGAGGTGAGACTGACTGGCCTGTAGTTCCCCGGTTCCTCCTTCTTGCCCTTTTTGAAAATGGGAGCAATGTTTCCCCTTTTCCAGTCTGTGGGGACTTCCCCAGTCTGCCATGACTTTTGGAATATAATAGAGAGGGGCTTGGCAACCTCATCTGCCAGTTCTCTCAGCACCCGTGGGTGTATCCCGTTGGGTCCCATGGACTTGAACACTTTCAGGTTCTTCAGGTGATCACGAACCTGAGCTTCACTTATGATGGGCAGTTCTTCCTCCCCGTCCCTGGCATCGTCTGCCATGACACCAGGAGTGTGGCTGGGGGCCCTTGCAGTGAAGACTGAGGTAAAGAAGTGATTGAGTAACTCAGCCTTTTCCACATCACTTGTGACCAATTCACCACTTTCCTTTCTGAGGGGGCCCACACCTTCCCTAGTCTTCTTCTTGCCATTAATATACCTATAGAAATTCTTAGTGTTCCCTTTAACCCCCTGGCTAGATTCAGTTCAAACTCTGCTTTGGCTTTCCTAACCAGGCCTCTTGCTGCTCGGGCAGCTTCCTTATATACCCCCTGTTCTATCTGTCCTTCCTTCCACTTCCTGTAGAGTTTCTTTTTACGTGATAGTGTGTCCAGCAGCTCCTTGTTCATCCAGGCAGGCCTCCTAGCATTCCTTCCTGCTTTTCTCCTTATAGGTATACATAGCTCCTGGACACAGAGGAGGTGGTCCTTGAATACTGACCAGCTGTCCTGGGTCCCTCTTCCCTCCAGGGCTTCATCCCACGACACTTTGGCTAGCAGATCCCTGCAGCGATCGAAGTCTGCACGCCTAAAGTCTAGGGTCCTAAGCTTAGAATATGTCCTCCTGATTGCCCTGAGGATATTAAATTCAACTGCTTCATGGTCACTGCAGCCAAGGCCGTCTCTGAGCCTCACATTTGTTACCAGCCCTTCCCTGTTGGTGAGAACAAGGTCCAGCGTAGCACCTTTTCTTGTTGGTTCCTCTACCATTTGGAGGAGGAAGTTGTCTTCTATGCAGTCCAGGAACATCCTGGATTGCTGGTGCCTTGCTGTGTTGTCCCTCCAGCAGATGTCAGGGTGGTTGAAATCCCCCATGAGGACCAGTGCTTGTGACCTGGAAGCTGCTTCTATTTGCCTGTGGAGGGCCTCATCTGCTTGGTTCTGCTGGTCAGGTGGCCTGTAGGAGACCCCCACAGTAATATCTCCATCCCCTGTCTTGCCTTTAATTCTAACCCATAAACTTTCAACCGACTCATCATGCCTCCCCAGGTGGAGTTCTGCTGATTCCAGCTGGTTGTTGACATAGAGGGCAACACCTCCTCCTCTCCTTCCCTGCCTATCCTTCCTAAAAGCTTATACCCGTCTATCCCTACGTTCCAGTCGTGGGAGTCGTCCCACCAAGTTTCGGTGATGCCCACTATGTCATGGCGTCCCAGCATCACGGTGGCCCTTAACTCATCCTGTTTGTTGCCCAAGCTGCGTGCATTTGCATAGAAGCACTTCATCTGGGCTGGCCCTGTCGTCCTCCTGTGCCAACTCCCCTTGGTTTCCACAGGGTGTCCTGGTGTGTCATTTGTGTCTTGCCTCAGGGCAGCAAGCTGAGAGCCCCTACTGGCTCTCCATCCCTCCACCTCAGGTGAGCTGCCCCCCTGCTTGTCGCAGGCCAGCAGGAGACCACCAACCCCTCCCCCCTTCAAATCTAGTTTAAAGCCCTGTCTATGAGCCCTGCCAATTCCTGCCCCAGGATCCTTTTCCCCCTCTGGGACAAGTGTGTCCCATAAGTTGTTTTTAGCTCTGCTGCCTTGAAAACCAAACCATGATTGTAGAACCCAAATCCCTGCCGATGGCACCAGTCCCTGAGCCATGAATTGACCTGTTGGCTCTTCCACAATGTTCCCTCATCCATCACTGACGTTAGAGGGATAGCAGAGAACACTACTTGAGATCCTGACCCCTTTAGCAGGTGCCCTAACGTTCTGAAATCTCTTTTAATTGACTGTGAGCCTCGCATTGTTACATCGTCACTACCCACCTGAAAGACCAGCAGTGGGTAGTAGTCTGAAGGGCTCACGAGTTCGGGAATTTTGCCTACTATGTCCTTTACTTGGGCACCAGGGAGGCAGCAGATCTCCCTATGAAATGGGTCTGGTCTGCATACTGGGCCCTCTGCCCCCTTCAGTAGGGAGTCTCCTACAACGATGACCCTACGAGGTTTCCTTTCTGGACTAGTTTTGATAGCTGGCCTGAGGGAACCTGTCATTAGTGCAGCTTCTGTCTTCCTTGAGTCCTCATCCTCACCTATGACCTGCTCCTCCTGTAGAGCCTCATACCTATTCTGAACCTTCACTGTAGGCAGCATGCTGCTCAAAGTAGCACGCTTGCTCGGTCTGCACTTCTTCCGTTGGGCAGAGACCTGCTCCCATTGGCCCTGCTCATGTGGGTTACTGCAGGGAGGCTGAGAGGCTAGCTGATGGGAAGGTATCAAACTCCCTGCTCCACTGAGAGTTACCCCCTGTTCTGGTTTGGTAGAAGTTAGATTGTGGGGATAGTCAGTGTTCCTTTCACTGTCTCTTATAGCTCTAAGCCTTTCTACCTCTTCTTTTAGTTCAGCCACCATGCTCATCAGATCGCTGATCTGCTCACAACTCACACAGGAGTTGTTCCTTCCATCCTCCATATCGAGTGCCAGGTCCCAGCACTCACTGCAGCCACCTACCTGAACACCTGCATGCTTGTGAGTGGCCTCTGTTTGGGTGCCAACTGTTCTTCTACTAGCCTTACTAGCTGTTCTTCTACTAGCCTTACTTCTAGTAGTAACCATATTGCAGTAGTCACCCTCTGAACCACCCTCTAAATCTCCCTCGCCACCCGGCTTTTTTTTTTTTTTTTTTTTTTTTTTTTTTTTTTTTTTTTTTTTTTTTTTTTTTCGTCAGTAAGGAGGCTGAGCCGAGCTCCGAGCTGCTGCCTGCTCTCAGCCACGCGCTTGTGCTTGTTGCCTTGTGCTAACTTTTGTGAGGTTTTTGGGGTAGAAACTGCAACTGTAAGCCAAATACCCAGCAGTCTCAAATTGAGTTCATCCTTTAAGCCTGTACCACTTTCCAAATAGCATGGCTGTAAAGAATCATAGAATCATGAAACATTAGGGGTTGGAAAGGATCTCAAAAGATCCTTGAGTCCAACCCCACTGGCACGGCAGGATCACTTAGTGCAGGTCACACAGGAACACATCCACGTGGGTTGTGATCACCTCCAAAAAAGGAGACTCCGCAACCTCCCTGGGCAGCCTGTTCCTGTGTTTTGTCACCCTCACAGTGTAAAAGTTTTCCCTTGTGTTCACATGGAACCTTCTGTGCTCCAGCTTACACACCCACTGGCCCTTGTCCTTTCACCTTAAACCAGATTACTGAAACTGGTGCAAGTCTGGTACTCTTCTCTCTTTTGTTTGTTTTAGGTCTCTTGACAATGTAGAAGGACAAACAGCTATAATTATGGGGGGTTTAACTCTCATTTTTGTCCAAAGGATACAAGCTTAAGTCTGTGTATTGAGTGCATGATCATTTTGTACACATTGGTATATGGATAAAAGGTTTGACTTGTTGAAAAGTCCCCTTCTGCAAATGTGACACAGATTATGTTCCTTTTTAAATATTTTCCTTTGAACTACGCTGATATACTTTAAGATCTTGATAAACGTGTCTTCTTTTCTCAATATAATTAATTTGCTGATCAGTCATCATACCTGGGTATCTGTCACAAATTTGGAAACCAGGATAGTTTGTCATTCCAAGTATGATTGGTCCAGAAGTTCTGCAGGAGGTTGGTGTTCTTACTGTATCTTTTATCTCAGTCTGAGCTCATGGAAATGGTATGCGAAAGCACAGTAAAGAAAATACCATTAATTGTATATAATGTTTCTTGAAATCAAATTTTTTATCTACAAAGTGGATTAAAATGTAAATAAATATGATTTTTCACCTTTTGCAGGTAAAGACAGTGAAGTTCAGAGGTTTTGTGCAACATATAAGAACTGGGAACAGGATCCTTGGTCCCCTGACTCCTCTTCAATAACTAAAGCATCCCATCCATAATTAAAGGTTAGATAACTGGATTACTGCTTTATTCCTCCCTATTTTTGATTTTACAAAGAAGAAAAATTCGTTAGAAAATTGAATTGCTTTCAAGAATGTGAGTGACACTGACAGGTAGCATTTACAAAAATTAAATGTCACAGGGAAACAGGATAGAAAAGGAACTGCTTAAACAGATTTTTGTGATTGTTTTCAGGTTTTAGGACTTAACTTGTCGATATTGATGTCATAAAAAGAAGACAATACATGTTCATACAGTCTGTTTATTAGATGTTAAAGTACGAGATCAGTCTGTTTTGGTTACCTGTAGGTCATGGGCACCTAGGACCAGCATATACACTGAAATCCTGTACACATAACATGCTGGTACATGTAGAATCATTCCTCACTCCCTTTTCTATTAGGAGAACAGAATATCAAAGAAGGATCAGTGCTGGGCCCCATGCTCTTCAACATCGTTATTGATGATCTGGATGAGGGCATTGAGTCCATCATCAGTAAATTTGTGGATGACACCAAGCTGGGGGCAGGAGTTGATCTGCTGGAGGGCAGAGAGGCTTTGCAGAGGGACCTCGACAGGCTGGACAGATGGGCAGAATCCAATGGCATGAGACTGAACACATCCAAGTGCCAGGTTCTGCACATTGGCCACAACAACCCCATGCAGTGCTACAGGCTGGGGTCAGAGTGGCTGGAGAGTGGCCAGGCAGAGAGAGACCTGGGGGTACTGGTCGATGGTAGGCTGAACATGTGCCTGCAGTGTGCCCAGGCAGCCAAGAAGGCCAATGGCATCCTGGCCTGCATCAGGAACAGTGTGGCCAGCAGGAACAGGGAGGTCATTGTGCCCCTGTACACTGCACTGGTTAGGCCGCACCTTGAGTCCTGTGTCCAGTTCTGGGCCCCTCAGTTTAGGAAGGATGTTGACTTGATGGAGCGTGTCCAGAGAAGGGCAACAAAGGTGGTGAGGGGTTTGGAACACAAGCCCTATGAGGAAAGGCTGAGGGAGCTGGGCTTGCTTAGCCTGGAGAAGAGGAGACTGAGGGGTGACCTTATTGCTCTCTACAACTACCTGAAGGGAGGTTGTAGCCAGGCAGAGGTTGGTCTCTTCTCCCAGGCAGCCAGTACCAGAACAAGAGGACACAGTGTCAGGCTGCGCCAGGGGAGGTTTAGGATGGAGGTTAGGAAGAAGTTCTATACAGAGAGCGTGATTGGTCATTGGAATGGGCTACCCATGGGTTTGGTAGAGTCACCTTCATTGGAGGTGTTCAGGAGGAGACTTGATGGGGTGCTTGGCTGCATGGTTTAGTTGTTTAGGTGGGTTAGATTGGTTGATGGGTTGGATGCGATGATCTTGAAGGTCTCTTCCAACCTGGTGTATTGTATTGATTAGTGATTAGGTTATTAGTGTGTAATCATAGGTTGTGTTGCTAATAATAAGGAAAGTGTGGTATTTTAGCATGATATTACATTTTAACTACCAGGCAGGAGGAATAGCTTACTTTTTTTTTTTTAAAGCAAAAAAGCCCTTGCCAATTGATGTTAGCAATATGCCAATACTAAAATTACAATAGTTTGAGGGTTTCCTGGCCAGTATTCTACTTGTTCCTGCCTGTAGTGTGTTTTTCCACAAGGTGATCTTAGAAGGACCTTTAGTAGGCAAATACACTAAGTGGGGGAGGCCTGTCCTAAGGTATTTTCCTCTCATAGCCTAAGAAATTGGTGCAAAAATGTAACCTTTTATTGAAAAACAGCCTGTGTTTGAAAGTGAATTTCTTACTTTGGCACATAGAATGCAAGTGAAACCACTGGTACTGCAGTCAGCTTGTATGAGCTGCACCTGGGACTAGATATTTTTTCTTGCTAGCGACAGAGAATATAGAATTCCAATAGGGAATGCTTAGTGGGAAGAGCAAGAAGTTGAACAAGTGTGAGTTAATTTTGCCCAGCCTCCAACTGTAATTTGAGAATTGTATGTACTCTGTCTGGATTTGTTAGTAATATGAAAGAACAATTTTTTCAGCCAGAGAATCAAGATAGAATCAAGAATCAAGAGATTTTTCAACCAGAGAATCAAGATGGAAAAGGGTGAGCAGCAATTCAGAGAAGCAAAGCAAGAAACTACAGTGGAGATAGAAGCATATAATTGCTTCTCCAGTTTAACAAGTGGTAGAAGGGGTGCATGAATACTGCTGAAAACCAGAAGCTTTGAATGAGTAATTGACTGTGAAATGCATTATTGTCCTTCCTGTTGGTGAAGCCAAAAAGCCAAGAAGCGCAGAGCATGTGGACTGCTTGTCCTGGGGATTATGCATGTAAGAAAGACAGGATATGTAAATCTGTGTCAACACCAAAAACTTTCAGGAGATTTATGGAAACAGAGAAATAGTAGTAATTTATTAAAAGGTAGGTATCTGATGCCTTTTAATTCTTGCAAGTATGATTCTGCAGGAGATTAATGTTCAGCAAATATTCACACTTAACACACAATTCTGTTGTTTTACCTCAAATTCTGAAGCAGTTCCAAGATATTTCTGAAAACGTTTATTAGATGACAAGCCTAAAGTTCTTCCTTCAAACAACTGCAGACAGCAAATCTAGCACTGAACAGTGTCTGAAAGGGGCAGCTGTTTTGCTCCTGGATATCAGTAAAGGCTTACTTGGGGTGCAAGTGATTGTATGCAGAAACAGAAATCAGTCACTTCTGCCAATTAAATGGGAAAGGACAAACTGATAGAAAGAATTAGAAAATACTCAACAAAAAACAGCTAGAAGATGCATCTGATGGTAAATTCGAAAAGAGCCAGGATCAAGGAGGCCTGCTTTTCCATGTAATGTGCAACAGAGCAATCTGGTTTTTCTATCCAGAATGGAAGCTGGCAGTGTTGAATTTATCTCCCAAAATCAGTGAAAGACTCAAGTATTCATGTTAGGCCATCACTCTTTCTCGTAGTGATTTGAACTCAACTCCTGTGGTATACCTCTTGAGGAAGGAGCAAATAAAGCATGCGTGTAAACATGTAATTGAGGCTATACTAAAATGGTTTGGAAATGTGAAGGCACATCTGCTGCATTGTTCAGTTTTTGGCCTATGCAAGAGTGTGGTTTATCACGATAACATGGCAAGCATTTTCGGGAGAACTGTCCGGGAAGAGGCATTACCAAGCCCGCTAAATCTGTTTGAGTCACTGCCCCGCTCTCTTCCCTCTCTGTTGCAGGGTTCAGGTTTGAGGTTGAGGAGCCCAGTAGGCAGGCGCCGTTAAGGCTGCCTGGAGGGGGTGGAAGCTAGACCCCAAGCCTTATATTTCACAGAGGTGACTGCATGTGTCAGAGGCCATGAGAGAAAGCATGTGCAGTTTGCTTGCCATATAAACATTTCAAACTGATTGGTGGGATTTGAATGGCTGATGTGCCATTGGGCTGTTCAGTTTTCAAAAAGAGAATTTATAGAGGAAGACTTTGAATGCTTGTTTACTCATTGCTCACATGCTCATTGCTCTCTTATCTCTCGTCTTCTCCCACCCCCTCCCAACAGTTTGTTAACGGGATTCAAGGTGGTGACAAGCACCTACTTGCTCCTGTTTTCAGGGCAATTACCTTATTTTTGTTTTAGCAGCATAGTGCTTGAGTCAGGCCTCCACCACAGCAGTGTGCTCTTTCTCTCACATCCTCTAATTTTGGATACTGCCCTTTTGGACCACAACTACGAACTCAGGACATTGCTTTGTTCAGCAAACGTTTTGGTAGTTAACAGCTCGGCAGTTTGCGAGTAGCTTACGCTAATTTACCTGGTTATTTCCAAGATTATAACTTGCTTACCTGTTGGTTAGCTCTGTTGTGAACTCGAGGTGGTCCGCCTATGCCACCCGAGGCAGTATTGCTGTTTGGTTTCACACGTACAGGGAGTTTCCAGTTTGTTCCTCTGTATTCCAAGTTTTGATCGTTCTAGACTGTTATACTACTGTTTATTAGCCTTCTATCATGTGTAATTAACCTATCATTATCTGGGCAAACGAACCTGAATCAAAATGGCTTGGAAAAGTAATTTTTTATATTAAATCATATTCATATTTTATATTTCTGGCCTACAAATCTATATAAACTGAGAACAAGAGAAGGCAGTAACTGTGGCTTGTAGCTTAGATGGTCAATGGTGTCATCACAGTGGATTCTACATACTCTCCTTTTTGTTCCTGGTAAAACTGGGCCTAGTAAGTCTCTGGCTAGCTTTTGGTGATGAATTTGAGAAAGCATTCAGGGTAGATGGGAGCAAGATGGACAAGGCTCTGTCCTTTATAATTCCTACGAGCACAAGGCATTTAGGAACACTCCTACTCCCCCCAAAAATGTGGCTCTTTTGCATTGGCCCAAGGGTGGCATCTGTGTGGACAAAACATCTTGAAGAGCTAGATTTTTGCAGCAAGAGAAATAATAGCTCTTTTGCTTCATCAGAAACCAAGCTGCCTTTGAGCTGAGGATTTTTTTGGGGGAAGTAAAATTAAAATTGGAGGATAGTGTAAGGATGCAGAACGCAGAGGGTTGACTCGAGGAAAGTGTACAAGGGCTGTTTTTAGATGTAAGCACGTATGGGATGTCTACGTAGTGGCTGTAGATAGCTCTTACTTTATACTGCTGATACTTCAATTTTCTTATGGTGTGTAAAATTCAGTGCACATATGTGGCCAATAGATGACACTGGAAACTTTCAAGCACTTATCAGGTCTAATAGGCAATAAAATGTTTCTTAAATGGTGTGAACACACAATAGTCATCAGTTTTGTTGCACAGGTTAATAAGCAGTCAACAGAGAAGTACAAATGAATAAGTGCTACTTCTCCAAAGCACAAATGAACTTATTAACATTTTCCTTTACATAAGTGAAAGTAATTTTTATTTTAAAGTCAAGAGGATGTACTCTTCTTATGTCTCAGAAATACACAGACATACATCAACAAAGTAATGCATATTTTACAAATTACGAATTACATGCTGGCAATGTTTTATTTAACTGAAAAATTACAAAGAATATGGTTTATAGCAATACAGGTCTCGAGACCAAGAGAATCTGTCTACATGCTCTGCTGCAGCAGGTATTCAGTTAAAGGAGGCTGTTGATACGTGCATTGCGCTATCATCCTGGCAACCAAGATGCATATGTACCCATCATGTTACACTGAAATAGTGAGACTCTAAGAAATCAAGTGCTTCCTGCAGGCATTCCTTAACATCTTCTTTTATCACAGCTCTCGGACATACATAGTATACACCCTGTGGCTCTTAGCCCAGCAGAGATTGCACTTGCCAGAATTTGCTGCATATTACCTTGATGCAATGGCAATACGCTGATATCTTTTAAGGCTACATTGAGCTTGTAACCTCAGTAGGAAGTGGATGATCTAACAGGATCATACCATGAACAAAAACACAGACTTTGCAACTGCCACCGCAATTTAGCAATCTAACCAAAATACACTATATTAATGAAAGGCCTGGTTTTCAAGATGTTGTTTGTATCTCCATAAAAGCTTCATAATGGCTATAGAGATGTTACTAAGATACTCTTCCACAGATTAGCTTTAATAACAGTATTTCTACTACTTTGGTGGACTCCATTTCACTCTGACTAGTAGCAAGCAGAGTGTCATTTCCAGTTATGACCAGCCACCTCTCTTCATCAGCATCCTGAGGGCGAACTCAAATTGCCTTGAGTTTCTTTGTTTGTTCCTTTGTTGGGAGAAAATAAAGCACAAAGATCATGCTTTATATAATTATAGTTGTAAAGAAAATTTTAAAAGAAGGAGCAGGAGAGCTCTGGTTTTTATATCCTCCTTGTACATACATACCATACCAGAGAAATTATGAATCTAAGTTTTAGTGACCATTTGTTAACTATTTGTTATCTATCCTTTAGGTATCTGTAAATTTCGAAGTTCAGTAGTTCCATGTCTGGCTGCTGAGCAGTTCCAATAATTTTGCCTTATGTCGTTCTGGAAATAAATGTTTCTACTTAATGTTAACTTCCCTGTGAGATTTTGAAATGCCCAGTAACATAGTTAATGCTGACAATGCTGAAAAATGCATGAGATCAAGTGTTCTGAGATCTAATCACTTCACTTCTTTATAGTAATTAATCTTTGTAGAAATTATTACGGTTTCTGCTCAATGAATGTGTATGTCAGTTCCATTCAGCTCTAGCACCACAGTCTTTTGAAAGGATGGTGCCGCAGGGCAGTAGTTTCAGAGTACAGAGATGGTAAAGATCATTATCCTCAGGCTTTAGCTTACCAATTCTGGAGGGGGCGGGGTGGGAGGAGGGGGGGCGGGGTGGGGTATACACACAATAAAAATCAGAGAGCCATTGTGTTCTGCATCTCTGCCTCTTACTCACTATATGCTGGCATTTTGTGCATTTTCTTGTGTATTTTCTTCCTCCCACAAAACAAGTCCACAGTATTTTTACCTCAAAGATGTATATTGAAAATGGCACATTTAAGACAGTTTTTTAAAGTACCTCTACGAATTTCCAAATAATCAACTAAATTTATGAAAATATTGATTGTAACCTTTCACAGCAATTACAGATATTTATTACCTAATTTAATAACTTATAATCAATATTTTTATTACCATTCTAAAAGCCTATATGTTATTATTCATCACTATACATGGTGTTTATGTTGAGCAAGTATATCTACTATGTATTTAAAACTTCTTTTGTGTTGGCATATTTGATGACACAGAATTGAATTCTTTACTAATAGCAGTAAATAATTGTTTTATGAAGATAGATTTCTACTGTAACTGCTTTTCATTTTAACTAATGTTGTACAGTTTTAGCTGCCTCCTGCTGTGAAAGCAGGACTCTTAAGTAAAAACCTGGCAAGTAAACAATAACCAAAGACAAAAAGGGAAAGTAAGCAACAACTGCCAGTTGTACATAGCCCAGTTTATGTGTATCACACAGTGTTCTGGCAACCTGGAAAAATTACCATCTTGGAGACTACTATCTTCAGTACTCATCAAGAAACACAGGCTTCACGCATTTTCTCTTACTGTTTGGTCATGTTAGAAACAGGTGACATGTAAATCTCTGTAGCTATTATAGTTTTTTTGCTGTCTTACAAACCACCAGTAGGAACATAAAGATAATTGTCATTACATCCACTGACAAGTATGAAATCGTGTGGTCTCTAAGCAGAAATTTCTGTGTTGCCTGGATTGTGTTTTATAAGGAATGTTTTGTTATATGTACATAAACCAGTGAGGTGAGGTGGAAACCTGCTGTAAAACATTGCTTGTTTTTTTGCAGGTTAATTTTAGAACTGCTGGTAGAGAAAATGGTTAGTCTTTGTAACAGGACAGGTAGTCAAATGATTTTGTCAATTTTATGGCAGATTCTTATACATTACATTCTAGGGAATAGTCTGAGTGTTTGTTTGTTTGTTTCCTTTTGAAAGAAAGGGAGAGTAGGTGGGGTTGCTTAGCCTGGAGAGGAGGAGACTCAGGGGTGACCTTATTGCTCTCTACAGCTACCTGAAGGGAGGTTGTAGACAGGCAGAGGTTGGTCTCTTCTCCCAGGCAGCCAGCACCAGAACAAGAGGACACAGTCTCAGGCTGCGCCAGGGGAGGTTTAGGCTGGATGTTAGGAAGAAGTTCTATACAGAGAGCGTGATTGGTCATTGGAATGGGCTACCCATGGAGGTGGTGGAGTCACCTTCATTGGAGGTGTTCAGGAGGAGACTTGATGGTGTGCTTGGTGCCATGGTTTAGTTGTTTAGGTGGGTTGGATTGGTTGATGGGTTGGACGCGATGATCTTGAAGGTCTCTTTCAGCCTGGTGTATTGTATTGTATTGTAAATGGGGAAGGTGAAAGCACTTCTTACTCCAGTCAGTACTCAGTGGCATGTACTTACACTTGGTAGGTCTATGAAGGATGCAAATTTTTCAGACTTGATATAGTGTATTAATCTGACCACAGAAAATGAAACACTTAAAAGCATTCAGATTTATTGTAGCATTTTAAGAACCAGTTTTGTAAACTACGCAGGAATAATTTTCAGAAACTGCTAATGAAAGCATGTGATTTTGTTGTTGTTGTTGTTGTTTGAATTATGTCAGCTTTAGGAAATGTAAGCATATACAAGAAATTAAGAGGGAGCATGAAGAAATGGAATCAGTACATTTGGAGTCTAAGATTTCATGTTATCATGGTGAATAAGGTGGTGGCAGCTGATCTGCAGCTATTTTGTCATAAGCTGGTGGAGCATCAGGTACCTACGGTAGGCAAAATGGGTGAGAAAGATTAAAATAAAACAAGTGAGGTACAAGGAGATTACATTAAAGATGCAGTGAGTTATTTACATTAAAGATGTAAATGTATTACCTTTATATCAGATATGGTACTGTAACTTAAACTAGCTGAGCTTATTCACTAGGTCTGCTCTAGTTTTTGCTAACATGTTTTTTATTTTTAATTAGATCAAATTAATTTTGTTTCTATCATTTATCCAGAGAGAGAACTGTATTATAAGGACAGGAGTTTTTTTTAAATATATATTGACAATTCAGACTATATTGAAACTTTTCTTTAGAAACCTTGATGTAGCTATGTTGTCTTGTATCCAATGTTAACAATTTCATCAGTTTATTTAGAACTGACTGTAAATTAGCTTTCCCTCTATTCTCAGACTATTTAAAGACACCTATAACTTGACATCTCTATTTATCAGTTAAGCTATTTAAACAACATTGCTACTATTATTATTATCATTATTATAATTATTATTATTACTATTTTGAATGTTCATCTTTCCATAATGATTAGAGACTAAAACCTTCAAGTTTTATAATATTCCCTGGCAATGTTTAACAGGATACCTGTCACAGTCCATTTATTCTGTCAGAAGGGTAGAATGTCTATTATGGAGATGTTTGTTTCTTCAGTCTATGTCAGCATTCAGGCATTACATCATTCTAGTATATCATACAATGATCATACAATGTAAGATTATTTTTTTTAAGAAACAATCTTAATAATATATTTTTAAAAGTCTTTTTTACAGCAAAAATTGTGCAAACCACTACTTTTTAAGTTAATGGAGAGGCACGGAAGACCTAGTCTAGAGAGCACACCCCAAGAATGAAATCAGCAACAGTTCACCAAGATCATCTCACCATGTCTTATTATGTTGTAATGACAGCTTGAGTTACAACTTACCACAGAATTAAAGTTTCTGTACTCCTGCGGAGCCATTTTGCAGTCCAGCGTTGTTCCCTCACCTACCATGGTTCGTATTTTGCCCACATTAGAGCTTTTGCTCTAGGATCATGAAGAAATATGGGGAAGATAAAGAGAATGTGATGTCCAGGAAAATTATATATCATTTGATATTTGACAGCACATGGACAATATGCATTGGAATCCAGCATTAGGGTGTGACACAAGGCCAGCAAGAGAGGTAATCTACCTGTTGCTTTTTGCTGTCTATGCTGACACATCCTCTCTCTCGTATGAGGATTGTACCTTTTTAAAAGTATTTTTTAAAGACGATACAAAGTCAATTTTATAAACAGTGCTTAGAAAGCTCTGTTTTTAAGTAAATCTTAAAACTGCAGGTCAACTTTTTAACAAATCATGCATCACACATGAACATAATATTTACTTAGTTACTTGTAACGGTTACTTTTCCTCTCTGCTTCCTAGATTTACTCTAATCACATTTAGGCGTCTTGTAAGTCATGAATATGTTATTTTTCTTTAAATGAAAATACACAGAACTTACATTTTCAGAAACTTGGGGTTTAGTACATATTAAATACAGTGCTTTCTAGAGATAATGTTTTCTATTGATGTGTTGTGCAAAGTTGGACTTGCTTAATGTCCCTATGCTTCTGCTTCCTCTTTACTCCATTGCCTGACTTGCATGGTCTTCAGGACAAGGTGTGTTCATATTGTATGGTTTTGCCTGCGTACGTGTCAGTGTATATATTGCCCAAGATAATGATGTCCTATTACAGATCTGCTGTTCTTTGCATTGTTGTAATGCAAATAATGATTATGTTGTCAAAACACCAGCCTGCGAGAAAGTGAGCTGTCATGCTTACCCGCAGGCTTTCATAGCCACTACGTCTTTTGTAGTACCAGCAGGCAAAGATAAGTAAAATTGCCAGCACCAAAATGAAGAGTCCAATACCCAGAGCTCTGTTGGGAAAGCAAAGCAAATTAATTAATACCAGAACTAGATGTATGCTTCTGGGAGCAAGAATGATTACAGCCAAAGTTTGTATCAATATCCTTTTAAGTAGAAGAAACAGAGTTTAGCTCAGAAAATAGACAAAGTATCAATAACCTCAGCCAGTCTCTGTGGATGAAGCAGTTAGATAAATTCTCTGCCAAGTTCTTAAACATTTTAAAAATTAGGAATAATATGTTGCTTTGAGGATAATAATCCACCACTGACTACTGCTTCAAGAAAGCCCTGCCTGTAAATCCAGAAAACAGCACTGTGATATTGGAAGAGAATGTGAAATAAATTAAATGCCACACCTGCAGCAACACAGGTCATGTTCATTTCTTAAATTGCTCTAGGCAGCAAGTATTGAGAATTGTGTCTTAATTGCATCATGTTGCTGCAACTGCTGGTGGCAGGATTTTTTTGAATACATAAAACACTACACAACCTCAAAACTCAAGTAAGAAACGTTGACTTATTGAGAAAGAGCTCTGCAAAACACTTAAAGAAAAAGGAGAACAGGGGATAAAAATGACCACAAGTCAGAAAAAGCCCATTCTAACCTACTTTTATATATATTGAATCTAGTCGTCCTGCAACAACTTGCCATCAGGCTTTTCCATTGGGACTGAAGAGTACAGTATGTGACTTTGATTTGAGACCTTTTATATCTATTTGCTATCACTTTCACTGACTCAGAGTCTTATGAAGCAGTGTGATTTGAGAAGCCTGAAAGAAGATGCAACCAGATTTGTGTGGCAGAACAGGCTGTCTTTTCGCCTGAACTGCCTGTGTGATGTTTGAAGCATGAAGCCCCTTGGAGCTAAAGAAACTTTCTTTATCACAATTACCTGAATTCTTGTAGTTGCTCCTGCCTTCTCAAGGCTTCATGTTGTCTGGAGATCAGTTTAACTCATGGCATTCCTCCTGCAGCTGTGTTACAGCTGATTGTAAAAGTTATAAAATGGCCCACTGGTTTTGTTACTGTCCCCAGCACAGTTAAAATTTGGAGACTGTTTCACCAAGCAGCTGTCAGCTGTTCTACATTTTTGAGACTTGCTTTGTGGTTTTCATGTGCTCCATGGCTTTAGTCATCCATCCATTAGCCTGTATCTCTCACAGACCGTATGTCATTCCTGGACTTGGTGATTTTAACTGTGTGGAGGTGAGCATACACTGTTTCAAATGCATAGCATGACTAGCCAGCATCTTACTTTGGAGAACTGAACTGCTTTGGAAGGACTATGAGAGAGCCTTCCCCTTTGTGTATTCTCTCTGCCAACGGAAGAATGTGGAGAAACAAATAGCTAACACTACGAGTGACAGCTGTGGGTGTGAGTGACAGTTCACCAAGTTTGGCGGACAGTAACCCATCACCAGAAGCACATGCTGCATACAGGTATCCAAACACATGGAAATTTTTGTCTTAAGTAATCACAGAATCACAGAATGTTAGAGGCTGGAAAAGACCTCAAAAGGTCATCTAGTCAAACCCCCTGCCAGAGCAGGATCACCTAGAGCAGGTCACACAGGAATGCATCCAGGCAGGTCTTGAGCATCTCCAGAGAGGGAGACTCCTCAACCCACCCTGGTCAGCCTGTTCCAGTGTTCCATCACCTTCAAAGTGAAATAATCTTCCCTCGTGTTTACATGGAACTTTCTATGCCTCATCTTCCACCCATTGCCCCTTGTCCGGTCATTGGGGATTGCCAAGAAGAGCCTGGCTCCATCCTCTTGGCACTCACCCTTTACATGTTTATAAACATTAATGAGGTGACCTCTCAGTCTTCTCTTCTCCAAACTAGAGAGCCCCAGCTCCCTCAGTCTCTCCTCAAAATGAAGATGTTCCACTCCCTTAATCATTTTTGTGGCGGTGCACTGGACTCTTTCAAGCAGTTCCCTGTCCTTCTTGGACTGAGGGGTCCAGAACTGGACACAATATTCCAGATGTGGCCTCACCAAGGCACAGCAGAGGAGGAGGAGAACATCTCTCAACCTACTAACCACACCCTTCTAATGAACCCCAGAATGGCATTGGCCTTCTTGGCCACAAGAACACATTGGTGACTCATGGTCAACCCCCAGGTCCCTTTCCCTTTCACTGCTCTCCAGAAGGTCAGTCCCCAATGTATACTGATACATGGGGTTGTTCTTTCCCAGGTGCAAGACTCTACACTTGCCCTTGGTGAATTTTCTTCAATTTCTCTCTGCCCAACTCTCCAGCCTCAGTCTCACTGAATGGCAGCAGAATGCTCTGCTGTGTCAGCCACTCCACCCAGTTTGGTGTCATCAGCAAACTTGCTCACAGTGCACTCTGTTCCTTCATCCAGGTTGTTGATGAATATATTGAATAGTACTGGTCCCAGTACTGACCCCTGAGGGACTCCACTAGATACAGGCCTCCAACTAGACTCTTTCCCATTGACCACAACAGTCTGACTTCCGTCCTTCAACCAGTTCCCAATCCACCTCACTACCTGATCATCCAGACCACACTGACTCAGTCTAGCTGCAAGGATGCTGTGGGAGACAGTGTCAAATGCATTACTGAAATCAAGGTAAACCATATCCACTGCTCTATCATCTATCCACCTGGTTATGTCCTCATAAAAGGCTATCACATTGGTCAAACATGACTTCCCCTTGGCAAAACTGTGTTGACTGCTCCTCCTAATGACCCTCTTGTCCTTGACGTGCCTAAGGTCAGTGTCGAGAATAAGTTGCTGCATCACCTTTCCAGGTATGGAGGTGAGGCTAACCAGTCTGTAGTTAGCTTGGTCCTCCTTCTTACCCTTTATGAAGACTGTGGTGACATTTGCCTTCCTCCAGCCCCCAGGCATCTCTCCTGTGCACCATGACTTACCAAAGAAGGTGGAGAGTGGTCTGGCAATGACCTCCACCAGCTCCCTCAGCACCCGCAGGTGCATGCCATCAGGACTCATGGATGTCCAGATGACTTAACTGTTCCCTAACCCAATCCTTATCAACCCGGTCCTCGTCAACCAAGGAAAACTCCTCCTTTGTCATGTCCTCCTCTGGGCCCTCAGGGGTCTGGGGCTCCTGAGGACAGTCTCCAACAGTATAGGTGGAGACAAAGAAGGGACTTTGTAACTCCACCTTATTTGTATCCTCTGGCACCATGCATCCACCTCATTTAGCAGTGGTCTTACATTGCCTCTAGTGTTAGTTTTTCCTGCAGTGTATTTGAAGATGCCCTTTCTGTTGTCCTTGACCTCCCTTGGAAGGCATAATTCCAAGGAGGCTTTAGCTTTCCTAGTTGCCTCCCTACATCTTATGACAACAGTTTCATACTCCTCCACATGGCCAGCCCCTCCCTCCATGATCTGTAGACTCTCTTCTTCCACTTGAGTTTGCCCAGCAGTTCCCTACTTAACCACGCAAGTCTCCTGGCTCCCTTTCTCAGATTCCTACTTGTTGGAATGCTCTTGATCTTGGAAGAAGTGGTCCTTGAATATTAACAAACTATCATGGCCCCCTTTGCCTTTTATAACCCATCACCAGTGGAATAGTGTCTCTAGTAATCCAAGACCCAACATATTTTATTGTAAGCCAAAACTAACAAAGCATTAACTTGATTTACTTCTGCTTAAGTGGAGTCTCACCCAGAAAGAATTTACTGACAGTCACATTTTTATAGCACTGATGACTCCATCTGCTTTTGGATGGATGGTATTTTAGCCTTTCTCTGGGATTTTCACTTCAAATATTATTTAAAATGAGACCAGTGTCCCTTTGAGGTACAGGAAACAGGTTGTGTGGATCAGGAGATACAGCTTAAAGATCACTTGTCAACAGCCTCTGAGGAAAATCCTAATTAGACCTCAATATAACTGTAAATATAAAGGTTAATGACTTAGACTTCTGATCATATGATCAAGCGCTAGATTCTTCCAACTTATTTTTCTAACTTGAGGGCTTTTTTGATTCTTCAACAACAAACATTAGAGACAGCTACAGGACAGCTAAAATACATTCCACCTATACACAACAGTAACTTTTTCTGATACTACTTTTTACATTTTATTCACTTTTTTCCCCCCACTAGTTGACATGGTAGCATAGGTTCTACTTCATGCTTACTCTTCCACTGCAATATAGCTGTCTCCTTTCCCTCTGTGAAAGTTGCCATCTGGATAGTGACTTCCTCTGGGCATTCTGTGAGTTTGGTCCTGCTCAAACCTACAGGGTAAAAATACAGTTACTCAGTGCAATAAATAGTTTGTTATCTTCAAAGCATAATATCAACCTTTTTGGTTTAGTGGGAGCATTTTAAGGTGGCAGGACAATATGTTATCTTCAGAATCCAGTAGATCCATTTACATATGCCACTGTCCCAATTTAAGGACAAACTCAAAACCGTAACTACAGTCTACATTTGAATAGCTGACATCAAAGTCTTTGCTGAATGCTGAATAAAACACAGAAGAATTTTACATGGTCTCTAAGTACTAAGCTATGGCACACTTCTAAAGTAAACCTTAGGAAACATAAATAAAGGCAATTTACCTGGACAAGAAAAACTATTCAGAAGAAGAAAAACTAATACTGTCCTGGCAAGTAGTTGTTTCTTTATTCCCTGCTCAGTGGGCTGATTTTCTATCAGAATAAATGCTCAGAGATCTGTTGATTTTCATGTGGTTATACCAATTTATGTCTGGTGACTATATTGCTTAGATGTGTATAGAAATTTATAATATAAACTCAATTTTCAGTCTTAAGGAAGTAATTCAGTCTGAACAGTTACAAATTGAACTGATCAAATATGGTGAAGAAATCCCTAAGTGCTAAGAATGTTTCTGTAATTTAAACAGCACAGAAAATCCTACTTGATAGTGTCCTGCTAATCTACCTACCCTACAGAGGTAAAGTATAAACATGGTGACTGACAAAGAGAATTCTAGACAAGGAAACAAAACATTTTCAGAGTTCACTTACAGATAGTCAAGTCTCTTCTGAAACAGAACTTCAAAGCAGTACAGAAAATTATCAGTAGAATGAAAGAATACAAATCTTACCTCCTTCAGACCTGTATTCTGTCTGTTAACTGAACAGCATGTACAGCTTTCTTTTCCTTGACTTGGTCTGTTTTTTCTTCTTTGATCTGTTCTCTTATGACTATCACGAGTTTAAATTCCTTTCAGTACAGCTTCTGAATGCATTAATTAGCATGAATGAGGTAAGGAGATAACTTTTCATTTTCTTCTTACAGTCTACATGCCTCCCTCCTAATAAAGAGATCAAAAATCTGTTATTGATTTATTACATATTCTCAGAGAAACTGCTCAACACCATTTTACCTGCCTAATCAGTACTAGCTCTAGAGCAGGCAGACTACTTCTAAATTCAAACATGTTTTGATTTAGGGGTGATTCTTTTATGAAAGAAGGGTGGTGCCTTCACATATGTTTAAGTATAGCTTTGTTTATGCAGACTTTTTGCACCATTGTAACACTGGGAACTAGTATAGTTGGAGCAAAACTCATAGATGGATGTTGTTATGCCGTGATACATCAGGGCAAATACAGTTTCATTCTGTACTGGTAAGCAAATGCTGCAACAAACAGGGTCTGTCTTATGGGCTGCAGAAACAGCAAATCCTGATTTCCTATGGATTTGTGTGAATTGTCTGAGCTTACACTTCACTTACACTTTAGTAATTCCCTTTATATCATCAGGCAAGAATTGGCAGCCTGTGATTAAGTCAGAGGTCTGGCCACTGAGATGGGCCAGCAGTGTTAGTTATTGCCAAAAAAACAACAGAACCAAAGCTCCCAAAGATAATATGTATTCTGGTTGTATTTTTTCCTAGTGAATCATTGATTTGTGCCTCTCTATCCAGTCACCTTTTTTGTTTTTTTTTCTTAAAGTTTCAGGAACTCAAAATTTCATGACTCTAAATGTGGGTGTAAGTGGCTGACAGACTCCAAAGTGAATAGCAAACTACAGACAGTGTGAAAGGTCCTTTTCTTGAGGAAACTGGAAGAAAAGTTGTAACATTAATATTAGCAGTGCAGGGCTGGGAAAGCCAGATCATTTTTCTGCTTATGTATTTTGCCTAATTATGGTAAAAATCTGATTTTTCTTTGGATATTTTTCCATGCTGATGCCCAGGGAAAAGACCAGAGGCAATGGGCAAGCAGACAGACACACATGAGGTTCCAGCTGACACTTTTTTACTGTGATGGTGATTAAGCCCTGGCACAGGTTGCCCAGAGTAGCTGTGGAGTCTCCATCCTTGGAGATATTTAAAAGCTGTCTAGAGACAGTCCTGGGCAACTAGCTCTTGGTGGCTCTTCTGGTGGCACAGTGTCATTGGACTAGATGACCTTCACAGGTCCCTGTTGACCTCATCCATTCTGTGAGTAACACCAGAAGGCACTAATTGAAGCATTAAAGTTTTAAACATGCAATTTTTGCAGATGGAAAAATAAGGGGAGGGAAAAGAACTAACATTAGGAGCATAAACATGCTGATTTGGCCAGATGGTTCAGCGCTTCTCTTACATTATCTCAGATAAAGTCAATGGGTGTTTCAAGGGTGAAAGAGTTGCAGGGGAAGTTTCTGTAGACACCCATGTGTGTAAAACATTAAGTGCACACTATCACAGTCTATTAAAGTTTCCAAGCATCATGCCAGCCCTCGTGCAATACTCAGAAAATGTCTTTGAGCTCACTTTCAAATCATGTGTTTTCCCAAAGAAAAGCTTCACTTTCTGGGAGAGGATAATAACTGAAGGGTACTGTTTGCTCTTGTCAGGACCAAAAGAAAAATCCCATGTGATACCAAAAACAGTCTTTGTCCCTTCCTTGCCTCAAGCAGTGCTGGGGGTCAAAACATCAACCGATTGAACACCAAGTGTTCTGAATGAAGCTCTTGTTAATAGTATAACAAGGATGGGTAATTGAGAACAACTTTGTCATGGACCTGTGGTGCCACGGGGTGTGTAAATGCACAGCGCAACTACTGAGGATTTGAATGGATGAGAAGGTGGAACACCATGCCCTGACTCAGATCTTGGTAATTTTAGAAAATCTTCTCAGGTGATGCTGCTAATTCTACCACTGTAAAGTCAACTCCAGTGACACATGGAGTCCACATGTGTCAGAAGAAAATGAAAGGGGAAGGGTACTTAGGAGGAACCGAAAAGCAACTCAAGCCTTTCCTGATAGCCAACAAGCAGGGGCAAGCCTAAGATACTCTGACGAATCTTGATAATATGTATGAAATGAATGCTTCCAGTCTAACTGAAAATACTATGCCTGACCTTTTAAAAAGAATAGCAGCTGTATTTATGCTGTTGACAGTGTGACTCCAACTTTTCAGGACAGGATCCTGAGATCTTTTTGTTTAATTTCCCTTAATTGATTACTTTTCTCTGGCATTTGAGGCTTCCTGCAGAGATACAGCAAAGAAATTTTGACACTTGATGTAGTAAAGGCTTTAGTTTTAAGTTTTATGGGAAATCCAATGAAAATTCTCAAGTATTTTCAGTGACAGGTCTAAATTAAGAATAAGTCAATAAGGTAATTACACCCCTTTCAGCTGGAGCTGAGGATCCCCATCTCATCATGGTTTGCAGATTTACTTTGAAGTAGGTATTATCTGGCTTCCAGGGTAGAAGAGTTTCACTATAGGCCTCATTTGGAGCTTTTTGAAAGGAGGCTATTCCATATATTGCTGCTACCTCAATTGCAGGCACATCTTGTCCTGTAGACTGCCTTGCACAGACGCCATTAATATGCTGTCATTCTGAAAGCCTGGTTATGAAAGTAAGTTCCTCCTCAAGTGAAATTGTCCTTAGCGTCAGACCGATCTCCCTCTGATTTCTCCCTGAACAATGTACAGCAAAGAAGGAGTAATAGTCTTAATCCTGTAGCAGCTATACCAAGAGACATCACAAACGCAGCTGTACCTGTGTTACTCCACCTTGTTTTTCCAAAGAGTAAAAAATTGGTAGCTTTCTGCCCGTGTTTCTTCCAGTGTTTGCTGCTACTTTGTCTGTGCCTGACTGAAGGTTCTGAGCCCAGGAGATTGTTCAAAATTACCTACCATGGGTGAAAACTTTTTGGATGCAGTCAGGCCTTATCAAGCTGAGGCAGAGTTACAACTTCCCATGAAATTCCATAAGGCCATACCTGGACTGAAAAGACTGGTCATGCTTTTTAAAGCCAGTGAGTGGCTAACTGGATTAGGGTGAGAAACCTTGCTGGTGAGCTGCTGACTTAGGTCTCCAAGGCCAACTCATAGAAGAAAGTGAATATAGGCAATGCTAACTGTGTCATTAACGTCTTGGACAATACACCCCTTTGTAAGTAATCCCTGTGGTAGCAGTCTAGTTAAGCTTCCCTTGGAACATTGCTGCCACAGATGAAGTAAAAGCAGCCCCAAAACTGAATGCAAGCACTTGATCTTTACCTGATACAGCATCCTGGTCACTAAAACAATTCAGTGCATTTAGCAAGAGAATCCCAAACAAACCTTTTCATTTCTCCCTTCTCAAGGTCACAGGGATCTCATTCAGCTTGGTAGGGACCTGGGACATCTTTGGCCCATGCCCCTGCCCCTGCCCATTGTGGGCTCAGAGAAGGCTCCCCAGGGCTTTACGCAGATGAAGTTTGAAACTCTTTAGGATGGAGACAGTCCAAGCTTCCTGGGCCCTGGCTTCACTGCTGGGGCAACCTCTTGTCTCCAGCCTGAGCCTGTTTCATCTTCTGTTGCCTCCTGCCCTCTCACCAATACACTGTTGTGAAAAGCCTGGCTGTGTCTTTTCCATGCCTCCCATTGGTGCTGTGGCTGCCATTTGGTGTCCTCCAAACTCCCCTCTCTTAATAGCTGAACCAGCCTCAGTTCTGCAGCCTCTGAGTGGTCCCTGCTGAACTCAGCCATGTTTATCAACTTCTTTTCTGTACTTGGTGCCCCAACATGGATGCACAATTTTGGAGCAGAGGGCACTAATGACCTCCTTTGGTCTACTGTCTGTGCCCCCGTTCATATAGCTCAGGATGCCACCAGCCTTCTTTACTGACAGTATCAGATGTCAGGATGTATCAAGATACAGAAATTGGCTTATAAATCAAATACAGAATTTTAACAGAAAGTTAGAGGTGGAAGCTGCACCTATTAAACATTTCTCCATTCCCATGCCCTCCAACAATTCCCTTTCATTTTAAAGAATGGTTATTTTAAATATTGGAGCACTGCAGAAGGCAGAATAATAATACTTTCTAGGAAAAAATTAATTCAGTTGAAGTGATTGAAAAATGTTTTGTCAGAAATTTCAGAGCCTTCCTATAAAACTTTGCCCACCTAGTTGTCTCCCTTCCAACGTATTTGCAGTCAAACCCTCACAGATGGTTGATTTACTAGTGGGTCTTCTAAATTCTTGTTCAATTTTAAAAATAATTATTATTCTTAAGAGAGACAAGAAATAATTTTAGATGAGTGACTTAAGTTAATCGTGGCTTCACAGATTATGTGTTACAACAGCAAAAATTTCTGAAGTTCATAACTCAGGCAGCTATGGCATTTCTAATAGTTTAAAGACTTTTAAATGCTGTTTTCCCCTTTACTTTTTTTGTTATGTGATCGAGCCCTTTCTCCCTTCTTGTACATTCTCTGTTCCCCCTGATAAAATAAAACTAACTAAAGTGATCTGTATACAGACTTACTCTCATAAATATTTGCTCAAAGTGTCTTAGGATAACTGAAATGTAGAGAGGATCTCATTAAGTCCCCTAGTCCAACCCACTGTTCCGAAGCACAGCTGAGTGTTTCAGATTTATTTTCATGTCTTACCAATTCTGTTTTCACAGAATCATAGAACTGTGGAGGAAACCGCTGAAATCAAGTCCAACTGCTCGCCTAGAGCTTGCACTACTCCTAAGCCGTATTCTCCACATAGTCTGTTTCTAGGCTTAGCAGTTGACAGCAACAGTTTTTTCCCCATTACATTGCTGTAAATTATTTCAGTCACTAACTGCTTTAAAAAAAGAGATTGATTTCTTTATCTCAAGCTGTTGTGTATTTGAAGTCGTTCTCATGCTCTGTACTACCTTTTGTCTTCTAAACCTGACAAACATTATTTCTTACTTTTTTTTTTGGTTAAGCTGTGTTTTCTTGGCATTGCTCATTCTTGTGCCTCTTCATTCTTTGCAGCCACGTTACCTGCGTACCGCTCCTAGGTAAAGCCGGCTCTAAGACAGCTCTCCGCGGTGGGACAGCTCTGCACGGCCAGGTGTGGGCGGGATGGCGAATCCCGGCGCTCCTCCCGGCCACAGAGTGAGCTCCGCGAAGCCCTCCAACCTTGGAGGAGACCCGCAGGCTCGGGGAGCGGCGGGGAGAGCCCAAGGGCTACGCCGCACGTTCCCTCGGGGAGGGGGAGGAGGAGGAGGCGCGCAGGCAGAGGGCAGAGTGCCGGCGGTGCTGGTGGTTTGGGGGTCGTGCCAGGTCTCGGTCTGGGTTGGGGGCTTTTTTCTTTTGTTTTGCGGGGCTCAGGACCACTCATCACGGCCAGACTGCGTTTATAATCCCGGAGAGGCGCGCAACAGGACGGCTTTGCTCGGGCAGCCAGGGAGCACGCAGCTGCTCCTCCGGCAGCCGGGAACTGCTGGCGCTGCGCCTGCGGAGCCCCCGGAGCTGGTGAGAATGCCGGTGTAGTGGGATGCCATGCTCAGAAGTCCCTCAATGTAAAAAAAACCAGGGACACCTCAAAAAAAAGGAGGGGAAAAAACCAAACCAAACCAAAAAAGAGAGAATAAACAAAACCCAACCCACCTACCCACCCAACAAAACAAAAACAAAACAACACAAAACAAACAAAAAAAATCCACTAAAACCCACCAGAAACCACCAACAAACACCAAGGCAGGAACAAGCTCATGGCTGCTGTCCTCTCAGCCTCTGATGACAGGCCTCTGTAGAATTGCTTTCCCCATGGAGTTGTCCATAGCACAAAGACATTTATTATTTTTAATACAGGGTTGCATTTGGCATTCTTAAACACTTTGAAGTCAAATATAGCCTTATATTTTCCTCTTTTATTCATCAATCCTTCTCCATTTTACGTGTACATATTTTGCTTTTTACTTCTGATATTTAGGACTGCATTTCTCTCTTGAATTCATGTAACTTTCCCTATTTGTCAGATTAATTTACCAGATTTCATCTATGCTGTGCAAATTACTTGGAAACCCTTTAGCCCAAAACTGTGTTCATCAAAACAGAATCACAGAGTCAACCAGGTTGGAAAAGACCTGAGAGATCACCAAGTCCAACCCAGTACCTAACACCACCTGACAAATAAACTATGGCTCCAAGTGCCACATCCAATCTTTTTTGAACACCTCCAGGGATGGTGACTGCACCACCTCCCTGGGCAGCACATTCCAATAGCAAATTACTCTCTCTGTGAAGAACTTTCTCTTTACCTCCAGCCTAAACTTCCCCTGGAGCAGTTTGAGACTGTGTCCTCTTGTTCTGGTGCTGGTTGCCTGGGAGAAGAGACCAACCCCCATGTGGCAAACAACCTCCTTTCAGATAATGGTAGAGAGCAATAAGGTCTCCCCTGAGCATCCTCTTCTCCAGGCTCCCTCAGCCTCTCCTCATAGGGCTTGTGCTTGAGACCTCTCACCAGCCTCACTGCCCTTCTCTGGACATGTTCAAAAGTCTCAATGTGCTTCTTAAATTGAGGAGCCCAGAACTGGACACAGGACTCAAGATGCAACCTAACCAATGCTGAGTACAGGGGCAGAATGACTTCCCTGCTCCTGCTGGCTATGCTATTCCTAATACAGGCCAGGATGCAATTGCCCTTTTGGCCGCCTGGCCACACTGCTGCCTCATGCTCAGCCTACTATCAACCGGTACTCCTCAGGTCCCTTTCTGCCTGGCTGCTCTCCAGCCACTCTGACCCCAGCCTGTAGCACTGCCTGGGGTTGTTGTGCCCAATGTGTAGAACCTGGCACTTAGATGTGTGGAATCTCTGCCCATCTGTCCAGCCTGTTAAGGTCCCTCTGCAGAGCCCTCCTACCCTCTAACAGATCAACACCTGCCCCCAGCTTGGTGTCATCTGCAAATTTACTGATGATGGACTCAATTGCCTCATCCAGATCATCAATAAAGATGTTGAAGAGCATGGGGCCCAGCACTGATCCCTGGGGCACACCACTAGTGACTGGCCTCCAGCTGGATGTGGCACCATTCACCACCACTCTCTGGGCTCGGCCCTCCAGCCAGTTCCTAACCCAGCACAGGGTGCACCTGTGTGGCAGTTTAGGCTGGCTGCCTCCTGTTACTGCCACATCAGTTACACCTCTGGTAGCCCAAGTCTCAAACCCAGTAGGTGGACAGAGGAAGCTGCATATTTCATACCCATAATATCCTGTGCCCTATAAATCCATCTGCAAAGTCTCTCTCTTCCTCTTTCTTCCCTCTCTGCTCCCATGGGAGATGCTCCCTATCAGGTAATGCTAGGGGAGTACCTCAAGGCTTCTTAGGCCTGGCTAGGCCTAATGCCAGGAGAAGAAGTGAGGGAGGCAGTCTCAGACCTAGCCAGCCTGAGACTAGCCTAGCAGTGGCAGGGGAAGAAAGAGCCCTGGGGGTTTTGGGTACACTCCTGGGGGAAGGGAAGTGTTGAGGGGCTTTGGGTGTAGTGTAAGGGACTCTCTATGCTTTGGGATTCTTTGCCACTATGCTTTGTTGTTTCTGTAAAACACTTAATTGCCTTTCCATTTAAACTTTCCATCACTTTCCAATCTATTTGTGTGAGTGTCATTCTTTTGTCTCTCTTGGGGCAATAGAAGATCTGTCTGGCCTCAAACCTGGACAACCTGTCCAAGCCACGAGCTGACAGCTTGGCCAGGAGTTTGCTGTGGGGGACGGTGTCAAAGGCCTTGCTGAAGTCCAGGCAGACTACATCCACAGGCCTCCCCACATCCACCAGGCGGGTCACCTGATCCTAGGAGATCAGGTTGGTCAGGCAGGACCTGCCCTTCCTAAATCCATGCTGGCTGGGCCTGATCCCCTGGCCATCCTGTAAGTGCTGTGTGATCGCACTCAAGGTGCCCTGTTCCATAATCTTGCCTGGCACTGAGGTCAGGCTGACAGGCCTGGAATTCCCTGTCTCCTCCTTCCAGCCCTTCTTGTGAATGGGCATCATGTTGGCCAGCTTCCAGTCATCTGGGACCTCTCCAGTGAGCCAGGACTGGTGGTAAATCATAGAATCATAGAATTGTCAGGGTTAGAAGAGACCTCAAGGATCATCTAGTTTCAACCCTCTGCCATGGGCAGGGACACATCACATTAGATCAGGCTGCTCAGAGCCACATGCAGCCTGGCCTTAAAAACCATCAAGGATGAGGCTTCCACCACCTCCCTGGGCAACCTGTTCCAGTGTCTTACCACCCTCATGGTGAAGAACTTCTTCCTAACATTCAATCTGAATCTACCCATTTGTATTGTTGTCCTATTCCCCATAGTCCTACCACTCCCTGACACCCTTAAATGCCCCTCACCAGCTTTCTTGTAGGCCCCCTTAATATACTGGAAGGCCACAATAAGGTCTCTTCAGAACCTTCTCTTCTGCAGACTGAACATCCCAAACTTTCTCAGTCTGTCCTCACAGGAGA
Source organism: Picus viridis (assembly GCA_033816785.1). Taxonomy (NCBI): domain Eukaryota; kingdom Metazoa; phylum Chordata; class Aves; order Piciformes; family Picidae; genus Picus; species Picus viridis. The sequence goes on from CM066606.1 coordinate 58,934,938, forward strand.
GGTGCTCCAGCCCTCTAATCATCCTTGTGTCCCTTCTCTGGACACATTCCAGCATGTCCAGATCCTTCCTGTAATAGGGGCTCCAGAACTGGATGCAGTACTCCAGGTGGAGTCTCACCAGAGCAGAGTCGAGGGGGAGAATCACCTCCCTTGACCTGCTGGCTGTGCTTCTCTTTATGCAGCCCAGGATGTGATTTGCTTTCTGGGCTGCAAGTGAACACTGGTGGCTCATGTTGAGCTTATCATCTATCAGCAACCCTAAGTCCTTTTCTTCAGGGCTGCTCTCAAGCCAGTCCCTGCCCAGCCTATATCGGTGCTTTGGATTGCCCTGACCCAGATGCAGGACCTTGTATTTGGTCTTGTTGAACCTCATGAGGCTGTCATGGACCCAGCTCTCCAGCCTGTCAAGGTCCCTCTGGATGTCATCCCTTCCCTCCAGTATCTCTGCTGCACCACACAGCTTGGTGTCATCAGCAAACATTCTGAGGGTGCACACAATGCCATTGTTCATGTCACCAACAGACATGTTAAACAAGACTGGTTCCAGGCGTGATCCCTGAGGGACTCCACCTGTCAGTGGCCTCCACTTGGATGTGGACCCATTGACATCCACTCTTTGGGTATGGCCATCAAACCAGTTATTTATCCACTGAATGGTCCTTCCATGGAAACTGTCCTGCACCAGTTTGGAGACCAGGATGTGGTGTGGGACAGTGTTGAAGTCTTTGCTCAGGTCCAAGTAAATGACAGCAGTTGCTCGGCCTTAATCTATTAATGTTGTGACCTTGTCATAGAAGGCCACCAGGTTTGTCAGGCAGGATTTGTCCTTCATGAAACCATGCTGATTGTGCCAAATCACCTCTTTGTTATTCTTCTGCCTCAGCAGTGCCTCCAGGAGGATCTGCTCCATGATCTTACCGGGCACAGAAGTGAGACTGGACAGTGATGGACAGTAGCTCGGTGAGCTCATCTGCCAGTTCTCTCAGTACCCTAGGATGGATCTCATTTGATCCCATGGACTTGTGAGGATCCAATTGGCTCTCCTGCACTCTTGCTTTCACATCCAACTTCTTTACAGAAAATACTGAGCACAATATCCCCAAGCCAGTATCTGTGAATTGATGCATCTTCCAGTTGAATAGTGATGGCTGCACTCTGTGTCTGACGGGCAGGGTTTCTACATGATGCATACACCCTATATAGTAATTTCTTTCACAGTATCACACAGTATCACAGTATGACCAAGGTTGGAAGAGACCTCGAAGATCATAGGTTCTCTAGTTTGCTTATCATGGCCCTGTGGGACTGTGTTGAAGACTTACATTGTAAACATGAAACTTCAGCATTGAAGTAATATGATGATGGTTAGTGGTTTGTTTTAAAATTAATTACTTTCTTCCTCGTTTTCAAACATTCCTATCTAAAAATTCCATCATTTTATAAATCCTACTGAGTTTGGATAAAATAAAACACTTCCATATGTCCTGTAATGCTTTAAAATGTCTGATGGAGTCACACCACTGTATCATGTTCTCAATACCTTCTGTTTTGAAGTTTCAAGAGATGGAGTGAAGCATAGGGTAACATCGGCTTTTCTGGTTTAGTTTGGCTTCCTCTTGCTTTCCTCTGTTGGAGCTGATCTAAAATAACTAAAAATCCAGCTGATCGGAAAAGAGTGGCTCCTGCCTTGTAGAAGCCTGCTCTGTAATCTCCAAGCATGTCCACGATCAGACCTGAAGCAAAACAAATGACAGCAATGTGATTGACAGAAAGCTGGCTAATGTGAATTTGTTCAGCAGTGTGAACACATCATCTTCCGAAGGGAGTACACTGGATACATGCCTGTCTTGCAGCTTCCTACATCATAAGTGCATGGAACATTGCCCCATCATAGCTTTTTAACATTTGAAATGCAATTCATATCTCATTTACTTTTCATATGCAAGTTACTAGTTTGATGTATTTTCCAACCTACACCATGTCAGACAAAAAAGGTAATGGTAGAAAAAACACCCCAATAATGCAGCTTAGTATCTGAGTAGTCCCATATCCCGTGGCGTAACTGACATCGGGTGCTGTAATTTGGACCAGAACTGTACAGCATGAGAGTGTTTAAAGAAGGAAAGGACAGGCCTCTGCTGGAGATGCAGTTGGAGAGGCTGCCTGCAGTGTTATGGAGTTTCATGTTCAACATTTTACAGAGTCAGAGATGTTAACAGACCCTGGTTTTTTAGGTAGTTTAAGCCACTTAAAATGCCTAATGCCGACATATAACACACTGAAGGAATCCCGAACAGCTGCATAGTAGCAGTACTGCCACGGTGTATGTATTAGTATCGTCTGTTCTGCAGGTAAAATGATAGGTTCTTCTGGGGGTTGATGAAGGCTTCTTGTTGAATCTCCCACTGAAAAGTTTGTCCACATCTAGCATACTTCCTAGCCCTTGTTCCAATTCAGTAAAAGTCTTGTTAGGCAAAGGAATGCAATACAGAGCTTTCAGATTTTACTCCTAATGTAGCAGAGTAGAACCTGAGCAGCGCTCAGGGTTCCTTTCTCTTCCACACCTTCTTTTTAGCTTACTATATGTACACAAATGGGTCAGACTGATCTCCAGTACTAGTTACCAGCCACTACATAAATATCTTGTTACCTTTGCATTGTATTCAGGTCTTCCCAGCATGCTCTGGGTACTGTTCTGCTTCAAATTCTTTACAAATGTTCCTTCTTCCTATATTTTCAAAAGTCAGTTAAAACATTCCAGTATTCAGTCTGACCCATTTGCAACCTACTAGTAGTGTCATTACCACAAAAGTCATCATTAGTGTGTGAGCAGTGATCTTTGGATGAGGACTCAAATCCACATTTTACTAGCCACAGTGGTAATTTTTCTGCCACATCATTTTGTAAAGTCCCTGTAGCTTGCAGCTCATTTATCTCACATTTTTCCAAGATGACTGTCTTGCTACAAGTCCATGTGCTGTCTCATTGTCTGCTCTCTCTTCCCATTGTTTTCACATGCTACTTCCCCCATTTATTGTACTGTTTTTTCTCAAATGCTTTGAAATCAGTAGGCACTTCTGTGAAATTTCTTTGACATTCACAGAGCTTAAAGTTTCAAGCTGTTCAATTTGACCTTCTGTAGAAACCCTTACAAGACCAGCATTCATGCAATATCAGTAGTCTCAAATTTCAGCTGCTTCTCTGAATGTCTGAATCTTTTGCTAATGCCAAAGCATTTCATAGAAAGACAGTGGGAGTCCATTGAGTGAGATTCAGTGGAATTTAGGAAGCAGGAACACCACCATGCAAACTCTTCCTTCTTTCATGTTGAACAGGTATCTCTAAAATCACAGAGGACAGAGGCTGATGTTTTGGAGAGGAATTAAACTGACTGTTTTTATATCTTTTTTCTCCCAGATGCCCTTAAGCTAAAATGGAAAATTTTAGTCCAGATTCAGAGTTTTTGGGTTACCATTACCCTTTCTTCTTGTAAACAGCATTTGCCAGAATATTATTTCAACTAACCAGCAAGAGGAGGCCTCACAAAACCTCCAGTGCTTCAAATGAGCATGAAAAGCCCTAGAGCACTGTCAAAATCAGGCATGCCTACAACATCTGCTAGCACTGTAATGTGAACAGCAACAGTTGTACCAAAGAAGAATCCATAGAAGCCAGTGAATATTGTCAAGGACAGGTAATTGTTAGCCAGTGGCAACAGCATCAGGGAAGTACTGATCAGTGTAATTGTCATTGTCAGCAAATGAACACTTGTGGTAATGTGGAGGTTGGCATACCAGCCACACAGCAGTCTGCCTGCAATGTCCACCAAGGCAAAAATGGATAGGAGGGATGCAGTCCACGATTCATCTATTCCCAGGCTGTACCTAAGTGGAACTAAAAATAGTGGAGGAACAAAAAAACTCATAGCAGCTAATATGCCAAAAATGGCATAAAGTACAAACTGTGGCTCCCTCAGAAGCATCCAGTTGAAAGTTTTGTGCACAAGGGGAGATCTATCTTCTTTTTCTGTCCTAGATGAACTGTTGCCAGATGGTGTCTCAGTTTCAGAATGCCTACCCTCAAGGAGGCAGCTACTTGCCAGGGGCAGCATCAATACTCCACAGACACAAATATTGAGTTGTATGCCACCTATCATCAAGAGGGCACCTTTCCATCTGTATTGACTAATCAACCACTGGAAAAAAGGTCCAAATGTGAAGGCAAAGCCACATTCTCCAGCACTAGCAGCAGCATGTGCCAAAGCTTTTTTTTTTTCTTTTGAGAAATAATGGCTCACAATGCTAATGGCTGATGTCCATGAAAAGGAAATTCCAAGTCCTGAAAAATACCAATATGAATAGCACCAGTTAGACATTAGTGAGGTATTTTGTGAAGGTGGAAATAAAATCACTCAGTGCTGCTACATTTGTAAAGTTAAGAACTGTATTTTTCTTCCTAGCAGAACCATGAGCTCAGCTCTAACATGTGTAAGAGTGGATTTGTGGCATATGTTCTGTAAGAATAAGTGATGTATTTGAGAAAAAAAGCAAGAATATGAAGTATACACAATTATATTCTCACTGTGGGAAAAACAAACATAGCCATGTGGCTGAAACTAGACAGCTGTCAGTGTCCATGCTGTCCTAGCTAAAGCTGGTATAGATCAGATAACTGGGTTAAGCTGAGCTGCATTTGGGCTTGAAAGTGAGGGAGGATGTGAAGAAAGCTGGTGTATTATAATCATAGAATCAATAAGGTTGGAAAAGACCTCAAAGATCATCAAGTCCAACCTGTCACCCAAGACCACATGACTACTAAACCATGGCACCAAGTGCCATGTCCAATCCCTTTCTGAGCACCTCCAGGGATGGTGACTCCACCACCTCCCTAGGCAGCACATTCCAACGGCTAACAACTCTTTCTGTGACGAATTTTATCCTCACCTCGAGCCTAAACTTCCCCTGGTGCAGTTTGAGACTGTGTCCTCTTGTTTTGGTGATGGTTGCCTGGGAAACCAACCCCTCTTAGCTACAACCTCCCTTCAGATAGTTGTAGAGGCAATAAGGTGCAGGCTCCCTCAGCCGCTCCTCACAGGGCTTGTGCTCCAAACCCCTCCCCACCCTTGTTGCCCTTCTCTGGACACATTCAAGAGTCTCGATATCCTTCTTAAATTGAAGAGCCCGGAACTGGACACGAGACTCAAGGTGCGGCCTAACCAGTGCTGAGTACATGGGCACAATGAATTCCCTGCTCCTGCTGGCCACACTATTCCTGATACAGGCCAGGATGCCATTGGCCTTCTTGGCCACCTGAGCACAATGCTGGCTCATGTTCAGCCAGCTGTCAATCAGTACCCCCAGGTCCCTTTCTGCCTGGCTGCTCTCCAGCCACTCTGACCCCAGCCTCTGGCTCTGCATGGGGTTGTTGTGACCAAAGTGCAGCACCTGGCACTTGGACTTGTTGAATGCCATCCTGTTGGATTCTGCCCATCTGTCTAGCTTGTCATAACCCCTCTGCAGAGGCCTTCTACCCTCTAACAGATCAACACCTGCCTGTAGTTTCCAGGTTCATCCATCCAGCCCTTCTTATGGATGGGGATCACACTGGCCAGTTTCCAGTCATCTGGGACCTCTCTGGTGAGCCAGGACTGGTGGAAAATAATAGAGAGAGGCTTGGCCATCTCATCTGCCACCTCTCTCAGAACCCTAGGATGGATCCCATCCGGTCCCATGGACTTGTGAGTATCCAAGTGGCTCAGCAAGTCCCTAACTACTTCCTCATGGATTTAATGGGAACTACGCTGCTCCCTGACCCCATCTACCAGTTCAGGAGGCCAGTTATCCTGAGGTCCTCCTGCCTTACTGTTGAAAATGGAGGCAAAGAAGGTATTTAGAACCTCAGCCTTTTCCTCATCTTTAGTTACAATGTTTCCCTCCAGGTCAAATAAAGAGTGGAGGTTCTTCTTGACCGTCTTTTTAGCATTAATATGGTAATAAAAATGCTTTTCATTGTCTTTCACAAAAGTGGCCACCTTGAGTACTAAATGGGCTTTTGCCTCTGTTTTACCTCTGTTTACCCTTCATCTTCTTGCCTGACTGCTTTGAGCAGGCTTCAAACCTGCTCTTACTTACAGTGATTTTAATGGCTCCCCAGAAACTATTTGGCAGCCTAGGAATGCCAAAGGGCTCAAATTCCAGACATTTTCTCAGGCATCCAGCATGGAACTGGGAATGGTTTATTTCATTCCCTGCCAGCTTCACTTCCTGTTCCAGGAAAATCTGCTAGATGGTGGGAGACAACTTCCTGGCCTGATTTCACCTAGAATAAAGCAAGGGATTAGAATCAACTGAAATTCTGGGGCTGCATTCAAAACATAGGATTATTTGGCAGAAAGTATAACATTTGGGTTCTCTGTCTCCTTATACTTCAGCGTCCTTTAGGTTCTTTAAGTCTTCACAAAGCTCTTGGCTCTGAGTGAAAAATAAATCACTTTTAATTTTCTGGTTACAAAAATGTGTGAAAATTACTGGCATCTAATTATTCTCCTTTGTTGGTGCAGGTTTCTAGCACAAATTCCAGAAAGGGATGTAAGGGAAATAGCCTTTAAAAAGAGGTTGCTGGTTCTAGTTGCTCATAAAATCTCAACAGAAATCAGATTTGAAACTCCTACCATTAACACCCTCAAGTGTGTTGAGGCTCAGAGCTACTGGTGAAAGAAGTCCATTAAGTCAAAAAGTTGTTGCATACATCAGATCATGCTGAAGCCAAGAAATCCCAGTGCCATTCCAGAAAATACAGGAGTCCTCCAGTGATCACAACTGCCCGATGGGTGTATCGTACACATAATGAGTTGGCATGGGGCTGCATTAGCAGTTAAATAGGTTAAAGGTAAATACATTAGGAACATTAAGCTGATTGACAGGACAAAACAATCAAATAAAACATCTGGAGGAGAAATATCCTTATAGTGATTGTCTCCAACAACCTGAATCCTGCTAGACAGGGGGAAGTCAATACAAATTTTAAAATAAGACCCCTGCTTACAGGGAAATTACTGTCCCTGTGGCACAGGTTATAAAATATCTTTTGAACTTTTTGAAAAGAAAAGAGCATTTCAGTGCCTTCCCTGCAGAACAGCTCTACAGCTTCATGACAGAAATCTTTGTAGCATTTTAGCAGAAAATGAAACCCCAGACACAGAATCTCTTAAGTTACTCCATAAAATTGTACTATTGACAGCATATTATTGATATGGATGGCAGTGAAAACTTTCTGGAGAGAACCAGTCTTTATCTTCTACAGCTTTGCAAAATCATCTGTTCATGGAAATGATTTATGAATGGCCAAAAATCAAGGTTTATTTTAAGGTAATATTTTTCCAGGAAATGTGTAGTGCATGTCCTAAATTTTTATCTCAGTGGTATAGTTTCTCTGAGCAGACTGCAGTAACCCTTCCATACACAAGGGCAAGGTTACACTAGGTAAAGATGTGACTTGGTGCAGTAATTTTGAAAACCAAAGCACTGGTTTCTAGTTATTGTTTGGAAGCCTCTGAAATGTTTGGGGTAGTTTTGCTTAATTAAAGCTCACTTATATTTCCTGGTTGTCTTCCATCAGCATCACAGAGGTAAGATGTCTCTTCTCCCAGGCAACCAGCAACAGAACAAGAGGACACAGTCTCAAGTTGTGCCAGGGGAAGTTTAGGCTTGAGGTGAGGAGAAAGTTCTTCACTGGGAGAGTTGTTAGCCATTGGAATGGGCTGCCCAGGGAGGTGGTGGAGTCACTGTCCCTGGAGGTGTTCAAGAGGGGACTGGATGTGGCACTTGGTGCCATGGTCTAGTAGTCATGAGGTCTTGGGTGACAGGTTGGACTTGATGATCTTTGAGGTCTTTTCCAACCTTGTCGATTCCATGATTCTAAGATCAAGGCTATTACCTGTCATGGAAAGGCACTCTGTCCTGCGGGGACAGTTTGAAACCCTCTGTAGGGTATTTTAAAAACAACCACTGCCACTAGAGGGGTCTCAAGTAACACCTGACACCACCAGTTCCCGGTGGGGACTCGTAGTGTCCGACCGGAGTCGTTTCAGTCAGTTTGTTGATATTCTAGAAAATGGAGTTCAGGGATCAAATAAAATTCTGTTAACAAGGACCATGCTTATAAACTGAAATAGGTGGGGAGACAGTGAAGAGAGGAAAGGCAGGAAGGGAAGTTATGTAGTAGACTGTAGGTACAGATTCTTGTACATTCACCTACATTAGGACAACAATAAAGGTTTGGTTATGTGGGGTTTTGTTGGTTTTGGTTTTTTGGGTTTTTTTGGGTGTGTGTGTGTGGTTTGGTTTTGGTTTTTTTTAGCTGGAACATGTGAAATAAAAGTGACAAGAGAGGTATAAATGCCTGCAAAATCTGCAGGATGTACATTGTCTGACAGTATGTGGCTGGCAGTAGTTATATGAACCTACATGAACCCCAAATGTCTCTAAAGCATTTACAGCAAAAAACATTATGATTTAATAAGCATATAAAAAATGATACTGGAATTCAGTTATGGAATGTAAGATGTAGTGGGAAGGATGAGACAGGATAAGGTATATACAGTTGGAGAATCATACATGCATGACGAGCACAAGAAAAGAAAAGTAGGCTCACATGAGATGCTTAAAGAGAAGGATCTGCAAATGGCACAAACACATTACTAACAATCAAATGTTGTAATACACAATGAGGATAAGAAATTAACAGAAACTAACAGGGGGTAGCAGGAGGAAGAATGAAGATAGCCACAGAAGGAGAAGTGGAGAAGACAGGTAGAGTCCAGAGTCTGAAAAGATAAAGAGTGATACATAGGAAACTTACAAATGGGGTGATAATCACAGTGCAAAAATGGAAGGTGATGGTAAATTGAACAGCCTGTTGCAGATGCAACCTTGAAAGTAGTGTGTGCTTTCCTTCCACACAAGACACAGAGCTGTTGTTGAAAGGATCCAAATGGGAAAACTTCATAATTCACTGATCATCCTTCATACTGAGCCAAGTGACACTGGAGGTTATCCAGAGGAACATATTAGGAAAGACTAAGCCAGGCCAGGAAAGATGCTCAAAGAACTGGAAGCTCATATGATCTTCAGCAGAAGTCTTCTGGTCCCTATAAATGAAGCAAAGGCAGAAGAAAGTAAGGAAACTTTATGAACTGATACAAAGGATTTTTGAATGTTTGGCCTTCAAGTTTTATTCACTGGGAGAGGATTCTTTTCATAGGACTCCAAAGGTTGAAAAATAATTTCTGCTACCTTCTTTGGAGAAGGCCAGCCTCACACCTGGGTAGGCAAATACAGTTTTGCTGGTTTATCCTTGATATTATTATACAATACAATACAATACAATACATCAGGTTGGAAGAGACCTTCAAGATCATCGCGTCCAACCCATCAACCAATCCAACCCACCCAAACAACGAAACCATGCAACCAAGCACCCCATCAAGTCTCCTTCTGAACACCTCCAATGAAGGTGACTCCACCACCTCCACGGGCAGCACATTCCAATGGGCAATCACTCTCTCTGTGTAGAACTTCTTCCTAACATCCAGCCTAAACCTCCCCTGGCGCAGCCTGACACTGTGTCCTCTTGTTCTGGTACTGGTTGCCTGGGAGAAGAAACCAACCTCCACCTGTCCACAACCTCCCTTCAGATAGTTGTAGAGAGCAATAAGGTCACGCCTGAGCCTCCTCTTCTCCAGGCTAAGCAACCCCAGCTCCCTCAGCCTCTCCTCATAGGGCTTGTCTTCTAAACCCCTTACCAACTTTGTTGCCCATCTCTGGACATGTTCCAGCAAGACAATATCCTTCCTAAACTGAGGGGCCCAGAACTGGACACAGGACTCAAGGTGTGGCCTAACCAGTGCTGAGTACAGGGGCACAATGACCTCCCTGCTCCTGCTGGCCACACTGTTCCTGATGCAGGCCAGGATGCCATTGGCCCTCTTGGCTGCCTGGGCACACTGCAGGCTAATGTTCAGCCTACCATCAACCAGCACCCCCAGGTCCCTCTCTGCCTGGCCGCTCTCCAGCCACTCTGACCCCAGCCTGTAGCACTGCATGGGGTTGTTGTGGCCAATGTACAGAACCCAGCACTTGGATGTGTTAAATCTCATGCCATTGGATTCTGCCCATCTGTCCAGCCTCTCTACCCTCCAGCAGATCAACTCTTTATTTAATATTCTCTATCCTTGACACATTCCTAGATAGTGTAAATATATATTGAAAAAATCACAACCTAAACCAAGGCTAAACCAGGACTTTGAGTTCTTTTGTTTTTTTCTCACTAAGTTCATATGCCTGAATTAAAAACAGCATTACAACAGGTCATTGGTAAGTCTAATTTGCAACCAAATTGATAGATTCTCATTTATTCATTTCTGCAGCTTGCGAAGTAGGTGGAAAAGCAAAATTTTCATTTATTTGTGCATTATTTCTGTCAGAATGAAACAAGATTCAGTACTGCAAATAAAGGATAACACTTCATGGAACTGATAAACTCTTTTCAACACACATGACTTGCTTTATCTTTCTTCATTACTGTTTTGTTTTTCTGAATACACTTTTCAAAGAAAGATCAGTTGCTCATGGTTTTTGGAATTTTAAAAAATAGTACTGACAGGTGTGGGCTGAGTAGGATGCATGTAATTACAAAAGTACCTATGCAATGCAGGATGTTCACAAACAAAATTATGATAGCATTTATTACATAAGGAGACTTACCTATTGCAACTACATATTTCTAAGAGAGTATGTAGAGCATGCTTCACAACTTCTGCATAGTTCATGCCTGCACATGTTTGGAATTCTCACCATAACAATGAAGGCTCATGCAATTTACTAGGGTACAAAGGACTCTGTAAACAACTAAGTTAGAGTGAAATGCAGTATGTCTGATATTTTTCCCTCATTCATTTGGTGAGATGAGTTGTATTTGCCCTGATCACACAGACTATTTCCTTTGACTACAGTAGTTCATTCTCTTTTCCCTTACTCTCTGCTTGGTCTTGCGTTGTCTTCCTAGGGGTTTCTTAAGAGTGAATTGATTTTTCTTTTTCTTTTTAACTTGATGAATTTTCTGTTAAATCAGTGACTTGGAATCATTGTAAGGGGGTAAAGGAGAGCCAGAACTGGCAATACATGGAAGGAAAGTGCAGAAGAAGGCATCAGGGGGAAAGCAGGACTGAGACTCATGATTTTGGTAGCAGATGGCTTATCTGGGCAGCATCACAGCTCTTAATGTCTTAAAGTACTTTGAAAAAGCGAGAGTCACTGTGAGATCAGTGAACTTGCACAAACTGATTTAAGAGCTTGATTCAACAAGCTCTGCAGTTCTTAGGATTACCTCCAATGGGTTTGATTCAAAGCCTGTAGGAAAATTAACTGAGTTTAGGTACTTGAAGTTCTTTAAGGCAATGAGATTCCTGTGTGTGTAGAATCCTTATTATCCCATTCCATGTCTGAGACATGGATATAATTTCATAAGTAAGACGACAATTTTCTGCAAGATGGATAGAAGAAATCCTGCCACTTAATAGGCAGCATCCAAACTACAACAGGCATAAGATCTCATACTTCCTGACACCACCCAGCACCCTGTACCATCATTAGGCAAACTCTCCCCCAGGAGGAGTATAAATCAGGTCCTACAGTTCACAAGACTTAAACAAAAAGTCTTTTTACTGACCACAAATACATCATTCATGTCATAGTGATCACAGTACTACATCCAATTCCATAATGGAATTACTGTTCCAGTTGTATTTTCTTTTCTTCTTCGCTTGCAAGTGAAATTTTACTATAAGCATGTAATTGAAGAAGAACAAAAAAAAGGCACTAACCTTAACAAACCACCCAGGATCTTTTTGTGCTCATAGCTATTGAGTAATGGTAACTGGAAAGGTTTTAATATCTTCACTTTCTACTTGTGCCCCTAAAAACTAGAAAATAAAGAAATTACCTTATTCAGGTAACTCCAGGCTTGTATGGAATATGAAGCTCTTCCTTCACCTTCCAGTTGTATACAAGTTCTTGAGGTGTGCTGCAAACCACCAGGTTGTCTTACTCTTTTCCCTTCTATGCATAGTCTATCTGAACAACCAACCTGTCTCATTCAGGATGCGCAAGCGGTCAGACTTTATAAGAATCCTTTCCTCCCCTCCCCAAAAGTAATTTGACTCAGCCTACACTCAGAAAATAAAATTCTGACTAGGGATCACAGAAAGCAAAATCAGAGATGGGTGGAAGGAAAGAGAGAAGGAAGGCAAAGTTAGTTATATGTCTGCAGTGTGCTTTTACTAGACCTGGACTGCTATCCACAGTTTTTATTGAAATCAGCTACTAGGGTAATGAGAAAGTTCAAATCTGTCAACCAGCCTCAAACTCCCCAATGTTCTGGAACAGTTACTACCAATGTTCATTCAAATATGAAATTGATTTGTGGCTTCTCTACAACTGAGTGCACATAGCCTGCAGCCACTAGAGAAATAACAGGAAATTTGAATATACTCTCCAAGTCCTGAGCCTGCACATGGATGGTCATAACCTTTGACTGTGGTAAGAGCAGTCCCTTTGTTATGTGATTTGTGTATTTGACATTATATATTTGAGTCCTGGCCAAGCTGTCAGCCTCTGGCTTGGACAGCAGCACTCTACACTGGGTTAGGAACTAGCTGGAGGGCTGAGCTGAGAGAGTGGTGGTGAATGGTGCCACATCCAGCTGGCAGCCAGTCACTAGTGGTGTCCCCCAGGGATCAGTGCTGGGCCCCATGCTGTTCAATATCTTCACCGATGATCTGGACGAGGGGATTGAGTCCATCATCAGTAAATTTGCAGATGACACCAAGCTGGGGGCAGGTGTTGATCTGTTACAGGGTAGAAGGCCTCTGCAGAGGAACCTTGACAGGATGGACAGATGGGCAGAATCCAACAGGATGGCATTCAACAAGTCCAAGTGCCAGGTGCTGCACTTTGGTCACAACAACCCCATGCAGTGCTAGAGGCTGGGGTCAGAGTGGCTGGAGAGCAGCCAAGGCAGAAAGGGACCTGGGGTACTGGTTGACGGCTGGCTGAACATGAGCCAGCAGTGTGCTCAGGTGGCAAAGAAGGCCAATGGCATCCTGGCCTGCATCAAGAATGGTGTGGCCAGCAGAAACAGGGAATTCATTGTGCCCCTGTACTCAGCACTGGTTAGGCCACACCTTGAGTCCTGTGTCCAGTTCTGGGCCCCTCAGTTTAAGAAGGACATCGAGACACTTGAACATGTCCAGAGAAGGGCAACAAGGCTGGTGAAGGCCTTGAGCACAAGCCCTGTGAGGAGCGGCTGAGGGAGCTGGGGTTGTTTAGCCTGGAGAAGAGGAGGCTCAGGGGAGAACAACTACCTGAAGGGTGGTTGTAGCCAGAAGGGGTTGGTCTCTTCTCCCAGGCAACCAGCACCAGAACAAGAGGACACAGTCTCAAGCTGCACCAGGGGAAGTTTAGGCTGGAGGTGAGGAGAAAGTTCTTCACTAAGAGAGTCATTTGCCATTGGAATGGGCTGCCCGGGGAAGTGGTAGAATCACCATACCTGGAGGTGTTCAAGAAGGGATTGGACGTGGCACTTGGTGCCATGATTTGGTCATGAGGTCTGTGGTGACAGGTTGATGATCTTTGAGGTCTTTTCCAACCTGGGTGATTCAGTGATTCTGTGATTCGGTTGCACAATTTCGTTGTGCTGAAGGAGGTGATTTCCCTGCTTGTGTTTTGTGGAGATAGGATAGCTGGCAATGATAGATGGCAGGTATTGGAGAGGGTAAAGAACAGGAAGAGACAGCAGCTGAGTGATTGAGAGATTAAGGTTTGGCAGAACCCATCAGGCTATATAAGGTGAGATATTTAATAGATACAGGAAGAATAAATGGCTTGCATTTGGACTGAGTTCCAGATACCCTATTATCAGCTTAGGAAGTTATTATTAGTTTAAGATTGACTGAACCTTTCCAGCCTGGGAGACAAATAAGAAAAAGCCTTCCGTCCTGAAATCCCAGCAAAGGGTCCTGAACACTTCCCCCCAACACTCTAAGGTAACATCAAGCCCTGGCCTCTTCTTAATAACAAAGGGTATGAGCCTGCATAGAAAAGGGAGCAAAGTATCCATAGGGAAGAGGGTGACATAGAGCCTGAACTTGCTATGAAGAGAGAGTATGTCTATCTGAAGAAAGGTTGCTTTGGTTTTTAACAAGCAATAATCAGTTCATTTTCTCTATGTAATTATCATATCCCATTACAAAATAACAGGGTAAGAAAGGGAGCACAGAAAATAACTACTGCTAAAGTGGGAAGAGGGATAAGCACTGCTTAAGCTTATTGAAATAATTAAGTACAGTGCTGATGCAAATGGCAGCCTATCTGCACCCCACGTGGGTGGTTGTTCTTCTTCTTGTTGTCTTCCAGTTCTGAAATGCGTGACCAAGGTAATTTTACTTTAATTATAGGATGATAGCAGAAATGCTTTGTTCCTGGGTATGTCTCGAGTATTGATGAGGCATCTTCTGTCCTTGTATCTTCACAAAGAGATGGGTATGTTTCACTAAACGAGCCCCAAATGCACCTCTGATTGGTGTTTAGGAGAGAGTTGTGCAAGGGCTCAGCTGAGACATGAGTGATATGAGCTTATGAGACTCCCTGTGCCATCTTCTAAATCTAAACTACCATATGCAACACCATACGTGGCTAGATGCTGTACTGTGGAGTTGTGTAATAAAGTGAGCCAATAAAGACCAAGAAGAAATGCAAACTTCCTTGACAGCATAAAGTGTTCCTGCTTAGAAGATGCAATGTGAACAACCACTTGTATCAGAACACAGGCTACACAAAGGTGGATTCTTGCACTGAGCTCTTCCTGGTTTTGTGTTTAGAACTAGGATAGCTACAGATACTGAAGAACACATGTTGATTCAGAGCAATATTGAATGCTTGCCAAGTTTTCAAAGCAAATACTTTTAAGTCTGCAGTACACAACCAGAGGCAGGCCATAATTAAGGGATGTAGACAGGACTATGGACAGTAACAACCAAAAAACCCACCTTGAACACAGGGTAGAAAACTGATTCAATCTGAACTTCCAGTTATAACACTGTGGCTATGGGAGTGAGGTGACTGACAGGTACATGTAATCAAAGAAAAGATAAATCTGATGTCTCAGGCACAAGTGAAGATCTAGCAAAATTGCAGCAGGAGTGCACAGATGGAAAGTGGTCCAACACCAGCTTCAATGCAGATTAGCAAGACTTTTCCAAACCCAGAGGTGTCCCTAGGAAAGGCTGATAAAATAGGCACTGGAAACTCAGGTTGTAAAATGTGGTTTATCTTTCTCACAAGGGTTTCTGCTTCCTGCTGACTTTCAGTTTCCTGACGGTGTCCCTGCCCATGGCAGGGGGATGGAACTAGATGATCTTTAACGTCCCTTCCAACCCAAACCATTCTATGAAATTAGTGCCACAAGTAAGCCACATTTGAATGAGAGACATGACTATTCTTTGATCATAGAATCACAGAATCAACTAGGTTGGAAGAGACCTCAAAATCATCATCAAGTCCAACCTATTACCTAACACCTCATGACTAACTAAATCATGGTTCCAAGTGCCATGTCCAATGCTTTTTGAACCACTCCAGGGACAGTGACTCCACCACCTCCCTGGGCAGCACATTCCAATGGCCAATTACTCTTTCTGTGAAGAACTTTCTCCTCACCTCCAGTCTAAACTTCCCCTGGCACAGCTTGAGACTGTGTCCTCTTGTTCTGTTACAGATTGCCTGGGAGAAGAGACCAACCCCCACCTGGCTACAAACTCCTTTCAGGTAGTTGTAGAGAGCAATAAGGTCTCCCCTGAGCCTCCTCTTCTCCAGGCTAAACAATCCCATCTCCCTTAGCCTTTCCTCACAGGGCTTGTGCTCAAGACCTCTCACCAGCCTTGTTGCTCTTCTCTGGACACATTTAAGTGTCTCAATGTGCTTCTTAAATTGAGGGCCCCAGAACTGGACATAGTACTCAAGGTGTGGCCTAACCAGTGCTGAGTACAGGGGCACAATGACTTCCCAGTTCCTGTTGGCCACACTATTCCTGATGCAGGCCAGGAGGGATGCCATAGGCCTTCTAGGCCGCCTGGGCACACTGCAGGTTCATGTTCAGCTGGCTGTCATTGATGTATGCTTCATTGTTTTCTTAACCCAAATAACTGATGGTGTCCTTAACTTAGAAAACACTCATATTTGTATTCATTTGTTAAGAGAGAATGTTATCCTGCTATCACTTCACTTGGTTTTGCAACTAATTTACAAAAAGCAGGCCCATATTCTGTGTGTATGAGTGTGCTGGTTTGAGCCTTACCTGGAGGCTAAAAGCCCAAAAGGTAACAGCTTGAGATTCCTTCCCCTCTCCCTTTCCTGGTAAGGTAAAGCAAATTAGGAAAGGAAGGAGAGGTAAGATCATGAAAGACAAATGGTACGGAATCAGTTTGAAAGTAAAAGAGGTAATTTTAAACATATATATAAAAATATAGACAAATTATATATATATATATATATATATATCCATAACAGGAAAGGTTACAAAGGTATAAGGTAAGTATAAGGTAAGGGTAAATAGGAAAATGTACAAAACCAGGCCCAGCTGGCATTGGATTCCCTGGATGCAAGTGGATTCAGTTCTTTAGGAAGTGTGGATGCAGCATAGAGAGGAAAGTAGCCCCCCACCACATGGTTGCTGCAGGAGCAGTAGGTGATGTCTCTCGAGTAGGCAAAGTAAGAGAAGATGTCTGCCCTTTTTATAGGATTGCTGGACAGGAAGGGTGAGTGGAATAGACCACCTTTGACCTAGGGGGACCCCACCTCCTGGAAGGGGAAAACCAAGTCTCTCTGCCCACCTAGATCAAGTTTCTTTGGTCCACCTGGGGGCTAGGTTATTTTCAGCCGCCATCAAGGATTGGTGTAACTAAGCACAATGAGATCCTGGATTTTCACTTTTTTCTGCTTGAAACAGTTTACAAGCATACCCTGTTCAGTGGGCATGGGATTTCCCACTGTTGTGACAAAATGAAGCAGCATGGATTGCAAGATACCTGGTTAAGTATCAGCCTTCTTGACATAAAGTCAAACTAAATATATGCTGAATCATTTGCTTGGAAATTAGGTCATATTATCTTAAATCACTCATTTCAGACTAACAGAGCAATAAAGGGACTGATGTTCCAGTCATGTCAAAAAGTGTATGCACTGTACTTCCAGCTTAATTCACATTGCACAGTGCCCTCCCAAGTTCAGTGCTCAGAATGAATCATAAAAGGGCTGTCAGTATTCCAAACACCAGAAGTCCTTCTGATCTAAAGCAGGAATTTACTTCTGAATTTTGAATTGGCACAATACCAGAGAAGGGCAACAAAGCTGGTGAGAGGTTTGGAGCACAAGCCCTGTGAGGAGAGGCTGAGGGAGCTGGGGTTGCTTAGCCTGGAGAAGAGGAGGCTCAGGGGAGACCTTATTGCTCTGTTTGTGCACTTGCAAAGACAGAGGTAACACAGGTTAAATGAAGCAAAAACAGGAATGAAAAATTGAACATAACAGAGTAAAACAAGCATCTCAGCCCATAACTATCTTACTTACCCACGAGAAGGGCTGGAAGGAGAGCCAGGGAATTATAGAACTGTCATCCTGACCTCAGTGCCAGGCAAGATTATGGAACAGGTCACCTTGAGTGCAATCACACAGCACATACAGGATGGCCAAGGGATCAGGCCCAGCCAGCATGGATTTAGGAAGGGCAGGTCCTGCCTGACCAACCTGATCTCCTTCTATGATCAGGTGACCTGCCTGGTGAATGTGGGGAGGCCTGTGGATGTAGTCTGCCTGGACTTTAGCAAGGGCTTTGATACCCTCCCCCATAGCAAACTCCTGGCCAAGCTGTCAGTTCGTGGCTTGGACAGCAGCACTCTGTGCTGGGTTAGGAACTGGCTGGAGGGCCGAGCCCAGAGAGTGGTGGTGAATCCAGCTGGCAGCCAGTCACTAGTGGTGTCCCCCAGGGATCAGTGTTGGGCCCAGTCCTTTACAGTATCTTTATTGATGATCTGGACAAGGGCATTGAGTCCACCATTAGTAAATTTGCAGAAGACACCAAGCTGGGGACAGGTGTTGATCTCTTAGAGGGTAGAAGGCCTCTGCAGAGGGACCTTGACAGGATGGACAGATGGGCAGAGTCCAAGGGCAGGAGATTTAATACATCCAAGTGCCGGGTTCTACACATTGGTCACAACAACCCCATGCAGTGCTAGAGGCTGGGGTCAGAGCAGCTGGAGAGCGGCCAGGCAGAGAGGGACCTGGGGGTACTGGTCGACAGCTGGCTGAACATGAGCCAGCAGTGTGCTCAGGTGGCCAAGAAGGCCAATGGCATCCTGGCCTGTATCAGGTACAGTATGGCCAGCAGGAGCAGGGAATTCATTGTGCCCCTGTACTCAGCACTGGTTAGGCCACACCTTGCGTCCTGTGTCCAGTTCTGGGCCCCTCAGTGTAGGAAAGATTTTGACTTGCTGGAACGTGTCCAGAGAAGGGCAACAAGGCTGGTGAGATGCCTTAAGCACAAGCCCTACAAGGAGAGGCTGAGGGAGCTGGGATTGTTTAGCCTGGAGAAGAGGAGGATCAGAGGAGACTTTATTGCTCTCTACAACTACCTGAAGGGAGATTGTAGACAGGTGGGGGCTGGTCTCTTCTCCCAGGCAACCAGCACCAGAACAAGAGGACACAGTCTCAAACTTTGCCAGGGGAGGTATAGGCTGAATGTTAGGAAGTTCTTCATAGAGGGAACGATTGGCCATTGGAATGGGCTGCCTGAGGAGGTGGTGGAGTCACCATCACTGGAGCTGTTCAGGAGGAGACTTGATGGGTTGCTTGGTTGCATGGTTTAGTTGATTAGGTGGTGTTGGGTGATAGGTTGGATGTGATGATCTTGAGGGTGTCTTTCCAGCCTGGTCTATTCTATTCTATTCTATTCTATTCTATTCTATTCTATTCTATTCTATTCTATTCTATTCTATTCTATTCTAATTCTATTCTATTCTCAGCATTGGTTAGGCCACACCTTGCATACTGTGTCCAGTTCCGGGCCCCTCAGTTTAGGAAAGATGTTGACTTGCTGGAACGTGTCCAGAAAAGGGCAACAAAGCTGGGGAGGGGTTTGGCGCACAAGCCCTATGAGAAGTGGCCAAGGGAGCTGGGGTTGCTTAGCCTGAAGAAGAGGAGGCTCAGGGGAGTCCTTATTGCCATCTATAACTACTTGAATGGAGGTTGTAGCCAGCTGGGGGTTGGTCTCTTCTCCCAGGCAGTCTGCAACAGAACAAGAGGACACAGTCTCAAGCTGTGCTAGGGGAGGTTTAGACTGGATGTTAGGAAGAAATTCTTCACAGAAAGTGATTGGCCATTGGATTGGGCTGCCCAGGGAGGTGCTGGAGTCAGCATTACTGGAAATGTTTAACAAGAGATTGGATGAGGTACTTGGTGCCATGGTTTAGTTGATTAGATGGTGTTGGGTGATAGGTTGGACTTGATGATCCCAAATGTATCTTCCAATCTGATTAATTCTTTAACTGTCTGTAACTACTGAGCCTTAAATGCAGCAGCACAATCTGGATTTGGAATTCATACATTTTAAGCAGTAACCTTGTCTGTGCTGACAGTGCAATCAAGTAAATGAGAAAAATGACCATCAAGGGCACCATGAGAGCAGGCAGAAGCCTCTGACCTGGAAAGAAGCAAGTGGAGCACTGCAGGGGGATGGCTCCTGACACAGCTTGGGCCCACCATTGTCACCAGTGCTCTTCCTGGCACTTCATTGGAAGCTGCTACTCACTAGCACCTCCAAGAGTTATTGCACTTCACCCGGGCTGGGCTCAAGTGAGGGCAATGCTAGTTATGAAACGCCAGAAACATAACACTGAGGGCAAAAAAGAGATGGGAATCGTAAGCATCGCTGGCTTGTGAAGCTTCACCACCTACCCCTGGTGTGACGTTCGTGGCACCCTTCACTGCTCCCCTACTGACACAGCTATTACTTCTGTACACGTTCCTCTCAGTATGAACAACAACACAAAAATAAACAAGAATGTCGTGAGAGCATGAAGACCTGTACGTCTTTTCTGATTGCGACGACGCTGCCCAGACGTAACTGCGCGATTCTTGCCCAGATGCAGGGTCAAGCCATCGGTCTCCCGGCCGCTGCGATGGGACAACGGGCGCGACCTCTGCTGGGGCAGTACCCGCCACTTATAACCGCCGCCGAGGTCTTGCACCTGGAGGCGGGCCGGGCGCGGCACTGGCAGAAGCGACCACTCGCAACCCCCAGCGACCGCCAGCGACCGCTGCACCCGGTCACCACCACGTGACTCGCCGGAGCCACGCCCCTGCCCTCTGGCCCCGCCGCACCTAGTAGTGAAGGGGCAGAGACGCTTTTTGACCTTCATCCGTTTCCGTACCTTACAGCTGCCGCGCCGGTAGACGGATCTGAGCCCGCGGACCATGGAGCGCAGCACGGCGACAGCTGTGTGGCGGCTCCGCGCGACCGGCGGTCACCGGGACCGCGACCGCCGCCACCTGTCGCCACGGGAGGACGGCGACTGCAACGTGGGCGAGAAGAAGCAGGGCGGGCCGCGGCGGCAGCTTCTGTCGCTGCCCGAGGAATGGGGGCCCTGCTTGTGCTTCTGTACCTGCTGGGTCTGCGGGCGCTGGTGCACGTCTCGCACCGGCAGCTACTGAGGCAGCCGTCCGCCGCCGGGCCCTACGGTTTCAGTGCCCTTCGCGCCAGGTAGGGCAGGCCAGTGCAGGGCGGATCGGGGCCGGGGCTGCCCGTCCTGGCCGGAGGGACGCCGTCCGGCCGTTGCGGTGGCGGATGTACCGTGAGAGCACGTGAGACCTTCCCATGTCAAGCCAGTCTCGGGGCATAGTCCATCAAAGTTGCCCCGAGGGCGACAGCAGCTGCAGTTGCTGTTTGCTTTCCGCCTAGATCCTCTGCCGGAGGCTGGCACTTGCAGCCCGGTCCTCCAAGGGGACACTCGCACCAGGCCGCCTCGGCAGCGCCCGGTCGGTGGCGGTGCAGTTGGTGTGCGGTCTGCGAGTCTTGCTGGCTGGCTGAGCCAGTGGTTCTGCCATCAGCTGCGCTGTTACTGTCCTTCGCAGAGTGCTTTTATCTTTCCCAGCCCTACCTACCAAGAGCTCAGATTTCCCGTGGCCTCTTGTAGAAAACAGTTTAAAATATCGTTAGGACTCCAGCCATCGTATTGGCTGGCTCTTAAAAGAGCTGTTTTGGGTTGATCAAACAATGTGTCCTCCACAGTTTTAATTTCATAATATTATGAAGTACTTAGTGTCTGGGAAAGTTCCTTTCCAAAATTTTCGTTGGGTAAATCTAGCTAAGAGTGTGCTTATTCAGGTGTTCAGGAAGGAGCATGTATGCGCATGCAGAACCTTGCTAAAGATAAAATCATTAGTTTCTCCATACACTCTGTTGTCTCTTTTTGAATGGACATTTCAGACCAAAAAACAGTAGTGACATTGTGACAGGATGAGGAGCTCTAAGTAAGGATCAGTACTGTATGTCCATTGTCATAATGATCTTTGAAACTTTTACTACAGTTACTGTCTAATTTGCTTTAATCTTTCACACTTGCTGTGAGTCTTGAATGTTGTTGTTGTAGATAACTTGCATACTAAATGTGTTCATGCTGAATTTGTAATTTATCTCTTACAGGGGATATCTTGACAACATAACAGCAATTTGGCCCAGAACAGTTGGAAGTCCAGAAAATGAAGTTCTTACAGTTAACTACCTCTTAGAACAAATTGGGGCAATAGAAAAAGAAACCACAGATGCTCACAAGATATCTGTAGACATACAGAGGCCCACAGGCTCCTTCAGCATTGACTTTTTAGGAGGCTTTACTAGTTACTATGCAAACGTAACCAATGTTGTGGTGAAGCTGGAACCTCGAAATGGAGCTCAACATGCAGTATTATCCAACTGTCACTTTGATTCCGTACCAAATACCCCGGGTAGGTCCACATCTTAATTCTGTGTTTCTGTATATTGCATGAGCCACAGAGCTTGGCTTGCTGTCTTCTCACACCAGGCAGGCGTGTGCCAGAATACTGCATGTGTCAACTAGTCTACCTGATTTCAGTGAGATTTAGTATTTAGAGTGACAGAATGGTCCTGTCATAGTCGAGATTTTGCTTTTGCTTTCTGCTAGGCAGAAAATTACAGATACTATGTTTAGGAATCTTGAAAGTTTGCTTATATTTGCCCTTTTTCTTGTAATTCACTGCTTATGCATTGTAGTTCATGTGCTGCTTCCACCTGTTATTCAGGTCTTTCTATTCTTCTGTAGTAATTTCATCCTGCACCAGTACAGTTTAGGAGGTGATCTGCTGGAGAGCAGCCCTGTGGAGAAGGACCTGAGAGTCC
The DNA here is from genome assembly GCA_033816785.1 of Picus viridis. Classification (NCBI taxonomy): domain Eukaryota; kingdom Metazoa; phylum Chordata; class Aves; order Piciformes; family Picidae; genus Picus; species Picus viridis. Next base: position 58,957,459 of record CM066606.1, read on the forward strand.
TGGTGGATAACAAGTTATCTGTGGGTCAGCAATGTACCCTTGTGGCCAACAGGGCCAATGCTGTCCTGGGTTGCATCTATCTAGCAGGTTGGGGGGTATTCTCCTCCTCTATTCTGTCCTGGTGAGACCTCACCTGTAGTATTGCGGCCAGTTTTGGTCTGGAGAAGAGAAGAATGAGAGGGGATTTGATAAATGTTTATAAATATCTGAGGGCTGGGTATCAAGAGAGAGGGGACAGGCTCTTCTTAGTTGCACCCTGTGATAGGATAAAGGGTAATGGATGTAAACTACAGCACAGGAGATTCCACCTCAACTTGAAGGGGAATTTCTTCACTGTGAGGGTCACAGAGCATTGGAACAGGCTGCCCATGGAGGTTGTGGAGTCTCCTCTGGAGACTTTCAAGACCCATCTGGATGTGTTCCTGTGTGACCTGTGCTAGATTCTATGGTCCTGTTCTGGCAGGGCGGTTGGACTTGGAGGTCCATTCCAACCCCTGGCATCCTGTGATCCTGGCTTTCCTTTCTTAGGATGCTTTGTGCTAGAAACTGTTCCCACTAATAAGTCTGTGTTCTCCCTGCCCTTTACTGGTATGGTACTTTATCTCAAATTTTAAATGTAATGTCTTCAAGCTATGCCAGATTTGTTTTTCTCTCTCAAAAGACTTGTGGTCAAAAATTCTTGCCTTTGCAGTTTGTACATCTCTCTTACTGCTATTTTCACTGTTCCATACTCTGATTCTTGTCCCTCTGCATGTTAAATAGAATCATAGAATCACCAAGGCTGGAAAAGACCTCAGAGATCATCAAGTCCAACATGTTACCCAACACCTCATGACTAACTAAACCATGGCTTCAAGTGCCACGTCCAGTCCCCTCTTGAACACCTACAGAGACAGTGACTCCACCACCTCCCTGGGCAGCACATTCCAATGTGCCAGTCACTCTCTGTGAAGAACTTTCTCCTTACCTCGAGCTTAAACTTCCTGTGGTGCAGCTTGAGACTGTGTCCAATTGCAGCAAGGATGTAAACAGTTTTGTAAATACATGGTTTTAACATACTTAACAGTCTCAAGAAGGGAGTGAGCTGGAAATTGCATGAATATGTCTGTTGTAACACAGCCACAGGTCCGTGCCTGTTACTGCAGTTGGAAAACACTTACAGATTTCAAGCTGTCAACAGCGCAGCTTTTGCTGAGATCTGTTCACTCACACTTTGCACAATACTTCTGTTCTTCAGCACATGCAAATAGTCTTTTGTTATCAAGAAATCAGTTAAGTATTAGCTAAAGAAAGAAAGCACTTACCGTACTCAATCTGTTTTTCTGTCAACAAATAGCATACAGAACTTCTCATCAATGGTATTTAGACAAGATTATTTCCAAATTAAGCTTAATAGCTGTATGATTATTATACATGCTCTGTGATTTAGTAACTGCAGAGATGCCAATTACTGTATTTGTATTTAAAATGTGGCTACCTTAAATTACTAGGAACACTTCACAAGCATAACACAATGATTATTGGAAATTCTTTAAATTGATGTCTTATGTGTCCACTTTTATGGGTTGTAACATAGGATTGTGCATATTACTGTCTTTATAGTTACTCAGACCATAAAACATTCTACAAGTCTTGCACAGAAATGGCAAAAAAGTAGTGACACACAGGATTTTTGGAGAGGCTAGAGAGCAGCCTGTACGCGTGTCTGTAATCAGAAAGCAGCCTAGCCCTTTATCCCAGCAGCGAAGAACACCTCTGTCTTTTGTTGTGTTAGTGTGAGATTTGCTCATGACCTGAGCAAGAACTTTTTGTTCTCAATTCTGTATTTCTGCAAGTTTTTTCATTACTAAAAATGTGTTAAACAGAATCAGCAAAACAGATTGATCGATAAGTTCTTATGGTATTAATTTTCAGTTTATCGGAAATATTTGGTACTTTTTCCAATCAACTTTAAAGCAGAAACATTCCTGAAATTACTGTTGCAGCTGTAGCTGATGACATGGTTTTCTCAGCTTACCGATGTATTCCATAGATCTGTTTTAATGTCCTGTCAGTTATGTTGTATTTGAAGTATTTGGGGATGACACTGTCTCCTTAAGCTTGTGTTGTAGTCTGTGGTTACGTGCCTGCTTTAGTCAGATGTGAATCTCTATGTACGTTGAAACTGATACCTGATCTTTTCAAGCTTCCCAGCAAGGCAGATAAGTGATGAATCTTGCTGAAAACTATAACTGCTTCTGTGCTGTGTTTTTGCCACAACATTAACTAGGTAAAAGCGCTCAGTGTGGCTAAGAGTCGATTACTGGTAAAATCAGTTAACTATATAATCAGTGCTTTAAGTCCTATCTTGAGTAGTTTTTGGAAAGTTTTTGGCAGAACAATGCATTCATTTCTGAGAAACAGATTAAGAACAGTGTATTGGAAAGATTTTGGTTGTATTTGTTTATTCTAAAATGCTTCCATGCAATAATTATGGCTGTGCTTTAGGCTAAGATTTGTGTTTGTATCAGGAATATGGAGATACATCTAAATTTTGCGAAGTTACAAGCTTTGGAAGAGCTGCTCTTTTTAAGTGTAGATGTAACAGTTTTAGCAGCTAATGGTGACTGCCTTAATAACATGCCAAGGCCCAAGTGCACTGTCATTATGGCCTAGAGGAATTAGGTTAAATTTCTATATTTGCTTCCAAATCTTATTGATTAGCGTGGGGTAGAGAGAGAAGCTAGTTTGCACCAAAATGAGGGAAATATTGCAGCAGGATACCTTGGCTAAAAGATGTATATTTCATTGAGATTTTAAAAATGGCAGTGCATAGAAGGAGATGTGAGAAAGTCTGGAGGTGAGGGCAAGTCTAGAATAGTGTTGTATGAGGAACTCAAAGAGAAGAGACTACTGAGCTCAGGGAAAAAGAGGTTTTATGGAAAGAAAGGGTAGTGGAAAGCACCTGGTCATGACAGTACTGCATTACAATATGGAATTTCAAGACTGTTCTAAAGGTGTGAGTTTTGGTGTTTTCTTTGTTTTATTTTGCAGTTTTATGTCACTTTGAGGTTTTGTCCACTTGCTTGAATGAACTGTATCAGTGTAGAATGCTGTAGGGTGACTTGCATGGAAATATTTATTAAAATCTGCATACGCTGTAAATGAAAATTATATCCTTGTTTATTCATACTGTTCTTAGAATAGCTAATGATCATTTGGCTTGCCTAGAAACGCAGTTAGTTTACTTTTCTTGAACAGTAGTATTAGATCTGATGTCTTTGTACTTCACTTCTCAACTTTTGAATATTATTTCTGCTGTTGCTTTTAACTAGTAGAGACAAAGAGTACAAACAGTAGCAGAAAATATACCAAAGCTTGGCACAATTGTACCTCAGTTAGATTAAGTGACTGAGATAGCATAGAACTTTTTATCCTCTGTTTATTTGTTGCAATTCTTTGTGTTTGTTGTAAACAATGTTATTCTGATGGTTATTTTAAGGTGCCAGTGATGATGCTGTTAGCTGTGCAGTGATGCTTGAAATACTTAACACGCTTTCAAAATCATCAGAGCCCTTGCAGCATGCTGTCATATTCTTATTTAATGGTGCAGAAGAAAATATTTTGCAGGTGAGAATATACCAGAATTATAAAATACATATCAAAGCTGTGCATTAAGTTTCTGACAGAGGAAGAAGTAACTGCAGAGATGGCTTGTATTCAATCTGTTGAAACATTAGTTACGGAGTTAATATTTTGAGGAAAACCTACTTGATTTTTGAAGGGGAAAATATACTTAGATTAAGAATATTGTCCACATTAATTTAATTAGAAGACTTGGATTTTCTGCATCTATTTGTGGTTTTTATGTTGGGTGATCTTGCTGCCTTGTCCAATCTTGAGTTACGATAATGTGTGATGGAAAATAACATTTAGGCTCGTCTGGAGTCTAATATGTTTGTTTGCTTGTTTTCCCATCAAGGCTAGTCATGGCTTCATTACGCAACATGAGTGGGCAAAGTCAATTAGAGCTTTCATTAACCTGGAGGCAGCAGGTGTAGGAGGAAAAGAACTTGTTTTTCAAACAGGTATGAACTCGCATTGTGTCCAGTTTCTACACTAGGATAATTGTAGACTTGAAGGAGTATTGAAAGGACAATGTAGACTTGAAGGAGTATTGAAAGTGACTCCTAAGCAAAAGACAGGAGAACCTCTGTGCCTCTTTCTCAACCCTATGCTGCAATTTGCTTTCTCCATTTTATCTATCTGTAGGTTAAAACACTATTACTATTGCCTCGTAGATGGGAAGCCTCTGTAGAGGAGAATTGCAGAAGTTATTTTGCCCTTCTACATCCATACAATAAGGAGATACCCAGATTTGGATATCTCTGTATATCTTGCATACTCATACTGTCATGTGCTCTTTAAAATTTCCACAGCAGTTCTTTGGAAATCTTTGCAGGGAAATACTGGCTTCTTAGGAAGCAGGCTGTAGCTGAACTTCTGCTCCATTCTGGCTGGACTGCAGTCTTCCTTCTGCTGCTGGAGTGACTTAGTTGTGCTAAGTGGAGAGACTTTTCTCTAAAAAACAGGCTTCATACATAAATGATAAATTGGAAACTCTGCTAAAGGTTGTGACTTCTTATTTGTCCTGTCTTTTGGGGAGATGAGTTATCCAATCTGACACTAAATACTCAAGGCATCAGTCTGCTTTTTCCGCAAATGTAACTAACTCTCTGAAGTGTGAGTAATTTAGCCAACACAAATGCAGTTAGTATGTACCCTTTGGGGCAACAGCATTAAAACCAGTGAGATTTTGCTTTAGTTGTTGGTGACTGTGAAGATATATGTATCTTAACTGAAGTTCAAAAGATGTTTTTTCTGAACTTTCTGCACATCTTTTGTTAGGACCTGAGAATCCTTGGTTAGTGCAAGCATATGTGGCTGCAGCCAAACATCCCTTTGCCTCTGTGGTGGCACAGGAAATATTTCAGAGTGGCATTATCCCAGCAGATACAGACTTTCGAATCTACAGGGACTTTGGCAATGTGCCGGGTATGTTATCAGAAGACACGAAGCTCCACAGTTCACAGGGCTTTCAAATTTGTTTTGTCTTTCAAATTGGCAGCAAATGTTACTGCTTTCTTACCAGGGCAAGAGCCTTTAGATTTAGTTTATCATGTAGGTATTTAAGGATGTATTTTGGAGACTGCTGCATTCCAGAACAAAACTATATGGTAGAAAGGTTTCCAGAAACATCAGGAAAACGCCCCAGGAATTAACAGTACACTCACTGGTAGAATTGAGGTCTGACTTATTAAACCTCTGCAAAATTGTGAGGATTCTTAACAGCAGCAATTTGCTCATGTGGCTGAGGGTGTGCATGTGTTGGGGTATACTGAATGTATAATTAATTTTGCAGAAACATTTTAATATTTGGTAATTATTTTTTGTTTATTGAAACAAATTACTTGGATTTTAAATTAACGGTTTTCAGACTGGCTGTTTGGAAAGCTGTTTACAAGTCTGAAGTAAAAAGAGCGTACCTGTTACTTTGTGAAGGTATCACAGTATCACCAAGGTTGGAAAAGACCTCAAAGATCATCAAGTCCAACCTGTCACCACAGACCTCATGACTAGACCATGGCACCAAGTGCCACATCCAATCCCCTCTTGAACACCTCCAGGGACGGTGACTCCACCACCTCCCTGGGCAGCCCATTCCAATGGCAAATGACTCTTCTTGGTGAAGAACTTTCTCCTCACCTCCAGCCTAAACTTCCCTTGGCGCAACTTGAGACTCTGTCCTCTTGTTCTGGTGCTGGTTGCTTGAGAGAAGAGACCAACTCCCTCCTGGCTACAACCACCCTTCAGGTAGTTGTAGAGAGCAATAAGGTCTCCTCTTCTCCAGGCTAAACAACCCCAGCTCCCTCAGCCTCTCCTCATAGGGATTGTGCTCAAGGCCTCTCACCAGCCTCGTTGCCCTTCTCTGGACGTATTCAAGTGTCTCAGTGTCCTTAAACTGAGGGGCCCAGAACTGGACACAGGTGTTTCTACATTTCCAAAGTATTACTTTTTATTACTTTTCAGCCTGGATCTCTCTTGATGTTTTACTAGTAAGAGTTTGTGAAGCTTCTTACACATCTTTTCTGACATAAGAACTTTCATGTGTTGCTCCACTATAGAGACACTTTTAGAAGTGTCCTTTTTTAAACACACATGTAATCCCAGTTAGTGCCCATTAGCAAACTGTTCTGTTTGTCTTCAAGGATGTGAGTGGGCTACAAACTAGACTAGATGAATGTCTTGTGTGAAAAATGCCTGAGGTAATCACATTTATTTTGAGGTGTTAAATTTATATAATCTTAAACATGCTTTTCCTCTCCCTATAGGAATAGATTTGGCTTTTATTGAAAATGGTTACATATATCATACAAAATATGACACATCAGACAGAATTTTAACAGATTCCATTCAGAGAGCAGGTAAGTATTTTAAGAATTCAGTAATTTTTACTGAAGACAAATGCTTTTGGCTTTGCTGTAAGGCTACCAGTGCAAGAAATTAATCAATCATACGTTTAGAACATGCTACACGTGTTCTTTAGAACAAAGAATTAACTGTATGGATATCTTCAAAGTACAAAGGAAATATGTTTGGTCAACTTGGGAAGATAAACTATATCAGCATCCAGTAATTTTGATTTGAAATTAACTGTGGAGTCTAATTAAGGGTATAATCTAGCCATTTATACCTGACTGTTCAGCATTTTGTGTTCCTTTTCAGTAGCTTCCCTTCATTATGAGAAACTTATGGTGGGATGGATGAAAGAGAGACTGATCTGCCAAGAGAGGTTTTTCTCATAGAATGGATCTCATCAGGTTTATGTTGTAGTACACAGGCTGTTTGTATAAACAGGTTTTATCTTCTACTACCAAGTTGTGCTGAAAGCAGGCTATTTGACATACTGCAGCAAAGGAAATGACATGAAAATCTTTAGTTTCCCAGGAAAAGCTAACATAATCCTAAGTGCCTCCAGGATTTTGACTGTTTTCCTCTTTACGTTTATACAGAAGCCAGCTTAAATGACCAGCATGTATAAGAGTTCTAAATGCTTTCTTGCACCGAGACAACTGCAGGACAGAAACTAACACTTCTAAATTCCTGTTGGAAATGTGATTTTACTGGTCATGGTGGTTATGTAGAACATCTGGGTTTTTATCACAGCTTAGAAAGAAAAAGAAACAGACAAACTTTTCTACGAGTAAATATGTTTACAGATCAAGTGAAAGCAAAATGGAAGTTGAGAGCGATTGCTCTTGATTAGATGTATTTTGGCTGTGCTGTGGGAAAAGAACTGGTGGTTGTTACCTGTTGACTACAAAGGAATATAGCCTTGTCGCCTACTTTACAGTCATTTAGGGAAAGAAAGACAGGTAGTTTGTAGTCAGTGAAGCAGGGAGGGGTTACCAGGGGCAATGAAAAGAGAAGGAAGGTTACAAAATTGCAGACTCTTCTGTGGGCTAACCTTCAAGTCAAATGCTTTAATATCAGAGCTGAAGAAGGGCTTATATTTATTTTAGTAACGGCTGTACAGGTAAATTAATGAAAACACCATATGTGAACCATGAAACACCAGTTGTATATCCACATCTTTGAGGATGTTTCAAAACAATTTTATTTTTAAGAATGCTTATATTTAAAAGAATGCTGTGTACTGGTTCATCAACCTCAAAGTATTTATGTTGTGTATCTGCTTTATTAATAGGTGACAATATTCTAGCTGTCCTGAAATACTTAGCAACATCAGATAAATTGGCTAAATCTTTTGAGTATCGACATGGAAATGTTGTGTTCTTTGATGTACTTGGTTTATTTGTCCTGGCTTACCCTGCTCGTGTTGGCATTATCATGAACTACATTACTGCAGCAGTTGCTTTTCTTTATTTAAGCAAGAAAGTGTTACAGGCCAAAACCAGAGGTAAGTCTAGTTCTTAGAAAATCCCCATAAGCAATCACATTACCCTTTAATAAATAGCAGTTAGTAGATGAAGATGTGTTCAAGTGATTAAGACATCTTTTTTTAAACACATTTCAAAGATCAATTCTAGGTGTATAGCATGCTGCAGCAATTTCTGTGGGTTTTAAATTTCGGCTGTGAATAATTATGGTGAAAAAAGACTATATATAAAGGTATACAGATGTTGCCTTTGTGAATCATTATCATGTCTTTTATCCTTTAATGAAACTTAAAATAGTGAAATTTTGCTTAGTATCTATATAAGCTCTTTGATCTGTTAGCACAGGTGTTTCTTTAACACCTGTCCATAGGCAGACGCAAATAAGAAAACAACAAATGGGGGAAAAGATATCAAGGCTTAAGGGGTGTAAAACAACTTGCATCTTCTAGTTAGACCTTTTCACGTACATGTAGGAACATATTTAAGAAAGCAAACAAAACAGCAAGCAACAAACAAGCAAAAAACCAAAACAAACACCATCATCCCATTCCCCTCAAAATCCAGCAAACATTTTTGAAGTAAGAAGACGTTACAAGAAAAGCAGCTTTTACTGTTCAGAAAATGGCAATCTGCAAAATAGAATAGTACTCTAGGAATAAATCTTGCAGTGGGGAAGACTACACAAAGACCTGTAAAGAAATTGGCTAAATAACTTAAGAAGTCTTCACAGTGGACTTCTCATGCAGTTTTATTTTTAGTCATTAAAGCGATTACACTGTGGGGTAGTTAACTGTCTTGATGATATTCTGCAGTAGATTACATGACTGCTGAATGAAATTTCTTTTTTCTTCATAGCTATTGACAACCTGAAGAAATTATTTACTGCATTTGGCTTAACACTCCTAAGCTGGCTCTGCACGCTAGTAGCAGTGCTTACAGTGGCAGTGTTTGTCTCTCTCATTGGGCGGTCTCTTTCTTGGTACACCCATTTCTCTGTTTCTGTGTTTCTGTATGGCACAGCAGCTGCAGCTGAGATCATTCTTGTGCATACACTTATCAAGAAATTCTTCTACAAGGTAAGCGTGACTTCATTGCTGATTGAAGTGTAATGTAGTGTTTGATCTGTGGAAGACAAAAATTTTGAATTGATGAAAAAGATGCAAAAGGTTTTCTGTATTGGTCAGAACTGTTTAAAGTGTTTCAGTAGAGACCGCTTCATCTGAGCGTAGGAATTGCTCTACTATCAGAGTTAAGAGCTTCGTGAGTTAGACCTCTCTCCTTGGTAATGTCCGTTAGGAACAGCTTCAGAAAAAAGGGCAAAAGCCTAGTAGAATACAGGGTAAGTTACTGTCTCTTCCCCTGTCAGAACCTTCCCTTCCTGCCATCATTTCAGTGGTAAGAGTAGAGCAACTGCTGGAGATAAGTTTTTTGATACCTTTCAATGTATGTGATGGTGTCCTTCTGTGGAACAGGTGGGCCATTAGTAAAACGTGATGCTACCATTTTCTAGTCTTTCAGAAGAGCTGATAAGAAAACACACTTCCGCTATCTGTTCAGCCATTCTTGTTTAATCCCCAGATGACCAACTCAGTGTGCCATGTTATTAACCTCTCCTTCAAGCTATCAGAGTAGGTTTAAAAAATTTTAAAAAGTATGCTGCCCTGGATAATTCTAAATGGTAGAAGAAAGAGGAGATGGTGATTGTCCAAATTGTGTTGTCCAAGGAAAACGATTGTATATAAGAAATAAGGATTTTTCTATGTGTTCTTTTGAGAAGTGATACATGGAATATTTCCAGTAATGAGGGGATTTGGTTTGTTTGTTACAGAATATGAACAAGCAGTACCTGGGAGAGATGTTTTTTGATGCCTCATTGATGATTTGGTCAATAGCATTGGCTGCCATTACTCAGATGGGCCTTTCTTCAGCATTCATTTGTACGTTATGGGTAGCATTTCCTTTACTGGCTAAGCTGATGATCCACAAAGAATTCAGCCAAAAAGGTATGAGTTTTGAGGTGGGGGAGGTTGTGTTTCAAAACTTCTGCCTCTGCTATTGTATATTGAGTGTTTTCCTCCAAACTCTCACTAAGCAAAAGAAATCCCAAACCTTGAATAGTCAAGTAACCATGGAATGGTTTGGTGACAAGAAAATGTTCCTGAACTAAAGACAGTTTCAAGACACGGAGGAGCTCTGAAAAACAAAACAAAACACTGGAAAACATCCTGTGTGTCAGGCTGAAAAGAATAATACTATGTGAGGTTATTAATAACTGATTGATACTTTCATGGACAGTAAAAGGCTGTTAACAACCACTAATATTTAAGCAATGCTTTATCCTTGTCTATTTTTTTTTCAATACAAGAATAGTTTTGTGGTGTTTTTGTAGGAGTTACATTGGTATTGACTATGCAAAATTGGATCCTCTTTCCATATCCATGTCAGGGATTTGGCCCAGTAGTGTGTATTGGGCCATGCAGCCGTATGCAGATACATTAATAAAACCATGTGTTTATCTCCCTATAATCTTCAGAAATTTTTATCTTTTGGTGTTTTTCTGCCCCATGCAGGTGCCACAATAAAGTTTGTCATGATCTATATGCTGGGAATGTTTGTTCCCTATCTATATATGATATATCTGAGTTGGACTGTATTTGAAATGTTTACACCTATCATGGGTCGAAGTGGTTCAGAAATTCTACCAGATGTGGTGTTGGCAGGATTTATTGTGGTCTTCACTGTGATTCTGTCATCCTATTTTGTAAGTAGAATTTGCAAATGTTGTTTAAGGTAGAATCAGTGCTTTTCTAAATTAATACTTCAAGTAATGATGATTTGACAACATCTTAATGATGGAGGGAAATCTTAGGAAATGTATCAAAGATTTCATGTTCTGTTAGTAAAAAAAGTCATTGAAGCAGGAATTTAAAAAATCATGTCTTCTGTGTGATGATGAAGTAAAGATTGATGTAAAAGACACAATTTAATGCTGGAGTTTGGGCATTCATTTTATGTAATATGCAGTATGTGGCTGAACAATGCATGTACTACACTTTAAAAACATGCTATTTTTTTCTTGCTACCCTTGCTACTAGGGTTGTAGGGTTTTGTTGGCAGATGTTTTGCAAAGTAGGAGCTTTTTTAAAAGCTCCAGGAAGTACTCTGTTCTTCTTGGTTTTAAATATTGAGATTACAAAGAAGTGTCTTCTGTCAGCCGGTACTGCAGTGGTATCTTTTTAATGTAATTTCAGTTCCATGACTGGATTTTATTAGAGTTACAAAATAGTGTCTTATTTAAGTCTTGCAGTTTTATAACTGGGCTGTCTTTTTATTCTCTAGATTAACTTCATTTACCTTGTCAAAAGTACAAAAACGACGCTAGTAACTTTAAGTGCTGTGTTTGTAGTCACTCTGATTCTCGTTTGTAGTGGAATCTTCTTTCCTTACAGTTCTGATGCTGCTAATCCAAAGCCTAAGCGAGTCTTTCTCCAGGTAAGAAAAGCCTTGCAGTATTGCCTCTGTTCGTTACAAGAGAGTTTGTGGTGTTTGTTTTGTTGTTGGCTTTTTTTCAAGGCCAAAAATGTCCCTTGCCCCCAAAAGAGTAACCTTTCCCTTATTTGCTTGATTCAGAAGCTCTTTATGATTATTCCTAGATTTGAAAGAGTTGAAACTGAACGAAGGAAACATTTTCTGTGTTCAGCTCAGTTGTGTCAGAAAAGCAGGGATGTTGACAGCCGCCTAAACATGAGCCAGCAGTGTGCCCAGGTGGCCAAGAAGGCCAATTGCATCCTGGCCTGCATTAGGAATAGTGTGGCCAGCAGGAGTAGGGAAGTCATTGTGCCCCTGTACTCTGCATTGGTTAGGCCACACCTTGAGTACTGTGTCCAATTCTGGGCCCCTCAGTTTAAGAAGGACATCAAGACACTTGAACGTGTCCAGAGAAGGGCAACAAGGCTGGTGAGAGGCCTTAAGCACAATCCCTATGAGGAGAGGCTGAGGGAGCTGGGGTTGTTTAGCCTGGAGAAGAGGCTCAGAGGAGACCTTATTGCTCTCTACAACTACCAGAAAGGTGGTTGTAGCCAGGTGGGGGTTGGTCTCTTCTCCCAGGCAAGCAGCACCAGAACAAGGGGACACAGTCTCAAGCTGCACCAGGGAAAGTTTAGGCTGGAGGTGAGGAGAAAGTTCTTCACCGAGAGAGTCATTTGCCATTGGAATGGGCTGCCCAGGGAGGTGGTGGAATCACCATCCCTGGAGGTGTTCAAGAGGGGACTGGATGTGGCACTTGGTGCCATGGTCTAGTCATGAGGTCTGTGGTGACAGGTTGGACTTGATGATCTTTGAGGTCTTTTCCAACCTTGGTGATACTGTGATACTGTGATCTTTTTTATGGGGTTTTAAGTGAGAGAGTCTAGTAAGCAATGATAATAACAAAACGAACAACAAAAAAACAGTGAACATTATGGGAGATCAGCAAATACTTCCAGGTACAGACAACTTCTGAACGTAGGTGTTTGCATTATAAATGTATATTATATAGTTTTATAGATAGGTATGTCTTCAGTGCAGACTGAAAATGCAGTAGACTTAAGGATTGACACGGAGGATATTTCAGAATCACTTCTCCTTTTGTGCGATGCACAGGCTTAATCATCTTTCTCTGTATCTGGTTCTGTTTTTGTTTTTTTCCTTCTAGCACACAAGCAGAAGATTTCATGATCTAACTGGAAATCTGGTTAAAAGTGACTCTGGTATATGGATTAATGGTTTTGATTATAATGGAATATCTCATATAACTCCCCACATACCTGAAATCAATGACACCATTAGGACTCCGTGTGAGGAGCAGGCTCCTTTCTGTGGTCTTCCTTGGATTCTGCCAGTGCATTTCATGTTCCGGTTGGTGTGAACACTGCTTCACTTGGGTGCTTACTACCAAAGCACATTGGTCATTTATGCAATCTCATATATATAAGGCAAGAAAAAGTAAGGCTGTTCTTGGTCTAAAGATAAATAATCATTCCACTTCAGAAGACACTTAAACACCTGTCCAGCTGCAGTGTCTTCTGCCAGTATCTCTGCAGGAGATTGCTGGGTCTGCTGCAGGAGCTGTAGAAGTTGATGTATGAAAAATCAGTGTCAGTACCAGTGGAGAAAAAGGTGCAGGAGAGGGCCTTCTGCAAGGCAGTAGAAGTGTGTGTGTCTCTTCCTCTCTTTCCCCCTCACTGCAGCTGACAGCACAGGAAGTCTAGAGTGGCTGATCTGCATGGAAGAAAACTAGTGGCTGTGACTGTCTCTTACACCTCAAGAGCCTTATGAACAAAAGTGTGGCAGTTTGAAGATGCAAATGTTCTTACTTAGTCTGCCTTCATCTGCCTTAATTTACATAACAATAGTGAATAAACACTGGTGACGTGTTTTTCTGTTAATGTGCACTTTAGCTATTTGTTCAGCCACAAGCTGCTGATTTAGCTGTCTTTTGCTAGAATCAGTATCTTTTCAGTATTTCACTTAGTAACAGCACACTTCTTGGTGTTTCATATTTAATACTTCTGAGTGTTGCACTGAGAACAAGTTAAATTTTTTTTTACTACAGGAAAAACTGGTATCTTCCTGCTCCAGAAATTGTTCCACGAAGACCCATTCACTTTAAAGTTCTGTCCAAGGATCAGATGTCCTCAAACTCCATAAGGTTAAGCTTTGAAGTAACTGGTGAGTGGCTGAATCTTCTGTTTTGTGATTTGTGTTTATTTTTATGTCCACAATACATCATGTTTTGACTCCAGTATTGCAGGTTCTGGTGCTGTTCCCTAGACAGCATGAGTTTTGTGAGATCAGAATGAGTGAATTCAGTTTCATGCAAGCTATGGGTGTTGTGTTGCAGTTGTTATTTGGAGGACTATTTTGAGTAAGCTACTTGTCTATTTTGAGTAAGCTTTGATCTTTTTATAGCATGTCTTAAAGTCCATTTTATAGCTCTGTCTCCTACATTATCATCTCACATCGCTGCCTAGAAGTAATTGAGGCTTCTTCTGTGTACCTGTTATATGTGAGCAGGTTGGAGGCTGTCTTGGTCATAATGATCACGAAACTGACTTTGTCACTAAGTTTTCAGCTCCTGGAGTAGTAGGGAGACAGGTCACCAGGACTGCGATCTGAAGACTCCTGGAGGGCAAACTTTGGCCTATTTAGGAGACTGGTTGCGAGAGTCCTTTGAGGGTTCATCCCAAAGGGCAAAGGAGTCCAGAAGGAAAGCTGGCTGTGCATGTACAAAAAGACCAGTTAGCAAGGAAAAAGACTGGCCTGGCTGAACAGAGAAATTTAGCTGGAACTCATGACAAAAATTACCTTTGGAAGGAAGACCAACTCAGAACGACTACAAGATGTTGGGAAGTTATGCAGGGAGAGAAATAGAAAGAGTAAAGCCCAATTAAACCTTAATATGGCTGCCATTCTAAAAGACAATTTAAACTATTTCTATAAATACATTACTGGGAAAAGGACTAAGGAGAATCTCTGTTATTTGATGTGAGTGGAAGCATAGTGACTAAGGATGAGGGGAAGGTTCAGGTACTGAATGCCTGCTTTGCCTCAGCCTTTTATAGTAAGACCAGTTGTTCTGTGGGTACCCAGTACTCTCAGCCAGATTACAGGGACAGGGAGCAGAATGAAGCCCCTGGAATCCAAGGACAAATAGTCAGTGATCTGCTACACAACTTAGGGACATCGAAGTCTATGGGGCTGGATGGGATCCACCCAAAGGGACTAAGCAAGCTGGTGAAGGTACTCGCCAGAGCCACTTTTCATCATTTACCAGCATTCCTGGCTAGCTGTTGAGATTCCAGTTGACTGGAGGTTAGCAAATATAAGGGCCATCTGCAGGAAAGGCTGGAAGGAGGAACTACAGGCCTGTCAGTCTGACCTCAGTGCCAGGGAAGGCTATGCAGCAGATTGTCTTGAGTGCCATCACACAGCATGTACAGGACAAACAGGTGATTTGGCCCAGTCACTATGGGTTCACGAAAGGTAGGTCCTGCTTGACTAATGTGATCTCCTTCTATAACAAGGTGACCTGCTTTGTGGATGGGGGAAAGTCTGTGGATGTTGTCTGGACTTCAGTAAAGCCTTTGACAGAGTTTGCCACAGCATCCTCCTGGAGAAACTAACTGCTAATGGCTTGGGTGGGTATACACTTTGAGAGGGGGGGGCAAAAAAACAAAACAAAGCTGGATTGCGAGGCCCAAAGACACTCAATGAATGGAGTTAAATCCAGTTGGTGGCCAGTCACAAGTGGTGTTCTCCAGGGCTCAGGTTTGAGACCAGCTCTGTTTAGCACTGTTAGCAGTGATCTGGATGAGGAGATCAAGTACACTCTCAGTAAATTTGCAGATGCACCAAGTTGAGCAGGGGTGTTTCTCTCCTTAAGAGTTGAAAGTTGCTACAGAGGGATCTGAATGGGCTGGAGTGATGGGCCATGGCCAGTTGTTGGAGGTTTAACAAGGCCAAGTGCCAGGTCCTGCACTTGGGTCACAAAAAACCCAAGTAATGCTACAGACTTGGGAGACAGGGTCTGGAAAGCTGTCCATCAGAAAAGGATGTGAGACTACTGGTCGATAGTCAGAATGCGAGACAGCAGTGTGCCCAGGTGGGCAAGAAGGCAAACAGCATTGTGACTTGTATCAGAAATTGTGTGACCAGCAGGAGTAGGGAAGTGATTGTATTCAGCACTGGTGAGGCTGCCCCTTAAATGCTGTGTTCAGTTTTGGGCCCTGCAGTACAACATTAATATTAGGGTGCTGGAGCATGTCCAAAGGGCAGCAAAGCTGGTGAAAGGTCTGGAGCACAAGTTTTGTGAAGAGCACCTGAAGGAACTGGGTTTGTTTAGCCTGGGAAAAGGTGGCTGAAGGGAGACCTTACTGCTTTCTACAACTACCTGAAGCAAGGTTGTGAAAGGGTTGGATGTTGGTCTCATCTCCCATGTAACAAGCAATAGGACAAGAGGAAGTGGCCTCAGATTGTACCAGGGGAGGTGTAGGTTGGATATTAGGTAAAATGTCAAGGGTTATTAAGCATTGGAACAGGTTACCCAGGGCAGTGGTGGAGTCACCATCCCTGGGAATACTTAAAAGACTTGTAGATGTGGTACTTAGCCATGTGGTTTAGTAGTTGACTTGGCAGTGTTAGGTTAATGGTGGGACATGATGATATTGAGACGTTTCCAACCTAAGCCATCCTACAGGTCTGTTCTATGAAGGCAGTTTGTCCTGGGTTCAGCTAGAATAAGGTTAATTTTCACAGGAAGCAGTAAGGAGCCATAGCCAGGATAGTCAGCCAAGCCAGTCAATGAGATATGCCATACCCTGCTCTGACATCATGGTCAGTACATAAGGGGGCTTGGCTGGGACAAGTGGAGGGCAGGCACAGGCAGTTGGAGGTGGCAGGCTCCAGGAGGTGAGCAGGTAGTTGCATTGTATGTCACTCGTTTTATATATTACTTCATTAATATTATTCTTATTGCTGTTGGTTTTTAATCTCTTTGCATTGTTCAATTAAACTCTCCCAATACTCTTTTTCCATCCTCCTAGGTGCAGGAGGGGAGCAGGCAGGTGGCTCCGTGGCAGCAGCTGAGAAGACACAAATAGTAATATAGAGATAACATGTTAGTCCATAGGAAAATAGATTGTTCTTCTACCTCCACCCATTGATATACCTAGAAACATCCTTATCTCTGCAGGTCCGAGTCACATGTCTCTGTATGTGCGGCCACATGAAGGGTCGGCTTTGTCCACCTGGTCTCTTGGGGATGGCATGCCAGTTGCTAGCTTAGGAGGAGACTACTTTGTGTTTTACTCCCGTGGGCTGCAGGCTACGCCATGGCGCTTTTGGGTAGAACTGAGGGTGAGTATGCTGCTGCTGGAAACCCAGTTACCCCTTGGCCTGCCCTCCTGTCACCACTTGTGCATTCTTGAATGAAAAATGTCTTAATGACCTCATTGAGCATTGCTCTATTTGACAGATCCTAATTCTAGGTTTTCTCCTTTAATTTGTCCATCAGTGCTGTGTATTGGCTCACAGGTATTTTTGATGCTTGCTGTAATAAGGTGCGAAAAAGCCAGGGGGCTTCTCCGTGGCCTTAGATCAGAACTTTGGATTTCTCTGATCTTTACCTCATAGTTCTTGAAGTTCTATCTTTATTACTGCTATTTCAGAGTTCTTTTCCTACTGTAAGTAGTTTCCTTTTCATGTATTTTGTTTACTTGGGGTTTTTTTGATACTACAGTGAGGGAAAGTTACCAGTCTTGAAGGGAGTTGTAAAAGCTTTTTTCCTTAACTGTCTTTTATGTTATTTTCAGTTGGAAGCAAGGCTTCCAGCATTACTATTTCTGTGGGATTTATGATCCCCTTACTCCCTGCTCCTTGACTTGTCAATTAAGAACTTTTTGCAGAGATGTGTATTTTTATTACACATTTAACAGTCTCTTCTTCTTCGAGGTAATTCTCAAAGGTTCTTGTAATATTTCAGAAAGGAGCTTGTTCATTCCTTGATCAGGTAGTTTACATACTCAATCAAATAATCCTTTGAGAGTACTTGACAAAGGCAGGTAGGAACCTTCAGTGTGACAAGCTTTGCAAGATGGATAGTAGCAAAGCTGGGCAGAAAAGACTTCATCATAAAGATTCACAGCTGTAGGATCCGTGTAAATGCTGTGTTGGAGTCCATGTTTTGAATTGTCATCAAAACCAACAGGTAGGAATGTTGAAGTCAGCATGTGCAAGCTGTGTATCATCAGAGGCACAGTGATCTCAGTACCAACTTGCAAGTTCAGTTCATGTTGAACTCCTCTGTAATCAATCAGACTGATGTGTTTGAAGGTAGGAAGTGTTTTAACATAGAGGACACAGACCTGCAGGATGAAGTTTGTTGCATAGATACTAAGTCTGTAGGAAATTTGGATGGGATTAACCTTGTGTTTAAAAGCAGTGAACAATAATAAAGGCTGTGTTGCCCTTTTCTCACTTTCAGGTCCCAGAAAAGAATCCCAATGGAGTAGTCTCCCTTGCCATAGCAGCACATTACTTTTTTGGGGAAGATCAAAAGTCACCTCAACTCAGTGCCTTACTGGAGAGTTTTCCAACCTGGACATTTTCTTCTGGTTGGTCCAGCACTTACGACCTTTTTGTCTTTTAATGTTGACAGTAATGCAGCTCTAACAGGGTCATCTCTGTGATGCAGCACACCTGTTGTGGCAACTCTTTCTCACAAGGTCTCGGAGACTTTCATAGAATTTAAAAGTACTTTGGTGACAAACGGTGTTTCTTTGGCAGTTTGACTATTGCTGTCTTGGGGATATAGTGATACTTCATGTCAATGTGAATACAGTTCATGGTTCTTCCACTGAAATAGCTTGACTAGCGGATTTCTTGTAATGAAAACTGTGTTGAGAAGGTAACATTATCAAAATACTGATGGCAATTGTAACAAAAGGGCCTCATTAAATTACTTTGATGTTATGCAAAATAAAAATGTACTTCACACACGTCTGAGGGACTATTGCCTGCCAGGCCTATCTGTCCTATGAAACTAAGACCTTCAGCTAGAAAATGCTTTCTTACGTGGAGGGGGGCAGAGGTGGCGACATTGTAAGCATTACTTTTATCACTGGATGAGGTCACTGAAAGCTGTGTTGCTTGTGCTGGCAAATGCACAATGCAGAAAGATACATATTATGATGTGATGTGGTAATTATTTATCTAGATTCTCTTTTCCAAATTAGGTATGTTTCAGTTGAAAACTTAGTACCTAACCTTTTGCCTGTATCTTCACTGTTAGAACTTGAGTAAGTTGGACCTATCATCTTGTGGTTTTGTTCCCACTGGGATCTTTCAGTATCAGCATATAAGTGTGTGACTTGCTCTCTTGTACGTAAGAGTGTGAAGTCCTCACTCCTTTATGTGGACATTTTATAATTAATTGACTCTAAATTTCAGGTTATCTTCTAATTATTAGAACTGGCTAATTTTTGGTATCTCCTCTGGAGAGACTTTTGATAATGTGACAGTATTGCACGTCACTAATAGTTTGCTTTCCATAAGGAAAACTGCCAGTAACAGTCATCTTTAAAAAAGATGCCTAGTATCTCTGGATTGCTCTTATATTGTTTCCACAGGATGGGTTTTATGAATGACTGTGAGTGATTTAGAATGTCTTCCAGTTTTGATTGACAAGCTTTGAGTTCAGAAGCCACCTCTTTGGTTGCTTTTTAATATTTCCATTTTTCTTCAGTTAGTGGTGGTGTTGTAAATTCAAAGAACTCTGTGTACCTGAAGAAACTTTGTGCTTTTTTCCCAAACTACATAGAAACTATTCTATGATGTCAATACCACACTACAAGTTGTACAGATTGCTACTACATTCATCTCATGAATATTGCCAAATTGCTTGCAAAGCAAATTTTATGCACTCATAATTTCATGTAAAAACATGCTAGTACTGGGAAGCTTCCAGCGCCTGTGAAAGAAGATTTTTGTTACGCTATAACTTCTCTGAGCTGTGATGGACAGCAGCTCCCTGATCAAGTATTTTTCCTTCACATTGTCCTGTAGTTGTGTAAGATAGTGGCAAGAAGCGGTTTCATTTGTTGCAAGGTACATTCACAAAGATTGTCAACTGACTCATGAACTAGGGTGAAAGGTTAAATTACTGTGAGCATAATGAACTGGCCATCAGGATCTTAAAACCAGTGGCTTGCTCTGCATTAGTATGTGCATAAATCTCACTCACTTGATTCTGTCTGATTTTAAGCTACACTCCCTGTATTATGCTTTTTTTTAAAAGTGCTATTAATTGCTGGAAAAATGGAGATTTGGTTTATAACTCATGTCTTGAATCTCACCAAACGTTTTATACTGTACTCTAGCTGATGCACAGCTAGTTAAATAAAGCTGCACTGATATTTACTGTCTTCTTCAGCTTTGATTTTTATGTTGTGGGTTTCCTCTGATTTATGACTTTGAAAAAAAAAAAAAAAAAGCTGTGTGAAGAATTTGCACTGGGAACCCAAATAAAAGAGTGCCTGTTAGCAATTCCTGGAACTTCACCAAAGCAATGACTTCGAATTTAGCGTTTATTGAAAAATGTAATTGTGAGGGATGTGTAGCTTGTGGTAAATTTCTGTCTTTGCAAACAAAAGCGACAATCCAAACCAGATTTTTAAGATCATTATTAAAGGCATATTTGATTTGTTTTTTTTTTTTTCATTGCACTAATGTTTTGTTTAAAAATGGGGTGGAAATACTGCTGACTGATGCTGGAGTTAGACAGCTGGGGTCAGGGCAGTGTGGAAGATACATATGGCCAAAGAATGAGCAAACTGTCCGAGCTGAGAAATGTTAAAATGGGAGCCCTGGCTGGTAGAGTGTGGAAGGGTCACTGGTAGCAAAGCTAGGTATTCTTTGCAAAACTGATTTTTGGGAGCAAATGTATTGCTGATCACAGGTTGAAGAATAGGATAGAAAATTCTGACAACTATTGTAATGTCCATCTGCTTCCCTATTTAGTACAATCTATTAGTGGTCTTTGGCTGCTGTGATTTATTTTTCTCATAAAAAGTATTGTGTGTATCATTCTGTGAAAGAGACAGAAAGCAAGCAGTATTTGAATGGGTTTTAAAGGACAGGAGGGTATGGGAGTAGATAAAGTCTTTAAGCAGCTAGTTGGTTGGAATCTCACATGTTCATCAGAAACAATTTCCATGCACAGCCTTTTCTAGATTGCTTTACTTCTCCTTAATGCTAGATTTCTTCCCTGGTTTTTGATGGCTTTGAGAACCTCTGCTGTTCTCCATAACATACTGGTAGGTCGCTGTAGGTGGAAGACATTCAGAAATATGTATTTCATCAAGAATGTGGTTGCACAGTGGGGACACAGTCTCAAGCTGCACCAGGGGAAGTTTAGACTCGAGGTGAGGAGAAAGTTCTTCACCGAGAGAGTGATTCGTCACTGGAATGGGCTGCCCGGGGAGGTGGTTGAGTCTCCGTCCCTGGAGGCGTTCAGGAGGGGACTGGATGTGGCACTTGGTGCCATGGTCTAGTTGTGAGGTTGTGGTTACAGGTTGGACTCGATGATCTTCAAGGTCTCTTCCAACCTTGGTATTCTATTCTATTCTATTCTATTCTATTCTATTCTATTCTATTCTATTCTATTCTATTCTATTCTATTCTATTCTATTCTATTCTATTCTATTCTATTCTAATTGATCTGCAAAGGCCTGTTCCTGTTGCAGTTATACAATCTACTGCAGTTTTGAATGGTGTGGCCATACCTGCTGAGTGCCTGCCAAGGAGAAGGCTGCATTTGAAGAAGGTGTTGGGATCCCTGGTACCCAAGTAAAGGACATTGTAAGTAAAATTCCCAAACTCGTGAGTCCTTCAGACTACTACCCACTGCTGGTCTTCCAGGTGGGTAGTGACGATGCAACAATGCGAGGCTCACAATCAATTAAAAGAGATTTCAGCACCTGCTAAAGGGATCAGGAGCTCAAGTTGTGTTCTCTGCTATCCCTCTAACGTCAGTGATGGATGAGGGAACATTGAGGAAGAGCCAACAGGTCAATTCATGGCTCCGGGGCTGGTGCCATCGACAGGGATTTGGGTTCTACAATCATGGTTTTCAAGGCAGCAGAGCTGAAAACAACTTATGGGACACACTTGTCCCAGAGGGGGAAAAGCATCCTGGGGCAGGAATTGGCAGGGCTCATTGACAGGGCTTTAAACTAGATTTGAAGGGGGAGGAGTTAATAGTCTCCTGCTGGCCTATGACAAACAGAGGGGCAGCTCACCTGAGGCAGAGGGATGGAGAGCTGGTAAGGGCTCTCAACTTGCTGCCCTGAGGCAAGCCACGAATGACGCACCAGGACACACTGTGGAAACCAAGGGGAGTTGGCACAAGAGGACGACAGGGCCAGCCCAGCTGAAGTGCTTCTATGCAAATGCACGCAGCTTGGGCAACAAACAGGATGAGTTAAGGGCCACCGTGCTGTTGGGATGCCATGACATAGTGGGCATCACCGAAACTTGGTGGGACGACTCCCATGACTGGAACGTAGGGATAGACGGGTATAAGCTTTTTAGGAAGGATAGGCAGGGAAGGAGAGGAGGAGGTGTTGCCCTCTATGTCAACAACCAGCTGGAATCAGCAGAACTCCACCTGGGGAGGCATGATGAGTTGGTTGAGAGTGTATGGGTTAGAATTAAAGGCAAGACAGGGGAAGGAGATATTACTGTGGGGGTCTCCTGCAGGCCATCTGACCAGCAGAACCAAGCAGATGAGGCCCTCCACAGGCAAACAGAAGCGGCTTCCAGGTCACAAGCCCTGGTCCTCATGGGGGATTTCAACCACCCTGGCATCTGCTGGAGGGACAACACAGCAAGGCATCAGCAATCCAGGATGTTCCTGGACTGCATAGAAGACAACTTCCTCCTCCAAATGGTAGAGGAACCGACAAGAAAAGGTGCTACGCTGGACCTTGTTCTCACCAACAGGGAAGGGCTGGTAACCAATGTGAGGCTCAGAGACAGCCTTGGCTGCAGTGACCATGAAGCAGTTGGATTTAATATCCTCAGGGCAATCAGGAGGACATATTCTAAGCTTACGACCCTAGACTTTAGGCGTGCAGACTTCGATCGCTGCAGGGATCTGCTGGCCAAAGTGTCGTGGGACGAAGCCCTGGAGGAAGAGGGACCCAGGACAGCTGGTCAGTATTCAAGGACCACCTCCTCTGTGTCCAGGAGCTATGTATATCTACAAAGAGAAAAGCAGGAAAGAGTGCTAGGAGGCCTGCCTGGATGAACAAGGAGCTACTGTACAGACTATCACATAAAAAGAAACTCTACAGGAAGTGGAGGGAAGGACAGATAGAACAGGGGGTATATAAGGAAGCTGCCTGAGCAGCAAGAGGCCTGGTCAGGAAAGCCAAAGCAGAGTTCAAATTGAGTCTAGCCAGGGAGGTTAAAGGGAGCACTAAGAATTTCTATAGGTATATTAATGGCAAGAAGAAGCCTAGGGAAGGTGTGGGCCCCCTCAGAAAGGAAAGTGGTGAATTGGTCACAAGTGATGTGGAAAAGGCTGAGGTACTCAATAACTTCTTTACCTCAATCTTCACTGCAAGGGTCTCCAGCCACACTCCTGGTGTCATGGAAGACGATGCCAGGGACGGGGAGGAAGAACTGCCCATCATAAGTGAAGCTCAGGTTCGTGATCACCTGAAGAACCTGAAAGTGTTCAAGTCCATGGGACCCAATGGGATGCACCCACGGGTGCTGAGAGAACTGGCAGATGAGGTTGCTAAACCCCTCTCTATTATATTCCAAAAGTCATGGCAGACTGGGGAAGTCCCCACAGACTGGAAAAGGGGAAACATTGCTCCCATTTTCAAAAAGGGCAAGAAGGAGGAACTGGGGAACTACAGGCCAGTCAGTCTCACCTCTCTGCCTGGAAAGATCATGGAGCAGATCCTCCTGGAGGCACTAATGACTCAGAAGAATAGTGAAGAGGTGATTGGGAATAGTCAGCATGGCTTTGCCAAGGGCAAATCCTGCTGCCAAACCTGGTGGCCTTCTGTGAGCAGGTGACAGCATTAATAGATGAGGGTGAGTAACTGATGTCGTTTACCTGGACCTGAGCAAAGCCTTCGACACTGTCCCGCACCACCTCCTGGTCTCCAAGCTGGTGACACATGGGTTTGATGGATGGACCACTAGATGGATAAAGAACTGACTTGATGGCCGCACCCAAAGAGTGGCTGTCAACGGGTCCATGTCCCAGTGGAGGCCAGTGACAAGCGGAGTCCCTCAGGGATCAGTCCTGGGACCTGTCTTGTTCAATGTCTTTGTGGGTGCCATGGACAGTGGCATCGAGTGCACCCTCAGCAAGTTTGCTGATGACACCAAGCTGTGTGGTGCAGCAGACACGCTGGAGGGAAGGGATGCCATCCAGAGGGACCTTGACAGGCTGGAGAGGTGGGCACAAGCCAACCTCATGAGCTTCAACAAGACCAAGTGCAGGGTCCTGCATCTGGGTCGAGGCAATCCCAGGCACAAATCCAGGCTGGGCAGGGACTGGCTGGAGAGCAGCCCTGAGGAGAGAGACTTGGGGGTGCTGGTGGAGGAGAAGCTCAACAGGAGCTCTCAATGTGCACTTGCAGCCCGGAAAGCCAATCAGATCCTGGGCTGCATCAGGAGAAGTGTGGCCAGCAGGTCAAGGGAGGTGCTTCTCCCCCTCTACTCAGCTCTGGTGAGACCCCACCTGGAGTACTGCGTCCAGTTCTGGAGCCCCTATTACAAGAGGGATGTGGACGTGCTGGAGCGTGTCCAGAGAAGGGCCACGAGGATGATCAGAGGGCTGGAGCACCTCTCCTATGAGGACAGACTGAAGGAGTTGGGGCTGTTCAGTCTGGAGAAGAGAAGGCTCCGAGGTGACCTCATTGTGGCCTTCCAGTATCTGAAGGGGGCCTACAGGAAGGCTGGGAGGGACTTCTCAGGATCTCAGGGAGTGATAGGACTAGGGGGAATGGAATGAAGCTGGAGGTGGGGAGATTCAGGCTAGATGTGAAGAAGAAGTTCTTCACCATGGGAGTGGTGAAGTCCTGGAATGGATTATCCAGGGAGATGGTTGAGGCCCCATCCCTGGAGGTGTTTAAAACCAGGCTGGATGAGGCTCTGGCCAGCCTGATGTAGTGCAGGGTGTCCCTGCCCATGGCAGGGGGTTGGAACTAGCTGATCCTTGTGGTCCCTTCCAACCCTGACTGATACTATGACACTATGATCAGTGCAGTGAACAGGAGAGTTACAGCTAGCGCATGTAAAGTGGCAGACTGAGCTGAGTGGAGTCATTTGGTGTTAGCAAGACCTGTTTTTAATGGCTGTTCAATCCAGGTTGTGGTGCAAGTCTGTTGAAGAAACACTGGGCAAATAAACAAGATCTAACACATCTGTACAGAGCTAATTGCACCACATGGGACAGGGCTGATGAAGTTTCCCTGTACTGCAGTGGCAGTGCTGTTCATACTTTTTTACCTCGAGGCCTAAACTTAATCTGTTTTTTGATAATAATCTGGAAGGAACCTGCAGGATGACCCAGTTTAGAGCTTGTTATGTGTTCTTAGTGAAGAGCAGTTAAAAGCCTTGTGAAATCAGCAACCCTAAGTGCTGTCACAAAACTGTGGTTACACAATGTGAAATTGTGTATGTGTGATCTCTGTTTTGAGGATAGAACACAGGTTCTCATTCTTGGAGGAGAAACTAGGGGTTTCTTAGTCACTGCAGAAAAGGTTCTGTTGGACTATGACACTTTATCACAGTCCCAAAATGTTAGGGCTTGAAAGGGACCTCTAGAAATCACCTAGGCCAACCCACCTGCCACAGCAGGCTCACTTAGGGCAGGCTACACGGGAATGCCTCTTGAAAGGCTCCAGAGAAGATGACTCCACAACCTGTCTGGGCAGCTTGTTCCAGTGCTCCATAACCCTCACTGTAGAGAAATGTCTTTTCATGTCGAGGTTGTAGTGTTGTAGTTTGTACCTGTTGTTCCTTGTTCTGTCACTGGGCACCACCAAAAAGAGACTGTCCCCTTCATCTTGACACCCACCCCTCAGATATTTGCAGATGTTAATATGATTCTCCCCTCAGCCTTCTCCTCTGACTAAATAGCCCCAGTTCTCTCCGTCTTTCCTCATAGGAGAGATGTTTAAGTGCCCCAGTCATTCTTGTAGACTGCTTCCACTAGATCCCGGTCTTTCTTGATCTGGGGAGCCCAAAACTGCATAGTGCATAGTATTCTACTATCTATGGTTCTGTCAAAGCTGCAGATAGAGCTTGTGAATGTGGCAAGGATCAAGCTGAGACTCAACCAGGAAGTGTAAGCATTTAGTGAGATCTAGTCACTGCCACCTGAATTTCAGGCACTGCTGGCCATTAACAAACAAGGGTTTAAAAAACTTTCCTTTTCAGAAAGCTTTAAGGTGTGTCTTGAACATTAGCAGTCGTTTGTCCAGAGAGGAACAATCCTGTCTGAGACTGGAACAAGTACAAGCTTCAAAGGCAAGTCATAGAGGTGAACTGTGCCCATGCATGGCTCCAGGATATTGCTTTTTCTGTGTGGTGGTGGTGTTTCTTTATTTTGATTGCATCAGTAAGCTCAAAAAAAAGTTGTTCCTTACATCTGAACATGTTCAGGTAGCTTCAGCCTCCAGCTGTGGACTTTTGTAGTCCCTTCTCCGTGCTCCCTCAAGGAAACTCCTTGAGTACTTATTTCAGCTGGCCTATGATAAATAGAAAACTCAGAGCAAGTTTTACGTTTCTTTTAAAGTGCTATGAAAAAGCTCCTCCCTCTACTGTGTTTAGGCACAGGGTTACTTTTGCTACTTACCACAAACTGGCATTCATCTCACTACCCTCTAGAATATCTCAGTCTTGAGCTCTGCAATAAGAAACAATGATGAGACAGTAAATTGAGTCAGTAGCCTTTTCTTTACTTTTCCTCAAGGGGGCTCTTTTTCCTTCAGCAG
The DNA here is from genome assembly GCA_033816785.1 of Picus viridis. Lineage (NCBI taxonomy): Eukaryota > Metazoa > Chordata > Aves > Piciformes > Picidae > Picus > Picus viridis. The sequence goes on from CM066606.1 coordinate 58,983,959, forward strand.
AAGCCATCTTGCCACCCTCAACAAGTCACCCATTATCTTTTATGATATCTTTATCGCTGCAGACAACATCTCCCCTCACTTTGTAATAAAAGGAAGAGACCTTTTTCTGTACAGGTTCTGTCTGGATTCTGCCTTTAGCTATTTATGTTTACTTAGTTGTGAATCTTAGTCTGTAGCTTACAGACACTGGCTTTGAAACTGTGTAAAGTGATTGCTTTGGACTAAAACACACTAGTAGAAAACTAGCCTGCTTTGGCTGACAAAAGTCCTGCGCAAATTACCCTCAGAAACATAAACTGACTGAAGTGGCTTTTGCACTTACACCCTGTGAGAGTTTCTTTCATATGGGTGGCAAGTAATTCATCATTGTTATGTTTTAAGAGGCAGGTTTGTACAAGATGATAAATAGAACAAGAAAATTTGATGATATGCAAATACTAGTGAAGGAGGAATCTTTCTGTGCTGTTAAATGCTAAATGGTCAAGTAAACCAGGCTGGCAAGAACCAGGGAGCCAGTTTTACATGAGCTGAATAAGCAAAGTGAGTGGTGGGTTAACCTTGGCTGCCTGCCAGGTACCCACCAAACCACTCTCATGCCCTCTCAAGCAGCCCAGGAGGAGAAAATAAGATGGAAAAAAATAAATCATAGGTTGAGACAGGGAGATTACTCACAGGGGAAACAAACTGACCTTGGGAAAAAATTAATTTGATTTGTGGCCAATTAAAGTAGGACAGCAACAAACAAAGAGAAAAATAACTCCCTCCCCTTTCCTCCCAGTCTGAACTTTGTTATTCTACCTCTTCTTTCACATTGTCCTAAGTGGGATCAGGGATGCAGTCAACAGGTCTCTGCTGCACCTTCCTCCTCAAGCTGTTGCACTGCTGCAGCGCAGGATTCCTCCCAGGGGAAAGTCCTTTCGTGAACTGCTCCAATGTGGATCCTCCTCTTGAGGCATTACTCCAGAAACAGTGCTCCAACATGGCTCCCCATGGGATGCAGTTTATATGAGAAAACTTGCATCTGCCTGAGCTTTCCATGGGCTGCAGCTTCCTTCATGGATCATCCACCTATGCTATGGGGTCCTTCATAGGGTGGATAACCGCTCCTCTGTGTTCCACAATGGGTTGTGGGCACAGAGCCTGCTTCACCACAGCCTAAAAAAGATTTAGCTGCTAATCAACACCGTAGCGAGATACGAAGAATCTTAGTCCCTCAGTTCATATATGCATTTACCTGTACAGTCACACAGGCTGGAGGGGATCCCTGCTCCAGTTCCTGGAGCACTTCCTCCTTTCTGGGAGTGGCCTTTCACAGTGGCCACATCATTGCCACCTAAACCCAATACACATCTTTTCAAAACAAGAGATAGATGTAGCTTCAAAGGCACATTCATAAGGTAATTTTTAAACTTAGGAGCTTGATACCTTCATCCTGTGAAACAGACCAGAGAGTTATAAGGGGACAAGCTGTAGCAATATGTGATGGGTGAGAACAACCCCATCACTACAGGTTGGGGGCCAAACTGCTGGAGAGCAGCTCTAGGGAAAAGGACCTGGGAGTCCTGGAGCCAACAATGTGCCTTTGTGGGCAAGAAGGCCAACGGCATCCTAGGGTACATTAAGAAGAGTGTTTCCAACAGGTCAAGGGAGATTCTCCTCACCTTTTACTCTGCTCTGGAGAGGTCTCATCTGGAATGTGTCCAGTTCTGGGCTCTCCAGGTCAAGGACCAGGGATATACTGAAGAGTGCAGTGGAGAGCCACTAAGTTGGTTAGGGGACTGAAACCTCATGAAGAAAGCTGAGAGAGCCAGGTCTGTTACGCCTGGTGGAGACAGAGGTGGGATCTGAAGGACAAGTGTCACACTTGTATCAGTGCTGTCCATTGACACAAGGAGCAACAGACACAAACTGGAACTCAGGAGGTTCCATCTAAGCATAAGGAAAAAATTCTTCACCTCTAGGGTGGTAGAGTACTGGAAGAGGCTGCCCAGAGAGGCTGTGGAGCTTCCATCCCTGAAGGCATTCAAAACCTGCCTGAAGCGTTCCTGTGTGACTCAAGCTGATCCGCTCTGGCAGGGCACGTGGGCTAGATGATCTTCAAAAGTCCCTTCCAAACCCTAACATTCTGTGATTCTGTGATTCAGCAGGTAGTTTATTTGAAAGTTTTGTTTCTCAGCAACAACCTACTTGAATTCTGGTAATTTACTGTCAATGGCTTGAAGTCAGAAACTGTTATTTTCCAGAGGAGTAACTTCAAGTAAAGTTGAATACATTTTTAATTGCAGGTATAACAGCAGTGAAATTGAAATACAAAATTAGCACATAAGATTTGCATAGAGATAATTACTACTAAAGTACAAACTTCTAAAATGTCACAACTAAAAAGATTTAACTGCTCAACAACAGTAGCACAGTAGTTAGATACTAAGAATGTCAGTATATCATTTAATGTATGTTTTCGCTTGTTCAGATCCAAAACCTGAACAGCAGAAAGCTATCAGGTTGTGCTTGGCTTACATCATTACCACAGAACCACAGAAAAGTATTAACTTGAAGCACAGTTTTTATTTAACATAGATTAAGCATGTTCTTTTTAATCATAAAAAAGCTTTTAAGTATCCCCTTTATAACAATAATGGATTTTGATGTGAGATCACAACAGGCTTGTATGTATGACAGACATTACCTGTAACCAGTAGCTACAATGCAGACTAATCGTAATGCTGGATCTCTTCAATGACATTTCTTTCCTGTAACTTCAGTATTAGCTTCAACTCTTCCATGTAAATGCAAGCTGCATTCACTAAAATCTCCAGCTTTCCAAGTAACACTCACAATTATTGCACTTGTACTGGTTGTATTGGCTTAGTAAAGCCACTCTAGAGCAACATTTTAATATTTGTACATTTTAAAGCACTTTATTTTATCTACAAAGGAAATAAAGATGATAGAACCACAACTTCTGTCAACTTAACTGTGAATAGGCTTAATTTTCAGAGTTAAAATGGATGTGCATTAAGTAACTACATGAGAAAAGCAACAGATGCTCTAACTACCCTACAATGACTACTTTGGTCCATGTCAGTAATCAAATGATGTTACAAAAAATAAACTAGTTTATTTTGTATAAAATGAGTAATGTTGCATTTTTGTTCAGATTGCACAGTACAAACAAGCTAATACCTAAATTAATACTGTTACAGGTAGTTATTACATAGGGACAGCAGCTAGAAAAAAATAGTACCTCAAAGCAACAGACTTCTGCAGCCAGATTTCCATAACATTGTATGAAAGTTAAATATGTCTTAGTTACAAGTATGCATATTATAAAATGTATGAAAAATGTTTAAGTATGAGCTGTTAAACTAATTTTCCATAGCAAGAGTATACGATGATTATTTACACTTTAAAAATCAATTTTCCAGAAAAGAATTTACAATGAAATAAATAACCTTCAGCAATCCCTTAAACCCAACTACAAGATCTGTGAGTGGCAGTAAAAAACCCAGGTAAGCCACCTTGTGTCACTGTTAGGTCAGTAAAGTATGCCTCATCCAGAAAGAAGTGCAACTCCGCTTCGACTTTACTGGTCACCTAGGAACATGCACAGTACATACAGGTACCTCCAAATAAGGTACAATCTTGAGTATTTGTACAGGATTATTCACAAAACCATACAATATATTTTACAGTCCTTTAATACAAAATACCAATATCAAACCAATCTGAACTGCATTGATCAGACATTTCTTAGGCAGGCAAGCTGCAAAGCATAAATTTAATCCCCTTTTCACCTCTTAAACTCAAGCAAAAATAAGTAGTTTCCTCAAAACATCTGTTGATGACGCAAAGCTACTGATGCACATTAGCTGAACCTGTCCCCATATGTAGTCAATATCTCTGAACGCTATTAAGAATCAAAACCTAAAGCCGCAGTCTGAAGATTGCATCCAAAAAAAACCCCAGATCATAATCTTGCCTCCTTTTGAAAGTAGTAAATGAAACTGCTGCTTAGTTATCCCCACTTAAGTTTTCAAATATTAAAAGTAAAACTAACAAACAAATGAAAACAAAACCAAACCCAACCACCAGCCAAAAAGAGTTCAAATCCAAAACATGGAAGCACGTCTAAGAGCTGGTTTGCTTCCTTTCACACCTGATGCTTGGGAAGTTGTCCATCCTCCGTTTAAGACACAACACAGTCATAACTGCCTTCTTGGAAGGAATCCTCATCCTCTGTCTTAGACTTGTCCTCTTCACGCCTGCTTCCACTGCTGTTGCCAGCATCACTCTGAGGATTACTGCCGTGACTAGATGAAGTCCTGCTTTCTTCAGCTCTAGGGTTCACTTGCTCAATAACCTTAGAAGGATTCATAGGTTGAAAAGCTTCTGGCTGTACTTGCTCTTCTACGATTTCACTTAGTTTCTGGATCTGCGGTTTGATGATATTTAGAAATGGCTTGTACCCAGGGCTAGGAAAATAATGGTAAGGAACACCATGAGTGAATTACAAATTAGTACCTCTGTCATATGCCTGAAAAACAGCATTTCCTGGGAGATGTTTTATATAAATCAGTATCTTCTATAATCCCTCCTGTACAAAACCTCTTTTTTATTTGTAACAGAAGGGAAAAGGGAAGCACAATCACACAACAAAAGCTGGGACACTGGTTGTTTTGGGTTGGTTTAGTTTTTCCCAGTTTGAATACAGTTGTACTTAGTGACTGTCCTGACATCCTCTGCAAACATGCTTTTAAGCAATCGCTTCAGGTAGGGCTGAGATAACTCTAAGTTATTTTTTAGGTAACTAGTACCACTTACCAATCTGTAGAAGCCCATTTGTCAACAGCATATAGGCCAGTCTTGATATTCTGACAGATTTCTCCATCAATATCAGAAGACTGCATTATACCAAAAACCTGGTTGATTACTGAAGATTCTCTGAGAATAAGGCCTATGACAATACACCAATCCAGGCATCCTGCTTCCATGAAGATATGTAGCAAGTACCTAAATAGAAAACAGTCTATTTATTTACTTTTCCACGCTGAATACAGACCCTCTGTGTTACTCTGTAGAGAGTCTTTCTTTCTCCCAAGGCTGCATATGAGCTGTTGTTTCAACTGCAAAGCTCATGTTACTTACCGCAGCTGGACCTGTGACTTGTGCGGTCCTTTACTGGCCAGCTCCAGAGAGAGATGTTCAAGCTCTGACTGAGTTAAACTTAAACTGGAGAGGTTTTCATCCACCATGGTCCAGTCGCCATCTACCATAGAACTTGTTTCAGTCAGGTCTGTTGCTGAACCAATGCTGCATTCATCACCTACCAGAAACAAACATAAGAGAAAAACTGAAGCACTCACTTCAGTAAGGACTTCTGAACTGCTCCCTGTTGGCACCGCCATGTAACATGGCAATGCCCTGCTACATCCTGCAGTGCTATGAAGTTACTTCAGTAACACACCCACCCCACTTCAGCCTTCGCCTTGTTGCACTATAGAGTAGAATGATTACTACAGGAATTAACAGTTTTTCTATCAAGTAAAAATACTTCTGCAGGAAAATATCAATAAAGGAACCTAAAGATGTGGTGGCAAACACTGCAAGAACACAGTGTCACCTCCTTAAATACTACAGTCCTAGAATTAAGTCTGTAGTAAGGGCTGCAGACTGTCTAAAGATACTCTTTCCTTAACCTTTAGCTTTGTGAAAAATTAAGATGCAATAACAAGTTCTTTTCTACATAGAAACCCCTGAAGATTCTGAATGCTTGGTAATGTAAATATTTACCTGCACTAATTATGAGAAGAAATGTCTATCTGTACATGCAGAGTAGATGTAGCCACAAAATTTTCACAGAACAGTAACAGCAAAGCTAGAACTATTGCAGTGGTAAGCCATGAAGCACCACCTGCCAGAAGAGTGTCTGTATTAAAGTAGATGCATCTTTTCTATGGAAAATATTTAGGAAGTCAGAAAGTTGTTTTATTAGCCTCTTGGGTTACTTACTTATGAAATTGCTATTATTAGACTTCAGCTCACACCATTTTTGAGACTATAAATTTAGTTTCACTCTAGAAAGAAAATGCTTCAAAATGCCCTCACCTGTGTTGGAAAGAACAATGAGGTGCTAGTTTACAGAAACAGTGGTAGTGGCAGTCAGCAGCACAATATAGTGGGTTTTTTGAGTGCTTTACAATGGACTTACTTAAACCCAATGTATTCTTGCAGTCTCCAGAAGTAATAAATAAGACAAACAGGAGTAAAAACAGAACAAGAAAGTACCCAAGGCGAGGGAGAGAACCTCACTCTTTCTTCATTTTTTAAAGCCTGTCAATTTGCTAAACAGCAGCAACAAGTGCTTTGACTCTCACAGGAGGTCCTAGAATTTCAGGGAGATTGCAGGTTCTTATATCTTTCACTTACTAAAGTTGAAATCACTTGACATAGACACTGTTAAAAATGCCACTCTATACTTAAGACAGTAAGAAAAACAGATGAATGGTCAGACAAATATTTCTGGTGTCTGACTGCGGTTAGGAAAAATGCACAGAGAATGAAATTCTCCTTTGTATTTTCATGAGTTGATTGAATATTTGAACTTTTATATTTGAGAGCAGCCCTGAAGAAAAGGACTTGGGGGTGCTGGTGGATGAGAAGCTCACCATGAGCCACCAGTGTGCACTTGCAGCCCAGAAAGCCAACCACATCCTGGGCTGCAACAAGAAAAGCATAGCCAGCAGGTTGAGGGTGGTGATTCTCCCTCTCTACTCTACTCTGGTGAGACCCCACATGGAGTACTGTGTCTAGTTCTGGAGCTCCTATTACAGGAAGAATCTAGACATGTTGGAATGTGTCCAGAGAAGGGCCACGAGAATGATTACAGGGCTGGAGCACCTCTCCTGTGAGGACTGACTGAGGGACTTGGGGCTGTTCAGTCTGGAGAAAAGAAGGCTCCAAGGAGACCTTATTGTGGCCTTTCAGTATCTTAAGGGGGCCCACAAGAAAGCTGGTGAGGGACTGTTTAGAGTGTCAGGTAGTGATAGGGCTAAGGGGGAATGGAGCAGAAATATGAAATGGGTAGATTCGGATTGGCTATTAGGAAGAAATTTTTCACCATGAGGGTGGTTGCCCAGGGAGGTGGTGGAAGCCCTGTCCCTGGAGGTTAAGACCAGGCTGGATGTGGCTCTGAGCAGCCTGATCTAGTGTGAGGTGTCCCTGCCCATGGCAGGGGGTTGGAACTAGAAGATCTCTTCCAACCCTAACAATTCTATGATTTTAGAAAAAAACAAACAATTTAGACAAAGCCATAGCAAAAAAGGCAACTATATTGGATTACAATTTCCTCAACTTCTGCAATAAACGACATCCCTAATACCTTTCTAAAGAAATCCAAAACTGTGCCAACCTGTAAAAGAGGCCAGCCTGTGCAAGAGACAAACATAAAATGCTTAGAACACTCCTCCCAGCCAGACTGCAAAAATACTACGTTTCAAGTTACCACCACAGACAGTAACTTCAGCAAATAACAGCTTCATCTTCTGCTTCAAGTACTTAAAGATGTATGGCAGGCATTATCCTTCTGTCATAAAAATTTCAGTTCAATTTTCAACATGACATCTCTTTTTTCTTTCTTTTTGTTTTTTTTCACCTCTCTGAATTATGGTTATCAGTAGCTGAGAAGCAACAATACAGCAGTGACATGTAAATATCAAAGTAGAATGTGTACTTCCAGGTCCATTTTTCCAATGAGCAGATGAAGAGTGACTAACCTTTACTTAGCAGAGGAGAAAGGAATGCATCTTGCATGTGCGGTCCATGGGATGAAACAGTGTCAATCTCTCTCTGAGAGGAGCTGATAGTGCCAAGCCAGCTGCGACTCCTAGGTGTGTTTGAAGCCTCTGTGTCCATTTCCATATTTACAAAGGTATCTGCAGACTGAGATTTTAGCAGCTGCTCCCCTATAGCTAAAAAACAAACTCATGTAACCATCGCAAACTAAATTTGTAAAGTTATCTCCAGGCAGCTAAAACTTATATTTAAAAGTAAGTATTCAATTTGTTTGCTGAGTTATCACCAAAAGTGAAGAAATGCAGCAAGTTTAGGTATTTCAATAATTTCTGATCAGCTTATGTCAGAACTGGTACAAAAGAAGTATCAGCTGGCAAGTGTTAGCATCAGTAGAACAAAATAATGGCTCTGTTACTATCAAAAAGATGAAGACTTGGCAGCCAGTATAAACTTTGCTCTAAGAATATGAACTAGATAAGCTGATAAATTAGTAATACAAAGGGTGTTTACAGCATGTCCTCAAAATTCTTAACTTTTAACATCAAGCACATTTCAAATATTAGGACCATTGCTTTTTAATGTAAAAAAGTATCAAAGCCAAACCTCATCTACAGACAACATATAAATGTTGATTCTAGTGATCGGTAGCAGAACTCGCATCAAAAAAGCAGTATCGACATTAAACTCAACATCCACACAAGTGATATCCCATTCAGTGCACCTGAGAAAGCAAGAAACCTCAACAGAAAGAGGAGACTACACAGGAGATGCTGTCTCTGGCAAAGCAAATCCCTTTGAATCCCTTTGAAACACTACACCCTATGTGAAAAAGCTGTGCAGGTGGCCAGCTTCAGCCTGTTCTTTGGTTGGCTGAACTGAGGAAGGACAGACTCAGACTTCTAGGTTTTTTCCTCCAGCAGTTCTAAACCCATGACAAATCAATGCAGATGTTACAGCACCTGTCTTGCACTTTCCATTCTTGAAAGGTGAATTAATGGATGGAGCTGGTATGACTGGAAATGGCCAGAGGAAATCCTCGTGTAACTTTTTCAGAGCAAACACAAAATCCTCCACGCGGGCAGCTCTGGCTCGCTCCTTGCACAGCCAGCCGATCAGCTCAAAGCCCAGCTGCGCTGCAAAGCAGCCCAGGTCTTTCAGCTTGATTTCTTCCAGCAGATGCCGAGCATGCCGCCAGAGCATCATGTCAATGTACATGTTCTCTGCACAGTCACTGTCCTTGCTCCACCTATAGACAGACCAGAGAACAGCGACATTCAGGCTCAGTTGGAAAGGCTTCTGGCTGAAACCATGGTGTATCAAGCGACCAGAGTAGTAGTGGGAGCTTACTACACAGCAACAAAAACGTCCACCGTTCCTTGCTATTTATGTTGACTACCTTGACAGGTAAGTGAAATAAGGGAAGGAAGTTGCAACAGCAGTGGTGTGCACAGAGTATTACACTATTAACAATGCAGGAAAAAAAGGAGACAGAAAAGGCAGATGCCACTGCAAAGTGACTTCTGAGAAAGAAGTGTAGAGAACAAGCTAAGTATTAAGTCTAGGACCCTTCCTATCAAAACTCTTAAGATAGTACTCTCTATGGAAGATTACTACACAAAAGCATCTGAATTTGTACTAAGATTGCTTTGAAGGTCTTATGTGCAGAGAAAAACAAACAAACCCAAGATCATACTGAACCTCAACTCGATGCTGCCACTGAACATTAATACTGATCAATATGAATTGTGTATATGCAGCAGTTTAAAAAAGGGATTCAATCCAAGATGTAAAAGGCTCAACTTGTAGCTTGGCAACACACTGCTAGATCAAGATGTACACAGTTTAACAGTGCAATATATAGTATGACACTGCAGCACTGTGAGCTATTCAAGAGGTATCTTTCACCAAAACAGATCCTTCAAATGGAAAGCATGCAGCCTTACTAGCTATTTAAATTACTACATATGCATCCAGTGGATTGAGAGGCTTTTGGTTAGCAACATCCTTGTAATACCCCGTGTGTATATACACACACATGTATTTACATGTGTGAGGATAAATTTCCCCAGGAATTTTAGAGAGACACAGACATTACAGAAATCAGGAAAAGGCAAATGCAGAAGGATGTGGAGGAAGAGTACAACAAATCTATCATGTAATATACCTCTGTAACTTAAACTGGTAACAGAGTAAGCATAGTATCTAATAAAGTGTGAAAGGGAGGACATTACTAGCAGTTACCTTTTTCCAGATGGGCCAGAGGGCATACTCAGTGTTTTTGTCAAGTTAAATTTGCTGTGGAGATTCTCTGCCGACTGGGATAAACTAATGCTGCGGTGTCTGAAGAACTCAAAGCCACTACTTGAACTAGGTTCCTAAAAACAAGAAAACCCAAACATACAGTCAAAGGAGTGAGCACGCTTTGTAATAGCAAAACTAATCATACAAGGTTTGGTGCACAGTGTTTACTGTTTTCTCACAAACCTGAGTTGTTGGTGTAGCTGGGGGGTCTCTGTTTCTCCAGAGCCAATGGCTTTAAGAAATCTAATCATATGACGACAAAGATCCCACTTTCCCTGCTCCAAGGCAGTATTAAATAGGAGAGTAGCATGCTGTCTGCTAACTGCTGGAACTTCCATATTCTGCAAGTAACAAAGCATGATTAAGTCACTTACTTTTGCCACTGAGCAACAAAAGGCCTATTGAATCCAACTACATCATGTCACACTGAAGTACACCAGAGATGAGAAACAGCAAATTTCATGCTATTATTCTTCTTGTAACAGTAAACTAGCTAGTTACATTGCATTACATTCCCCGCTTTGTGACTGGACATAATCTCAACAGAATACTGTTAAAATTAAAATTGTTTAACACCTGTAACTTGGGCATGACAGGATTCTTTAAATGCTACACCATTAGCCAGTATTACCTCTCTTGCAATACATGAGGCACCATTACCTGTAGGATAATAAGGTAGGAGGCAGCTGTGTCCAAGTCCTGGGCCATTAAGCACTCCTCAAATAAGTCTTTTGGATTTCCAACAGCAGCAAAAAGGTAATTCCACAGGGCATATTCTGTCTTCCTAGCACAATGAACAACTGTCTGCAGGAATAGGGGGAACTCTGTAATGAACTTTGCCACAGTGGGAAGCAGAGGGTCGGGAATGGGTTCCCGCGAGGTAGCTTCTTCTTCCAGCACTTCGTGAAGCATCAGTTCTAGTACATGAGGAAAGTATGGTAATGTGGCACAGGAGTGGGCCAAAAGCAAGGCTTGTTCACCAAGGTTCCTCACCAACAGCTGGCGTAAAATGTGATGGAGGTAGATCTGAGAGGTTCTTTCAACAATGGAGAAAGGAAAGAGAACCTCTAACTGTTCTCTAGCACTGGTTTGAGTATATAAACAGTCATAGAGCACAGTGTCATTAACAGCACCAAGAACCAAGGCATCTTCAAACAAAACAGCCAGTGGGTATATGTTGATGTGGAAAGGCAGCATGATCCGTCTTGACAAAAAGGAATGCGGTTTTCGATGATCTCTGGGAAACAGGGGAAGCCAGACCTTCATACCTGCCCCTCCGCAGCTGAGCCACAGCGCCTCCAGCAAGTGGCGTTTCTGTTTGTTGATCCTGCAAGTCGTCCACACATTTTCAACAGACTGGGCTAGGACGACTGGAGCACAAAAAGGCAACTAGTTGGGGGGAAAGGGAAAAGAAAAGGCGGGGGAGGGGGGCACGCCAGGGAAAAGAAAAGGGGGGGGGGGGCAGGGAAAAGAAAACACACACAAAAAAAGAGAAAAGGGGGGAAAAAAGGAAAAAAAAAAGAGGTCAGAATTCATTATTCCTTTTCACCCTCTTCAGAAGAACTCCGTTTTTCACCTATGAACTACTCTCTTCAAATCTGCTATTCTTCTAATTGGAAAGGAACTGCTTATCTCTTCAGTGTACTCCAGCACTTGGGAAAACACCACTTATTACTTACATAAATCAAAAGACATGTGTTTGACTTTTTAAACCTCCTTGTCCTTAGCTAGAAAGCCAGAGGGGTGAAAATAAGGAAAGAAAATAAAAACTGGGTCTCTACTTACTCAGTTAGCCTGAACACCCAACTTAGAACTGACAAAATCACTACAACCACCAAATCTGCTGAAATTTGATTTAGCTGCACGCTCTTCATCTAAACTTTTCAGATTCCGCTTTCTCAAAGCGCTTCTTTCACGCAGAAATGTTTCCCTCAGTACAGAAAAATTCTGAAGTCACTGCTTTCTATGGCTGTTTTTAGGAATTTTGCAAGCATTCTGCAGAAAGTGGTGATGTTCCATAAACATACACAACAGTTTCAGATAGAGATTTTGTGTCATTAGTGCATACTAAATTCTGTGCAGGACCTTTACACTTAAAACCGCATCACTTTCACTGCAATGCCAGTCAAATTCTTCAGTTAGACATTCATACAATTAAGTAGTAAATTTTCACAGATTCTTAGAGAAAAAAAAAGTTAAAAAAATCACAGGAGTAGTGATTTCCTTCCAGGCAATAATTCAGCTGGCAGGTAGGGTAGATGCTGCCTTGAATTACAGACCTCTCTTTTTCATGCCTGGACCATTCCCATCCAGAACTTCAGACAATGACAACATGTTTGGAGTCACATGCAATATTCAATATATATTTACTCACATGTTTCCTTTGATTAGGATTATTGTCCTTATCTCGGATCTGGGGTCCGGATCGATCCCTTTGCAACATGATGAGTTGTCCTGCTAAGTTTAGCATAATACTTTCAGCTTCACAAGCCTAAGGATAAAAGAGTAATTGCAAATTATTTAAGCTTTTTGAATACATCATTTTACCTATAACCACAATACAAGAAGACTAAAGTTAACTGCACTGCCATACAGAGAAGACCAACAACCATATTCAATGCAGAAAAATCAAGCAGGCACTACGTACTCACAGATAGATTCATTTACGTATTTTTTGTGCAAAGGAGTAAATACTGGAGTTTTCTTGATCACTAGATTCATCCCACGTGTTTATTTGATATGGGCTTTTTCCCATTATGCCTCTTGGCACCAACAAACGATCAGTATTTAAAGAAAAATAAAGCTCTGTGCTCTTATCAGTATCACCACTATATGACTGACAGCATCTGACTGCAAAGACTAACACTGGTACACAAACCAGAAAGAGCTGAGCTAAATTGTTTGGCCACACTTGTACAGCACCTTTAACTTTTACATGCTGCAGTAACAGAAGAATGTTTATAGTTATGTATATCAAGAAAGCAAGGTATTATTTCTGAAGACTTATTTCTGAATTGTTTCATGCTAATTTTCAACCAAATCACTGGAGCTAATACCATGCTGTGCATGAGGTTTAGTTTCAACATACATCGGTAGAGGTCTTGTGTGGGAAATTTACAGCATCAGGGTTTAAGGTCACTAATAGTTACAGCATTGGAAAACTGACACACTTCACTATGTCATAGAATCATAGAATCAATAAGGTTGGAAAAGACCTCAATGATCATCAAGTCAGACACATCGTTTTGTCTACAGTGCAGTGTCATATTCAGTGCTAGCAGTAACACTTTTGCTTAGGAGAACTGACAAAGATTGAAGATATGGACTCTTAGGTAAAAAAAAAAAAGGAGTAGTATTTCTTCAATCTGAAGCCAAGTTTAAAATATTTCTAGTGCTCTAAAAAAATTTCAGTAGCTTTTTCTCAAAATTAGGAAACACCATCAGTCAGAGAGTTCAGGAGTAAGAACACCGTCTCACAGCAGGACTACAGAACCATAAGCATGTGGCTTTTTACACCCCTGTCTAAGATCTTATCAAAGTCTCAGGACACAAGTACAGCATTGCGAGAAGTAGAATGAACTGAAGGAAGCAATCAACCAGATTTTTACATCTCTGCCACCAGCAGCTTTGGTAAGTGGGAAAAAAACAGCCAAGTAACCTCTGAGGACTAAACTAAAAAAAATCCAGCCACCACACCTTTTAAATTGTGAGCACTATACACCTGTTACCTGCTGAGGCATCTTCAATGTGATGCCGGTCTCTGTCCTCACTGATGTCAACGTAACAGACACTACAAGAAAAGGATGAGGAATATACCGAGACATGGACACTTCTTGCAGAACTTGGATACTGGCAGTAGAATTAAGACTGAAAGGAAAGATAAATATTATTTCAAAATTGCTGAAAGTAGTTGGCATAAAATCAGTATCTTGAAATAAACCTAATGAAAACAGACAGCTTGGCCTCAGCAAACAGTTTACTCTACAGACCAATATGCCTTCCCTTTAACCAGGAATCCCACAGGCCCACACATCTGTTCCCCATTACCACATAAACCTGGGCAAATAAACCTGGCCATAGTAGTCTGCAGCTAAGAGTGGATAGAAGACAACATAATATACTTCAGAATAAGACTCTATTCAACCATCAATGAGACACTTCTAGGGTCTGGATTTTGTTGGGAGTTTTCTTTGAAAAGCACTCAAAATATTTCACTCTAAGATGAATCCATGGCCTGCTTTCTGCTAAAAAAAAAATTGAAATCAACAAGGTCCCTCCTTGCTGAACCAAGATGCCACAACTGTTAAGAAAAATCACCCACTTAGGCAGTTTGAAAAATTAACTGGGAAACTTTATTTCCTCTTTAGGTTCACTAATCTTAACTATCTGAAAGTATCTGGCTCTTACACTGCTATGTCTTTTGCACCAAAATAGCTGTGCCTTCAACCACACCACAGACCACACTTTCTATCTTCATTGTTCTACTGGACCCTTCACCAAATCCTACTTCAAATATTAGAGACACTTTATATTAAAAATATTCTAATATGTCCATGCCTTTTAGTACCTTTTTCTTCCATTTGCCTTCAGTTTTCAATTTCCTATCAGCTGGAACATGCTTGTGCAGCATGTCCCAGATATTGTGTGTTTATCTGCACGCATGCAGGTGACAACACCTATGAGCTATCACTTGTGCATACAGAAAATTGTTCCCTCTCTGTGTATTAAAAAAAATCTCTGACTCCACAAGTTATCAAACAACTTCATAGTATCGTGACAATTTACTCAGACAAGTATGTTACCGCAAAAGAATTAACTACTGAATCTCACCCTTCAGACTTTCTCTCAATACTGTAAAGGCAAATGGAACAATCTCCTCTGAACAATATCACAAAGTCCCGGAAGACACTCAGTAGTAACGTGTCTGCTTGCACTTTGGTGATGTGCGCAAACGCATTGTCAAGATTTGATGTTCGCAGGTAGATTCTCAGCTACAGGGGAAAAAAAAAGAGGAGTAGTTTGAACACAGGTGCAGTTTACCAATGAGCTAACAGTAATTTCACATTCAATTATTTTCCTTTTCATGAAATTACTGCCAAGGATTCCTAGCAAGACAAATATTACTGGCTTTTTACTTCAAATGTTTTATCTGTTGCATTATATTATTTCAACCCAAGGGCTTAAAGAACAGTACGATCAAACCTGAACTACTGAAAAACAAAAGTAAGGAAGGGGTTTTACCCACTAGTTTAAAAGCAAAGCTCTTTGCCCCTCTAAAGTCTTCCAAAAGTAACTCAAAATACAGGCACTACATATCTCAAACCAGGCTTTATGCTAACATGCAAAAATGTCAGAAAGTTTTCAGAACAATCAGTAGATTTATGGCAGTCGACAGAAAGTAGTTTTCAATAGCAGTAATACTTTTCTGCAAAAGAATCACTTCCACATTAATAAAAATAATTATAAACAGGGCCAAAAGACACCTATGTATCAAGCTTTTCATACTCTTAATACTACTTTAGAACAGATCAGATACTCTAAACACGATTTATTTACTCTGAAGAAAAATTACCTCACCTCTTCTTGATGATCATTTAAATTATAACATGCAAGAACAATGAAATCATTCCACCACGCTAAGCCACCTGTTACCATCATATTTTGCTCCTGAAAAAAACAAGCAAATGAAAAATAGTTTTATATACTTCTTTACTCACAGTGGCAACACAAGCTGTATATATATGAAGTTTTCTGTTGCCTAACAAAACCTAAAGTACTTAAGAACAGTATGTGGCAGACAACAGCCATTTTACAGTTCCACCATCCCTTATTCTACTGTAATCCCTGAACTCTGTGAAATTAGCTTTCTCTGTCTTCCACATTTGGCATCCAAAGATATGTCTCACACAAACTTTCAGTTGCAACACATGAGAGTGTCTGAAATATGCACACAAATTTAAAAATCTTTCAGTAATCAGACACAAATTATTGTGTCAAAGCCACAAAATAAGTGTTTCTGCCATTTTATGATAAACACAGGTGAAACCAGCATACCCGATCCCAATTACATCTAACAGATCATTTATTTGAAAAACACTTTTTTTTGCGTTCTCCAAGAGCCACATTCCAACAAACACAACCTCCCCAGTACATCCAAATGAAGTCCTGTAACTTCTCACCTGGGTAATGTTTCCAAACAGCTTCCATTTTTTGGTGAGTAAAGAATAATGTGCAAAACCAAACTTGCCAACAACAGCTACATTCTGTCCAAGCTTGTCAATAGCTGAAAACTGTTCAAAGAGAAAAACTGCAGAATCTTAAGAAGAAACTTATTTATATTATACATCCTACCTTAGCATATAACTCAAGATGTTAAAATATCAGAGTCAAAAATTTTAAAGTATCTTCATGTTTTCTACTTTACTGCCCACACATACTGTTTTTTCTTTAATTTAGGATAATTATTTCCTCTTACAGTATCGGCGACAGAGACTGAGGTCAATACCGATGACCAATATGATCTAGTATTGTTTCTTTATTGTTCCAGTATTGTACGGCTATAGTGCAAGCATAGTGAGTATAGCACAGCAAAGTAAAGAGAAGTGAAGAGGACAAAGAAGTGAAGTGCATATTAAGGGAACTTCTACAACTTATATAAACTCGGGGAGCATCATCGGCATAGCTTCATTGGCTCCCCACGAGTGACCACACATCACACTATTATAGATTATTGGTCACACTACTAATAACACGCAAGGTTGTTGATGCAGGTGCATGTCCTGTTATTCCCAGATAACTTTCTGTGTTTATAGCTACCAGTGTCCAGCTTTAGTTACATGCTGCAGGCACAGCACTGTTTTGCTACATTGCTAGCTACTTTTGCACTTATGCTGAGCATGGCCTACCACCATGTCAGGCTCTAAGCCTACACTGCCAGATTGCTCACACTGCCTGTCGCTGGCATTGCCACATTACAGAGCTCATCCAATTCTAAAGGACAGTTATAGAATTCCAGCAATTTTAATGAAGAAAGAACACATTCTGAAAACAACTTACCCTTATTGGCCAGTTGCTCTCTAGATATGTACTATGAATCTAAAACACCAGAGAAACAAAATCACATAACTATATTAAGCACCATCAAATCAGTCATTAGTTAAAATACTCCAAAGGAGTTTTTTAGAATGTCTGTTTTTTGAACTGACTTAAAGGTTTATGAAGTTGGGATTTCTTTTTTTAAAATACAATTGCTTCCCATCAACACAAGAAAGTTACTCAACCCTAAATATGAGTCTGTTTAGGCTGCTTGAAAATACAGCCAAAATCCAAAGGATGATTAATCAGTTGAATGTTCTTAAACCAATTTGCCCGAATAACAGAACAAATCCCTAAAGTATTTCTTGCATGTTGTACATAGTCTTTCAAAGCATAAAAAAACACTTTAACTATTCTTCCCTGTACTCAAAGACGTTTAGGTTTTTTTCACTAGCGAGGATGTAAACCTAGCTCTTACAGCCAGCAAATCTTTATCATCTGGCAATAAGAAAAAGCTGCAGCAGAGAAACTCAAGAAGAAATAAGAGGCAATGATCTCATATTGAATTAAAAGGGTAGGGCAAAGAGTGATAAGATCACCTGCAAAGTCCAGTCCTATAAGCTCTTGAAATCACAGAGCACATACGGGCAACCACCACCAATTACCTGTACAACATGCCAATGCCTGTGTCCTAGTAAAGTGCTTAAACCCTGAGAATCTAAACTGCCATCTGAAAATGGGCCTCTTTCCCTTGTAGGCTTATGTTCAGAGTGTGGTGAAGTACTTCGGGGACTCTGAGCCTGTGTTGCATCTCCACAATTCAAATACAAGCGATCTTCTCCTTGAAGGAGGACTTGTTCCTGGTTACTCTACATTAAAAACAGAACAACAGAATAAGAAAAGCAACCTTGAACTCCGTGTACAGAAAATGAAGGCAAACATAGTCAATAAATTAACAGGTTCAATGCAAAATACATGAAAAATAAATTTTAAGGCAGTTCTCAGGTTTTGTACCACTATTCACTAGTAGGCTTTATAGAATTACCAAGGTTGGACGAGACCTTGAAGATCATCGAGTCCAACCTGTAACCACAACCTCACAACTAGACCATGGCACCAAGTGCCACATCCAGTCCCTCTTGAACACCTCCAGGGACGGAGACTCAACCACCTCCCCGGGCAGCCCATTCCAATGACGAATCACTCTCTCAGTGAAGAACTTTCTCCTCACCTCGAGCCTAAACTTCCCCTGGTGCAGCTTGAGACTGTGTCCCCTTGTTCTGGTGCTGGTTGCCTGGGAGAAGAGGCCAACCCCTTCCTGGCTACAACCACCCTTCAGGTAGTTGTAAAGAGCAATGAGGTTGCCCCTGAGCCTCCTCTTCTCCAGGCTAAACAGCCCCAGGTCCCTCAGCCTCTCCTCATAGGGCTTGTGCTCAAGGCCTCTCACCAGCCTTGTTGCCCTTCTCTGGACACGTTCAAGTGTCTCAATGTCCTTCTTAAACTGAGGGGCCCAGAACTGGACACAGGACTCAAGGTGCGGCCCAACCAAAGCAGAATACAGGGGCACAATGACCTCCCTGCTCCTGCTGGCCATACTATTCCTAATGCAGGCCAGGATGCGGTTGGCCCTCTTGGCTGCCTGGGCACACTGCTGGCTCATGTTCAGCTTCCCATCAACCAGCACCCCCAGGTCCCTCCTTGCCTGGCCACTCTCCAGCCACTCTGACCCCAGCCTGTAGCGCTGCCTGGGGTTGTTGCGGCCAATGTGCAGGACCCGGCACTTGGATGTGTTAAATCTCATGCCATTGGACTCTGCCCATCTGTCCAGCCTGTTGAGGTCCCTCTGCAAAGCCTCTCTGCCCTCCAGCAGATCAACTCCTGCCTCCGGCTTGGTGTCATCTGCAAATTTACTGATGATGGACTCAATGCCCTCATCCAGATCATCAATAAAGATGTTGAAGAGCATGGGGCCCAGCACTGATCCTTGGGGCACACCACTAGTGACTGGCCGCCAGCTGGATGTGGCACCATTCACCACCACTCTCTGGGCTCGGCCCTCCAGCCAGTTCCTAACCCAACGCAGTGCGCTCCTGTCCAAGCCATGGGCTGCCAGCTTGGCCAGGAGTTTGCTGTGGGGGACTGTGTCAAAGGCCTTGCTGAGTTCCAGGTAGACCACATCCACAGGCCTCCCCACATCCACCAGGCGGGTCACCTGATCATAGAAGGAGATCAGGTTGGTCAGGCAGGACCTGCCCTTCCTAAATCCATGCTGCCTAGGCCTGAGCCCCTGGCCATCCTGTAAGTGCTGTGTGATCGCACTCGAGATGACCCGTTCCATAATCTTGCCTGGCACTGAGGTCAGGCTGACAGGCCTATAATTCCCTGGCTCTTCCAACTGGCCCTTCTTATGGATGGGCACCACGTTGGCCAGCTTCCAGTCTTCTGGGACCTCTCCAGTGAGCCAGGACTGCTGAAAAATGATGGAGAGCGGCCTGGACAGCTCATCCGCCAGCTCCCTCAGCACCCTAGGATGGATCCCATCCGGTCCCATGGACTTGTGGGGGTCCAAGCGGCTGAGAAGATCTCTAACTCTCCCATCCTGGAACAGGGGAAAACTATGCTGCTCCCTGGCTCCTTCTGCCAGCTCTGCAGGCCAGCTGTCTGGAAGACGTTCTGTCCTGCTAGTAAAAATTGAGGTAAAGAAGGTGTTAAGCACCTCTGCCTTTGCCTCATCCTTTGTTACAATATTCCCCTCCATGCCCACCAAGGAGTGGAGCTTCTCCTTGCCCTTCCTCTTGCTATTAATATATTTATAGAAGGACTTTTTGTTGTCCTTCACAGCAGAGGCCAGTCTGAGC
The DNA here is from genome assembly GCA_033816785.1 of Picus viridis. Lineage (NCBI taxonomy): Eukaryota > Metazoa > Chordata > Aves > Piciformes > Picidae > Picus > Picus viridis. The sequence goes on from CM066606.1 coordinate 59,003,944, forward strand.
TCCAAATGTGCTTTTGCCTCCCTAATTTTCTTCCTACAAGACCTAGCAACATCCCTAAACATTCCATGGGTTGCCTCCCCTTTTTTCCAAAGATAATACACCCTCTTTTTTTCCCTTAGTTCCTTTAGAAGTTCATTACCCAACCAGGCTGGCCGTCTGCCCCGGCGGCTCATCTTCCAGCACACTGGCACAGCCTGTTCCTGTGCCTTCAAGAGTTCTTTCTTGAAGTAGGTCCAGCTCTCCTGGACCCCTTTGTTTTTAAGGGCTGTTTCCCAAGGAACCTTCTGAGTTAGTTCCTTGAGTAGCCTGAAGTCTGCCCTCCGGAAGTCCAGAGTGGAGGTCTTCTTGCTGCCCCTCTTGGCTTGGCTGAATACTGAAAACTCAATTATCTCGTGGTCACTGGTGCCTAAACACCCTCCGACCACCACATCACCCACCAGCCCTTTATGTTACAGTATTGCACAGCAGTATTTCCAAACTACCATTTCAAAGACTCTATGACAAAAAAATCAAAGACCAGTCTAATGGCTTCAAAACTGACTTAAGAAAATAACTCAGAGTTCATCTGAATACTAGAAATATCCTCTAAAATAAGAATATATTTATCAGCAAGAACTTACCATACATGGATTAGTAGTGAGTGCACTCTTGATGAAATGAAATTGCAGAATACCAAACTGGCGAGGTTCATTACTTGCATGTCTTTCAGGCTTCACGTTTGAAGAATTCCCATCAATAACCCACAGATGATACCCTTCTGATCCCCAGGTCTGAATGTAAAAGAATAACAATAATAACCCCCCCAAAACAGCACTATATATTTTCAGAAAACAAGAATTACAGAAATGTGCTGTAACTGACCTTATAATTGACATGAGTCTGGTTAAAAAACAACCAAAAGGAAAAAACCCACCAAAACACATCATAGAATCATAAGTGACCATAGCAGTAAAATCCACAAGAAGCAGTAAGAATCTATCTCAAGTTACTTTCTTTTTCATGTAAAAATATTAATTAAATACAAAGCACCTGTGCAAGACATCCATGTAAGTAATGAAGACTTTCTAGTTTGCAGCATAAGGCAATTAACAGAAACTCCACAAACAGAATCAGGTATGAAAAAAGACTGATCCTCAAAAAAAAGTATTGTCTGGCCTATTTTTTCTCTTCCCTCAATACAACATTGGCATCGGGAAGTGTAGTAAAGGTATCTTCTTCTTTAAAGACAGAACAGATTTTCAGAAAATAAAACTAATAATAAAAAAAAAATTAACAGCTATCCTCTTACAGTATTTTTACAATCATATTTACCATAGAACTGATCTTCAGAGGATCCTTTTTGGCACCATCAGACTGATACCTTAAAAACAGAACAAAACCGAGTTCGAATCTGAGAATAACTTCAAAATGAGAAATTGTCTTCCTATCTTTGTACTGTCATATGGTTTCATAGTGAGTCCCACCTCAAACTACATAGCCTCTTTTATCCATGACAACCCATAAAAAGTGAAGGATTTGTCAGATCCCTAGCATAAACGGGTTGAATTGTGCTGTACGGATGTTAGCACATTCTCAGCAAATACATTCTGTCACTGAGGGAATTTTAATATTTGCCTACTAATGTCTAACTTTAGGGCAATTTTTAATTTTTTGCCAAAAAGATCAATACAAAACCCAATATATTTTCATTTATACTCAAAATTCTCTCCTCCTAAATATTATTAAATTGTTCCAATGTCCAAAGGTTATAACAGAAAAATATTTTTAAAGGCTAATTTTATTTGTTCCTAATTAAATGCTTTTAATTAGCAAAACAAAGGAAATCACAGTTTCCAATAAAACACTTTACAATGTCATTAAAGATACTCACGCAAAATCACCTCCTAAAGTACAAATAAGCTGAGCACCAAAAACACTCCATAAGGAGAAGCCTCCACAATCCCAGGTCACCATCACAACACAGCTATCAGGTGACCATCTGATTAATTTAACAGGTCCTGTTTTATTCCAAATATCTGTTTAAAAACAGACAGTAAAATACCATGTTAAAAACATCAAGTGTTTTCAACTCACTTCACCAAAAGAAACAAAACTACATGGAAATAAATACTTGATTTTCTTTTTCTTTTTTTTTCTTTTTCCTGTTTGGTTTCATAGGGCACTATGAATGCAAGAAAACAGACCAGAAATACACTGTGGTATGGCACAAGAATAGAACTGCAATTCTGGTGAAGTGGACAAAAGAAGATTTTATGTTCACCCTTGAAACCTCTTCTTTTGGAAGTCTGCACAGATGTAAAACTGTTACTCCGGGATTTGATTATTTTTTTCAGTACAACCCAGCAGCCACACATTTTCAGTTGAGGAGGCAATTTAACCACTTTTTGTGTTCTTCACACTCAAGCCTGCAATACTCATCACTACTACATGAAAATTTCCACTAAGCTTTTATTCACTGCAGTTCAGACAGGGCGCTGGATTATTCAGGTTTGCTTTTTTGTCCTGTACCCTCCACATCAGTTGTTTCAAGGTGATTGACTCCTCTATTATATCCAGTATAGTTTTGACAATAATATTTCATTTTTGAGTGACCAGTAATTCCAAGACTACATGTGGACAAAATTATTCTTTAGTACTCTAAAAACAGGCAGAAAATTGTAAGAAAGTAGCTCACCAGGATATTGTTTTGGTGTCAGCTCCAATTTATGAGAAAACTGCATGGCGCCAGTGGTGGTATCTATTGTATAAACCTGCACAGAGCCGCTGGAAGAGATTGCACATGCTTTAGGCTACAAACCATTTGGATTTCTCATCAGTCTCAAGAAACTGTGAAAGTTCCTTGAAACTGAAGAAAAGCAGCATTCTTCTCAGCAGTACCAAATTTATCCAGAGCAGAAACATTGTGTCAAAAAACACTCAAAGAACTTGATGGAACAAGTTTATAAGATGCTTGCCAGAAGGCAGTGGAGGACTCAAAACACCAGCCCTATAACCATCAATGAACTAAAACTATTTTCATCTCTGACAATACCCATGCACAGACAATCCACATGGATTTCTGGCCTCCACCTGCAAGACCATCCATGAGGAAGTCCATATTCACTCAGTGCTAAATATTCATCACTTGTGCACTGATGCTTATCAAGATCGATGAATTATAGTACCTACGCCTGTTCAGAGGCAAAAACAAACACAATGCATTGTTATTACATCCAAGAACACTATTTCTTAAGAAAACAGTTGATGAGTAAACTACCCAGATCCTTTGAAATGCTCTAAAAAACCAAATACAATGGAATGGGGTGGGGGGTGGGGGTGGGAAATAAAGTTCCACTCCAGACCAGCTAAGGCACTATTACACAAGAGAAACTGTCCTGAAAGAGCAGTAAGCATACCACCCCGACTACTGGAACAGGCTGCCCAGAGTGGCTGGGGAGTCTCCTTTTCCCTATGCATTCAAAACCCGTCTGGATGCACTCCTGTGCAGACTATCCTAGGTGATCCTGCTTTGGCAGGGGTTGGACTTGATCTCTGGAGGTCCCTTCCAACCTCTAACATACTGTGGTACAACTAAAAGCACTTTTGCAACATTTAATTTATAAATATTTACAGTTAGTCCAACAAGCAACATTCCTCCTAACCAAATCAACACTACACAGAACATTTTCTCAGTTGGGTGCCAAGCACTGATTCTTGTCCAATACTATTAACTGCTGAAAAATCACTTTATAATTCTACTTGGAGACTAACTGGGACAGCAGCACTTTCCAATCCTTGCTACTGGTCCAACTACCTTCTTATTTTTTTCCAGAGCAGAAAACCAAGCATCCATTTCATCTGCAGTTCATTCCTTTATTCTTTCCTACCTTCTTGACAGAACAGTTTATGCAGTCTAAGAAAACTAACCATATGTACCTATACTGCTTTTGCAACGCAACTTGTTAAGAAGAAATTAATTACTTTGTAATGAAAAAACTTCCCCCTCAGTGAACCAGCCTTATAAAACTTACTTGGCACATCCAAATGCCATAAGCCTGTATTTGTTATTTACTGCCACACAAGTTCCATCAATCACATCTTGTGCCCAAATGCCATGGAGCTGCTGTAAAGAAAGGAATTCACAGATTTTTTGTTTAAAAGGTGGTTTTATTCATTGCAGTCAGGTTCTACCTGTTTGTTACCCATATACACCATATTACAGATCTGCCAGCTGACCTTCATCACCTCAAGAAATTTCCATTGCAAATGTCAAGATTAATTGACATGCCTCAAATAAACAAAATCCATTATATGTAAACCTCGTTTCATTGTTCTTGATAAAATTTAGGGGAAAATGCCAGTATGTAAGGAAACCATAAGAACCCTGAAAAATCAAAGGAAGTCAGTACCTGTAAGGCAGGAATATCCCTGATACTGCATTATCACCCCACTTATAACTAGAAACAAGAAGTCTGCCACAGAGACAATATGAAGACCTCAGAAATATAATGACATTTTAAGGCAACAAACAAAAATTAAATCTACTATCAATTATACTCTCCCATAGACAGGTATGAACCCCACCTAGACTTCTATTAGTTCTTAAGCAGTGCTAAATTTCAATTTCTGTGCAGTTGAACAGAATTTAAAAAGAAGATAACTGAAATGCAGAGATCAAAACACATGTATTGTAGAGTGCATGCTAGAAATACTAAATTAAATGTACCTCAGCAGTGAATCTACTTGACATTGGTGTAATGAAACCAACTCTGCCATCATTAAAAACAACAGCAAAACCATCAAGCGTGGCACAGTATTCCATATCTCTTATGTAAACATCTTCAAAGCCCAAAAATGAGCCTGCTGAGAAAATACCAAGTAATTTAAACATACGTGAACAGGGGCATTGCAAGACAACAGACATTTTTTAACTTCTTACTTCACAGAAAAACCACTAATTTAAAAATAGTATTTTGTTCCCTTTTACAGAGGGCACTTCTGTAAATGCTTGAAACTTTGCTTGGAAATAGAGAAATATTTTATATTAGACATTATTTTGGCAATAACTATTATAAGCTACAGAAAAACCAAAAACCTACCACGAGAAGATTGTAAATCCACAGAGAATGGAACTGTACATAGGTTGATGGCCTTCCTTCCGTTGGTCATACCATCCCAGTGAACAAGATGGAGAAATCCATCAGCAGTAGCAACAAGTAGATCCTCTAACATGGACTGCAAACTAACAAATGTATTTGTCATTCTCTAAAAGACTGCAAATCCCTCAAATCAATGTCACAGAAAAATCAGCTAATGTAACAAGACTGTATTACTTCTCTTGTATCAGCAAACATTTTGAGAAGGTACATCAAGTAAGTGCCCAAGTCCTCTCGATAGTGAAGGTTTCAAGCTAACAAAATATGGTAGATGTGTCTATTTTCTCTCCAGGAATCCAAATTCACAAACAGTTCTGTACTGTTAGAGTAATTATTTAACTGGCATATGAACTGCTGAAGATAATTTTAATACTTTTGACTGAACAGGAGATGTTGTTCCCAACAATCAATTATTCATCTATCCTAAAAACTACCAATATTACCAGGCTGTAAACAATCCACAACACTTTCTAACCTGGCATCTTAACTAATTCACACACAGCACAAATTAAGCTTCTGAATTCTGTCCTCTGAACCTTCCAGAATTCTGGCAACTATTTTTAATCTATTTGCATACAAGTAACAACCTGCAGTGTGACAGGAAAGCTTTTATCCAGCATATACTGCATTTCTTCCAACATCCAGTTTATCCCATGGGGCCTCTTCCCTAATTGCACTTTGTTACCTTTTCACCCCATTCCAACGCCACGTGTTGCACTACCTTTTCACACACATTTATGTAGTAAGCTAAAAGCTTATTTTACAGAGAAGATAACTGCTGCAAAAAAATGGAACAGGTAAACAAAAAATGGTTTTGAGGACAGATATGGATTAGTGAGCGTACCTTGTGATAGAGGCTTGCAAGTCCAGCACTTTTTTCATTGCTAGATTCAATGAAGGAGCACACTGTTCTTCCTTATAATGCGGGCTTCCCTTCATGTGTGGGCTTCCTCTAATGTAAAAGAGAAATACTACAGTTGAAACAAAATGTCCCTCAATAAACAAAAGAGTTACTGAGTTATATTGCTTGAGGGCTATTTGCTCAGCAGGGGATGAAGAACTGCAAAGATGGAATTAGGTAAAAGTGAGGGAGGGGTGAAGACTCCCTTTAGCTTCTCCAAGGAATGTCTCAAACACTCTCAAGTGATGCAAATCTCCATATTGGAACCTTCTGAGTTCTGTCCAGAAATGAAACTAGGAAAAACAGTGGTCCCCAATGAGGGATGAGGGTAAAACTGAACTGCAAACAGCACTGGTGGGACATCAGGCCGTGTGCTCCCATACACCAGGCATTTCATCAGGGCCAATGCTAGAACCTGGACTGGTGGTATCTATTTGAATGCAGTAAATCAACACAGAGAAGCTTTTGTGGAAAAATAAAAAGGTAGACAATAGGACCTTCAGTGCTTTGTGCACCTTATTCCACGCGAGGGAATCACCAAACCTGAGTCACTCAGGTTGACAGGAATGTGACATTTAACCATCACAGACAGGATTCCCTTGTGAGTGGAAGGTGCTTGGGGATACCAGTGCTTCTCCTCAACAAAATAGGAAAGAAGCACTGGGAAGCGATCTTTTAGCAGCAAGCCACAAGAGGTCCGAGCAGCATCGAGCCAGGGCAGCCTGGGCAACACCGGTGCTTGGCTGCTAAGACTTGGGAGAAACCAAAGCAGCTGCAGTTTTTACAGTAAGTTTGATTCAACAAAGACACCACAATCTCTTTCCTGTCTTGGTTATCTTAGCTTGTACCAGGTGCCCTAATTCCATTATGAATTTACAGCAAACCAAAAAAAATTCCCATCTGTTGTTCTTTGATGAATACTACACTTCAAAGGTCAGGCCAAGACAACCTTTGACATTATGGAATCAGTGGACAGACCTACTCTTTCCAGAAGAAAACCATAGGGACCACGAAGCATTACATCAGAAAATGAGAAAAAAAAATTATAAGGTTACTCTGCCACCCACAGATGATAACTTGTATTTTGTAAGAATATTTGAACATTTTCAGTTCCATAAGATAGTTTCAGTAAATTTGTTACCATCTGTGAAGTATGTATTTTTCCACTCAGGCACCATTACAACTGAAACTCCAAAATGTCACTGTTTTAATTAAATCTCTGTGATTATACCAAATTAATCGATTCAAAAAGGAATCCTTACTATGGTGCCAAAAGCATGCAATCAAAAGCACACTGTGCTCATACAGTCCACATCTGCCTGAGTCAGCCTTACTAGTAAAGTTACTTTGACCTTTAAACAAAGAATCTGCACTGCCAACGGAAGCAGGAAAAAATGTTTCATCTGTGTTGCCACATCAGCATCTGCTACCCTTGTAGCCAAGCTTCAAGTAACTCTTGCGCAAGAATTGTGACAATACGCTTACTTCACTCCTAACAGCACAGAATCTGTTAATGTAACTGAACCTGTAAATACAAACTCTTAACACTGAGAATTTAGATAAATCTCCCACTGTCTCTGCAATCCAAGAAACCCCCAAACATGGAAAGATTATCAATGGCAGGTTTGTTTCTTCTAACAGGTAGAATACAAGGTACCTGGGGAAGTTGCAGTTCTTAAACTGAAGATGAAAGTGTGTTTTTGATTTAATGTCTTTCAGATGCTAAAAGCCTACCTAACTGTATTTCATGAAACACCTTTTAAATAAGGCTTAGGAGGAGTAGTAAATGTAAGCCTACCTTAAGGGCTTGCCCTCTTTCTCCCATCTCAAATTCTCTTAGCTTTCCCAACATTAAGCTTCTCCTGCTGTTCAGTTCTAACCTGACTTGCCCATAACGAAAGAGCAACTTTTAAGTGAATTGCTAGAATTTTTAGCATGAAGTCATAAATCTTTGAATACATTTGAGCTTCTTACAGGGAAAGACCTGGCTCTGAAAGTAACACTTTGTGTTAGAAGAAAAAAAATTAGGCTCCAAATACAGTGCAAGATGCAACAATGGGAAAATGGAAAAGTGTATTTAACCATCCCCATTTCCTGCCATTCCTTGGGAAGCAATAAAAACATTTTGCTGAAAAAAAAAAAACAAACTAAATACTCTATAGACTTTTTCCATTAAGTATCTTTAGAACAAATAGTATTTTTACACAGCTTTGGGGCTATATTTTTAATAGTTGCTACTAAAATGGTTTCTTCAGTAGTACTTTTTGGAAAATAAAGGAACAAAACCTTCAACATCTTCATGTTTCAGCTATTGAGAGCATTATACATATGTAAAAAACATGGCAAACTATGTTTCTAAATTAATTTACACCACTGAGAACTCAAAGGAGCTCTAAGGCACAGAAGCCGAAAACTTAACAGCTATTGCTGTTGCTTTAGTAAATATGGTCAATTAGTGGTTTAAAATGGTTGATGTAAAGACTGCAGTTAGTGAATTGTCTAGTGAAGTCTTAACTGTTTTTACACCTGATTTAAAGAGCCTGAATCATCACACACGATTCCACATTAATGGTCTACATCCACCATGCTTTTTAGGAATGGTTCTAAAGTTATGCTATGAAACTTTGACTTCTACACAACCAGTACATGCCCACCCCCATATGTGCTATCTCCCCCACAGACAGCAGGCAGCCACCTGCTGAAGATTAAATGTGTCTGGCTGGATCCAGAGCTATTTGCAAACAGATTGGCAAGAGCTGGACAAACAAAAATTTACAGAGTCTCTGGAAACAATAATAATGATTGAATAGCCTTTTTTACTCACCTGGGTAAGGGAAACAGCTAGCTAGCGTATTAATCAACTATTCATGTTAAAAAGCAAAATAGTTTACCAAATTCCAGTTAAGAAGATTTCTTGATGACATTTAAAACTACTCAAATCACATGAAACACTAGCAAGTACCACAATTGTTAATAAAACCACCAAAATCGTTAATAGAAGTAACAAAATGATTAATAGCAAATTCTATAACTAATTTGTTTTAAAAAATACACTATCTAACCAATGCCAAAAACTTATGGGTAAAAACAGACTGTTAAAGTTTTGCATAAACTTAATTCTGAACAAAAATAATTTAGTAAGTTAATTAACAGTCTACCTCATCAGTTACCTTTGCAGAATCTAAAGTCCAAAACCTTTCCATACACTAATCTGGAGTCCACTGAATAAGGAAAAAAAAATCCTCACTAGCAAGGTAATGTATGGCACATATAAAACATCTTCCTGCAGAAAAGTAAAAAGCTTTGAAAAGTGGCAGAAAGAGTGTGACATTAACATAGAATACAATACAATACACCAGGTTGGAAGAGACCTTCAAGATCATCGCATCCAACCTATCAACCAATCCAACCCACCTAAACAACTAGATCATGGCACCAAGCACCCCATCAAGTCTCCTCCTGAACACCTCCAATGACGGTGACTCCACCACCTGCCCAGGCAGCACATTCCAATGGGCAATCACTCTCTCTGTATAGAACTTCCTCCTAACATCCAGTCTAAACCTGCCCTGGCACAGCTTAAGACTGTGTCCTCTTGTTCTGGTGCTGGCTGCCTGAGAGAAGAGACCAACCTCTGCCTGGCTACAACCTCCCTTCAGGTAGTTATAGAGAGAGCAATAAGGTCACCCCTGAGTCTCCTCCTCTCCAGGCTAAGCAACCCCAGCTTCCTCAGCCTCTCCTCATAGGGCTTGTGTTCCAAACCCCTCACCAACCTTGTTGCCCTTCTCTGGATACGTTCCAGCAAGACAACATCCTTCCTAAACTGAGGGGCCCAGAACTGGACACAGGACTCAAAGTATGGCCTAACCAGTGCTGAGTACAGGGGCACAATGACCTCCCTGCTCCTGTGGGCCACACTATTCCTGATGCAGGCCAGGATGCCATTGGCCCTCTTGGCTGCCTGGGCACATTGCAGGCCCATGTTCAACCTACCATTGACCAGTACCCCCAGGTCCCTCTCTGCCTGGCCACTCTCCAGCCACTCTGACCCCAGCCTGTAGCACTGCCTGGGGTTGCTGTGGCCAATGTGCAGAACCCGGCACTTGGATGTGTTAAATCTCATGCCCTTAGATTCTGCCCATCTGTCCAGCCTGTCGAGGTCCCTCTGCAAAGCCTCTCTGCCCTCCAGCAGATCAACTCCTGCCTCCGGCTTGGTGTCATCTGCAAATTTACTGATGATGGACTCAATGCCCTCATCCAGATCATCAATAAAGATGTTGAAGAGCATGGGGCCCAGCACTGATCCTTGGGGGACACCACTAGTGACTGGCCGCCAGCTGGATGTGGCACCATTCACCACCACTCTCTGGGCTCGGCCCTCCAGCCAGTTCCTAACCCAACGCAGTGTGATCCTGTCCAAGCCATGGGCTGCCAGCTTGGCCAGGAGTTTGCTGTGGGGGACAGTGTCAAAGGCCTTGCTGAGGTCCAGGTAGACTACGTCCACAGGCCTCCCCACATCCACCAGGCGGGTCACCTGATCCTAGAAGGAGATCAGGTTGGTCAGGCAGGACCTGCCCCTCCTAAATCCATGCTGGCTAGGCCTGAGCCCCTGGCCATCCTGTAAGTGCTGTGTGATCGCACTTAAGACGACCTGTTCCATAATCTTGCCTGGCACTGAGGTCAGGCTGACAGGCCTATAATTCCCTGGCTCTTCCAACTGGCCCTTCTTGTGCATGGGCACCACGCTGGCCAGCTTCCAGTCTTCTGGGACCTCTCCAGTGAGCCAGGACTGCTGAAAAATGATGGAGAGTGGCTTGGACAGCTCATCTGCCAGCTCCCTCAGCACCCTAGGATGGATCCCATCCGGACTTGTGGGGGTCCAAGCGGCTGAGAAGATCTCTAACTTTCCCATTCTGGAACAGAGGAGAACTATGCTGCTCCCTGGCTCTTTCTGCCAGCTCTGCAGGGCAGCTGTCTGGAAGACGTTCTGTCCTGCTAGTTAAAATTGAGGCAAAGAAGGTGTTAAGTACCTCTGCCTTTTCCTCATCCTTTGTTACAACATTCCCCTCTGTGCCCACCAAGGAGTGGAGCTTGTCTTTGCCCTTCCTCTTGCTATTAATATATTTATAGAAGGACTTTTTGTTGTCCTTCACAGCAGAGGCCAGTCTGAGCTCCAAGTGTGCTTTTGCCTCCCTAATTTTCTTCCTACAAGACCTAGCAACATCCCTAAACATTCCATGGGTTGCCTCCCCTTTTTTCCAAAGATGATACACCCTCTTTTTTTCCCTTAGTTCCTTTAGAAGTTCATAGTCACCAGACGTATTAGCAGACACACAGCACTGTTAACCAGGAAATGAACATTATCTTGTTCAAATCCCAACACTGGTTAGAAGACAACTTCAAGGTTTAAAGCATTTTCAGATATTTCATCTATGGCAGTGAGGTTACATTCTAAATTTACACAACACTCGTATCATTCCCAACCAGCAAATGAAGGCCCTACTTGAGGATGTGAAGAAATCAGAGGAAAAAGAATCTCTAATTACATTTAGTTTGCTAGCCAAGTAAAGTTTTTTTAGGTCTTACCTTTTATAAAGGCAAAAATATTCTCAGCATCGAGGCATTGCACTCTGTCTCTTCAAATGACAAGTCTTAAGCCACTCTTCTTACCAAAATGCTAAACAGAAAAGGAAAAAAACAAACAAACCCCAACCAACACAAACCAACCATCAGTTCAGCACAGGGAAGTCTCTGCTGTGGTGGTGCAAACATCGCTTCACTGTCAAACAAAGAAATATCTGCACAAACTTCTTTGGAAACTCCTCTGAAAAATATCACTTTAGCTTTCCACAGTTTACAAAGACACAAATTTTCCTCTGTGCACTGACACTTTTCTCAAGTGTCCTGCATGTAGCAATTAATTTTATTCTACCACTCTCTCACCCTACCCTGTACACATGGTTTTATCCTGCAATGACTTTAGCAATACGGTCCTAAAATTAGACTGAACTAATCGAAGCAGGACTTTGTACTCATGCTCACTGCAAGGAAGTATCTCAGAATGTGGGCTAATGGCCAACACTCATTCTCTTCCAAGTCTGCTCTGAACTGGAGCAAAGTTTCTAAAAGCTGAAATGAATCTGCAGACTATTCTGGCTCAATTCAAAAAGCAAAAGAACCACACAATTACTGTGTTCCCCCTGGCCTTGGTTTTAGTCTAACATTTGTTGGCTGGATACTTCAGGTTTTCACTGAGCATGAACGTCTGTTCACTCCAAGGACAGACTAGCATTCCTAGCAAAGCACAACAGAGCCAGAAATATTTCCATCAATAGACCAGCTGCAATTCATAACATTCCTAAAATATTAGAAATTGACAGAAATTCTATCACTTGGCTCCAGGAAAACATAACAAAATTAAAAGGCTTCCTTTTCCTATAAATACTCAGAATTCATGACAGAACGCCGTGGTTATGATATGCTCCCTCTAAAAATCACATTAATCTAATATCAGACTTCATAGACAACGTGCACAATGATGGACAAGTAAATTACCACACCTACATATTGTAAACTGAAGAAAACTCTAAAGGTATAAAATAGTAGCACTTAAAAAAACTTCCCATTCAGTCATCCTAACATACCTTGTACCTTCTTAATTTTGTAATAACTATGCCCTCAGATATTGATAGAACAAACTGTCAAGGTTTTGTGGGCTCCAGACACAAACGATAATCTTGAATCCCGGCATTTCCATTAAAGCACTGAATTTCAGAACGTGATGATGACATAAACAGATATAAAAGGAGGAATTAATGCCAATTGGGCATTTTTTAACAGAAAATCCATCTTCCTAGACTCAGCACTGTTCTTAAACAAATAATGGCGGAGAGAGAGAGTTCACTCAAATCCTATTTCCAAAATCTGATTATTTCCTAAAAGGAAACAGACTCCTGCATTCAAGCACGAGAGCTTAAACCTCAACTCTCACCTTAGCTCTTCTACCAAACTTCTGTTGATTAGATTGGGAGAGAAGAGAGAATTGGCCTTTGAAAAAAACAAGATTTAAAAAATTGTGCTGTGATTAGACATACTTCAAAGCATGTTATAAACAGCAAAAGCATTTCTGACACTTCCCATGCAGTTATGGGCTTGGTTTTTTTTAACCTTTAAGTATTTTATTTAAGCAGTATCAGCAAAAGTTTAGAGTTCACAGAATATTTGCTAGAAAAGTGCTGTTAACACATCAAATACAGACAGGCTCTTCTAGATCATCTTGCTGAACAGCCGTATTTATTAACAACTACGTAATGACAGCTATGAACTAAAAGGACTGCACTTTTTCTGCACAAGTATCCCTCTCTCATAGGGGAAAAATGATTGATTTTTTTGTTTTCAGTAACTTTTCTTGGTCCTTTTCTTCAAATCAAGACTAAATAATTATGACACAATTTTAAAAGTAGTTATTTAAGAACCACCAATGTCACATAAAGTTGTAACTTTACTGTAGTTACTAGTGCCCCAGTCTGGAAGACTGCAAAAATAACTGAAGTCAAGGAAGTGGCTGTCTGTCACATAGCTTACTACCCACTTTTCTGATGTACTTTTCTAATAATAGAACACACATTTCTTCTAAATAAGACAGAAGAAGCTGACAGAAGAATTTAAACACAATCTTTCTAAATGTTTTCACTTGTATGGGATCAAACCTAATTGCAAGTTCAACCTCAAGACTAAACTAGAAAATCTTGCACCACAACTTTGATGCAGATGAGGACGTTAAAGGCGTGTACTCCTAATGCACAACCACCTCATTACGTTGACCTCCACTTTGTAAGAATCCTGTTTAAACTGACGCTGTATTAGAGGTTTTCCCTTCTTTTTGCAGTCACTGCATTGAAATACTATGTTTCTGCCAGAACTGGCACTTGCTATTTAAAGAAAAGCCACTAGAGAACAGCCATCATTCTCCTCAAAAAAAAAGTTAGTAGATATGGATGGTTTATCAACATTAAAAATTATTTGTACTTTTAAAAAATATAAGATGACTACACTTTAGAAGCACTGACAGAAGTCTGCTCACTGGGTAAAAAACAATAAAATACGTATATATAATAAAAGAAGACATCACAGCTGACAGTATTCTACAACACAACTTGCAAATAAAAACTTTTACCTCAAATACATGAAATGGGGAGACCTACATTTGAATAAGTGGTCCACCCATTTCAGTTTGTACTGACTTGTTTCCAGTAGCTGCCCTATCACATCACTAATGGAAGGAAAGACTTACATCCTTATGCTTTGCAAAAATAGAATAGAGTAGAATTAACCAGGCTGGAAAAGACCTTCAAGATCATCGCGTCCAACCTACCACCCAACACCATCCAATCAACTCAACCATGGCACTTCCCCACTGCTGAGTACATGGGCACAATGACCTCCCTGCTCCTGCTGGCCACATTATTCCTGATACAGGCCAGGATGCCATTGGCCTTCTTGGCTGCCTGGGCACACTGCTGGCTCATGTTCAGCCTACGATCAACCAGTACCCCCAGGTCCCTCTCTGCCTGGCTGCTCTCCAGCCACTCTGACCCCAGCCTGTAGCACTGCATGGGGTTGTTGTGGCCAGTGTGTAGAACCCGGCACTTAGATGTCTCATGCCCTTGGACTCTGCCCATCTGTCCAGCCTGTCAAGGTCCCTCTGCAGAGCTCTCCTGCCCTCTAAGAGATCAACACCTGCCCCCCAGCTTGGTGTCATCTGCAAATTTACTGATGATGGACTCAATGCCCTCATCCAGATCATTGATTAAGATACTGGACAGGCTGGGGCCCAACACTGATCCCTGGGGGACACCACTAGTGACTGGCCACCAGCTGGATGTGGCACCATTCACCACCACTGTCCGGGCTCGGCCCTCCAGCCAGTTCCTAACCCAGCACAGAGTGCTGCTTTTCTAGCCAGGGGCTGACAGCTTGGCCAGGAGTGTGCTGTGGGAGACAGTGTCATAGGCCTTGCTGAAGTCCAGGTAGACCACATCCACAGCCTTCCCACATCCACCAGGAGGGTCACCTGATCATAAAAGGAGATCAGGTTGGTCAGGCAGGACCTGCCCTTCCTAAATGCATGCTGGCTGGACCTGAGCCCTTAGCCATCCTGTAAGTGCTGTGTGATTGCACTCAAGATGACCTGTTCCATAATCCTGCCTGGCACTGAGGTCAGGCTGACAGGTCTGGAATTCCCTGGCTCGTCCAATCGGCCTTTCTTGTGGATGGGCACCACGTTGGCCAGCTTCCAGTCATCTGGGACCTCTCCAGTGAGCCAGGACTGCTGAAAAATGGAGAGCAGCTTGGCAGCTCATCTGCCAGCTCTCTCAGCACCCTAGGATGGATCCCATCTGGTCCCATGGCCTTGTGGGGGTCCAAGTGGCTGAGTAGGTCTCTAACTACTTCCTCTTGGATCACAGGGAAACTATACTGCACCCTGACTCCAGCTGCCATATCAGGTGACCAGTTGTCTGGAAGACAAGCTGTCTTGCTATTAAAATTTGAGGCAAAGAAGGTGATAAGTACCTCTGCCTTTTCCTTATCTTCTGTTACTATGTTTCCTTCAGTGTCCACCAAAGAGTGGAGGTTGTCCTTGCCCCTCCTCTTGCCATTAATATATTTATAAAAGCATTTTATGTTGTCTTGTCCTTCACAGCAGAGGCCAGTCTAAGCTCTAAATGGCCTTTTGCCTCTCTAATTTTTTTTTTCTTGCATGACCTAGCATGGTCATGGGTTACCTCTCCTTTTTTCCAAAGATGATACACCCTCTTTTTTCCCTTAGTTCTTTTAGAAGTTCCTTACCCATCCAGGCTGGCCGTCTGCCCCGGTGGCTCATCTTCCGGCACATTGGCACAGCCTGTTCCTGCACCTTCAAGAGTTCTTTCTTGAAGCAGGTCCAGCCCTCCTGGACCCCTTTGTTTTTAAGGGCTGTTTCCCAAGGTACCTTCTGAGTTAGTTCTTTGAGTAACCTGAAGTCCCACCTCTGGAAGTCCAGAGTGGAGGTTTTGTTGCTGCCCCTCTTAGCTTGACTGCATATTGAAAACTCAATTATCTCATGGTCACTGGACCCCAGACAGCCTCCAACCACCACATCTCCCAGCAGCCCTTCTCTGTTTGTGAAAACGAGGTCAAGCAAAGCCTTACTCCTGGTAGGCTCATGCAGCAGCTGGGATAGGAAGCTATCCTCCATACACTAGAAGAACCTTCTAGACTGCCTCCTCTCTGCTGTGTTAAGTTCCCAGCAGGTATCAGGCAGGTTAAAATCTCCCATAAGGACAAGGTCTGGCGATCTACAGACAACCTCTAGCTGTCTATAGAATATATTCATCAACCTCTTCATCCCGGTTGGGTGGTCTATAACAGACTCCAACTGGGATGTCAGCCTCATTGGTCTCACCCACAGGCACTCAACTTGATCATCCTTAATCTCTAGTTCCATGATGTCCAGAGCCTCCCTGATGTACAGGGCCACCCCTCCACCCCTTCTTCCTTGCCTGTCTCTCCTGAAGAGCCTGCAGCCATCAATTACAGTGCTCCAGTCATGTGAGTCATCCCACCACGTTTCTGTAATGGCAACTACATCATAACTATCCTGCTGGAACAAGGCTTCCAGCTCCTCATTTGTTACCCATGCTGCGTGCATTAGTGTCCATGCACTTCAGCTGGGCTGCTGGTTTCACCCCTGGCTCCAGCTTACCACCCTCAGACTCCTGTCTGGGGGGACTGGTTTCAGCCCCTTCCTCCTTCAAATCTAGTTTAAAGCCCTGCCAATGAGTCCTGCCAAGTCCCTTCCTAGAAACCTTTTCCCTTTGTGGGATAGGCTGTTCTCATGTGCCAGGATCTTTCTCCCCTTCTCAGACAGGTGTACTCCATCTGTTGCTAGCAGACCTGGTGCCATGGAAAGTTCCCCAAAATCAAAAAACCCAAATTCTGTTGGTGGCACCAGCCTCTGAACCACTTGTTCATTAGACCTGCTTTCCTGTTCCTTTCAGTATTCCTTCCTGCAACTAAGGGTATTGATGAAAAAATTACCTGCGGCCCTCAACCAATTTTCCCAGAGCCTTGAAATCCTTTTTGGTTGCCTTTGGACCTCTGGTTTCAACCTCATCACTCCCCACCTGCATAGCTATCAGGGGACAGTAATCAGAGGACTCCCACTCACTTTGCCTAACACAAGTAGATAATCATGTAAGACACAGCTGGGACAAGTTGTAATTAACATTTGCATGAGAGTTAAAACGTTGCAAGAAATTGCTTTATCATTAGCTATCATACAAGTATCACTGAATAACCACTCTGGTTTTGAACTTTCCAGTGCTGCCACCCAATGCTATTTCAGGGTCACCATTTCATAACACCACCCTTCTGTTATATTCAACTTACAAGCTAAGCTACTGGAATCTGGGGAGGGGACAGAAAGAGGTAAAGAAGTGAGAGAGGAAGGCTTAGTTTCTCCATAAGGTCAGCAACCCAACTTTACTTAAGGCACAGATGCATTATCAGTGCTATGAATATATAGAAAGGAGCCAAGAACACACTGCTACAGTGGGAGAAAACACAAAGATGTCCCCTTACAAGCAGAAGGCAAGTCACATACAAGGCCTTTTTTTCAGTGTCTTCAGAGTTAACAAAATTAATATTGTTCAGTCCAGCAGTAATGAAATCCAAGCTTTTCACAAAAATAGTGTCTTTGGAAAATGAACATATGTCAGGAAAAAAAGGTAAAAGTATCAAGTCTGGGCTTTTGGTTTACTTGATCTCTTCACCTTGGGTTGGAGTTTGTATTTGGTTTTTGATCCATTTGGGTTTTAGTATTTGATCTACAAAACAATAGTGAAATTGGCTAGAGGCAGAACACTTAACTGCACCAAATAAAGTTCATCCCATTGTTAATAGCTTATAGAATACTTTGATGTTAGTCATAGCAGGCATTATCCACATACAAATACTTCTATCTTTCTTTTGATGCAATATAATCAGAACAGCAGTAATTTTATGTACATTTTCTAAACTGAGGGCTAAATAAAGACAGATCAGTAATCCCAGTAAATTTAGTCAGATCATTCATCTTCTTAAAGTTAAGCACATGCATTAGTCTTAGGAGATTTTGAGCAACCTCTCATGAACACTCCAGGGACAAACACCCTACCTTACTCATCCACAGATTAAACATTATGCACCTTCAGGCTATGCAAATAGATCTTACAATCCTGACCATTTAACATATAGTTAACAAATTTATTTTTTTCCATAAAACACATGCTTTTAGGCTAACTATGTAAATCAATCACTAGTGTTTTAGACAGATGCTAGATTGGTTAGTCATGGATTGCTTAATCGATGTTTTCAAACCTTCCTACATACAGAATGTCTTAAAAGGAACTTTGCAAAGCTTTTTCTTTTAAGTTTTTGCTCTGAATTTGCAGATTTTGCCACTAAACCCCCCAGATTCCCAAACACAAGAACAACATACTATAAACTATTGTTTTGTCTTTTGCATTATGCACTTCTACATATACAGATACACTATCTCTTCACTTATCTACATAGGCTGCACCAACATGTTGCCTGCCTTTTTTTTCCTGATGACACTAGTTCAGATGTGAAGAATCAGTTCAAAAAATGCTATTGGCTCTCAGGAAAAAAGAAGTAATGCTACTTGTCTATATTAGACTCAAGTTTTGGAAAATAGACAAGTGAGCTGCAACACTAAATTGCATTTAATTTAAGAGCTTTGAGGGCCTTTTCAGTGGCCAAAAGATGCATTATAGTAATAACATGCTAGCTGCCCAGTCATTTCTTCCTATACACGTTTGTAAAAGAAGAGATATTTAAAATTAAATGCTCATGAAAACCTGGTTTATTTTTTAATAGCCATGGTTTAATGGTTACCATTTGAAAACATCAAAATGTGTTCCTCTGATATGACATCACAGGTAGCTCAGTCCAGAGAGGGAAAGAGTCTCAGTTCTTTTGACTATTCCCATGTTATGAAATTAGAGGCAGGTTACCCAATATTCTTCATAGATACCTACTTGGAGATACCCAATAGTCAACTTTACCTTGTTTTATGAATATGAAAAAAAAAAAAAAAATCAAGTTGAGTAGCATTATCATAATGATGTACAAAAAACCAACAACAACAATAAAGGCAGTTTCTAGGCAATGAGAAAACAAGTGTGTTTCGTTGCTCCTGTTGACAAATTTGATCCAAGCAATGACTACAGGTTCTGGGTATCTAAACGCACAGAGACACACAAACACACCTCTTGAGATTTTCATTTTCCCCAAATATTTCCCAATTTTGCCAAATCCAAAGTCAACTAAGTCAACCACAAATATGTGCAACATGCAGTCACATTTTAACGCGTAAAATGCATTCCATCATTCACAATAAGGAAAATAAGATGATAACACTGCAGCTAGAACACTTGTGTATTCTTACTAAAAATTATTCATATTCTTTCCTGAATATTGATAATTCATTCCCCATTTGCTTCAAAAAAGTTATTACAAACTTAGGGGAAGAGATGAATCTATTTTAAAAAAAGGCATCCTCATATTTCCTCAGAAACATAACTTACTCAACTGAGTTACTCAAAATTTTTTGAAGAGTTTTATGGGTCATAAATTCCACAGACTACCTCAAATTATAAAATTAGACAATTTTTATCCTGTTATTTAGGATTTTGTGAGCTTATAAGATGTACCTAAATAATCTTACCAGTGCACAGAAAGCTAATTAGACCAAATTCCCTGAACTGACTTTAACTCTTAGGAATGACGTTCTGTATACTCAACAAGTATTAAAATGTACTCTGGAAGGAAATTATTTTTTAATAATAAAATTGACCTTTTTAAACACCAATGTGATGCAAAGATTTTAAAATACTTACTTGGGATACACTGGCTCATAAAGATACTTGTCTCTTGCTGGTGGGATTTCAAAAATAAGATGTATCCATTTGCAGTCTGAAAGAGAAACACTGATATGATATCTACCTAGTTTATCTTCACGAGTAAAATCTATACTGACTTGTAATTTCTATATATGCCTCAAATATTGAGCACAAATATACACTCATATCAAGTTTCAGATATATTAAAAACCATGCACTGAAATTCACTCTAGGTAAAATCCATACTAGCCCTTAAATGCCACTGAACAGATCAAGTAGTATGTAGGGAAGCAGATGCAGGTGTCTAAAAAAATTTTCCTCTAATTCACATAAATACAAAAGCCAAGAGAGCTACACCAGATATTTAGAACCCAAGCATCTAATTCCCATCAATGACAAAAATTAATGCAGTATGCATGTAGTAGAGGGTAGCAAGCCTTCAGAATAAGACCACCAGACGTCAGAACGCATATGGACACAACAGAGTGCAGTGCACCTAGGCACTGTCTGGATGGTTACTCAGAAAGTATTTTTTCAAAAATCCTCATTTCATGTAGAATCTTTAGATGCTACTACATCCTTCCAGAATCTTCAGTGTCTTAAAAAAAAAAAAAAAAAAAATTACTATAATTCAATTCCAAGCCCTATTCTGTTATTCTGGAAAACCAACTTCAAACTAAACACTATTCAGAGAACAAATATAAATTATTTAGTTATCGGGTTGTTCCAGTCATGACTAGAAGTTGATCCAGTTTTTGTATAAGCACAGGAGAGGCAGATGTCCAATTAGACTAGTTGTTCAAAGAAGCATGATTTATTTAAAGCACAAACGTATCCTTCAGGTAAATCAGCAAATGTATTTTGTTTAAACAATGTTTCCAGCCAATCATTTTAATATAGGCTGGGCATATGCCCAAAGTACTATTTCTGGAGACAAGAAGCACTGAAACAAATGATTTCAAGCTGCTTTGTAAGGTTGGTTTCCTTCTCTTTAAATAAAGGAAAAAGTAAAAGTTGGGGAAAAAAGCAAACGTTTGGGGAAAAAAGCAAACGTTTTGGGAAAAAAAGCAAACGTTTGGGCAAAAAAAAAGCAAACGTTTGGGAAAAAAAGCAAACGTTTGGGAAAAAAAGCAAACGTTTGGGAAAAAAAGCAAACGTTTGGGAAAAAAAGCAAACGTTTGGGAAAAAAAGCAAACGTTTGGGAAAAAAAGCAAACGTTTGGGAAAAAGTTTATTAGCTTAGTTTATCATTTTAGAGATGCCATGTTTTCCCTCAAGACAAATGTTCTGCTTTGCCACGAAAGAAATTTTTATTTCAGCTTCAACATCCAAGAAGCACAATTATTCTCAAAGCGTCTATCTTTCCCATGCAAGAATGGTGATCTTGAGACAGGCTGAAAATAAATGGAAGCTTTTTAATGTGCATTAATATCACGTTCAGGTATCATGTAGTAAAGAAAGGTACTCATTTATGAATTCTCTACAGGTTCTTTCCATTACATCATTAAATATTTAACCTGTAAGTTATCTCATCCTGGAAGGAAAAGTAAAACAATACTATGAAGTATCTCTATACTGATATTACAGTACAAAGGTCCCTTAGTTTGGGCCTTTGTGCCATTCAAAGCACAAAGTTTCTATTGTTACAGGTTCATTTCTAAAGAGAACCTTGGGTTCCATGAAGAGCTGGATGAAATGCAGATGCTTTCAACCATACACTTCCTGCAAATTGATCATATTCATTCACACAGGTTTCCACACTGCTATGAAAGTGTCTGTGCTGCAGTGAAACTCCCAAAAGTAACCATCACTGTCATCCATTGCTTGATCATTCTCATCTGACAGTCAAAAGCATAAACATACAGCAATTTTAAAGAGATTTTATTACATGTTTTATCATATGCTAAGATTTTTAATCAAGTTCTGCTTTAGCTATGAGAACGTGCACTAAAGAGCAGTTTATACTAGAGGACTGCCTGTAGCAGAGGAAGGACCAAAATGCCTTGTGTATTTCTCTACACTGAAGAATCCTGACCAGATCCACAAGTCTTTTTTCAGATTTAGCTACCTTAACTGTATATACTGATCTAGTCAAGAAACAAAATCATTCCCAATAACATTGGAAAAACTACAGATGCAGCAACCAAATAGAGAACAAACTGCAAAAGGGAAAAAAGAAAGCAAAACCAAAATCAGCCAACAAAAATCTAAAAAAGGGAAAAAAATAACAGCTTAGAAAATGTGCCAACAGTTTAGCAATAGAATATAACAGTAGTAAAAGAAGATAGAATTGCTAGGGGATGATACAAACGTGAACTGCTTAAACTTGTTCAGCTGCATACCATGAAAGCTACTTCAGATATTTTATGAAGCCTTAAATGCTAGACCACAGCCTGCCTTCTATACAAACAATAATTACCTCAAAGCATATGCTACAGTGATTTGCATTCATGGAGGTGCTCTTGAACAAAGTCAGAAAAATACTTATAATTCTGTTCTAGAAGGCATTAAATCCAGACTACATGCTTTATCATTATGTCATTAAAAACACCAAAGAAAAAAGTTAATGTATCACCTGGCTAATAAATACACATGAAGCCTTCAGTTCACCTTCTTAAAAACAAAGTACAACATGATTTTAATATTGCATCAAACTACCATCAAGGAACTCAAGAGCATGTGTAATAACAGGTGAGAAGTTTGAAAGCTGAGTTACGTGATCAAACTAGTATTTTTACCTATTTCACAGGACTTCAGTAATTAACTGAGTTCAGTTCAACAAAACTAGTAGTACAAACTATTCCTTTTTTAATTAATAAATTCTTTTGCTACTGTTCACTTGTACTCATTAGTTTTCTTAAGTCACAAAGAGAGAGAAAATGTTTATTCTCTTGGAAAGAAGTTCACCATTTTACTTAGGGATAAAAGCTAACATGTATCATCAGCAAGGATTATCTCCTTCACTAAGCTCCACAATCCACTTTGCTGCCCTGTGTCTCTGAAACAAAAATATTGATATTTGCAAATGTGGTCAGCAAAAAACTCATTGGCTCTTCCAAATTAAATGCAATATATATTTCAAAAGCATATTAAAAAAGCCTGCAAACCAGAACTGGTATCAAACCTACTGTGATGAACGTTTGACTCATTCGTACATGTACACCCAGGAGATGTAATGTAAGTGTAAGAAACAGCTGGACTATTAGAAATCTCATGACATTATTTCAGAAATGGTTTGGCTATTCTAAAACTAAAATTTATAAATAGAGACTTTACAGGCAGTTAGATTCTGACATCATCTGCCAAAAAGAACACTATACATTTAGGTGCAGAAAAACTCTAAAGTACAGAAATTGAACTGGCAGAAATTATAGCTAGTCTGACTGGCAGCTGAACCATAAGGGCTCTTCAGAAAATGGATCCAAACATCACAGAAAAAAAAACACAATATGTGAAGTAATTCAATGTAACAATTTAACCTTCTTCTAAACTAATGCATAAAAGTGTAATTAAAATGTCATTGGATTATTTACTTGTGATTATATGCTATATTATAGAATTGAAAAATTATTTTTTATTCATAGTAAATGTTACAGAAGTCTCCTTTCTGCTGAAAATGTAATGAGACATTAACAAAAATTACTCAAAAAAATTCTACCCCGAACACACAGAACTGGAACACAGGAAATTTAGTTGACGTACTCATGATGACATTGGTAGAGACAGGAACTATTCCATAAACCATCTAATAATTTCCACTAAGGTAACAATATCTCATTGGTTTAAAAACTACAAAGCATTGTGCACATTATTTCAAGCACAAAAGATGGTTTGTAGTTGGAGATTAAGTCAGTGTACCAAAGAACATAAATAGTCGCTACCCAGTTTGTAATCAACATAACCACCTTCTGATGGGTAATTTTAATGATTTCATTCTGATCTTTTGTACCTTTTCACAAGAAAATGTTAAATACAATATCCTTGATTTTAAAAGCCAGAAAAAGAAGCATGCTAATTTAAGACCTGGTCATCACATGTGACTTGACCAAGGTCACCAATAGCATTATCCCATTTCCTGATTCCTGCAAACTCTGCTCCCACTCTCGCTGCATCTGGCCTTGCATATCAAATTCTTTTATGCTGGTGCCAAAACAGTCCACTTTGCTGTGAGCACAGCAATAGCTACAAAATAAAATTTTATTTCCATGTGAGAAAAGATTTTGTATTTACCTTTAAGACTCTTCACAGAAGAATCTATATATCACCTACCACTGCCTATGTTTCTGTGTTCTCTATTTTTTTAATCACCAAAAGATACCAAACCTTAACAAAGCCACAATTCAATATTCGTAACGACTCACATTTCTGAAACATTTGTCAACATATTTATCAAGCTAAATATGCTTGTATCACCTAAGTCCTCAACTATTTCTTTCATTCTCGTGTCTTTAAACACCCTTATTCTTTGTGACCAGACTACTAAAGTAATGAGATGCTGGATGAGCCCTTGCCAATAAATCTAAACATCATTTCAATACAAATAACAGCAGTTTTTTCTGCAAAGGAAAAAAGGAATGCTACCAGAGGAATTTTCTGGTATCCAAAAACACCTTGGTATTGCATATTTTAACAGGATAAATATCCATTAAGTACTTGTACAAGCACAGAAATTGTTAATACCAAACTCTCTTTGCAATATTTTAGCCACAGCAAGGAGTAAAAACCTACTTACTGAAACAGCTACCATGGTACTGTCAGGCCGCCATTCCACTTGTTTATATGGTCCAAATTGAGAAGCTGCTTTTGGTAGTTCCTTGTAGCTTACAATTAACACACTGGGCTAGAGCAAAAACAAAGAAAATTATTATACCTCATACCTAGAAAGAATATGGTGTTTGCTTTATTGTTATATAGCCATAAACAAAAAGGCCTTCTTAACAGCAGTAACTTCAAAAATCAGTGCATATTTGGTAACGCACTACAAAATGATGCTTTCAAAGGGAGTTGTCACACCACACTGTCATTCCTACTCTCACTCTCAAACCCAGGACACTAAAATATTTCATTTGCCCTGAGAGTCTTACAAAATATAGAAGCAGTTTCAAGTTATGACAAAGGGTAACTGATGCTTTAGATGAACAGAAGCATCTCAAGCAGGTTCTTATAATGAGAAGAACTGTTGAATTAACAAGGATGGAATTCTCTGTAAGAGTATTTAGTACAATCCATTTGCTTAGCCTCTATTAAATGAACAGGCTATTGTATTAGAAACACGTAAGAAATATGCTCTATATCTCTTCAAGAATAGGTTGCCAGAAATTTTGCAGAACACATCTACAGTTTGTTGATAATATTTTGCATATGATGGGAAGCACCAACCTGCATCTCTCCTCCTGACAACAGAGTAAAGCTTTGGGACCACGAAGCCCCAGAAAGCCACCATGGGCACTAAGTTCTCATCTTTCCTGAGAGCAGCTGGGACCTGTGACACAGAAACCTAACAGAAAGTGACTCTTAGAAACATTCTTCCTCCTTATATACATTTGAGAACTCTTTGTATATTTTTGCTCTTGAACCAATAATAGCCTTCAGCTTAGATAGTTATTCCTCATTCTGCTACCCTACACTACTGGGAGGTGGGGATGGATAAATATAGAATCATAGAATGACTTGAGTTGGAAAGGACCTTAAAGATCATCTAGTTGCAACCCCATTAGTTAGATAGCAACTCTATTTCCTCAGCCTTCAGTTAAATTATACAAACCACACTCTTTTTTTTTTGTAAGAGAAGTTTCTCTTCATCTTCACAAATGATGCTCTCCCTAACTTTGTCAATGCCAATTTTTTTCAGCATTGTAGCAGCAAACTCTTACCAAAGAGAGAACACGTCTCCAGCTCCTGGAAGAGAAATAAGAGTCTAAACAGTAATCACTATTTTGCTGAAACTGCTTCATACACTTTTCATCCATCACTAGGACCACAGGTGATGTCAGCTTATGATAGTTTTGTTGGTTTACTCGCTTAAATGGCAGAAGTTGGTACAACAAGTCTAAACCAGGTATGTCTACACAGAAACCATGCGAGTGTTTGCTACATCAGCATTTGGTGGGTATCCACAACCTTCGTATTTGAAATCTGTTGCTACAGTTTCCCTTAAGAAAAAGTAGGGTTAAATAATTTTTAAAGGAAAGGTAGTGTCAAAGAACCACAGAATGTTAGGGGTTAGAAGGGACCTATAAAGATTGAGCGTGTGTCCCTCAGCAAATGAGGATGACCTAGGGTATGCCCCAAAGCAACACATCCAAGCAGGTATTGAAAAGTCTCCATAGGAGACTCCACTACTTCTCTGGGCAGCCTGTTGCAGCGCCCTGTCACCCTCACCATAAAGAAGTGTCTCCTTATGTTGAGATCGAATCTCCTGCATTCTAGCTTCTATCCACTGCTCCTAGTCCTATCACTGGGCACCACCAAAAACAGACCATCACCTTTACCTTGACACCCACCCTTCAGATATTTATAGACATTGATTCAGATATTTACAGACATTGATAAGACCCCTCCCAGCCTTCTCAAGACTAAACAGCCCTGGTCCTCTCAGCCCTTCTTCATAGGAGAGATGTTCAAATCCCACAATAATCCTCATAGCTCTTTGTTGGACTCTCTCCAGCAGATCCCTGTCACTCTTTAATTGGGAAGCCAAAACTGGACACAGTATTCCAGGTGTGGTCTCATCAGGGCAGAGTAGAGTAGAAGAACATGCCTAGACCTGCTGCACAGTTTCTTAATGCACTCCAGGATGTCTTTAGCCTTCTTGGCCACAAGGGCACATTAGGGTCTTTCTCCATGAAGTATGAAGTGAAGTAATCAAATATTTTCACCAAGCATATAAACAAGAAGATGAACTGATGTCACTCAGGTGGTCTAAGCCTTGACAAATTCACAATATGATTTTGACCCTGTAAACAGCATTATTAAATTCCGCATGCACATAGAAGTGAATTATCAAAAATAACACTGTCCTACAATAGGACAATCTTGTAAGCTGCATCATGACTGCAGATCTGGAGATCAATCTTAAAGTAATTCTGTGCTTCACATGTTTTAGCAGCAGGCAAAAAAGAGTTATAGAAACTCATTAATGCACAACAGTTTTCTTTCTATATTGCTACTTTTACAGAACATAATGACAGCATTTATACTGCAATATTCTTGTGGTATTTATTCACAAGAAAGATGCTATTACAGCTTAGAACCTGGAAGAAAACTCTGCATACACAGCAGCTATAAAATCTATACAGATTGATTTCTAGATTGATCTTTTTTTATGCCTTAGAGATAGGAACTAAAGGCATTAAGAGCAGAAACAATAATTTTTGTATTTTTTCAATTATTAAATAACTTAGCAGAATGCAAAAAAATTTTCCAATTTAATAGTTCACAAAGGCTACCAAGCTAATGGTTAAACCACAAAGAGTTCACTGATATAATTCCACATACTCTAACTCTAAATCATTATTTCCTATGTGAAGGAAACTCAAACATACAAACTTCAGCCCCCTGTCTACAAGCTTCCAACAAAAGTTTTAATAGCTGCAAGGTTAAGGCTGGAAGGGAAGCTCCATATCATGCTCTGATCATGCAAGAGAAACAAATGGTCATTTTACATCTGAAGCGATCAAAGATGTGTAAGGGCACAAGAGCATGTTCTATAAACAGGAGCCTATCATCCTGATTTTGTTTACTTGCACGAAACAGACCAAGCCATTAAACACATTTTAACAAAAATAAAGGCGTAGTTAGTACAATTCTCTTCTCTGGCTAGTTTTAGATATTTAACTCATATCCTATACACGCTTTTCCCTAAACCTTTACATTTGTTTCTGTTGGTGGGAACAACTCTCCCCGTCAGCATCACAAAAACTTTACACTTCTGCACACAGCTACTAAAATTATAAAGAAATCTGTTAAGCACAACTAATGAAAGATGCACATTTTCTCAAGTAAGCCAAGATATTTGTTCTCCTTCATAGTGCTTAAAATCTAGTTGCTAAGGTATTAATGGTAGAGCCACAGCTTCTGAAAAAAAAAGTTGATTGCAGAAACACAGGAAGTGACCTAATAGTTTTGTTTTATAAAAAAATTTGTCTACAGAACAAAAGCAAAGAACAGACAACAAAGGAAAAACAAACTGAAAAAATAAGTCTTTACTCAAATTGCAACGTAAAACTAGCAAAAGCTTACAAATAATTAGGAAGCATGTCTAGCATTTTACAATCCACTCCACAGAAAATCTAGCATGTTGATACAGTCTATTTTGCCTCATAGAAGGAAAGTAAGGTCAGGCAAAACAAAAGCTGCCACTTATGAACAGAACAGTGGGAGGGGATGCTCACAGACCAGCAAAAATGGTGAGAAGGAAACAAAAGGGGAAGGTAAACTTAAAGAGAGTACATAGTAATATCACTACAAAAGAGTAAACAAATTTTCCAGTGCTCTAGGCAAAGCTACGGAGAAGAGAGAAACAGAACTTCTTGTTCTCATATAATTTGTCTCCTGTTCCTAAACACCATTTAGCTACCTTGGCTATCTTTTCACAAGAGCACTTTGGATTGCAGAATTTATAAAACAGTAAGCTAATAAGCTAGCTTCATGAGCAAAGACAGCTAAACTACTCTAAAGTTCACTTTAGTTTCATTATCAATCACTGTTGTACACTAGGAAGTCCTTTGGACTTTCCACTACAAAAGATGATCTGTGCATTAACATCAAGACAAAATACACAAGCAAACAATTAAAAAAAACCCACCACAAAACAACACACAAAACCAAAATCAAGGTGAAGTAATTTTAAATTGTTACCATTTTACTTAATTCTACTTGACCAAAACCATTTTTCATTTCTTTTTTTTTTTTTTTTTTTTTTTTTTTTTTTTTTTTTTTTTTTTGAGGGGGGGGGAAGGTGCAATTAACTATGAGCAGCACAAGTAGTCTCAGAACACTGAACCATACAAAGTAGTTTTTATGAAGTAATCTATCAAGATACACAAACCCTCCAGCAAATTCTTCCAGCAAGCTTAGACATGGGATATTACCACTTCACTTCTCTGAACACAAACATTCTACCACATTTGATGTAAATGCAAATCAAGTAGATATTTAAACCATAAACTAAGACATGAATCTTGCTCTGAACAGGGTGTCTGTAAACAGGCCTGACTTGAACAGCACCCCTCGTAGGAGTAAGTGTCTGTCATAACTGAAGCATTTAAAGGACTCTGAAAAAAATGGAACATTAACTGGAGAGGGGTATCATCGTTTCACAGAATACAAAATACAGAGATAAAAATTGTTTTCCTTGATTTGGAATCTGTGGTTTAACTGCTGCAGGTTAATGACAAACTGTGCTTCTAGTGGATTTAATATGTTAATTAGGTCAGTAAACACAACAGAAAATTACCAGACTAAGTCTGAAAAGTAAATACCTAACAGCATATATGCATTCAGACATTGAAACTTCCTCTGCTCCTTTAATTTTAGTTGCTCTTTTACCATTAATTCACTTGAAGCCAGAAGCAAAGAGATTTGAACAGGAAGACTGCTATTTATATGCAACCAAAAATTACTAAAAAAAAAATTACAAAACCATGGGAGCACTGTGCACTTTATTTCATTATTAGATGGCTAGTCCTCCACTGGCCAAAGGCTGAAGCATTGTAGGTTTATGAACTAATCAACCATAAAGATTAGATGAAGAAAATAAAATCATGAAGAGGACAATTCAAAAAACAAACAAACCACAAAAGAGACACAAGGTGGTGACAAAATAATTTATAAAAGCAAGGTCAAAAATAAGAGCATAACTCCTTCAATTTAGTTTTAAAAGCTGCTGGAATGCTTCAAGTCAGTAGAATATCCATCCAACAAACACAGCAAATACAGCTCCCCAAACTGCTTTAAGTAAAGTGCTGTGGAGTTAAAAAAAAAAATAAAAATCCAAGTGCACTAAACTGCCAATCACTACATCTCCCAAGTAAAAGATTTCAGTTAATCTCAGAAATATTAGCCAGTAAGAAAGGTCATATTCTATATATCTTTGCTGTATCTATCCACAGCCCCATAAATTGCCAATTTATTAAATTTCAGCTAAATGGAATTGCGTGTGATGGAGAACAGACTAATCTCATTTCTGATCTCATAGTAGCAAATTACTGTAATGTGGAACTAATTGGACAGTTCAAATTCATAACCGAGGATACCTTTCTCTGCATCTCAGTAATTCTGATAAGTCCTTCAGGGATCATCTATTTTATAATAATACAGGAAATCATGAAAACCTGGTAAGATCTACTGAATACACACATGAAAATGTCGTATTTCACATGATAAATCCATTTGTCTAATAAACAAGTGTTTCTAATTCCTTTAATTATGTAAACACAAAGGCCTTCTCAGACGAGTGTCCGATGGCTATCAGTAAGAGGTTATCATTTCAGGGGTTAAATTACTAAGAAAAAAGCACAGCATAAAAGGCAATACATCTTAGTCTGCACTGATGCTATCTGTGTCATATTGTTCACAATACACAAGACTTACATAATTATCAAGATGTCTGTTGTCCATTTTGTGAACAAGTCCCAGATAAAAACACTACAGCGACTGTATCTAGGAAAATGCCACATACAATAATTCAGCATATTATTCTTCTCATGGTTTTGTTATGAAAACAATGTTGGTAGCATGGTGATTTCTTTTTTCTTTACATAACCACCTCTAATGAAAAAAAAGGCAACTATAAAAGCAACTGCATATTTTTAAGTATATGTACTCATATATCGTATGAACTACAAGCACTGGTGTTGTAAGTACCCACATAGCTCCTTTTATAGTGTGCCAAAATTCCAGGCTGCAGATAATTTTTCTAACAGTAGCAGAGTTCCCTGCTCTATTTGTTTAAATAACATGTGCACTTTAATTTAAAGCACGTAAGAGTGAGTTATGAGAGCTGTCTGAATATACTTACTCAGCACTGGGAATGAATACACATTACTTGACAATCTATGAATCTGACATGCATGCTTTCCCGCAAGCTTATAGTTCATTTGGGTGATCTGATTTTACATCAGACCATCAGATAAAAAAATCTCAAAACATTAAAAGTTTAGAAACAAGGGTAGATGAAAACCATAAGCTGACAAGCACCTAGGCAATTAAGAAATGCTTCTCAAAATTATTAAATGGGGCAAGCTACTCTTGGCTTCAAAGAACTTACAAAACAGGTTTTTACTGGCAGAGTCATACCAGATAGCCCAAACAACCAACCTTCAGGAGCTTTCATTAAATATTAAATGCCAAAACTTAGTTCTCTCATTGCCACAAGTTTGTTAAGATTAAGGAAAGGAAATGTCAAGGTCTATTTCTACACATAGCTATGTCATCAGACTATTCTTGATGCACACAATTCAACCTTCAACACTTATGGGGGAACTCCACTCATACACAGCAGAGGCATGAAATGTGATAGACATCTCCTCTTAATATCTACAGCCCTGTGAGTATCAAGAATTCTTCATACTGACTAAAACTCTTATTCCATGAGATAACCAAATCAATATAAAATTAAAAGTCACCACTGATAAATAATTAAATCTTTCAACAGGCCAACTACAATGCTCCTTTGATCCCTTCCAGAATTAAAAATGCAACAAAACCCAACAAATTTTTATTTCCTTGGCAAGTTGAACAACCTGGTAAAAGCTACCATTAGTCCACTAAGACAGCCACTAATGTTCAGGTGCAGGCAGAAAATACTGCCACACTTAGGACTGTATAGTTGCCATGTGAAACCTGGATTTTAGTACCCAAGCCAATTTATTAAACATCAGAAAGTTTCTTATTAATTGATGTTTTTCATTTCAAGTATTCAAGTACTTTAATTACCAGAATGAAAACACAGACAAGCTTTCCAATGCTGTCAACAAAAACCATTTGAGTGGTTCTTCGTGTCAAGGAATATTCTGAAGTACCTAAGCCAAAAAAATTAATCTAAGAAAAATACTTGGAATAGCAGTCTCCAAAGTGGGATGCATTTAATGCAATCCATTTTGGTCTAAGAAGAAAGCATTTTTTGTACTATTAATAAACATAAAAAGTAAACATTTAAAAATTGTAATTTTTTTCAGCTTCACCTCATTTACCTCTTTTCAAACACTGGAACAGCCTTCCTAGAAAGGTGGCCAATTCTCCAAGTCTGCCAGTGTTTAAAAGACATTCGACTTGGACAGTGCCCTAAATAATATAAATTTCAGTCAGCCCTGAAGTGGTCAGGCAGTTGGACTAGATAATTGTGGTAGGTTCCTTCCAACTGAAATAGTCCAGTCTCTTCTACTCTATGCTGTGTATGCTTCATAATCCATATACAACGTAGTAGCATCTGCACATAATTCGCAAATAAATGCACAATGCGGGCACATGATCAAAAATGATCACCACTAATAGGTGGTCTTTTCTGTCCACAATCCAATCTCTCCCTGAAAAAACAGCATGTAAATAGTCAAGGACTTTTTTGGCCCAAAAGCATTAACCGAACTCCATCTGGTTTTACCTACATCATTTATCTCTGTTGCTAATCTTAATACCACCATTGTTTCCAAACAAGAAAACAATCCACAATTCCCTAGTTCCGTTAGTTCTTAGCACACAACTGGTGAAATAGAGCTTTAAACGTTACCACCTCGCTTGAAAACCACACATACTAAAAGTAAATTCACATTCCTGGAACTGTTTCAAAGGGTCCTCTGTTTTGTTGTAGTGAAGTTTTCTACTGAAACTAGCCTCATCACTTCATTTTTACATGAAACCTTTCATGCATAGTTGAGATAGTTACAAGTCCTAACAGGAATGTTAGCCTGAAGGCTTTTCTACTTCAAGAAACTAGCTCAACCCAATAAAAAATT
The DNA here is from genome assembly GCA_033816785.1 of Picus viridis. Lineage (NCBI taxonomy): Eukaryota > Metazoa > Chordata > Aves > Piciformes > Picidae > Picus > Picus viridis. The sequence continues at coordinate 59,036,878 of CM066606.1, forward strand.
AAGTCTTGGTCTAAAGAAGACACTTCTGACAACTGAAAACATTTTGTAGAATGCAAGAATTTATTTTGTTCTGTAGAAGTCCAAAAAATTATTTTAAGCTTCTGCTTCAAAGACAAAGAAGCAAACAAAATTCAAAACCCAACAAAGAACCACTCAAGATCCCAGATATATGTATTAAAATAATGCAAGAGATTCTCTTAAAAAAATTTTTTGTCTTACAGAATTTTGCTGATGGCTGGATGTCCACTGAGGTGGTCAGATTTTAAAATACTTTTTAAGTCTAAGATGAGTCAGTGATCAAGCCCAGCAAAGCAAGCATCATCCTCAAAAGCCCATTGCATACTGAAAAAATGTATTAAAAACAATGTCAATGACCTGTAAGTTTGCACAAGTTTTCTGCATTGAGTGAACTCTTTTTAGTGCTCTGTTAGTAGCCAGCTGTAGAACACCTAACATTTCAAAATAAGTCTAAGCACAGAAGTTAAGTTGTTCTCAGACACTACGTTCCAGACAACAGGGCACATCTTGAAAAGGATACATCCATAGGTTCATAGAATGGTTTGGGCTGGAAGCAACCTTAAAGATCATTGAATTGCAACTTCCCCACCATGGGCAAGGACACCTCCCCCCAGATAAGGCTGCTCAAGGCTCCATCCAACCTGGCCTTGAACACCTCCAGGGAGGTGACATCCACGACCTCCCTGGGCAACCTGTTCCACTGTTTCACAACCTTCAATGTAAAGAATTGCTTCCTAATACCCAGTCTAAATCTACCCTACTCAAGCTCAAAGCCATCCCCCCTCATCCTATCACTATAAGCCCTGGTAAAAAGTCCCTGTCCAGCTGCTTTGTTGCCATCTTAGTACCTCCTTTTAAGAAACAAGCCACTGCCCACCCTCCCAAAAAAGGGGCATCGGCCTTAATTTTCAAGACTAATTAACTTTAAAGAAATAAAAAGGATAGACTTACATTCTACCAGCCTGATCTTTTTAACATATTTTCCTGTAAAAGAAGATCAGTTGTACTCTGTTAACAGACTACAACGACAGGTTTTACAGGCAAAAGCTGGAAGAGCGTACGTCTTATCTACACTGTGTGCCACAAACCTACGAAAACAGAGGCCACATGATGGTGTTCACACAGCACAGTTATTGGGCTGATATGCCCTAGTTGAACATTTGTACAGGTTAAAAAAATACATCACCACCCAGGAACTAACAAATAGCCATAAAGAGTGCAGCACAAGGTAAACTGATAGCATTCCTGAATAATATAAGAATTTTAAGGCTATAACTGTCACTCGGTATCTTTCAAGTATCAGCTTTCTAAAATTGTACTCTTCTCTCCTGTAATCCGAGATGAACTCTGCAGAATTTATTTGAGATATTTATAAACAGATTTAGGGCATATCTAGGCAGTGTTTAATAGGATCCAGCATCCGTATTTGAAGTCCATATAACAGCCATTTCATTGAGTACATCAAACCAAACTGACAAATTTAGTTTGTGTTACCACACTAATTCAGAGTGAAAAGCAAGGCATTTAATGTCAATTATTCCTCAAACTGCATGTTGCCAGAGCAGCAACTTTGATACAAAAGCCACAACAATTCTTCTGTTTAGGACTGCAAAACTTTTCATAAAGCTAAGTTTGTGAATTTCTGTGTTATATAACTACAGAGAATGTTAAATCTGTTCTGGGTTTTCTCCTACATTTATATGTTGCATAAAATGCAGTACATATAAAGGCAGAAAACATGCAGCATAATTGCAAAAAAAGCATTGCTAAAATACTTTGTATTAAGTGCTATTTAAAGTAAAATAATAAAAAGGAAGCTGGTTACAAGTCTTATTTTCAGGAATAACAGGTGTTAAAGTATATTGATCTTAGGTATTTTCTTAACAACACATTGCTATCACTAAATGTCGTGGCTTAACCACTCTGAATAACAATTAATGAAGCATTCTGTAAGCTTTAGTCACAAATTTTAGAACCCCTCCTGGAACAGAAATGAAAAAAAAACCCAAAGCTTTACAACTTTGCAGTTGGAAGTGCAGGGTCTGAGAGCTAACAGGAAGCTGGATACTCACTCTGCAGTACCAGATGCTTAGCTGAGACGGGGATAACACGGCAAAGAAAACTCTCTGGGGATCTGTTCGGATATGAAGAGGTTGCTCCAGGGACTCTAGAGGACACAGCAGCCTCTTGGGCCAGCCACTGAGAAAATACATGGCTGTAGATTTCCCTCTTCCCGAGAAGTGGGGTCCCAGCTCACTCTAGCCTAGGCGGGGGACGGCGGAGACATTAGCCGAATGAGAGATGCGGAGGGCTTACTGTTCACTCGACGGCCTCTGGACGGAGGGCTCTGACCACCAACCTGAGACCGACCATACATAATCACCAGCAGAGAGACAAGATTCCCTCGGCTCACCACCACCGCCCGCGCCCAGAAGGAGGGTGGCTAAGGCCTTCCCGTCGCCAAGGGCCGCAGGCTGTCACCCCCAGCCGGCGCTGGGGCCGGTGCTTCCGAGCGGGCGTGGGGGCGGGGAGCGCTGCAGCCACCGAGGGTTGAGGGGGAGGCGAGTCCGGCGAGTGGCGAGAGCCAAGCGGGCCGCAGCCTGAGGGAAACGACGGGGAAGGTGGCAGTCACTGCTCCGAGCAGGCCCACGGAAACTGCGGCGGCTGCAGCGGCGGCTCCTCCGTCCTGCGGGTGTCTCGCCCGCCTGCTCTCTGTATGGCTATAGTCGTTGCAGATGCCAGAGCCCACGGCGCCATCTCCCTCTCCCTCTCCCTCTTCCTCCTCCTCCTCTCCCTCCGCTACGGCGTCCGAACGCCGCGGCCCCGAGCGCGACGGCGGCCCCGCGGCAGAAGGAGGGGAGAGCGGGGGCAGGGCGGGGCTCGGTGTGAAGGTCTCCATTGGCCCGGGCTACAAGACCACGCGGAAATGACGTCAGTGGCGTCTGACGCTCCCTCCTCCGGCCTCTAGAGACTCGGTGTCAAGGTTCCGGGCGAAAGGGCGCACGCCGGCGTCTGGGGCGGGGAGGAGGCTGGCTGTGGCCGCGGGGGTTGCGTTCTGCTCAAGCGCGCGGAGGAGCTGTCCCCCCACCTGCCCGTGGGGAGTGGGATGGGGGCGGTGGCGGTTCCAGGTAGTGTGCGTATGCGGTGGCGGGCAGGCTGGCCGTGGGGATCGCGGCTAGCTGTGGGGCTTATCCTTACAGCGGCTCAGCGCCCTCGATGCCGCAGCCCGAGTGGACAGCGGGGAGCTGGAGCGCCCCTCTTCTGCCCTGCTGCTCTCAGGGCAGGGGAAACCGCTCTTAACAGGCAAGCTCTGAGATGGGTCGTACCCGCTTGGGGCGTTGGTGCCGTCGAGAAGTAGGTCCCATTCGCAGCAAGCCTGCTATTTAGGAGATGAAGAGTGTAGTGACAGAGGTGGCAGGGAGGGCTGCTGTAAGTGCTAAAGACAAGTCTGTGTGCGAAAGATCTGTGACTCGTGAGCCATGGACGTTTCCTTTGAGATTGTTGTATAGTTGCTCACGCAGTGCATTTACAGCATCATGGCTTTGGCGTCAGGTGTCTGCCAGGTGCTGGCACAAACATTTCTCCCAAGGGATGAGTTGGATCAAGGACTCTTAATTAATCTAAAAAACAACAACAACAACCCTGCAACAAACCACCTTTTTTTTCTTTCTCTTTTCCCCCGTTTTTCCCACTGAGTTACTTTTCATACAAAACCTGCCCCTTAATCATGTTCCCATGATTGCCTAAATGCTTTTATTCACACATTGAGGAAAGAGCAGGAGCATGTGGTATGAAGGATGAAAAACAGAAAATATAGCTATATCTTTAGAGGTAGTCAGTGAGGCTTATTAGTCACTTACAACTGGAAATTAAAAAGAGATGCAAGAGAACTAAATATAGGTGACCACGCCATTACAAGGGAAGCACCAGTGTTGAAAATAGCTACTGGTAGAAATAATCAGGAAAGTTTACTGAACTAGTCCCCCAGCACCACTTGTTGGAGGAGTTGCTCTAGACAGAGCTGTCTGGAAACAGGTTTCACTGTGTACAATTAGCTTCTTTCGAAGAACGTGATCTCTCACCACACCAAATGCCTTCTCTCTCTTAACGTCTTCCTGGTGATAAATTACAATTGTTTCCTTATGCATACTGCATTCCAACTGAAATATTTCCATCACCACAAAACATTAATGAGTTATAAGCAGCGATATATTGGAATCCAGACAAAACCATAATATACCTTGAAAATTAAATGGGGCAAAAACTGTGATACTTTGTACCCAAACTCTAAAGTGGGCAACTTGGAAATGCCTTGCTATCGAAATCCCTGCTCTGTGATAGATGCTAATCAGTGCTTCTGCTGCAAATACACTCCCTGCTGCTGTCTCTTCTGTGAACCCTTTTTGGCCTGATTTTTTTGGTCCGTAGCCTGAGGAAGTAATATTCAGGAGTGTAGTAGTATCTCATTTATTAACTCTTCTATTCCGACTATACATCCTGAAAAACAGGTATGACTTAGAATCACCCTTGTAGAATAATTACATTTTGCCCAGTTCATCCTGATGAACAGGAATTTCTCAAAATCCACGAAACAATTAGTAAGGAACCTACATGTATTTTATACTGTTTGTAGATTCCTTAGTTAATGCCACAGGATCCTAAGATGTATGCACGTGTAGGCAAGGTGTTTACAGCACATGCTGCTCCTGCGGAATAATGACAGGTTGTGTGCTGAGAGCAGCATTAATGAAGGAAATGGCTACTGCTGTTGGTAGCAACTACACTGCAGGGGTTTGTTGCAACTGTACACTGCAAAACATAGGGACTGAAGTCTTTGTAGTGTTTGCATTGGCAGTATTGCTGGTTTCCCGTGGAGAGGCATGAGGCACATAATCAGAATAATAATGGTGCAGTGTTTCATTAAGAAAGTGTGACTATCAAAACCCTCACATCAGTGATACATATCTGTAGTCTAAACCATGTCAGTTTTGGTACATTTTTGTGGGATGAGTCAAGAAGATGGATGACAATTTAGTAATAATAGACTTTTTCTAATTACAGACTGTTTGTACTCTAGTGCAAAAACATAAGCACATTTCTCACTGTTGTGGTATGGGAAATCTCATAATACCCTGGGATGCAAAAGTTGTGTAGTAATTTACTAAAGTGCATGCAGAGGATCAAGCTTACAGAGTTTCTTAAAGAGATCTAGCAGTGCTTCTAAGGCACACTCACAGAATATAGCAGCAACACTATGATAACAAAGCTGGACAGGATTGTGAAAGCCCTTTATACATAAAAGTCTAGTTGTCATTTGTCATCAAGTTCACCCAGCTGAAGGTAGGACTTGCTTGCAGCTGCCTACTCAGTGGCAGTCATGTTGTTTTGGAAACTGCACTCAAGATAGCTGTGTCCTGAAAAGGAAAAGCTCATGCAGAGCTGTGGGAACATTCAGAGAGACTGAAATATCATAGTTCTAGATTACATGAGTCTTGATATTAGCAGCTAGTGAAAGGAAGGAGTGAATGCTGCTGGTGGCAAAAGTAGATCCAGAATGAAAATGTTGCAGGAGGGCAGGTATTCTGCACAGTTGCCACTGTTAAGACTCCTGACACTGTTTTGGAGCTGTTGTTTTGACCTGGCATTTAAATTGTATAGCTAGTTTTCACCTATTGTATCCACAGCTGTTGCATGAACAGTTATGGAGGGTTGGTCTTTGTATGTGAAAATCTTTTTTTAAATCACCACCCCCACCCCTCAATACTACCAATACCAGCAATATAGCTGAAAGATAAGAAAAATACAAAACAAAACCTTACAGAAAGACTGTTTGTGAGGCATGGTCATAGTCAGTGGCATGAAATTTTTTTGCCATGCTGCTTACAAATGCAGTCATTATGTCATAAATCATGGAAGAAGATATGGGGCAGTGTATAAGCATCTCTGTTACGTACATCAAAATACCGCTTTTAAATAATCTTCTTAATACTAGTGATGGAACATAGGAGTCCTTTGCCTTGCATATTTCTGCTGCTGAAATGTGAAGATTGCCATAGATTAGCCTGTGATTTAAACTGCCTTTTTTATTACTCATCCTTTGACCCACCAAAAATAGACTTTTTTATTGAGAACAGAACAAAGTAAGGCAAATGCTCAACCCATTTTCCTATAGACCTTACACAGAAATTATTTCAGAGGATTAATTATAGTGGTTGCTACCATCCTTAAAGATTGAATCTAAAGAAATATAAAAATATTAGTACCTGAAATTAAAAAAAAAACAACACAGCAAACAAGATGGCCAAAGGGAAGTTACATAACACCACAGGAAAATCTTAGCTATATTAAAAGCAAAAAGGCAAATACTAGATTAAATAGAAAAACTAGGTGTTTACAAAGCCATGAGTTTTAATGAAGCACAGAGAAAAATAATTCTGATTATTGCAGGCCTGAATTCAGCCAGGAGAGATGGAAGGAGTATTCCTATGAAGAGACTTAGAAAGAAGAGGAAGAGAAGTATATTGTTACTGCAAAATCAAAGTCAGCTATCAATATGTGACCTGAGATACTAGGACAATAGTGATTTATAATTGCTAGACTCAATCATTTTACCAGACAGAATTTGTCTATTCATTCTGGAACAGACCAAAAGAGTTCTAGATTATTATATTTATACTTTTTGTAAAATTATTTTTTATTTTTATACCCATTTGTAGTTATGCAAAACAAAAAGAGAATTCTGAGTAAAGTAGCTGCAGTGATGAAATGAATTGTATACATGCCACCAGTCTTTCATAGCAATCAATTACTCACGGATGGTCACAAAATTATTTCGCAATACTGTTTACCATTTCATCATTAAGAGCCGTGCGCAATACATAAAGCCAAATATGAAGAAAGAGACAGACTCAAAAGTTCTGAATGCAACCCATATCACTTAATGGGTTAGTCATTGTCAGTGTCAATAAATTTACATGTCAAAACCCCAGGCTATTGGATTTAACATAGCTATCACAACAGTTGCATAAGGTCTAGGTTCTTTGCACTAAACTCCATATAGAAATAATCCTGAGGACTTCAGTTTGGTTTTCATAACTACTATAAATTAAACAGAAAGTTATTTTAAGAAATATACTTGTACACCAGTGAAAATATCCTTAGAAATATGTTGTCTTCTTTCAGTCTCAAGCTGCACCAGGGGAGGTTTAGGCTGCATGTTAGGAAGAAGTTCTTCACGGAAAGAGTGATTGGCCGTTGGAATGTGCTGCCCAGGGAGGTGGTGGAGGTGTTTAGGAAGAGGCTGGATGGGGCACTTGGTGCCATGGTTTAGTTGATTAGATGGTGTTGGATGATAGGTTGGACTCGATGATCTTGAAGGTCTTTTCCAACCTGATTAATTCTATTCTATTCTATGCTATGCTATGCTATGCTATGCTATGCTATGCTGTGCTATGCTATTCGTATTCAGCGACTGACAAATACGCTCTTAATTTCTTGAGCAGCCTACCATTAAACTATTTGCTTTGTGCACACGATTATTTGGCCAAAAGCCATTGTGGTTTCTGAATATGTCTGGAGAATTACATTAATTGAATGTATTTGTAACTAGGAAGCTGAAACGTCAAGAATCTGAGATAATTTCTCAAGTTTTGAAATGCATATTAAACAACCTCTCTGTTTTAAGGTACCTACAGCATTAGGTTTTAGGTCACATGGGTTTGATGGATGGACCACTAGATGGATAAAGAACTGGCTTGATGGCCGCACCCAAAGAGTGGCTGTCAACGGGTCCATGTCCCAATGGAGGCCAGTGACAAGCGGAGTCCCTCAGGGATCAGTCTTGGGACCAGGCTTGTTCAACATCTTTGTGGGTGACATGGACAGTGGTATCGAGTGCACCCTCAGCAAGTTTGCTGATGACACCAAGCTGTGTGGTGCAGTGGACACGCTGGAGGGAAGGGATGCCATCCAGAGGCACCTTGACAGGCTGGAGAGGTGGGCACAAGCCAACCTCATGAGCTTCAACAAGACCAAGTGCAGGGTCCTGCATCTGGGTCGAGGCAATCCCAGGCACAAATCCAGGCTGGGCAGGGACTGGCTGGAGAGCAGCCCTGAGGAGAGAGACTTGGGGGTGCTGGTGGAGGAGAAGCTCAACAGGAGCTCTCAATGTGCACTTGCAGCCCGGAAAGCCAATCAGATCCTGGGGTGCATCAGGAGAAGTGTGACCAGCAGGTCAAGGGAGGTGATTCTCCCCCTCTACTCAGCTCTGGTGAGACCCCACCTGGAGTACTGCGTCCAGTTCTGGAGCCCCTATTACAGGAGGGATGTGGACGTGCTGGAGCGTGTCCAGAGAAGGGCCACGAGGATGCTCAGAGGGCTGGAGCACCTCTCCTATGAGGACAGACTGAAGGAGTTGGGGCTGTTCAGTCTGGAGAAGAGAAGGCTCTGAGGTGACCTCATTGTGGCCTTCCAGTATCTGAAGGGGGCCTACAGGAAGGCTGGGGAGGGACTTCTCAGGATCTCAGGGAGTGATAGGACTAGGGGGAACGGAATGAAGCTGGAAATGGGGAGATTCAGGCTAGATGTGAGGAAGAAGTTCTTCCCCATGAGAGTGGTAAAGCCCTGGAATGGGTTATCCAGGGAGGTGGTTGAGGCCCCGTCCCTGGAGGTGTTTAAGACCAGGCTGGACGAGGCTCTGGCCAGCGTGATCTAGTGTAGGGTGTCCCTGCCCATGGCAGGGGGGTTGGAACTAGATGATCCTTGTGGTCCCTTCCAACCCTGACTGATTCTATGATTCTATGATTAGCAGTGCCCTCTGCAGGCTTTTATTGGTAAGCAAAGAGAGCTGCAGCAACTCCACTTTATTTTGATTATGTATTTTTACTGGTTGAGCTAGTTCTTTTAAAATATTTTGCTACCAGAGCAGCATCTGAACTTTGGAATTTTATTCCCAAGCTGCCTGGAAACACAGAGTGCTGTAAATGAACATCCACAAAGTGCTATGCAAACAAATTACATGCTCATTTCAGAAGCCTGGTTTCCTATCAGTTCATGTTAGAACTATACAGCATCCTGAGCAACAGGAATTTCAGTTTCCATCTATTTTCCCTGTAGGAGCTTATCTCTGTCTATACCAACTTGGCTGTGTCTGAAACAGGTGTTCAATTCAATTTTTAGTTCTTTGTGATCAGTCACTACACTGAAAAAAACCCCAAATAAACAGACAAACAACAAATCAGCTGTAAGAGCCTTAGGGCCAGATTCAGCAAAGCTGAAACTGGGGTGGAACTGCCTGAACAGCCCAAAGTTACAGCTGCAAGTACACCTGAAACAGGCACTGTCAGAGAAGGCATCATGTTTTGAGCTGTTTCCTGTTTGAGTCAGTGTAAAAGAAATTACTTTTCAAACTGTGCTTTTTTTCTGCTTCTTAATGATCAATCTACTGTGGGTTAAAATGTCATCCAGTTGCAGGACAAATAATTTGTTGCCTGGTAAATTACTTTAAGACTGATTGCTCACTCCAAATCTCATCCCATTCAATGCATGAATATTACCTGTTGCCTGCACATCAAACAAAGTATCTTTTCCAATCAGGAAGTTTGGAGCAATGAGGACAATTAAAAGTCAAGAATTCTGACTTCTGGTCTGGATGGGGAGGGGAACTGGGGGAAAGAGACAAATTCCTGTGGTTGAGATAAGGAGAGTTTACTAGAATAGCACAGATTGATTGATTTGTTGATACTGCAACAGCCTAGCTCACCCTATCCACCTGTCTCTGCCCTGTCACAACCCTTGCTACATCACAGTCACAAGCTCGAAGCACCTCTCCCTTGCCAAACCAGCCATTCGCTTATATAATGGGCATGACATAAGTATAGTATCAAGTACCCTGTGGCTGGTTCAGCTGAATGTGTTTGCTGCATGAAAAGAGGCATGCAGGAAAAGGGGCATGAAAAGACCCATGCATAAATATATGCTGGGGCCCACTCAGCTGGAAAGCAGGTTGGCAGAAAAGGACTTAAGGGTCCTGGTGGACACCAAATTGACCATTAGCCAGCAACATGCCCTTGATTTAAAGACGGCTATAGGCATCCAGGGCTACATTAAACAAAGGTCTGGTGGAAGAAAGTGGTAATTTCTCTCTGCTCAGCGCAGATGAAGCCATATCTGGAATCCTATCTCCAGTTTTAGGCTTTTCAGTACAAGAGAGACATTGCTGTAATGGAGAGTCCAGTGGAGGGCTACAAAGATGATGAGGGAACCAAATGATTCCATAAGAGGAGAGGCTGACAGAGCTAGGACTGCTCAGCCTGGAGAAAAACGAAGTTGGTGAGGGGTTTGGAACACAAGCCCTATGAGGAGAGGCTGAGGGAGCTGGGGTTGCTTAGCCTGGAGAAGAGGAGACTCAGGGGTGACCTAATTTCTCTCTACAACTACCTGGAGGGAGGTTGTAGACAGGCAGAGGTTGGTCTCTTCTCCCAGGCAGCCAGCACCAGAACAAGAGGACACAGTCTTAGGCTGTGCCAGGGAAGGTTTAGGCTGGATGTTAGGAAGAAGTTCTACACAGAGAGAGTGATTGCCCATTGGAATGGGCTGCCCATGGAGGTGGTGGAGTCACCATCATTGGAGGTGTTCAGGAGGAGACTTGATGGGGTGCTTGGTGCCAAGGTTTAGTTGATTAGGTGGGTTGGATTAGTTGATAGGTTGGATGTGATGATCTTGAAGGTCTCTTCCAACCTGGTCTATTCTATTCTATTCTATTCTATTCTATTCTATTCTATTCTATTCTATTCTATTCTAAATACATTTACTGATGTAAACACGGTGTTTCAAGACGGGGAAACAGTGGCTGTTTTAAACAAGCAGAGGGCAGAAGTGGAGGGCTGTGCCTGGGAGTGCACATGGGCATGGGGCAGCTGAGACAGTACTGCTCCCTCACAGGTGGTCAGGCTGTTCAGGCCTCCTCACATTTTCTAGACGTGTTGGTGTACCATGTGGGCTGCCCACTAGACCCTGTATCCACAGTGAAGGTGCTGTCTGAATGGAATGGCCCAGTGCTTTGGGCACCATGTTTACCACACTGCCAGACTCCAATTACTCCTTCTTGGGACAAGATAGATGTGTGTCACTCATGACAAAGGCTTTAGTTAAGGAACTTAGGCAAGGGTAAGCTAGAAGAGCATTGCTTCCTTCTGCTTGGTTAGGAAGCATCCACATGGTGCAGAGAAAGCAGAAGGCCTGAGGAAGGTCTCAGCCTGCAAAGAGCAGAAGTTAGCAGCTTTGAGAGGACCTCTCAAATGAGTTTGTTCTGCTTGAGACAAGCAACTAATACCTTCCAATCTTTTTCTCCATTTTATTGAATTCCTTATTCTTGCAGAGGGAAAGCATCTGTATCATGGCATTTCATTCTAATAATATTCCCGTGCACCTTCATTCATTGTTCTTTGTGGTTGCTCCGTATGACAAGCTTCAAAAAATCCAAAAGCTCTGGGGGATCCCATTCTGCAAAGAAACCATAGCAAAAAGCAATGTTACTCCTCAAAAAAGTGACCACAGGCTCCATGCATCTGTCTTGGCTTGGGAACCTACTCACACACTGGCAGTGGTGGTAGCAGACAGATGTCAGCTTTGTTTCTCTCTCTGTGTCCCTAGGCAAGTAAGCTGAGGCTGATGAGAGACTGGGGCGGGGCATAGCTGGACATGGCCAAAGCAGTATGACCAAAGGGGTCGTCCTTACCATGAGCAGAAACAGAGGAGAATACCAGCCCACTATTAAACAGGAGAGGTGAACCACCTGACAAGGCAGAGGTCCTCAACACCTACTTAACCTCTGCCTTTATCAGCACTGCTGTGCCGCAGGTCATAGGAACAAAATCCAGAATGATACAGGCATAGACCTGCCATCAGTGAAGGAAGAATTAGTGTGTCAACTATTACAAGAGCTTGGCCCACACAAATCAATGGGACTTGAGACCATCCACCCAAGGCTGTTAAAGGAATTGGCCAATGTTGTGAGAGGCAGCTATCTATAATATGAGTAATCATTGAGGTTGGGAGATGTGCCTGAAGAAGGCTAATGTCACCCCTGTCTACAAAACAGGGTCCAAGGAAGACCCAGATAATTATAGACCCATTAGCCTGACATCAATCCCTAGGAAAGTTATGGAGCATATCCTCCTGGGAACTATTACAAGTAAACTGAAAAAGTGGTAGAATAGAATAGAATAGAATAGAATAGAATAGAATAGAATAGAATAGAATAGAATAACCAAGGTTGGAAGAGACCTTGAAGATCATCGAGTCCAACCTGTAACCATAACCTCACAACTAGACCATGGCACCAAGTGCCACATCCAGTCCCCTCCTGAACGCCTCCAGGGACGGAGACTCAACCACCTCCCCGGGCAGCGCATTCCAATGACGAATCACTCTCTCGGTGAAGAACTTTCTCCTCACCTCCAGCCTAAACTTCCCCTGGTGCAGCTTGAGACTGTGTCCCCTTGTTCTGGTGCTGGTTGCTAGGGAGAAGAGGCCAACCCCTCCCTGGCTACAACCACCCTTCAGGTAGTTGTAGAGAGCAATGAGGTTGCCCCTGAGCCTCCTCTTCTCCAGGCTAAACAGCCCCAGGTCCCTCAGCCTCTCCTCATAGGGCTTGTGCTCAAGGCCTCTCACCAGCCTTGTTGCCCTTCTCTGGACACGTTCAAGTGTCTCAATGTCCTTCTTAAACTGAGGGGCCCAGAACTGGACACAGTACTCAAGGTGCGGCCTAACCAAAGCAGAATACAGGGGCACAATGACCTCCCTGCTCCTGCTGGCCATACTATTCCTAATGCAGGCCAGGATGCGGTTGGCCCTCTTGGCTGCCTGGGCACACTGCTGGCTCATGTTCAGCTTCCCATCAACCAGCACCCCCAGGTCCCTCTCTGCCTGGCCGCTCTCCAGCCACTCTGACCCCAGCCTGTAGCACTGCATGGGGTTGTTATGGCCAATGTGCAGAACCCGGCACTTGGATGTGTTCAATCTCATGCCATTGGACTCTGCCCATCTGTCCAGCCTGTCGAGGTCCCTCTGCAAAGCCTCTCTGCCCTCCAGCAGATCAACTCCTGCCCCCAGTTTGGTGTCATCTGCAAATTTACTGATGATGGACTCAATGCCCTCATCCAGATCATCAATAAAGATGTTGAAAAGCATGGGGCCCAGCACTGATCCTTGGGGCACACCACTAGTGACAGGCCACCAGCTGGATGTGGCACCATTCACCACCACTCTCTGGGCTCGGCCCTCCAGCCAGTTCCTAACCCAACGCAGTGTGATCCTGTCCAAGCCATGGGCTGCCAGCTTGGCCAGGAGTTTGCTGTGGGGGACTGTGTCAAAGGCCTTGCTGAGGTCCAGGTAGACCACATCCACAGGCCTCTCCACGTCCACCAGGCGGGTCACCTGATCATAGAAGGAGATCAGGTTGGTCAGGCAGGACCTGCCCCTCCTAAATCCATGCTGGCTAGGCCTGAGCCCCTGGCCATCCTGTAAGTGCTGTGTGATCGCACTCAAGATGACCCGTTCCATAATCTTGCCTGGCACTGAGGTCAGGCTGACAGGCCTATAATTCCCCGGCTCTTCCAACTGGCCCTTCTTATGGATGGGCACCACGTTGGCCAGCTTCCAGTCTTCTGGGACCTCTCCAGTGAGCCAGGACTGCTGAAAAATGATGGAGAGCAGCCTGGACAGCTCATCCGCCAGCTCCCTCAGCACCCTAGGATGGATCCCATCCGGTCCCATGGCCTTGTGGGGGTCCAAGCGGCTGAGAAGATCTCTAACTCTCCCATCCTGGAACAGGGGAAAACTATGCTGCTCCCTGGCTCCTTCTGCCAGCTCTGCAGGCCAGCTGTCTGGAAGACGTTCTGTCCTGCTAGTAAAAATTGAGGTAAAGAAGGTGTTAAGCACCTCTGCCTTTTCCTCATCCTTTGCTACAATATTCCCCTCCATGCCCACCAAGGAGTGGAGCTTCTCCTTGCCCTTCCTCTTGCTATTAATATATTTATAGAAGGACTTTTCATTGTCCTTCACAGCAGAGGCCAGTCTGAGCTCCAAATGTGCTTTTGCCTCCCTAATTTTCTTCCTACAAGACCTAGCAACATCCCTAAACATTCCATGGGTTGCCTCCCCTTTTTTCCAAAGATAATACACCCTTTAGAAGTTCATTACCCAACCAGGCTGGCCGTCTGCCCCGGCGGCTCATCTTCTGGGACACTGGCACAGCCTGTTCCTGCGCCTTCAAGAGTTCTTTCTTGAAGTAGGTCCAGCTCTCCTGAACCCCTTTGTTTTTAAGGGCTGTTTCCCAAGGAACCTTCTGAGTTAGTTCCTTGAGTAGCCTGACGTCCGCCCTCCGGAAGTCCAGAGTGGAGGTCTTCTTGTTCCCCCTCTTGGCTTGGCTGAATACTGAAAACTCAATTATCCCGTGGTCACTGGTGCCTAAACACCCTCCGACCACCACATCACCCACCAGCCCTTCCCTGTTGGTGAAGAGGAGGTCAAGCATAGCCTTGCACCTGGGATAAGAAGCTGTCCTCCATGCACTCTAAGAACCTCCTAGACTGCCTCCTCTCTGCTATGCTGTGATCCCAGCAGATATCAGGCAGGTTGAAGTCTCCCACGAGAACAAGGTTAGGTGATCTTGAGACAGCCTTAAGCTGCCTATAGAATGCTTCATCAAGATCATCCTCCTGGTTGGGTGGTCTATAACAGACTCCAACCAGCATGTCTGCCCTGCTGGTCTTCCCTCTAATTCTTACCCACACGCACTCAACCCGATCATCCCTGATCTCTAGCTCAATGGCATCAAGAGCCTCCCTGATGTACAGGGCCACCCCTCCACCCCTTCTTCCCTGCCTGTCTCTCCTGAATAGCCTGTAGCCGTCAATTGCAGCGCTCCAGTCATGCGAGTCATCCCACCATGTCTCCGTGATGGCAACTACATCATATCTTTCGTGCTGCAACAAGGCTTCCAGCTCCTCATGTTTGTTGCCCATACTTCGTGCATTAGTGTACATGCACTGCAGCTGGGCTGCTGGTTTTGCCCCTGACTCCAGCTTACCACCCTCAGACTCCTGTCTGGGGGGACTGGTTTCAGCCCCTTCCCCCTTCGAAGCTAGTTTAAAGCCCTGTCAATGAGACTTGCTAATTCCCTTCCCAGAATCTTTTTACCTTTGGGGGACAGGCCATTCTCATGTACTGTGACCTTTCCCCTCCTCTGGGACAGATGTACTCCATCTGTTACCAGCTGACCTGGTGCAGTAGAAAGTTTTTCAAGATCAAAAAACCCAAAATTCTTCTGACTGCACCAACCTCTAAGCCACTTGTTGGCTACAGCTGCTGACCTGTTCCTTCTCATATTCCCTCCTGCAACTAAGGGTATAGACAAAAAAATTATTTGTGCACCTGAGTCCTCCACTAGATCCCCCAGGGCCTTGAGGTCATTCTTGATAGCCCTGGGAGTTCTAGTTGCAACATCGTCATTCCCTAACTGCATAATTATTAAGGGATAGTAGTCAGAGGGCTGCACCAGACTAGGCAGCCTTCTGGTAACATCAGCCACTTGAGTTCCTGGGAGACAACAAAGTTCCCTGTGAGCAGGGTCTGGCCGACATATGGGGCCCTCTGTTCCCCTCAGTAGGGAATCACCAATAACAATCACCCTCCTCTTTTTTTTAAGGGAGCAAGTCTTGATGCCAGGGGAAGGCTGTTTAACCCCAGGCTGACTCACCCCAAGCTGACTCACCCCAGGCTTACCCACCCTGGGATGACTCACCCCAGGCTGCCTGACCCCAGGCTGACCCACCCCAGGCCGACCCATCCCAGGCTGACTGTCCCTAGGCCGACCCACCCTAGGCTGACTCACCTCAGGCTGACTCACCCCGGGCCGACCCACCCCAGGCTGACTCACCCCGGGCCGACCCACCCCAGGCTGACTCACCCCGGGCCGACCCACCCCAGGCTGACTCACCCCGGGCCGACCCACCCCAGGCTGACTCACCCCGGGCCGACCCACCCCAGGCTGACTCACCCCGGGCCGACCCACCCCAGGCTGACTCACCCTGGGTTGTTTTGCCTCATGGAAAACCCCAGATGGTGTGTCCTCCAGCATCAGAATCACCTCCCCCTCGACCTCCAGTGCCCCATACCTGTTGTTCAAGGGCAGTGGGGGAGGTGAAGGGAGACAGGGAGGTTTTAATTTGTGTCTTTTGAGAGGAATCTTCGTCCATTCCCCTCTGCTTTTTGGATAATCAGCCTCTGCTGGGGAGCCTGCAGAGCCTGGTTACTCAAGTTGGTCTCTCTTCTACAATCCCTGACATCTCTAAGTCTAGTCACCTCATCTTTCAATCTGGCCACCAGGTTAAGCAGATAGTCAATCTGCTCGCATCTGATGCAGGAATTGTCCCCACTACCCTGCATCTCAACTGCCAGGCTCCAGCACTCTCTGCAGCCATAAGCCTGGACACCCACCTCTTGCTTGTGACACTTGCCTACCTGCTTGTATTCCCCCTCAGTCTGAGTCGAGACTGATGTTCTGAAGGAGCGGTTGCAGCGCGTCACCACCATGGTGCCCTGCCCGCGGGACCTGCTGGACGAGATTTAGAAAAAGTGCGGCGGCGCGTGCCGAGCGAGAGCAGGCTCCCGCTGGAACAGAGGCTGCCGCGAGCCGCCGCTGGCTTTTAAACCAGCCGCCGGCAGTGACGCGGGGAGCCCGAGCGATCCCGAGCAGCAAGCACGTGGAGAAACGGTCGTGCCGAATCTAGCCGAGTGCCGAGAGCCCAGGGTGCCCTGCCGATCCCCGTAGGTTGAAAAGGAAGCAGCTAGTGTTCCCGAGGGTGCCGGTCGCGGTGTGCTCCCGAGCAAGATCCCCGCTGGAACAAGGGAAAAAGCCAGCATGGATTCACCAGGGGTAAGCCATGCTTGACAAACTCGATTGTCTTCTATGACAAGATGACACAGTCAGTTTATGTGGACAGTGTCTGGATCTCTCTGAGGTTTTCAAGGTAGTCTTTCACAGCCTCCTCCTTGAGAAACTGACACACTATGACCTAGACAAGTGGTCTGTGTGGTGGGTGGGGAACTGGCTGATAGGCCCTACCCAGAAGGTGGTAATAGATAGCTCTTTTTTACAGGCTGGAAACCTGTCACTAGTGGGGTCCCCCAGGGATTAGTATTAGGCCCAAGGGTACAAGGAAGTGCTTGTCTCTAAGAGGAAAAGAATCCTGGGACAAGAACTAGCAGGACTGGTTAATAGGTACTAATTTCAAAGGGGGAAGAGGGAAAAACCAGGATCACTGAAGACAATTCTGGGACAATTGTGAGGCAGGGTACCAGCTCCACTGTTATCCCAGGGGCTGTAGGGAATGGTGGATTATGTGATACCCACAATGGTAACAGATGTTCTTCTGCTAAGTCTCTGAAGTGTCTGTATACCCATGCAAGAAGTGTGGGAAATAAGCAGGATGAACTAGAAATCTGGGTGCAGTCGCAGGGCTATGATCTCATTGTGATTACAGAGACATGGTGGGACACCTCCCATGACTTGAATGTGGTTCTGGATGACTCTCTTCCTTTCAAGAATAACAGACTGACAAGGTGAGGTGCTGGAGTTGCTCTCTATGTGAGTAAGCAACTAGAATGCATTGAGCTTAACCCAGGGGGAGATGATAAAAGAGTTGAAAGCTTATGAATAAAAGTCAAGGGACATGCAAACATGACTGATACAGTGGTGGGCATTTACTACAGGCTGCCAAACCAAGAAACTGTCAATGAGGCCTTCTGCAGGCAGTTGGAAGTAGCCTTAAGATCAAGTGTGCTGGTGCTCATAAGTGACTTCAACCACTCTGATATTAGTTGGAAAGATCACACAGCCAAGCACAAACAGTCCAAAAGGTTTCTGCAGTGCATTGATGACAATTTTCTCCTGCAGGTAGTTGAAGAACCAACAAGGAGAAGCACAATGGTGGACCTTGTATTAACAAATAAAGAAGCACTGGTTGTATATGTTAAGGTTGGGCATAATCTTGGCTTTAGTGACCATGACATGTTAGAGTTTAATATCAACAAAGAAGCAGGGTGATAAGCAAAACATCAGCCCTGGACTTTACAGGGGCTAACTTTACCCTCTTCAAAATTCTACTTAGAAGTATCCAGTGGGCCAGGGCTCTAGAAGGAAGGAGGGCCCAAGAGAACTGGTTAATATTCAAACATTACCTTCTCCAAGCCCAAGAAAAATGTATTCCCTTGAAAAAAAAAATCAAGTAAGGGAGGCAGAAGACCTGCATGAATAAGTGAGGGCACTTAGAAAAACTCAGAAAAAAAAGGAGGTTTACAATATGTGGAAAAAAGGTCAGGTCAGTCAGGAACAGGTTAGAGATCTCTTATACCAAATAAGGACAAACAAGTCCATGGGCCCCAATGGGGTGCATCCATGAGTACTGAGGGAGCTGCTGATACTGTTGCTGAGTCATGGAGAACAGGAGAGGTGCCTGACAATGGGAAGAAAGCAAATGTCACTCCAGTCTTCAAAAAAGGCAGCAAGGAGGACCCAGGTGTTATGAATATGCCCTCAGAAATGAGCGGCAGAGGTATCACTACAAAAAAAAATGTTTATTTCTATATATATATAAACTCTGCAACGGGGTGTGTACAGTCCCCCTTCACAGGTATCAATATTCGGTTAGTGGAACTATCTTTACAAAATGTCTAGGCATAGGCACTTAAACCAAAATAATTTGCAGAACTTAGAATTAAACTGATCCGGAAAGCGACGGGGGAGGGGTTGGTCGGTGACCGGCAGTCCTCCACCTGGAGCGATTTCCAGGCTACCCCAACTGAAACTCTATGAAGAAGGGTCTGGCTTACTCACAAGCTGAGAGCCTCGTGGAATCCTCCCTTGATAATATTTATAGTCCGCAGAACGCGGCACGGATGTGCCGTAATGAGGATACAGGAAATGGCGCCGACCGCGTGGCTGCGTCGCGTGGCTGCTGCCTCTTCCAGAATACGGAGGCTCCCCGCTCGGGGTGGGGGGAGGCACTGTGGCAGTTCGCCAACGGTGGTTCACACGGGGTACTGTCCACGGCACTGCACGCAGTTGGGTGCAGGTGGCAAAGTACTACGAAGCCTCTTGGAGTGCTGGCTTTAGTCCCGGGCAAGGTGAACCACAACAACGCTGGTGTGCACACAGATGCAGGCTCAACACCAATGTGTGGAGGAGGGGAGAGGGCTCGTTTGCCAAACGACCCCTATTTACCATTTGCCCCAGTGAATACTGGTCCAATGAGCATCTGTTGCTAGCACAAAGATTAACCAATGAACTGGCCTCGACCAAATATGGTGTAAGCTTATGCTATACACAGGAAAACAAACATATAGCCTGACCCTTGTGTACCACAGGGGTAAGACCACGCCCAGGCAGGCAGTTTACCTGGACTCAGTGGTGCCTTCAGAAAAGAGGGGTAACAAAGGAAGGCTAACACACAGAAAAGCATGTCCTAGAAATATTCAGGAGCACAACCCTGGCCATAAGCATCATCCACTACATTCCACCCCCTGCTTATGGGCAAGTACATGTGGGCAAATGTTATTCTATGATCAAACTCTATCAAAGATGAATTAAACATTATATAAACATCACAAGAACATTATACACATATATACATATCTCAGAACTACACAACTGTACTCTAAACAAAGCATACTACAAAACAGAATAGAACTTGTTAATTATGAGGTCAGTATCAGTGACCTTAGTGTTTTCCAGTCTCCACCCCCTGACCGATGGTAAACTCTGTTGCTCCCGAGAGGGGTCTTCATTTCCAGGCTGGTCTATGCACTGGGACCGCTGTCACTCTGTGGGGAAACAAAACTGGCCACGGTGTTTAAAGCCGGGCTTGACCGTTAGTAATTTGGAATGACCCACCGAGCACTTATGCGATGAGTTTTCCCATTGATGTCAGTAGCCTCCCAAGCGTATAGACCTCTGGGCTTAGCCAGCGTCATGGGTACAATCCCAATAGATGGCAGTTTCACTAGCACTGGTTGGCCCACCTGCATTTGTGTTAGTGAATGTGGGTGTTCATCCTTTGCTTCCCCTGGCATGTGGTTGACATCTCTAACTGGGTCAGCAGGGCAGAATGCCTTGACTTTGGGACTGCCATAATTCCCCCATCGATTGTTTACAATGAAAACTGCAGAAGGCAGGCGTTTGTCCCAATTACTCCTTGAAACATTTGCATGCTTCTTAATGAGGCCGTTTGCCCTTTCCACCATGCCATTTGCCTGGGGATAATACGGAGTATGAAACATCCATTTTATCCCTTCTCCTCGGGCCCAGTCTTGCACTAAGGCTGAGGTGAAATGTGAACCATTATCGCTCTGAATATGTTCAGGCATAGGCAGGATGCTAAACCAATCCTTCAAAGTTTCAATGGTTTGTGTTCCCGAAGCAGTGCTAGTGGCAGTAGCCATGACTAAGCCTGAGACCACTTCCACCCCTACCAGTATATATTTTTTTCCATGTGAGGGTCTGAGGGGACCAACATAATCAATTTGCCATGTGCTCCATAGCACTTTGTCCTTTTTAATATGCTGGGCTGGAGCAAAACCAGGATGGTTAGCTTTTAATCTAACCTGGCATTGGGGGCAGGCTGAAACAATGGTTTCGCATGTGGTCAGAGACACTGGCCACCCTCGGGATCTGCATTCGTAGTAAAGGTCTGACTTACCTGAGTGACCTCTTTTAATATGTAGCCACTCAGCCAGTCGCTCCCACTCCTTCCCCTCACAATCAACTACACTGATTTTTGCTAAGTGATCTACCTGTTGGTTCCAAGTAGCAGCAGGGGTTTGCTTCTTGGAGTGTCCCTTTACCCATCCTACTTTGATAGGCCTGGCTCGACTTATCTCTAGTAGTCTTTGCCAGTCAGTTGCCCTCCAAACTTGGGTGTTGCCAACTATCCACTGATTTGCTTCCCACTGGCAAATCCATTCTGTGGCACCTTTGAAAGTAGCATATGAGTCAGTGTATATGGTCTCTGCACCGTTCTCCACAGCTAGCATGAGAGCACGCAGTTCTCCCACTTGGGCACTGCCTTCACCTTCTTCAATGACAGTCCTGTCTGTACCGATTTCCAGTGCTGCAGCCTTATAATGCCACTGTGATCCTACCCTTTGGGCAGATGCATCTGTAAACCACACTCCTTCAGTATTCGCATCGGCAGTTAATTCAGGTGCTACCTGAATAGGAGACGGCTTGTAGGGCTGAAATAGTGGAACAGTGTGTGGATTGATGGGCTGCTGCAATTTGGATACCTTTGTGGGTCCTTCCTTTAGAGGCATAAATTGAGCCATCCCTTCCAGATAGGCATACCATTTTCTCACGGTAGCCTTCTGAGCAATTCCCTCTGGTGGAGGAGTTCCATTGAGGATTGCTTTGAGCAGAGAGAATGGGCCTTGCACTACAATGTCCTGCGTAGTGCGAAGCTTCTCTGCCTCTTTGACGGCTCGGGTTAGGGACAAGAGTCCCTTCTCCCATTCAGAGTATCTCCTCTCAGCATCTTTAAATGCTGTTGAAGAGAACAAAAGGGCTCTGTTCGGGCCTTTGGGTCCCCTTTGGAAAATCCCGCAGTAGGAAGCATGTTCAGAAAAGCCCCATTCTGCCCTTAAAGGGTCATGTGGGTGCAAAGGGCCCAATTTCTGGTAAGTCTTTAACTCATCCTTCAAGGCCTTTAGGCTTTCAGTGTGCCTTGGAGTCCAGTCCCAGACTCTGCTCTTTTTAAGCAAGTCATAAAGGGGACGAGCAATCACTGAAAAACCTGGAATATGTTTTCTCCAGTAACCCAATGTACCCAGGAGCCGCTGAAGCTCCCTTTTGTTATTGGGAAGTTGGCCCTTTTCAATAGCCTCAAGAGCATCTTCCGGTACTGATATTGCTCCTGCTACCCACCAGGATCCAAGAAATTTAATTTCTTGACTTGGGCCTTGACATTTGGCTTGTGGAACTTGTAACCCATTTTTGGTTAACAAGTCCCAAATCGCTGCAGCTACTGAACCCACCTTATCTTTGTCATTGCCCCCAACAAAGATGTCATCTATGTACTGGTAGACACTTACATCTTTTGGGACCTCAATGGTGTCTAATAGTGCTGCTAGGGAATTGTGTGCAATGGTTCCTGAGTGTTTGTATCCCTGGGGAAGGTGATTAAAGGTGAATTGGGAACCTTGCCATGTGAAAGCAAACTGTGGTTTGTCTTCCTCACGTAGAGGAATCATGAAGTACATGTCCTTAATGTCCAATGAAGCCATCCAAGTATGTGACGCAGCTTGGATTGCTGTCACAATTGATGTCAGGCTTGGGACTGCAGCAGTGAGAGGAAGTGTGTTGCTATTGAGCTTCCTGTAGTCAATGGTGAGTCTCCATCTTCCGTCAGGTTTACGTACTGGCCACACTGGTGAGTTATAGGGTGAGTGTGTCCTGGTGATGATTTGTCTCCTTTCCAGGTCTGCAATCACCTCCGTGATGCCTTGTCTGGCTGCTGCTGGTAGTGAATACTGTGCAACACATGTGATACTCGATTTGGGTAAGGGTGGAGCAATTTGGAGCGTGTCTACTCGAGCGGTTTTGGCCTCTTTTGCCCCCACTCCATAGGAGCCAAAACACCACAGAGTACCATTAGGGAGGTGCCACCGTTTGCCAGCTAAAACATCAAATCCAAGGATGTTCTCTGGGTACGGACTCAGGGCAACTTCTACAAGGGTACTTCGCTTGTCACCAGGAAGCCACAACCTTGTTTTGGCTAAATGGCATGTATGAGGCATGCCTGTGACACCCTGTATCTTTATCCTTTTCCGAGATGGCAGGATCCTCAATTGTTTGGCTTGTTGCACATTCAAAACACTGATTTGTGCCCCAGTGTCAATAAGGAATTTTACAGCAGTTCGAGTAGGTCCAGTGGGAATTAAAATGAAAGGCTCTGGATCCTCAGACCATTGACAGGCATTAACGAAGCGATGAATGAGGCCTGGAACAGTCACCGCTGTGCCTAGTTTTTTGGCTTTTTATCTGGGCTCTGGCGGCGAGGTACGAAGGGATTAGCGTCCTTGTTGAGTGGAGCACTTTTAGAACTGCTGCTAACAGCTTCATCCTCCCCCTTGCCACGGCGGTCACTTCGGTATTGGTCCTCTTTCCAGCTGCCGGATTTATTTTGTAAGCTCAGCACTACTCTTTTTAACAGTCCCGTTGATAATGGCGCTATCACGGATTCAGGTATATTCAAAGACCGTGCTAGTTGATACCATTTCTCTCTGGGTGAAGAGGATCTATTAGAAACACGCTGTTTATCTCTCCGGCGGCCGGCATTTCTCCCTCTGGGATTTCCGGAGTGACTGCGATCTGACTCCGGACTGCTGCTTGAACTTGCAGAAGTCGCAGTAGGGGAGGTCTTAGCACGCCGCACTTCCTGCTTTTTCCCCCGGGGTGTCGCCGCGTGGTTGCCCTTATACTCAGTATGGCGTCTGTTGCGGGAGTCTCGGCTGTGAGCACATGATCAGAGTAGCCCAGGTCTCGGCCCTTGTGGGATAATGCCATTAGAAGCTCTTCCCAAGTTAATTGGTGTTCCCGGGAATTAGCAGAGGCATTATTCCTCTCGACTACTCGCTCAATTTCCTCCTTTTTGGCATCACAGACATTTTTGAGACCGGCTGGCAGACCGCGGATTAGAACTTTGAGTCGCACTGGGTCAATTGGGGCATCTAGTGGGGAAGAGTACGCTCCGCGATCGTACATTGCTTGAACGCACGCTAGCTTTTTAATCGCGGCAGTGAGTTCGGCTGAACTTGTGACCCTCACTTCTGTTGGCTCGCCTCTATCCATAGGATCTAAACTGCCAGCCCAGTGAGCGATACGGGAAGTTAACGAGTGGTATCCCTCCGGACCCATGCCCAAAAATACTTCATGACCCCACGAACAGCCTTTTGCCTCATTACGATCCAAAATAATTGTATCCCCGCCCAATTCCATAACACGATACAAAAAGTCTGTTACCGACTCGTCCGGCTCTCGTGCAAATGTCTCTTGTAGGTCCCGAAGCTTTGCTCCGCTGTACGGGCGAACAGAAGTAGTTGTTGTCCCTCGGCCACGGCGGCCGTCGGTGTATTGCTCTTTAAGAACGGGACGCAAACGCACAGCTTTACTCCGTATGGGTTCGTCCTCAGAACTGTAATCCGTATCGTCCCGGTCAGATGGGTTTCTCTCCGTTTGGTAGTTCTGGGATTTTTCCGGGCTTTGCTTCTCGGGGCACTACTGGCAAGCAGATTTAACTCGCGCGCCGCTGCTGACGTGCTGGACTGAACGGGTGAATCTGGACTCGCTATTTGCAGTGTTTGGAGCCTCGTCAGCTCCAAGGAGGCCGTGGATCTTAAGTCTTGGGCTGCGGTGGCGTTCGCTACCTTTAAGTCTTTTCCGCTAGACTGCGGTGGGGGTAATTCATAAAAGGAGGGTACGGGAGATCTGGCTCCGGGCGCGACATCGTATCCGCGGGCCTCCGCGGGGCTAGGCGGTTGGGAGATCCCAGGGAGGTTTGAAACAGAGTCTGTGTCTGACCCAGCCAGTGCCTTGATAGCGGCGTTGCTTTCTTTAATTTGCAACGTTAATAAATCCTGAAGGTTGTTATTTAGTGCCTTAGACATTTCTAACTGTCTTTCCAGGGAATCATTTTTTTCCTCAAGTGTTTTAATCTTTTCCCTTAATGCTGTAAATTCGTCTTGTGCGCGCATTACACAAGCCGTGATCGCGACAACCTTCTCCTCGGTTACTGCGGTTGGGTCAGTGCATTGCTCGATCACGTATTCAGTTAATTTCGTAATGATTTGGTCCGGATTTGTCAGATTTTCTATAGCCCACTGTATATTGGATCGTTTCATTACGTATCCCATTCTGCAGAGATAGTCACTTATCGAATAACCCTTGCACTGCGCCATTAATGTTATGAATATGCCCTCAGAAATGAGCGGCAGAGGTATCACTACAAAAAAAAATGTTTATTTCTATATATATATAAACTCTGCAACGGGGTGTGTACAGTCCCCCTTCACAGGTATCAATATTCGGTTAGTGGAACTATCTTTACAAAATGTCTAGGCATAGGCACTTAAACCAAAATAATTTGCAGAACTTAGAATTAAACTGATCCGGAAAGCGACGGGGGAGGGGGTTGGTCGGTGACCGGCAGTCCTCCACCTGGAGCGATTTCCAGGCTACCCCAACTGAAACTCTATGAAGAAGGGTCTGGCTTACTCACAAGCTGAGAGCCTCGTGGAATCCTCCCTTGATAATATTTATAGTCCGCAGAACGCGGCACGGATGTGCCGTAATGAGGATACAGGAAATGGCGCCGACCGCGTGGCTGCGTCGCGTGGCTGCTGCCTCTTCCAGAATACGGAGGCTCCCCGCTCGGGGTGGGGGGAGGCACTGTGGCAGTTCGCCAACGGTGGTTCACACGGGGTACTGTCCACGGCACTGCACGCAGTTGGGTGCAGGTGGCAAAGTACTACGAAGCCTCTTGGAGTGCTGGCTTTAGTCCCGGGCAAGGTGAACCACAACAACGCTGGTGTGCACACAGATGCAGGCTCAACACCAATGTGTGGAGGAGGGGAGAGGGCTCGTTTGCCAAACGACCCCTATTTACCATTTGCCCCAGTGAATACTGGTCCAATGAGCATCTGTTGCTAGCACAAAGATTAACCAATGAACTGGCCTCGACCAAATATGGTGTAAGCTTATGCTATACACAGGAAAACAAACATATAGCCTGACCCTTGTGTACCACAGGGGTAAGACCACGCCCAGGCAGGCAGTTTACCTGGACTCAGTGGTGCCTTCAGAAAAGAGGGGTAACAAAGGAAGGCTAACACACAGAAAAGCATGTCCTAGAAATATTCAGGAGCACAACCCTGGCCATAAGCATCATCCACTACACCAGGCCACTACAGACCAGTCAGCCTCACCTCCATCCCTGGAAGGATGATGGACCTCATCCTGGAGGTCATCTCACATGGAAGACAGGAAGGTTATCAGGAGTAGCCAACATGGATTTACCAAGGGGAGATACTGTCTGACTAATCTGAGAGCCTTCTATGAAATTATGACCAAATGGGTAGATCAGGGTAGAGCAGTGGATTTC
The DNA here is from genome assembly GCA_033816785.1 of Picus viridis. Lineage (NCBI taxonomy): Eukaryota > Metazoa > Chordata > Aves > Piciformes > Picidae > Picus > Picus viridis. Next base: position 59,063,109 of record CM066606.1, read on the forward strand.
ATACCCTTCGACTACAGTAAGACTTTTGCTACTGTCTCCTATAACATCCTCTTGGAAAAGCTCAGATGTGGCATAGACAGTTGGTCAGTAAGATGGATTGAAAACTGGCTCGACAACGGAGTTCAGAGGTGTGACCGGTTTAGGCTGTGCCTTTAAGAAAGAGACACTTTCTGAACACTCTGGGCGAATATTTTGATATTAGAATGAAAACAATGATATGCTAATTCAATTTCATTGGTGGGACCCAGCTGTAAATTTTTGTTTAGTCTTTCAGTCGGGGGAGTCAGTCAGGCAGTTGTCTTCTTCTTCCCCCTGTGCTGTGAGCTGGCTCGTTTCTCTCTACGATTCCTCTCTAACCAGATAAGAAAACTAACTTTTTGCATTCGCTTTGAGCTTTAACAAAGTTTTCCCCTTTTAATTACCTTCCTTTCTCTCTCTCTCTAACCCTTTTGGGAAAAAGGGGAGGTAGGGAGGGAGAAGGGAGGGGCAGGCCGAACCCCCTGGCCGCAGGGGGGGGTTGGGGAAAGGTTTTCCTGTATTACATACATTGCTGTATATTTCTGTATATATTGTAAATATTGTATATTTTTGTACATATTCATTGCATTCCATATCTGCTTGTAAAATACAGCTTTCATCTGCTTCTCCGGCTGAGTTAGCTGTGGAATTCTTCTGTGTGTGTGTGGGGGGAACCTTCCTACTCCACCACATATTTTTAATTGGCGGTCCAACGTGCGGCTTGTGGATAATTGCTGTCCAGAAGCTGGGCGAAAAGGTTGCTTGATTTATTGCCTGCTCGAGTCGGAGTTGCAAACATGAAAGTGTTTTGGCTTTTGGAGCGTCTGTTCTTTTCAATTTTTGGGGCCCTTATCTATAAGCATGTTCTGGGATTGATTTTCGATCGCTTAGGCAGATACTTGATGTATAAATTGTATTTATGGTTTAAGTATAAGATTCAGCTTCTTTACGACCGGTGCCTGGGATTCTTTTGGCTTAACAGATACGGGAATGTGACCTCCAGCACTCTGCCCATAGAGATAAAGGAGTTTAAGATCCCGGTAGGCGAAAGGGTTGTTTTAAGTGATGGCTGGGATCCGAAGGTGATTTATTTTATGTGTGCAATCCTGCTGTTGGTGATAAGTAATGTGTTCTTGTTATATGCTCTCTATCGGGAGAAAAAAGTTTCGAAAGCGTGCTTTGTAATTAAGCGTAGATCGAAACGCAGAAAGCGCAGCTCTAACTCTACCCCAGAGGTATCTAGTGATGAGGAGAATGCAGAATCTGTATCAGTTAACGACAAGGCTAAAAAGTCCATCGGAAAGGCTGCTCTGAACGGTGCTGTTGGTGGTTCTGGCAATCAGCCAGCGGCAGCGGCAGCTCCTAACATGGCTTCCACGCCCTCGGCAGCCATTAATGGGGCAAAGCCATTTCCTCCTTCTTCTTCGGCAGGACCGGAAGTGTCCTCCACAGCAGCCGATCCGTCTCAAAACCTGTCAGCTTCTATTAAGCCAGCTGTAAATCCAAACACAGCTCCAGTTAAGCAAGTAGCTGTTTTAAGTACGAGAGGAAAAAAGGGCAAAGCTGATCCAGATGCTGATGGGGGAGAGCAGCAGGATCCTGGTGAGGGAACTTCTGCTCAAAGAGACCCTGCTGAGATGGAGGAAAAGGTTTGTCTTAAAGATATAGCTGAGTTATTGAGATCATCACTGGATGGAGATGCAGGGCAAATTGCTGATAGCAGAACAACCAAAGGTGGTACTCCTGACCTTAAGCAGATTCTTAGGAGAGTGACAGTAAGATTATTGGGACAAGAACTTCAGGAAGATGAGGCAGAAGAGGAGGAGTCAGATGACATTGAAAGCTGTTCGTCACCCAGGGAAGAATTGCGGAATGTGCGTAAAGATTACATCAGAGCAGATAAGGAGCCAATCCTAGCTTGGCTTGGTAGATGCTATGATACAGGTGCTCCAGCTCTGGTGGTTGGAGACAAGTCAGCAGCTCAACTAGGAACTCTCTCAAAGGATAATGGAATAGATAGACATCTAGGCAGGACTCTCGGCAAGGTTACTCTGTGGATACGCCTTTTAATGGCAACTCTCATGAGATATCCTTCCCGGGATGATCTTCCATGGAATGCTAAACCCTGGACTACCATAGATGAGGGAATTAAGCGTCTGAGAGAATTTGCTGTTAGAGAGGTACTCTATGGTGGCCATGAGACTCTGAATCCTGATGAAATTCCTGTAGGAACTGGTCTTGCTAAAAAGCTCATCAAACTTGCTCCTCCTAATTATGCAAATATTCTGGCAAGCAGAATTGTGGCAAGAAATTATGGTGGAGCTTCTCCTACGGTTGGCCAATTCACTGATCAGATGAGACAACTGGAGGATAGCATGACACGTGTTTCTCTGGTTTCAGCCATTGAAACTCTGTCTGGAAAAATTGAGAATTGCATGAAAGAGCTGAAGGATGAATTTAAAAATACCATCTCCCAATTGGCACAAAGAGATAATTCCAATTCTTCCTCCAGATGGATACAGGTTTCCTCTGTGAGGAATAGACGTCCTCCAAGGATGTCATTCCAAAACAGGTCATTCCAAAACAGCTCATTCCAAAACAGATCCAACCAAAACAGACCACCAAGACAATCACGTGCGAGTATTTGGATAACTCTGCGTGATCAGTTTGGTGAGAACATGAACAGATGGGATGGTCAACCAACTGCTAATCTTTTCAGGAGACTGAGGGAACTGCAAAGTGGCAGAACCCGAGGTAGCAATACCAGGAGGGTAGCTGTTACTTCTACAGTTCCCCAGGACAACTCTAATAGCTCCAACAGTGGCTCCAGTTCTAACACTGCACCATGTGCTCATTGCACATGTGGGCATGTTCCCCATAACTAGGGGTGCCCTGCCTCCCGCCAGGGGAGGAGAGGGGTAACAGAGATAACAGAATCTATTGGGATGTGTACATCCAGTGGCCTGGCACTTCACAATTTCAGAAGTACAGGGCCTTGGTTGACACAGGGGCTCAGTGCACCATAATGCCATCAAATTATCAGGGATCAGAAGCTATAACTATTCTGGGAGTCACTGGTGGATCTCAAGAGTTAACTAAGGTGGAGGTTGATATAAGTTTAACTGGTAAACAGTGGAGAAAGCATACAGTTGTGACCGGACCTGACGCACCTTGTATTTTGGGAATTGATTTTCTGAGAGAAGGGCGTTTCAAAGACCCTAGAGGTTACAAATGGGCTTTTGGAGTAGCATCTGTAGAAATTGATGGACAAAAGCTGAAGCTGTCTGTTAGACCTGAGCTTTCTGATGAACCTGCAGTTGTGGGACAACACAAGATTCAGGACATTAAATTGCCGGTTGCTTCTCAGACTGTGCATCACAGACAATACAGAACCAACCGTGACTCTTTGTTGCCCATTCAGAATCTGATTCGTCAGTTGGAGAGTCAGAAAGTCATCAGCAAAACTCATTCACCTTTCAACAGTCCAGTGTGGCCTGTGCGAAAGCCGAATGGAGACTGGCGTCTGACAGTCGACTACCGAGCCCTGAATGAAGTAACTCCACCTATGAGTGCAGCAGTACCAGACATGATGGAACTGCAGTATGAGCTGGAATCCAAAGAGGCCAAATGGTATGCTACCATAGACATTGCTAATGCCTTCTTCTCTATTCCCATAGCAGAGGAATGCAGGCCTCAGTTTGCTTTCACCTGGAGAGGAATCCAGTACACCTTCAACAGATTGCCAATGGGCTGGATCCACAGCTCCAGCATCTGTCATGCAGTGATCCACGATGCTCTGGAGGAAGGTGGTGCTCCAGAACACATCCAGTTCATCGATGACATCATCGTCTGGGGTAAAACTGCTGAGGAAGTCTTCGAGAAAGGTAACAAAATCATTGACATTCTTCTGAATGCAGGTTTTGCCATCAAGCGAGACAAGGTGAAAGGACCTACCAGAGAGATCCAGTTTCTGGGAGTGCGGTGGCAGGATGGACGCCGACACATTCCAGTGGATGTGGTAAACAGAGTCTCTACCATGGCAAATCCCATGAACAAGCAAGAAACTCTACGTTTCTTGGGGATAGTGGGATTTTGGAGACTGCACATTCCTGGATACAGTCAGATTGTGAAACCTCTGTACGATGTGACTCGAAAGAGAAACCATTTCCACTGGGGACCTGAACAACAAGCAGCCTTTGACCAGATAAAGCAAGAGGTAGTTCAAGCAATGGGTCTGGGACCTGTCCGAGATGGTCCAGACATTAAGAACATTTTGTACACGGCTGCAAGTGACAATGGTCCAACCTGGTGCTTGTGGCAAAGAGCTCCAGGTGAGACACGTGGACGACCTCTTGGTTTCTGGAGTCGAGGTTACAGAGGTTCAGAGGCTAACTATACTCCAACGGAGAAAGAGATTCTAGCTGCCTATGAAGGAGTGAAAGCAGCTTCTGAAGTAATTGGAACTGAATCACAACTTCTCTTAGCTCCCAGATTACCAGTTTTGAATTGGATGTTCAAAGGCAAAGGATCCACACCACATCATGCAACAGATTCCACCTGGTCTAAGTGGATGGCTCTGATAACACAGAGAGCTCGAATGGGAAATCTTGAAAGACCTGGTCTGGTGGAGGTGATCTCAAGTTGGCCTGAAGGTACCAACTGTACTAAACCTCCAGAGGAGAGAGTGACTCGTGCTGAGGAAGCTCCTCCTTACAATGACCTATCTGATGATGAAAAGAAATATGCTTTGTTCACAGACGGTTCCTGTCGTCTTGTCGGGAACAAGCGAAGGTGGAAGTCTGCAGTGTGGAGTCCAACACGCCGAGTTGCAGAAGCAAAGGATGGAGAAGGAGAATCCAGTCAGTTCGCAGAGGTAAAAGCTGTCCAGCTAGCTCTCGACGTAGCTGAACGTGAGAGATGGCCAAAGCTTTATCTCTACACCGACTCATGGATGGTAGCCAATGCTCTGTGGGGTTGGCTAAAGAACTGGAAAAAGAGTGGTTGGCAGAGGAAAGGAAAGGCCATTTGGGCAGCTGACCTGTGGCAGGACATTGCTGATCGAATCGAGAGAATTCCAGTGAAGGTGAGACACATTGATGCTCACATTCCTAAGAGCAAAGCTACTGAGGAACAGCAACACAACCATCAGGCAGATCTAGCTGCAAGAGTTTCTCCAGTAGACATGGACTCTGATCTTGATCTCGACTGGAAACACCGAGGTGAGATATTCTTAGCTCGGTGGGCTCACGATTCGTCAGGACATCAAGGCAGAGATGCAACATACCAGTGGGCTCGTGACAGATCCATAGACATTTCCATGGATGCTATCACACAAGTCATCCATGACTGTGACATTTGTGCTGCTATTAAGCAGGCAAAGCGACTTAAGCCCTTATGGTATGGTGACAGATGGTCCAAGTACAAGTATGGTGAAGCTTGGCAAGTTGACTACATCACTCTACCACGTTCTCGTTCTGGTAAGCAGTATGTGCTTACTATGGTAGAGGCGAACACTGGATGGTTGGAAACTTATCCAGTACCACATGCAACTGCACGCAACACCATTCTCGGTCTGGAGAGACAAATCCTGTGGAGACACGGAACTCCAGAGAGGATTGAGTCAGACAACGGAACTCACTTCAAAAACAACCTTGTAAAGAGTTGGGCCAAAGAGCACGGCATCGAGTGGATATTCCACATCCCCTACTATGCACCAGCTGCAGGGAAGATTGAACGCTACAACGGTTTGTTGAAGACCACTCTTAAAGCCATGGGGGGTGGATCTTTGAAAAACTGGGAAAAGCATTTAGCACAAGCAACCTGGCTGGTAAATAGTAGAGGTTCAGTGAACCGAGCTGGACCGGCACACTCAGATCTGCTACAGAAAGTAGAAGGTGATAGAGTTCCAGTTGTTAAAGAAAAGAATCTGTTAGGTAAAACTGTTTGGGTATTTTCTCCCTCAGGAGAGGCTAAACCTGTCCGAGGGGTGGTTTCAGCTGAAGGTCCAGGTCACACTTATTGGGTAATGCAAGAGAATGGTGAAATTCAGTGTATTCCACAAAGAAATTTAACTTTAGCTGAAAGAGTTTAATTTCAGAGTGTTGTACAGCTACATCGCGCCCAAAGGAAGAATCCCTGAGGAATCCACGGTGCATGAACCCTGAGAACCCTGAGAGCCCTGAGTCAACTGAGAGTCCCTGTTTCCCTGTTTCCCTGTTTTCCTGTTTTTCCTTTTCTTCGCTTCATCTGCGAAGAGACAAACTGTTTTCCATTTTTCTTCTTTCTTGGACTTCTGAATCATCTACACCTGAGGATAGCCGGAATGGACTATGAACTTTACTTACAAACTGTGGATGTTGTTTTGGATTGGATGGACAGTATGAACAGCCAATGAAATTGTTTAGCAGGGGTGGATTGTGACCGGTTTAGGCTGTGCCTTTAAGAAAGAGACACTTTCTGAACACTCTGGGCGAATATTTTGATATTAGAATGAAAACAATGATATGCTAATTCAATTTCATTGGTGGGACCCAGCTGTAAATTTTTGTTTAGTCTTTCAGTCGGGGGGAGTCAGTCTGCAGTCGTCTTCTTCTTCCCCCTGTGCTGTGAGCTGGCTCGTTTCTCTCTACGATTCCTCTCTAACCAGATAAGAAAACTAACTTTTTGCATTCGCTTTGAGCTTTAACAAAGTTTTCCCCTTTTAATTACCTTCCTTTCTCTCTCTCTCTAACCCTTTTGGGAAAAAGGGGAGGTAGGGAGGGAGAAGGGAGGGGCAGGCCGAACCCCCCTGGCCGCAGGGGGGGGGGTTGGGGAAAGGTTTTCCTGTATTACATACATTGCTGTATATTTCTGTATATATTGTAAATATTGTATATTTTTGTACATATTCATTGCATTCCATATCTGCTTGTAAAATACAGCTTTCATCTGCTTCTCCGGCTGAGTTAGCTGTGGAATTCTTCTGTGTGTGGGGGGGGAACCTTCCTACTCCACCACAAGAGGGTTGTCACCAGTGGCAGAGAGCTAGCATGAGGCCTGTGGCCAGTGTTGTTCCCCAGCAATCAGTACTGGGTCCATTTTTGTTCAATATCAACAACCTGGATGAGGGGATTGAACCTACCCTCAGCAAGTTCACCGATGATACAAAACTGGGTGGGGTGGCCACCAGGTGCAAGCTTGTGCATAGAAGATTTCACCACAACGAGGAGAAACTTTTTACAGTGAGGGTGATGGAGCACTGGAAGAGGCTGCCCAGAGAGGATATGGAGTCTTCTCTGGTGACATTCAAAACTGTGACCTGTTTAGGCTGTGCCTTTAAGAAATGGACACTTTCTGAACACTCTGGCTGAATGTTTTGAAAACAAAGATATTCTAAACTAATTTCATTGGTGGATTGGTAGAATGCAACTTTAAGTTTTGGGTTCAGTCTGTTTGTGGTCAGTCTGTTGTTCTCTGTCCTGTGGGCTGGTCTGTCTTCTCTCTCGCTGAAGCAACCACTGCGGAACAGAGCGACCTTGGATTAACAGAGCTAACCAGATAAGAAAATTAACTCTTGCATACGCTTTGAGCTAACAGAATTTTCTCCTTAATTGCCTTTTCTCTCTCTCTAACCCTTTTTGGTAAAAAAAGGGGAGCTAGGGAGGGAGGAGGGGGTACAGGGGAACCCCCCTGGCTGCAGGGGGGGAAAAAGTCTCTTGTACTACATACATTGCTGTATATTTCTGTATATATTGTAAATATTGTATTTTTTTTGTACATAATCATTGCATTCCATTTATGCTTGTAAATATAGCTTTCATCTGCTTCTCCAGCTGAGCTAGCTGTGGTATCTTTTGTGTGTGTGTGGGGAACTCACTCACCCGGCCACAAAAACCTGCCTGGATGCATTCCTGTGCAGACTACCATAGGTGATCCTGCTTTGGCAGTGGGGTGGACTCAATGATCTCTGGAGGTCCCTTACAACCTCTAATGTTCTGTGATTCTGCAGCTAAGTGATTATCACCAGCAATCATAAAGCATCTCTATATATGTTTCAAGTGTAAATAAAGCATGTTATTCCTGCATCTGACTGCTTAAATGTAACTGGACCTACAGCAAACTGGGCTGTTTGTGTATCTGGTGTCAGACCTATTGTCACAGGAAATTGTGTTGTTATTTGTGTATCCAGCTGTTCATTTTGAAGGAAACTGGCCCTACAGCAGAACTGGGCTATTAGTGTGTCTGGTTTCAAACCTAGAGCAACCCATCCTAAATAGTGCCCCTCTTAAAAGATAAGTCCAGCTGCCACTAGCCCCTCTAATCTCTAAGGATTTGGCTAGAACACAAGAGAACTCATCTCTTACCAAATCTACCATTCATTTCACACAACACCTATACCCTATCTGGCACTCCAGGGGTCCCTGCAATAGTGTGCAATGAAGTCTTTATTCTCCACCTGGACACCCACTTACATGCCTTATAACCAAATACCATTGGAAAGCATTTCCTGACCTACAGATATGTCCTTCAGTCATGCCTTAACAAATCCCAGGGGTCTTGTTCTGAACTCACCAGACCAGGGGATCAGAGGATGTACACTAATGCACAAAGTATGGGCAACAAACAAAGAGGAGCTGGTAGCCTTATTGCAGCTGGAAAGTTATGATGTAGTTGCCATCACAGAGACATGGTGGGATGACTCACATGACTGGAGCACTGCAATTGACAGCTACAGGCTCTTCAGGAGAGACAGGCAAGGCAGAAGGGGTGGAGGGGTAACCCTGTACATCAGGAAGGCTCTAGATGCCATAGAACTAAAGATCAGGGATGATCGGGTTGAGTGCTTGTGGGTGAAAATTAGAGGGAAGACCAGCAGGGCAGACACCCTGTTTGGAGTCTGTTATAGACCACCCAACCAGGATGAAGTAGTTGAATTATTCTATAGGCAGCTAGAGGCCGTCTCAAGATTGCCAGACCTTGTTCTTGTAGGTGGATTTCAACCTGCCTGATATCTTCTGGGAACTCAACAGAGGAGGTTCTTAGAGCGTATGGAGGACAGCTTCTTATCCCAGGTGCTGCGTTAGCCTACCACGGGTAAGGTTCTGCTTGACCTCCTCTTCACAAATAGGGAAGGGCTGGTGGAAGGCTGTCTGGGGTCCAGTGACCATGAAATAATTGAGTTTTCAATATGCAGTCAAGCTAAGAGGGGCAGCAACAAAACCTCCACTCTGGACTTCCAGAGGTGGGGCATCAGGGTACTCAAGGAACTAACTCAGAAGGTTCCTTGGGAAACAGCCCTTAAAAACAAAGGGGTCCAGGAGGGCTGGAACCTGCTTCAAGAAAGAACACTTGAAGGCGCAGGAACAGGCTGTGCCAATGTGCCAGAAGATGAGCCACTGGGGCAGACGGCCAGCCTGGATGGGCAGTGAGCTTCTAAAGGAACTAAGGTAAAAAAAGAGGGTGTATCATCTTTGGAAGAAAGGAGAGGAAACCCATAGAATGTTTAAGGATGTTGCTAGGTCTTGTAGGAAAAAAAATAGGGAGGCAAAAGGCCGTTTAGAGCTTAGACTGGCCTCTGCTGTGAAGGACAACAAAAAATCCTCCTACAAATATATTAATAGCAAGAGGAGAGGCAAGGACAACCTCCACTCCTTAGTGGACATGGAGGGGAACATAGTAACAAAAGGTGAGGAAAAGGCAAAAGTACTTAACACCTTCTTTGCCTCACATTTTAATAGCAGGACACGTTGTTTTCCAGACAGCTGTCCTCCTGATCTGGCAGATGGAGTCAGGGAGCAGTATAGTTCCTCTGTGATCCAGGAGGAGGTAGTTAGAGACCTACTCAGCCACTTGGACCCCCACAAGTCCATGGAACCGGATGGGATCCATCCTAGGGTGCCGAGAGAGCTGGCAGATGAGCTGCCAAGCTGCTCTCCATCATTTTTCAACAGTCCTGGCTCACTGGAGAGGTCCCAGATGACTGGAAGCTGGCCAATGTGATGCTATCCACAAGAAGGGCCGGTTGGAAGAGGCAGGGAATTATAGGCCTGTCAGCCTGGCCTTTATCAGGAATAGTGTGGCCAGCAGGAGCAGGGAAGTCATTGTGTCCCTGTAATCAGCACTGGTTAGGCCACACCTTGAGTCCTGTGTCCAGTTCTGGGCCCCTCAGTTTAGGAAGGATGTTGACTTGCTGGAACGTGTCCAGAGAAGGGCAACAAAGCTGATGAGGGGTTTGGAACACAAGCCCTATGAGGAGAGGCTGAGGGAGCTGGGGTTGCTTAGCCTGGAGAAGAGGAGACCTTATTGCTCTCTACAGCTACCTGAAGGGAGGTTGTAGGCAGGCGGGGGCTGGTCTTTTCTCCCAGGCAACCAGTAACAGAACAAGAGGACACAGTCTCAAGCTGTGCCAGGGGAGGTTTAGGCTGGATTTTAGGAAGAAGTTCTTCATAGAGAGAGTGATTGCCCATTGGAATGGGCTGCCCGGGGAGGTGTGGAGTCACCATCATTGGAGTTGTTCAGGAGGAGACTTGATAGGGTGCTTGGTTGCATGGTTTAGTTGATTAGATGGTGTTAGATGATAGGTTGGACACAATGATCTTGAAGGTCTCTTCCAACCTGGTCTATTCTAGTCTAGTCTATCTCCACAGAAATCCTTTGGTGATGCCAGAGTCCTCAGGATCTCCTGAATCTATGGAGCATCATAAGTAGAGTCCCACCCAGGTCACCAAAACTGTCACTGAAATAGGGAATAAAGCCCCTTAACACTGCATATTAATGAGCAGGCATTACTTTGTTACAGAGTTGCACACCTTTGGGTGCTAGGGGCATTCCCACTGTGGTGGTTTAGGCTGGGCGCTGGCCCGGATGCCACTGCACAGACCACACCTGGGAGGTCCCAAGGGGTGGGCCCAGCCCAGGGGGTGGTCACAGGAAACCAGGTATTCCATTTCCCATAATGCCCTGCTCCCCTATAAAACATCCATGTGGGGTCTTCACTTCCTCTTTCGTCCTAGGTAAAATGGCGTGAGCTGCCTCCCTTGGGCCTGCTCAGGCCCAAGGCTGGTTGGGGGGGACAAAGAGCCCTGGAGGGAGGGGTTGGGTGTACCCCCAGGTGGTGGTGGGATCTCTCTCTCTTTGTCACGGTGCTTGTGGTTCTCTGTAAAACTTTCATTGTTGTTCATTTTTGTTTTTCTATTTAAACTTTCCATTACTTTCGCAATCCGTTTGTCTGAGTCGTTGTTTCTGCCCGTGGTGGGGGGGGGGTCTGCCTCAACCCACTACACCCACAAAGCTAGCACACCAGTTGAAATCTGCAGCAGGTATTCATACAGCAAAATGCAGTAGTTGTGCCTTATGTCAACACCTACTAACCATCCATTGGTCAGTTTCTTGCTGGCTTCATAGTAAAGGTCCAGCTTCTCTTAAATTCACTATACATGCTCATAAGGTGAAGGGTTTAATTCTAGGCAGGACTCTTCCAGCTAGGAGGTGTGGTCTGTAGTGATCTCTGATGGTCTCAAGAGAAAGTTTTCTTGAACTTTGTTTGAACCTTTGAATTCTTTTTCCTTACATGGTCATAAATTAGATCATCACTTTGTTTGTCAAATCCTGGACCGTATCAGCTGGTTCTTGCTGGTCCTGAAGTACCCTTTTTTAGTTAAGGGAAGATATATTTGGAAGCCTTGACCGTAAGGATGCAAAGACTCTTTGTTAATTACAGGTGATGAGGATATGATTTAATTGCTGAGATGGCACAAAGTGCCTAAGATAATTAAATTTGTAACCATTTTTTCAACACTGTGCTAAACACAGCTGGTCCCAGCTAACTTGACAGACTGTGCCTCAACTTGTCCAGAGCACCCACTACTACCTACTGTTGCTCTTCCATGTGGGCATGAATGTTGCTGTAACCAGCACCTGAGCAGAATCAAGGAAGACCATAAAGTCCTAGGGCCATGAGTAAAAAAACACTGCTGCCCAAGTTTATCTTTTCCTCCATTCTACCAGTTAGAGAAAAGGGGTAGCCAGAAACAGATGAATAATGAATAACAACTCCAGTCTAAATGGAGGGTTTGGGGTTTATGACAATAAGACAGTCTTTGATGCAATATGGGCAATGTGCAAGGTAGTGCAAACAGAAAAAGCTCATCTGCCGTTACCCCACTAAATGTGCCACCAGTCAGGAGAGGGGAAAGGGATCTCACCACACAGTCTTCAGTTCAGCTGCAGCCTGCACTGCCAGCACCTGCAAAGTCTCTCCTTCGAAGCACCAGAGCTACCAGGACTTTCCTGAGTTTGTAGCCTTAGGAAGGCGTGGCAGAAGCTGCCTGAACTAGAAGATCTGGCCAATTTCCCTCACCCACCGCCAGCACTGCTCCTTTGGTTGAGCTTTCCTGTTCCAGCAGCTGCCGACCTCTTGTGGCACATCGCTTATGCGCAGCCTCCCCCTCGAAATAAAGGTATGGCAGCAGGCACCAGCAGTTAATTCACACCGCAAATAGACCTTTGCTGGGGTTGCTAATGATCCCTGTCGTCAAGGTGATAAGCTGACTGAAGGCATGGGGAAGGGGGCAGTGAGATTGCAGCTCCAAGCAGGGCCCCTCTCCCCAGGCCTTGAGGCTCAACATAGCCCTGGTTACTGAGCATGCTTGGCATCCCACAGCTCACCTCGCTACTGCTCCCTGCCGCAGTGAGTGCTGACACCAGGCTCCATGGGCCATGCTCCATGGGCTGCACACTCATTTCCTGTGTTGTCTCTGAGGCTGGATGGTCGCTCCATATAGTGGTCATCTTGAGAACTTCCCAAATGGCAGCCATGGCAGATTGGAAGGGCCCTACTGGTGCCTCTCCCACTCATGCTGAAGATTGCACTCAATGCCTCCTTGCCTCCCTGTCAGCAGGCAAACAGAACACTATGAAGAAGGGCCTCTTCTTGATAAAGATCGTGATTTTTTTCCTGAAAAAGAGGGAGTCTTGGTGCTAGCAGTCCTTAGAGGCAGAGCCCTTCACATGGGTGAGGATTTTGTCTTATAAACTAAGGAGTGGCAATTCTGGAGGAACTAGGGTCTCCTGGTGGGAAGCACTACCAGCATCCCTGTGATTGCCTGAACCTGCCAGTACCTTTTGTCTCTATGTCCAGACTGGATACATGTAGTACTTATAAAATGGAGAAGAGGGGTGAGCCAAGCAAGGTCATTTTCACACTGAATGAGCCTAGCCACAGGAACCAGAGAAAAGCCTGAGAACCATTCCTGAGGACACAAGTCCAGTGCATGCCAGATCCCTGCAGGTATGTGGTGCTGGTCTTCTGCCTTTTTTAGGAGAGGTAGCTGGGTGTGGGAAGTGGAGGTCCAGGCAGGGTCACCTTGAAGGCAGGGCACTGACAGCATGCTGGAGGCAGGAGGGTAGCACAAGTCGGAGTATCCCCCATAGTTACTATAGTATCGCACAAAGACATGGACATGCTGCCTCAGCTCTGCCACTGTCATGTAGCTGAGGTGGCCCCAGGAAGCAGGACACTAGTCTGCAGGGCTGTTTAGCCCAGTCAAGCCATGTAGTCTTGGTGCAAGTGTGGGGAGAATGGCAGGAGGGAACTTCCACTCATCTTCTGTAGTAGTACTGCTAGTGTCTTTAGCCTCCTCTTGAGATCTTTCTGGTCTGCTGCTAAGTTCTCTCCTCAGCTAGGCAGCCCCTTGTGCTCAGGAGTGAGTAGCCCTTGCCCTCGTACCAGTAAAAAATACAAGTCTTCAGTGACTGAGGAGTTGCTGTCTGAGGCAGATCTTATCCTGGAGAAACCAGAACACCCCCAACAGGCAGACAGCCACTACACTGCACAACTAAACTATGGGGCAAAACTCAACCAGTCTGTGTGTAAAGCTTAGAGACAGTGGCTTCTTTCTAGTAGAAAGCTATGCCTCCCATATTCTTGATAACAAATCCGGTTTTATTCCAAGGATGAAAGGTTTAGAATTTGCAATACATGTTGCTGTATGATATATTTTAATCTTCATGATCTCTCCTTTCTTTTGGGCTAATTAATATTTGTTTTGAGTCAAAGATGAGCAACAGTAAATTAACTTATTTGTGTTAAGAAGCCAATAAAATGGACCTAAATCAGTATCACTTTCCCAAAACTCTTCACATGCCAGAAGAACAAATGTATTGCAATTTATTTTACATCTGAAGGTCACACTCAGCAGCTGGCATTCACATAAAATACATGGGGAAACCTAGCTACATAAACAGTGGGAATTCTTCCATGCCAAATTATTTCATAATTAAAGAAAAAAGGAAACCCTGTTCCTAGTAAAATATTTATTACAAGGCCTTCCTGGTCTGTTCCTTCATGAATCACCAAATCCCCTTAGCTGCAGAAATGAGTATTTTGGTGCATGATCAGGTTACAGTAGGTGTCAAGTACAGTGCAACCTGTTTAGAAGGCAAGGATGTTAGAAGGGATTGCATGCAGGTGCTTTGTAATGTGGGTAAAATCTGCATAAGAGACGTTTGGCTGTCCCAGCTGAGATACCCATTCGTGATCAAGCTGATTCCAAAAACCAAAGAGGCATTTCATAACCTTAGCAATAGTGTGCATTCTTACAAACAATCAAGCAACCCACCCCAAAACCCAAAGACTCAAAGTGTTTTAAACCTGTCTTTTCCTTCAACCTATCAGCAAGGATTAAAAGTGGTGAGTTCAAAGGCTGAGGGCAGCCTTGGCTGCAGTGACCACGAGATGGTAGAGTTCACTATCTTGTGTGGTAGGATGTATCAAACAGGATTACAATGTTGGATTTCAGCAGGGCCAACTTTGGCCTTTTCAGGCAATATGCTATGGGAAATCTCGTGGGACAGGGTACTAGAAGGCAAAGGGGGCCCAAGCAGTTGTTTAACATTCAAGGACCTCTTCTTCCAAGCTCAAGATCAGAGCATCCCAAAGAGTCGGAAATTGAGAAAGGGGCCCAGGAGAGCTGCATGGTTAAGTAGGGAACTGCTAAGCAATTCATGTGGAAGAAGAGTCCACCGATCATGGAAGGAGGGTCTGGCCACTTGGCAGGAATTTAAGACAGTTGTCAGAAGATGTAGGGAGGCTACTAGGAAATCTAAGGCCTCCTTGAAATTCAACCTTGCAAGGGAGATCAGCAGAAAGGGCTTCTTCAAATATATTGCAAGAAAAGCTAAGACCAGGCCCACAGCTGAATGAGGTGGGTGCCTTGGTGACAGAGGACACAGACGAGGCAGAGTTGCTAAATGCCTTCTTTGCCTCCGTCTATACTACTGAAGGCTGTCCTCAGGACCCTGAGGGCCCTGAGGCCCCAGAGAAAGGCAGAACAAATTATAAACTTTCTTTGGTTGATGAGGACTGGGTTAGGGAACAGTTAGGTCATCTGGATGTCCCTAAATTCCATGAGTTCTGATGGGATGCACCCAAAGGTGCTGAGAGAACTGGCAGAGGTAGTTGCCAGACCACTCCTTGCTATCTTTGGCAAGTCATGGCAAACAGGAGAGGTGCCTGGGAACTGAAGGAGGGCAAATGTCACCCCAATCTTTAAAAAGGGTAAGAAGGTGGAGAAGGAGGACCCAGGTAACTACAGACCAGTCAGCCTCATCTCTATCCCTGGAAAAATGATGAAGCAGCTTGTCCTTGGCGCTGACCTTAGGCATATCAAGGACAAGATGGTTATTAGGAGGAGCAGTCAACATGGTTTTACCAAGGGGAAGTCATGTTTGACCAACCTGATAGCCTTTTATGAGGACATAACCAGGTAGATAGATGATGGTAGAGCAGTGGATGTGGTTTACCTTGATATCAGTAAAGCATTTGACACTGTCTCCCACAGCATCCTTGCAGCTAGTCTGAGGCAGTATGGTCTGGATGATCAGGTAGTGAGGTGGATTGAGAAGTGGTTGAAGGAAAGTCAGAGAGTTGTGGTTAATGGGACAGAGTCTAGTTGGAAGCCTGTAACTAGTGGAGTCCCTCAGGAGTCAGCATTCAGACCAGCACTATTCAATAGATTCACTAATGACCTAGATGAGGGCACAGAGTGCACTGTCAGCAAGTTTGCTGATGACACAAAACTGGGTGGAGTGGCTGACACACCAGAGGGTTCTGCTGCCATTCAGTGAGATTTAGACAGGTTGGAGAGTTGGGCAGCGAGAAAGTTCAACAAGGGCAAGTGTAGAGTCTTGAACCTAGGAAAGAACGTATAGGCTGGGGACTGACCTGCTGGAGAGCAGTGAAGAGGAAAAAGTTCTGGGGATCCTAGTGAGT
This sequence comes from Picus viridis, assembly GCA_033816785.1. Classification (NCBI taxonomy): domain Eukaryota; kingdom Metazoa; phylum Chordata; class Aves; order Piciformes; family Picidae; genus Picus; species Picus viridis. The sequence goes on from CM066606.1 coordinate 59,079,376, forward strand.
GGATGTTTGACCATGAGCCAGCAAGGTGCTCTTGTGGCCAAGAAGGCCAATGCCATTCTGGGGTGTATTAGAAGGAATGTGGTCAGTAGGTCAAGAGAGGTTCTCCTCCCTCTCTACTCTGCCCTGATGAGGCCACATCTGGAATATTGTGTCTAGTTCTGGGCCTCTCAGTCCAAGAAGGACATGGAACTGCCTGAGAGAGTCCAGTGCAGAGCCACAAAGATGATTAAGGGAATGGAACATCTTCCTTACAAGGAGAGACTGAGAGAGCTGAGTCTCTTTAGTTTGAAGAGAAGGAGACTAAGGGGTGACCTTATTCATGTTTATAACAATGGACAACAGAGTCAGACTCTTCTCAGCAATGCCCAATGACAGGACAAGGGGCAACGGGTGCAAGCTGAGCCATAGGAAGTTCCATGTAAGCATGAGGAAATGCCATCCAGAGGGACCTTGACAGGCTAGAGAGGTGGGCACAAGCCAACCTCATGAGCTTCAGCAAGACCAAGTGCAGGGTCCTGCATCTGGGTCGAGGCAATCCCAGGCACAAATACAGCTGGGCAGGGACTGGCTGGAGAGCAGCCCTGAGGAGAGAGACTTGGGGGTGCTGGTGGAGGAGAAGCTCAACAGGAGCTCTCAATGTGCGCTTGCAGCCCGGAAAGCCAATCAGATCCTGGGCTGCATCAGGAGAAGTGTGACCAGCAGGTCAAGGGAGGTGATTCTCCCCCTCTACTCAGCTCTGGTGAGACCCCACCTGGAGTACTGTGTCCAGTTCGGGAGGCCCTATTACAGGAGGGATGTGGACATGCTGGAGCGTGTCCAGCGAAGGGCCACGAGGATGCTCAGAGGGCTGGAGCACCTCTCCTATGAGGACAGACTGAAGGAGTTGGGGCTGTTCAGTCTGGAGAAGAGAAGGCTCCGAGGTGATCTCATTGTGGCCTTCCAGTATCTGAAGGGGGCCTACAGGAAGGCTGGGGAGGGACTTCTCAGGATCTCAGGTAGTGCTAGGACTAGGGGGAATGGAATGAAGCTGGAGATGGGGAGATTCGGGCTGGATGTGAGGAAGAAGTTCTTCCCCATGAGAGTGGTGAAGCCCTGGAATGGGTTATCCAGGGAGGTGGTTGAGGCCCCATCCCTGGAGGTGTTTAAGACCAGGCTGGACGAGGCTCTGGCCAGCCTGATCTACTGCGGGGTGTCCCTGCCCATGGCAGGGGGTTGGAACTAGATGATCCTTGTGGTCCCTTCCAACCCTGACTGATTCTATGATTCTATGATTCTATGATTTTTTTTCACTATGAGGGTGATGGAACACTGGAACAGGCTGCCCGGGGGGGTTGTGAAGTCTTCCTCTCTGGAGATATTCAAGACCCAACTGGATGAGTTCCTGAGTGACCTGCTATCCTGCTCTGGCAGTGGGGTTGGACTAGATGCTTTCTCAAGGTTTCTTCCTGCCCCTGACATTCTGTGATTCTGTGATTCCTTGTAATTGTTGGTAGAGGTGATAAGAAGGGGGCAGAACTCATAAGGAGAATCAGAGTCTGTGTTAGTAAATCAAATACATGTGAGACGTAATTCGTTCTTAATTATCCTCTAAGCTTTAAGCAATATTGCATATAGCCATACTCATTGTACTCCTGTTTTACCTGAAAGCTACAGGCTTTAGAACTGAGAAGTCTGCGTGAAGGATATGGTGTCAGACTTATCTACTGCAAAGCCTCCATTGATGTACGTTTTCTTGGTCTCTGTTTCGTTGTTATCAGGTATTGTTTCCAAGGCAAAAGGATTGACTATGCTGACTTCAGAAGTGACATCCATCTGTTCCAGCTCCTTTTAGAGAGCTTCTCCACTATCCCAGTACCAAAGGCATCTCCCAAGACATTCACCATTGTTCTGAATCAATCCCTAGGGAACGAAAATGCAGTCAGACAAACCATTCTCTATGCTACTCTTAGAAAGTCCTTTCAGTAAATGAAAGCTACTCTGGCAAATGCAGGGCACTCTCTCTTTGTGTTTCCCCCACCCTGGTGCAGATTAAGAACAATTTTGCTATTAAAATTAAAAATAAAGTAAAATTGTAGATCAGGAAACATAGTTTTCCCCACAGACTGACTGTAGATATTGTTTTAGATTGGATGGACAGTATGAACAGCCAATGAAATTGTTTGGAAGGGGTGGATTGTGATAGTTTAAGGCTATGCTTTTAAGAAGGACAGCTAGTGAGACACTCTAGCTGAATGTTTTGGTGTAAAAAGGGGAAACAGAGATAATTCTAAATGAATTTCATTGGTAGATCAGTGGGAAGGTAACTTTTAGGTTTTGCTCTGTGCAGTCAGTCTCAGTCTGTTTCGGTCTGAGTCTGAACAGCTGTTTTCTTTCTGTGCTTGGCGCTGACCTTCAACTAACAAGATAAGAAACTAAATCTTTTTCTTCCCTTAGCATATGCTTTGAACTAACAGAATTTCCCCCTTAATAATTACTTTTCTCTCTCCGACTGAGTTAGCCATAGTTTTCTCTGTGTGGGGGGAGAACTGAACTTTCTCTCACCTCCACAAGACTGAAGCCAGATGTTTACAAGAGTGCCCATTGGTCAAACCCAGTCTCGAGGAACCTATAAGTATTTCCCCAGTTGGTAAACAAGTTGCCCCTTCTTTCACTTTGTCTCTCTACTTGCTCGAGGGGACAATGCTTGTGCTATAGATGCTGCCATCGAGCCCATTGTTGTTAGCTTCTCTCATACATTCAACGCATGCTGAAAGCCTCTGCACAATGAGAAGCAGCTCTGAGAATTATCTCCAGAGGGAGGACCTTCGCTGAGCCCAAGAAGCCCAGCATCATCACAGCCACTCACACTGACCAGGAGAGCCCACTGTGCCTTCCGAGGACTGGACCCCCAAGGGTAAGATCTGCTCAGTTGCTGGGGAGAAGGGACTTGACCAAATCCGGCAGTCCATACATATGCACAACCCTTCTGTCGCGGGCAAGGAGCCCTGTAAACCTCAGGGAAGATCCAGAGCACCCTTCGTACCTATACTCCTCCGATCCTGGCACCACTCTGAGAGTCTAGCTGCTCCTTTAAGCCAAGTAAACGGGAAGCCGTTGCTTACGCAGCCACACTTCCTTCCCTGAGGCTATTCACGCAAGCCCTGGAGACCATCACAGCTGGGCCACTCCCCCACCAGGTCCGCCCCATCTCCTGCCATGCCCTATCGGAAACCTCCGAGCCCGCCTATAAGGAACTGTTGCCCTGCCCTGCTGTGTGAGCCGACTCAGAGGGCTGACCCATCCCAGGACCAGCCCTACCAGCCCTGCCTGCCCATGGGCCAACCACTCCAGGACCGCTCCCTATTGTCCACAGGGAGCCAGTGAAGTCCTGAAGGGAACCTGCTTATGAGATAAGCCCAGGTTCCATTTTCCTCTCCACTGCTGTGGAGAGAGGAGACAGCCACCCAGCGCTGCCATCCAGATCAGCCTAGAAACCAATCCAGCAACAGTAGTCTGCCAGAAACCCACCTTGCTGCAAACAACAGCTACAAAGTATCTTTCACGTGCTTTCCACTCACCAGCATCCAGTTCAAGTATCCACATCTAGCAGAGTAATCTCTTGACGCATTTAATAGTGCTGTATATATAGCTAGATGCTGCCTGTGTGCCATCATGTTGCCTTCTAGTGGCCAAGCGGCAGAACTGCACCCTTCATTATATAAATACAAAAATAATTATGCAAATAGTCCAATTGAGTTCTAATTATAATACTAAGCCACTTATAGAGTGTATTTCATGAACGTGTACATAAATTTGTGATTCATTGGTTATTAATATTTTTGATAATTAATAAAAATAATATTTTCATATTTCATATCCATCAATTTAATAACCTCTTCATCATATGGAAGCACAGTAAGACTCACTTGTACAAAGCAGCAGCAAGGCAAGGGATATATATGGGTGCAGCTCCTGCAGCACTTTTTCAAACTTCATGGTCAGACTACATTTCGGTCTTGCTTACATGGCCCACAGTCTGCACAATTACTGTTTTCTTCTCTTGAGGAGTGGGTGATTTTAGATCAGACCCATTTCACCTGAGTTGTGATGAAAGTAGACAGCAAGTGCTGAACTGGAAGGGACAGGATATGGTTGTGGAAAGTCAGCAGCATTATTGCATCTGTCTATTGAGCCAGACCCACAAGCACAAAAGCTCTCACTTGGTAACACTGGTAAAGGATAGATACCTAACCTTGACCTTTGCTCAGAGAAATGGGTGTAAATTTGCATTGCACAGCATACCACTGCATGCTGATCTCCAAAATTGCAAGTAAATAGCAAAACAGAGTTGTCCTAACTTGCAGGAGAAGGAAGAAATTCTGCATAGATGTGGGAGTCTACCTACTTTTCCTCCTCAGAAGTTGACAGCTAATTGTATCTAGTATTTAACTGCTCATATTGACTGTCTGTCTGGAGACCTGGGCCTAAAGAGGTCACAGGATGGGTGCTATACATTCTCCAAACCAAGGGAATGCTGCTGCAAGCACTGAGAATGGTTGCTCACATTTGTCAGAAACTGATCTTTACCCTGCATGCTCGTTGTAAATGAGCATTCATGAATGGAACACATGAAGTTCTTCCTGCAAATATTGAAGGGGAGAGTCATGCAGTTCAAACAGAAGGAAGCAGATGGATTTCAGTTCCTCTCCAGTTGCTTTCCTCATGAGCACATACTTGTATTTGTCTAACTGAGGAATCATTCAGCTGTGGAACTCTCCAGGTTGAACAGCATAAAATTATTTCATGAAAATGAAAGCATATCATAAAAAGAAATAAAGAATTTACATGGAACATAAATGCCACATTTCAAGGCATACAGGGGTGTCAAAAAATTCTTTGGGTATTTCTTCACACAGATGTTCTCTGCATGGGTTTGCACACCTACTTCTGAACTGTCTAGTTCTAACCTGAGGGAGACTTGCTGGGTGAACCATGGCCTTTCTATATATCTATATGAAGAAAACGTTTCCTGAAGAGTTGCCACTATTTTTTTCCACAGAAGTTTACATGAGAATTGTAAGTGCAGTTTGACCAAGAAGTCAGGAAGTGAATCTTCCTGATCATCTTCAGCTTGTTGTGATGAGTTGTAAAGGCTGATCCTCCCTTCCCCCCGCCACAGGCAAAAGAATGAAACTCAAACAAATGGATTGCAAAAGTGGTGGAAAGTTTAAATGGGAAAGCAGTGAATGTTTTACAGAGAACCACAAGCACAGTGACAAAAGAGAACCCAAAGCATATCCAGAAACATCCCATCCCCACCTGAGGGTACACCCAAAACCTCCAGGGCTCTTTCTTTCCTTGCCCCATCTCCTCCACTGTTAGGCTAATCTCAGCTGGCCAGATCTGAGACTGACCTTCCCCCTGGCCTTGGGCCTAGCCAGGCCCAAAAGGCCACGAGATAACTCCCCCCATTACCAGGTAGCAGCAAGGGAAGAAAGAGGAAGTGCAAGACCCCACAGGTGGCTTTTGTAGGGAGCAGGACATTATGGGATGAAATACACCATTTCCTGTGTCCACCCACTGGACTGAACCCTTCAGGGCACCGGAGGTGTCTCTCATGGCCCAAACTGCTACACTTGTGCTCTCACAGCACAAAGTCACTCAGGTAACTGATTTGATTAGGAATAATCTGTTTCGAAAAGCACAGGGACTCCCAACAGGATTCGGTGACTTGAGGCACCGGGAGGTGGCAGGCGAAGCTGCACAGTGAGAAGCTGAAGTCCTCTGACTGGCAGAATAATGCAAATAACTCATGGATCCATCCATCCTGAGAGAGGATGCATTGTGTTCAGAAGTAGCCCGTTCATGTGGTTCCATGATCAGCTGGGGAATGTGGAAGCAAGTTTCCATAACTAGAACTGACACATGACATAGCAAAAGAAAGTATCTGGGGAAATATAGGAGGGGAGAAGTTGACTTCTTTTTTTGTGGAAAGGAAGCCTAATGGGATATTGGAGTTATGCTGAAAATTCATAATGCCAAATGTAAACCAGGTACAGACCTGCTGTGTGACACATGGAATGGAAGCTTTTAAAACCAATGCCCATAGTTAACAAAAAAGAAAACAAAAATAAAACGGGGGGTGTGTGTGTGCAGAATTCCTCATGCTGATGAGTGACTGAAAAAAAGAAGTTTTTTGGAGACAGGACACCACAGGAAACATGAGCAAGCTGCTCATGCATTAGGCTGACAAACATCCCTCCCACCTAGTTGTGCTGGCCCTTGATGTGTGAGGGAATCAGGAAAATTGTGCCACGCAGACTTGCCCTGGGGGAGAGGCTTTTGTAAAACCTGTGGCCACCTTCTTTTGCAAAGTGAGAATTCAAGTGGGCTGTGACTAGGCAATGAAAAAGAAACAGCCCACTTCATGATGTTCAGTGACGAGTGGGGAGATATCAGAAGACTGATCTCATCTTTGATATCAGACATAATTAGTAGCACACCTAATACCTGAGAGAAAAACAATGCCCTTATTGATGGGGCCTAGAACTGTGTCTCCATAAGTAATTTGTCAAACCTGCTGTTCCTCAGAAACATATCTGATGCCTTTCAAGGATCCTGTACTCAGAGGAGGATAAAGGAAATGGCTGAAGGCATATTCTAGTGTCTAGAACTGGTGATGTGGTGTGCCGTGGTTCACTTAAAAATGAATCTGGCTTCTCAGATAATAGTGACTACAGGTCATTACACACGCTGTTCATCTCACTGCCACATGAAAGTTTGGCATCCAGTTCTGACTAGTTGTCCATTTTAGATAATGAGGAGAGGTAAGAATGGCATAATACATGATACACCCCCAGGTGCCTTAGATTTTATGGAAGAACAAATCACCAAATTTCCACCACCTATGGAAAGAGATGAGATGTTTTCTGTACTCAGCCAGGATGGTCAGCACACAAAATGTTTCAGGACATGGCTGCACTTGCAGATGCAGAATGATCTTAATATTAGAGACATTTCTTATCAATACTAATTGATAAGAATTAGTCTGGTATTGCTGATCTAAGAGCCAAGCAACCCTCTACCATATTGCTATAATGGTGTGTCCCAGCTACAGGTTTTGCACACAAAGCTTTTGCACATTTGACACAGCTACAACTTGCTGTGTACAACTGCTCTGTAATCTGGAGTAGTAAAGCAGTATGTGACAAAATGATGACCTGGTGTCATGTCAGTTCATGTCTTTAAGTGTGCTAGCAGTGGCTTTCTTAAGTGACTCTACAAGGAATCCTAGACCAAAGGTTGTATTTGCACAACTCCCATTCAAGATCATATTGTGTTGGTTTTGATGCTGCTAATGGTCAAGCAAGTTAAACTATGCTGACACGGGTGTGTTTTTACTTACTACACCTCCAAGTGAAATGCAGACATTGCAAAGAGCTGTTGGGTCTTCTCCATTTTGGTCTAGTTTTAGGCCATTAAGAAGCTAAAATTCTCTACATTTTTTAACTAGAATATGGTCTGTAAACTGTTGTAAGCAAGGATGTTTAGACTGGATATTAGGAAAAATGTCATCACCAAGAGGGTGTGGTGAGTGAAAAAATTACCCCCAACATTAAATTTGCCAGACCAGCTCAGCTGGAAGCAAATGGAGCTGTATTTACAAGCAAAACTACAATCTACAATGAAATGCAATGGATATGTTCAAAATATGCAGTATTTACAATATTTACAGGTATTTACAACTAACAAACAGCACAAAGACCCCCTGACCAAAAACCAGGGGAGCTGCAACAACTTCTCCCTCCTCTGCTCCCCTTCCTTACCTCCCTGTACACAAAAAGTGACAAGAGAAAAAAGAGCAGAGAAATTGTTGTTAATGCCAGTCACAACAAAGCAGTGCAGCCAAGGTCAAGCAGAATCCAGTTAGTTGCTCCCAGAGCGAAGAAGCAAAAAGAGAGAGATTGCTTTGTACAACTAGTTTAACTCTGTTATCTCTTCCAATGAGATTATTTAGAATTATCATTATTTTCCTTTTTGCACCTAATAGTGATTGATTTACATTGTACCACTTTCTGTTCAAGATCTGTGAAATTTTTAAAAGGCATAGCCTAAAACTACCACAAGGGTCTCTAGACACTAGAACAGGCTGCCCAGAAAAGTGGTGAAGTCACCATCCCTGGAGATGATTAAAAGATGTTTGGATGAGAAGCTTATGGACATGGTCTAAAAGTTGTATGCATGGAAATGTTAGGTTGTGCTTGGACTCAACAATCACAAGGTGTTTTCCAACCACACAACCCCATGAAGTGCTATAGGCTAAGGTCAGAGTGGCTGGAGAGTGTCCAGACAGAAAGGGACCTGGAGGTACTGGTTGACATGAGCCATCAGTGTGCCCAGGTGGCCAAGAAGGCCAATGGCATCCTGGCCTGGATCAAGAACAGTGTGGCCAGCAGGAGCAGGGAAGTCATTGTGTCCCTGTACTCAGCAGTCGTTAGGCAACACTTTGAGTCCTGTGTCCAGTTCTGGGCCCCTCAGATTAGGAAAGACGTTGAGTTTCTGGAATGTGTCCAGAGAAGGGCAACAAAGCTGGTGAGGGGTTTGGAGCACAAGCCCTGTGAGGAGAGGCTGAGGGAGCTGGGGTTGCTTAGCCTGGAGAAGAGGAGGCTCAGGGGAGACCTTATTGCTCTCTACATCTCCCTGAAGGGAGGTTGTAGCCAGGTGGGGGTTGGTCTCTTCTCCCAGGCAACCAGTACCAGAACAAGAGGACACAGTCTCAAGCTGCACCAGGGGAGGTTTAGGCTGGATGTTAGGAAGAAGTTCTTCATAGAAAGAGTGATTTGCCATTGGAATAGGCTGCCCGGGGAGGTGGTGGAGTCACCATCACTGGACGTGTTTAAGAAAAGACTGGATGGGGCACTTAGTGCCATAGTTTAGTTGAAAAGATAGTGTTGGGTGATAGGTTGGACTTGATGATCTCAAAGGTCTTTTCCAACCTGGTTGATTCTATTCTATTCTATTCTATTCTATTCTATTCTATTCTATTCTATTCTATTCTATTCTATTCTATTCTATTCTATTCTATTCTATTCTATTCTATTCTATTCTATTCTATTCTATTCTAACCAGGCGATGCTATGATACTTCAGTATAATCTAGCACTGCTTTTTGCAAAACTAAGCATTTGGAGTGCTTTTTGCTTTTTTTTTTTTTTCTTTTTTTGTAATTAATTTTGCTTACTTATGTCAGGCTTTCATCTTTCCTGTGCCAAGGTACCATGTCCCTCACACTTTCTCTATAGCAGATAACCAAAATTATCTTCTGAGCCATCATCTCTTCTCGTGGAATTGTTCTGCTAGAATACATAGTAACAGAAGAGACACAGTTTTCCAGTTGTAATTTCTTTACCTTAACTGAGGTATTTTATGGTTCATAGTTATCCAAAGATGAAGATTTTTAAAAATTTAAAAAGAAGGAGTATTTCAATGACTATTATTAACATATCTCTGGTCTCTAGAGAGTCACCTAAGTCTTTGTTGTTAGAATCTTGCTAGTAAACTGTGCCTCACCAAACATATGTGTGTAACTTAATTTAGGGGACAGGTTCCAAGTTGTTTGTCAAGTACAAGTTTGTACTTTCTTCATCTGAAGACCTGAAGTGGCAAGCAATGCAACGTCAGGACCAGCTGGTAAAACACACACACACATACAAAAAGAGCCCACTGTCAGTGGTGTTCTTAGATGGACCTCACAAGTATTAAATAAACTATAGGAAAAATAAACAATGCATTAGAAAGATTATGTAGTGTTTCGATGTTTGTGTTTGCAAATAAACACGGTGTGGCGCTACAGAGCTTGTTCTGGAGATGGACAATTGGACGCAGCATCAAACCAGAAAGATGAAAAGTGCTGTATGAACTTCAAGTTACACTCCACTAGTCACAGTTTTTCAGCCATTGAGCCATACCAATCTCTCAGGAGTTCCTTGACAGTTAAATGGACATTTTCTTAAATGTAAACAAAGCACTTCTTTTCAGTGATATGATCCTAAAAATAATAATAATAAAAGTGCAAAGCAGTAGCATACCAGCTTTTGAATTCCATACCCACAAAATTGTTGAGAGTGAAGCAAACCTTTTGGAATGCTCTCAGAACAAAATGCAATTCTGTTCACATATGCTTACTTATTTTGATAAGCATATTGTGGATCACTTGATGCCAGTTTTAAAGGTTAGATACCTCTTAATGACTTGGTTTAATACTTGTAGTAAATAAAGGATAATTAATGCAAAATGGGGACATGCTCAGGCAGAAATGTTTCCATTATTGATCTTTTTTGAATCATATGATGAAACATACCACCAAATGTGCATGCCTGAGAGAACTGTTGCAACAAGATGTTTAGCCAGAAGATTCCAGTTTAGCAAGTGTGTGCTTTAAGTGCCTTGGTGACTCACACTAGCTTCAGAGGTACTTAATTAAACACATTAAATGCTGTAGTACCTTGAGTGCAGCATATTGTAAAGAGAAGAAGTTTTTTATTCAGACACTGAAAAATATTGAAGCCTGTTTTTAATGCACCCCTAAACCAGGGATGTATTATCAGCCCTTAAACCCCTTTTAAATAACTGATGGTTTGCCCTGACAAATACCAGCTCAGTATTACTCTACATCAGTAATGAGAACATTATTTTATCAGCATCTGTGTTCAAGATGTTCTTGAACACTGTCATTAGTTCTCCATCTTTTATGTCAAAAAGGGTACCAAGGATAACAAGAAGGATCAAAGGCCTCTGGACTAGAGACTGTGAGGTAGGATCTGACTCAAGGTTACGCTCAGTAAACATAATGGAAAATTATTTTATGTGAACTGCAAATGTGAATGTACATGTTAAGATACATAAATGGGAGGATGCATATGTTTCCTAGAATCACAGAATGCTAGGGGTTGGAAGTGACCTCTGGGCATCATCTAGTCCAACACCCTTGCAAATGCAAGTGCAACTAGATCCAGTTGCACGGGAGCTCATCCAGGTGGGTTTTGAAAGTCTCCAGGGAAAGAGAGGCCACAACCTCTCTGGGCAACATGTTCAAGTTTTCTGTCACCCTCACAGTAAAGGAGTTCTCATTAAGTTCAAGTGTAACATCCTGTGCTCTAGTTTGTACCTGTCCTATCACTGGTCTCTCAGCCTCTCCTCATAAGAGAGATGCTCCAATCCCCTAGTCATCCTCATGGCCCTCTGTTGGACTCTCTCCAGTAGGTCCCTGTTCTTCTTGAGCTGGGGAGGCCAAAACTGGGCACAATACTCCAGGTGCAGCTTCACCAGGGCAGACTAGAGGGGCAGGAGAAACTCCCCTCGACCTGCTCGTCACACACTTCTGCACTCCAGAAATACCATTTGCCTTCTTGGCCACAAGAGGGCACATTGCTGGATCATGGTGAATTTGTTTACCCACACTTCCAGGTTCTTCTGTGCAAAGCTGCTGTCCAGCAGGTCAACCTCTAACCTTTACTTATGTATGGGGGTGCAGGACTCTGCACTTTCCCTTGTTGAACTTCATGAAGTTCACCTTTGCCTGCCAGGTCTCACTGAATTGCAGGACATCATTCTGGTGTCTCAGCCACTCTTCCTAGTTCTGTATCATCAGCAAACTTGCTGAGGATAGAGTTTGTCCTTTCATCCAGGTCATTGATGAAGATGCTGAACATGACTGGGACCAGTACTTACTCCTGGGAAACACCACTAGCAATGAGTCTCCAAGTAGACCCAGTACAGAGGATCACAGAATCACAGAAGCAACCAGGGTGGAAAAGACCTCAGAGATCATCAAGTCCAACCTATTACCTAACACCACCTGACAACTAAACCATGGATCCAAGTGCCACATGAAATCTTTTTCTGAACACCCCTAGGGACGGTGACTCCACCACCTCCCTGGGCAGCCCATTACAATGGCCGATCACTATCAATGATAATCACTATCATATAATTTCAGAGGTCTCTGGTGTACTGTTTATGTTCATCCACATAAATGCAGTGTGAATTATTTCAATTTCATGATTATAAGGGGAAAAAAAATATGCAAAATTAAGTCCTTCTAGGAATACAGCGAGTTAAATTTTCCACTGTGGCTGACAGAAGGAGCTAACAGGTCCTGGTGTAGTACAAGTCTGGCACGGGGACAAATTGCTTGACCTGGTGCAGTGAACCCTAGGTATTGCTAGATGGTGCAAGTTAGGGTAGTCCCCAAGCTGCAATTTCAACTGAAGCTAAGCACAGCTTCAAGACGCTGCCTCTGATTCTCTTACATCTACCTGATTTGCTATATCAGCAAGGACATGGCAAGCCAAGTGCAGATTTGTCTCAGGTGAATGCAATGGCTACAAATCAATCATAGAATCAATAGGGTTGGAAGAGACCTCAAAGATCATCAAGTCCAACCTGTCACCCAAGACCTCATGACTACTAAACCATGGCACCAAATGCCACATCCAATCCTCTCTTGAACACCTCCAGGGATGGTGGAGGGACTCCACCACCTCCCTGGGCAACCCATTCCAACAGCTAACAACTCTCTCTGTGAAGAACTTTCTCCTCACCTCCAGCCTAAACTTCCCCTGGCAGAGCTTGAGACTGTGTCCTCTTGTTCTGTTGCTGGTTGCCTGGGAGAAGAGAGCAACTTCCTCATGGCTACAACCTCCCTTCAGGTAGTTGTAGAGAGCAATGAGGTCTCCCCTGAGCCTCCTCTTCTTCAGGCTAAACAGCCCCAGATCCCTCAGCCTCTCCTCATAGGGCTTGTGCTCAAGGCCTCTCACCAGCCTTTCTCTGGACACGTTCTTCATTCTCCATGATTTTTGAAAATTCTTCAAGAAAAAGGGAGATGCCTGAGGACTGGCAGAAAGACTGTGTTACTCCTATCTTCAAAAAGGGCAAGAAGGAGTATCTAGGAAACTACAGGCCAGTCAGCCTCACCTCCATTCCTGAAGAAGTCTAGAGGTGAGGCTGGAGGTCATCTCTAAGCATGTGGAGGAAAAGATTTTCAGGAGTAGTAAGCATGGATTCATAAAGGGGAAATCATTCTTGACCAATCTGATAGCCTCCTATGATGGTGTGACCAGTTGGTTAGATAAGGGGAATGTAGTGGATGTTGTCTACCTCAACTTCGGGAAGGATTTTGACACCATCTCACAGGTAAACTTAGGAAGTGTGAGTTGGATGAGTGGATTGAGAAGTGACTGAATGACAGAGCACAGAGGGTTGTGATTCTTGGTCTTGGGTGACAGGTTGGACTTGATGATCTCTGAGGTCTTTTCCAACCTTATTGATTCTATGAGTCCATGATTCTCTCTACAGGGTCTACTTGGAGGCCCATGGCTAGTGGTATTGCCCAGGAGTGAGTACTGGTCCCAGTTATGTTCATCATCTTCATCAGTGACCTGGATGAAAGGACTAACTGTGTGTCCTCAGCAAGTTTGCTGATGATACAAAACTGGGAGGAGTTGCTGAAACATCAGGAGGCTGTGCAGCCATTCAGTGAGACAGGGTGGCCAGCTGGGCAGAGGTGAACTTCATGAAGTTCAACAAGGGCAAGGAATGCCTTATGCAACCAGCTTCCTCTTCTGCTGACCCATTCTCCTGCAGCAATTGTCATACACATTTTCAGTTTTGGAAAACAGCAAGTTTATAGAGGTGAAGTTTGAAGCTTGTTATAAAGAACCTGAACAATCCTTCATACACTGTAACATATGGGCAGGTAAAACATCTGATCTAGTGGTCTTTTCTGAAGCTAAACTGTAAAACTATATCTGCATTCTGTGGTTTATATTTAATTTCATAGGAGCCTGTGGTGTATGCATGGTAAACATGCAGAAAATCAAAGAAGTCTACATAGAGATTTAACTATTTCTCTTTTTGTTCAGTAAATTAACACCTGTCTTCCTGCCTCAGTTTTCTCACCAGTCTGAGACAGCTCTATGGACTATGTTTGCAAAATTTTGGTGATGTACAGAAGTATCCCTCAATAGCTCATGGCTTCTTATATGAACCAGAAAATTCTCCAGGCTGACATTCTGGGTACCTCTTGAAACAAAAGTTGTTCAACTTCTTCTGTTCCCTTTTCCCAGCAAAAGCTTCTCCTTTCTCAGTGCATTCTCACATTTACATCTTTTCGCTGGTATCTGACTTTGCTCTGCCAGGTTTTACTTTACTGTTCCATGAACACAAAGTGGAAAGAGTTCTTTCACCACTTCTCAGTTTAGCAGTTTGGTATAGCTGTTGCCAAGCTGGAGCATTGTCCAGACTAGCAATAGTCCATTTTAGATCTGGGAGGAGTATGTTCATCATCTCACCTGCAAAAAAAAATGAAAAAGAAAAAGAAAAGGTGGATTTCATGCAGTAATGCAGTCATCCGGTAGTACAGCACTCTTCTTGATAGCAACATTTGCATTACAGGTAGATCTCTGAATTTTTTACCAAATTTCCTACTTCACCACAGAAAGCTTCACCAGCTGAAACTCATATGATCATCTTGCTGCTTGAAAAACACGTGTGTAGGGAATGCACTTTAACCCATTCTTCAAATTTCTACTGCATATGGATTCTTTTATTGTCTTACGCGAAGTGGTTTCTAACACAGGCTTTCCATAAAAGCCATTTCACTTCTCACTTGGAAAGTCCCATTAGGGAAAGAGGATTGTGAGTAAACAAGCCTCAGCTGCAGAAAACTGGCAGTAAACAGAACTTGGTTAATGATTCTTTCAAGTCAGGTTTTAACAGTGTTTGCACAGTGCACTTTCCTGTGTTAGCTGCTTTTTACCATATGGCTGCATATTGAAGTTGACTGAAATATTACAGTGTAATGGTATTTATATAACAGTATTTCAGGGCATACTTGACTATATGTTGAGGAAAAACCAGGGTGTCTTATCAAACCAGATGGCAGTCATTGATCTGGGGCTGCATGCTTCCATCAGAGTATAAGAAAAGTCAGATAATTACAAATTAATTATAAACTAACTGAACAACAGCTTAACAATCAAATGTCATTTTGGGTTAGAAGTGATTTCTGCAGGTCTCTATGTTGAATTCCATTCCCACCGAAAGAAAAAACAACTTCGAAGCTAGGTCTGTTCCAGTAACAGTGATTCTTTGCAGTATAGAGTGGTTTGGGAAGCCTTTCTCCTTTGCTATCTTGTGAGGTAGGAGTATACTGGTTTTGGTGGCAACATCGTGTTTCTGTCAGATGAAGGAAGAAATTCTGTAAGAAAAGATGACTGCACCATTTCCTAAGAAAGACACAGGCTTCTTAAAGACACAGGCTTCTTAAAGACACAGGCTTCTTTTTCATTGGAAATCCAAACTTTTTAAAGGCATTTCCAGCTGTTCCCAGTAAACCATAGTCAGAATCAGCTGGTAATTTTTTGGTATGCAGACCTAAGTCTTGCATACTCATGTTTCAACCTGCCATTAGAAATCACTCTTGCATTTCCATATTTTTCCAAAGATATTAACATTCTTGATATTAACTGCTGTTTTCAGTTATGTCTGTACTAGTGGAAATCAAGCAAACAGAGTAGGGTTAAGGTGTTCCCAGTGAGAAAGTGAATGTGACACAAAAGAGTGCTCCTAATCACAGAGAAAGCTGTAAGTCACAGATACTAAAAATATTGCTGTGGTAGAAAAGCCGAGATGGACCTATTTTAATGGCAGAGGTGAGGATAGCAGACAGATTAATCGCCCAGTTTGCCAGTTGTTTCTGTGCTGAAAGAGCAAATATCTCACTCATAGTAAAGCAAGTCAGTAGTACTCCTCAGCCAGACAAGAAGGATTGAATAATTTAAACCCATTTTAAAAGTATTTGCTTATGTAAAATGGTCATCATTAATGTTCAGCAGAGCTATGTTTTTGATGACTATAAGCCAGTGAGTAGATTGTTTGCTCCTCCTTTCTTGAAAGCTTTCACTTTGAATCCATACATAAATAGCATATACTGAGATGGTGTTGCTTATGACATTCCCTTAGTTGGGACAGTAATACAGAGATGAGAGGAGGTATATATCAGAAAAGATCACAAAAGCTTCCTATACAACACATCTGTGATGTCCCTCTAAGATGCCAGTCAAGAGTCCAAGTAAGCTTTAAAGTCCATCCCTAATATAACAAATCTTCATATTGCATATAAAAATATCTAATATTTTATGGTCTAATAATACCAACTCTTAACTCACTGTAAACTTTAAAACTATCAGAAACCCCACCAAAGCCTTCAAATATTTTCCAGACAGTTTATCTGTACCTGTAAACTCATACTTCAGCAGTTTCAGGATAACAGTGTGTAGAAGAGGAGCTGAAGCAGAAAGAACAGAGACTCATTATGTCACACATGTATCATGTGCTCAATGATTTACAGTAAAAAACAGCTCACCCATGAATTCATAGACACACAGAGACTGGTCAAGCTGCTGGGAAGCTAACTTTCACATACTACAATAAGACAACCAACCTGATTTGTCTTTATTGCAGTTCATTTGTATCCACTTGGACCTGGTGAAAACACAAAGTTGTAGATCAAGATACATTTCAGGGTATTCTTATGATTATGTCAGTAAATAGTATTATTGCTCTTTTCATATGAAATGGAGTTGATCGGGCATAGGACTGTTGCATCAAGCTGAACGGCCTCTATCTAGGGATGCCAGCTCTAACTTTTCAGTGTACAGACTGCTAAGAGGGGAAGCAGAGTAGTGTTTGCTATGCATGTAAAATAGGCAGCAAGTGCTGCCCAAACCTGGTTTTCCCTGTTCACACTAAGGCAATCTTTACTCAGCAGCATAAGGTAATGTCAGGATGACTCTTGTTTCAGTAATGAGGAATGATAATCACTATCATATAATTTCAGAGGTCTCTGGTGTACTGTTTATGTTCATCCACATAAATGCAGTGTGAATTATTTCAATTTCATGATTATAAAGAAAAAAAAAATTAAATGCAAAATTAAGTCCTTCTAGGAATACAGCGAGTTAAATTTTCCACTGTGGCTGACAGAAGGAGCTAACAGGTCCTGGTGTAGTACAAGTCTGGCACGGGGACAAATTGCTTGACCTGGTGCAGTGAACCCTAGGTATTGCTAGATGGTGCAAGTTAGGGTAGTCCCCAAGCTGCAATTTCAACTGAAGCTAAGCACAGCTTCAAGACGCTGCCTCTGATTCTCTTACATCTACCTGATTTGCTATATCAGCAAGGACATGGCAAGCCAAGTGCAGATTTGTCTCAGGTGAATGCAATGGCTACAAATCAATCATAGAATCAATAGGGTTGGAAGAGACCTCAAAGATCATCAAGTCCAACCTGTCACCCAAGACCTCATGACTACTAAACCATGGCACCAAATGCCACATCCAATCCCCTCTTGAGCAGCTCCAGGGATGGTGACTCCACCACCTCCCCGGGCAGCACATTCCAACAGCTAACAACTCTCTCTGTGAAAAACTTTCTCCTTACCTCCAGCCTAAACTTCCCCTGGCAGAGCTTGAGACTGTGTCCTCTTGTTCTGTTGCTGGTTGCCTGGGAGAAGAGAGCAACTGCCTCATGGCTACAACCTCCCTTCAGGTAGTTGTAGAGAGCAATGAGGTCTCCCCTGAGCCTCCTCTTCTTCAGGCTAAACAGCCCCAGATCCCTCAGCCTCTCCTCATAGGGCTTGTGCTCAAGTCCTCTCACCAGCCTTGTTGCCCTTCTCTGGACGCATTCAGGATTCTCAATGTCCTTCTTAAATTGAGGGGCCCAGAACTGGACACAGGACTCAAAGTGTGGCCTAACCAGTGCTGAGTACACGGGCACAATGACTTCCCTGCTCCTGCTGGCCACACTATTCCTGATCCAGGCCAGGATTCCATTTGCCTTCTTGGCCACCTGGGCATACTGATGGCTCATGTTCCACCTACTATCAACCAGTACCCCCAGGTGCCTTTCTGTCTGGCTGCTCTCCAGCCACTCCGATCCCAGCCTGTAGCACTGCATGGGGTTGTTGTGGCCAAAGTCCCTCTGGAGAGACCTTCTACCCTCTAACAGATCAACGCCTGCCCCCAACTTGGTGTCATCTGCAAATTTACTGATGACTGACTCACTAAGAATTTCTACAGGTATATTAATGGCAAGAAGAAGACTAGGGAAGGTGTGGGCCCCCTCAGAAAGGAAAGTGGTGAATTGGTCACAAGTGATGTGGAAAAGGCTGAGGTACTCAATCACTTCTTTACCTCAGCCTTCACTGCAAGGGCCTCCAGCCACACTCCTGGTGTCATGGAAGACAATGTTAGGGACGGGGAGGAAGAACTGCCCATTGTAAGTGAAGCTCAGGTTCGTGATCACCTGAAGAACCTGAAAGTGTTCAAGTCCATGGGACCCGATGGGATACACCCACGGGTGCTGAGAGAACTGGCAGATGAGGTTGCCAAACCCCTCTCTATTATATTCCAGAAGTCATGGCAGTCTGGGGAAGTCCCCACAGACTGGAAAAGGGGAAACATTGCTCCCATTTTCAAAAAGGATAATAAGGAGGAACCAGGGAACTACAGGCCAGTCAGTCTCACCTCCGTGCCCGGAAAGATCATGGAGCAGATCCTCCTGGAGGCACTACTGACTCAGAAGAATAGCGAAGAGGTGATTTGGAACAGTCAGCATGGCTTTGCCAAGGGCAAATCCTGCCTGACAAACCTGGTGGCCTTCTATGAACAGGTGACAACATTAATACAATACAATACAATAAACCAGGTTGGAAGAGACCTTCAAGATCATCGCGTCCAACCCATCAAACAACTAGATCATGGCACCAAGCACCCCATCAAGTCTCCTCCTGAACACCTCCAATGACGGTGACTCCACCACCTCCCCAGGCAGCCCATTCCAATGGGCAATCACTCTCTCTGTATAGAACTTCCTCCTGACATCCAGCCTAAACTTCCCGTGATGCAGCCTGAGACTGTGTGCTCTTGTTCTGGTGCTGAATGCCTGGGAGAAGAGACCAGCCTCTGCCTGTCTACAACCTCCCTTCAGGTAGTTGTAGAGAGCAATAAGGTCACCCCTCAGTCTCCTCTTCTCCAGGCTAAGCAACCCCAGCTCCCTCAGCCTCTCCTCACAGGGCTTGTGTTCCAAACCCCTCACCAACCTTGTTTTCCTTCTCTGGACACGTTCCAGCAAGTCAACATCCTTCCTAAACTGAGGGGCCCAAAACTGGACACAGGACTCAAGGTGTGGCCTAACCAGTGCAGTGTACAGGGGCAGAATGACCTCCCTGCTCCTGCTGGCCACACTGTTCCTGATGCAGGCCAGGATGCCATTGGCCCTCTTGGCTGCCTGGCCACACTACAGGCTCATGTTCAGCCTCCCAACAACCAGCACCCCCGGTCCCTCCTTGCCTGGCCACTCTCCAGCCACTCTGACCCCAGCCTGTAGCACTGCCTGGGGTTGTTGTGGCCAATGTGCAGAACCCGGCACTTGGATGTGTTCAATCTCATGCCATTG
This sequence comes from Picus viridis, assembly GCA_033816785.1. Taxonomy (NCBI): domain Eukaryota; kingdom Metazoa; phylum Chordata; class Aves; order Piciformes; family Picidae; genus Picus; species Picus viridis. The sequence goes on from CM066606.1 coordinate 59,098,872, forward strand.
GACTCTGCCCATCTGTCCAGCCTGTCGAGGTCCCTCTGCAAAGCCTCTCTGCCCTCCAGCAGATCAACTCCTGCCCCCAGTTTGGTGTCATCTGCAAATTTACTGATGATGGACTCAATGCCCTCATCCAGATCATCAGTAAAGATGTTGAAGAGCATTGGGCCCAGTACTGGTCCTTGGGGCACACCACTAGTGACTGGCTGCCAGCTGGATGTGGCACCATTCACCACCACTCTCTGGGCTCGGCCCTCCAGCCAGTTCCTAACCCAACGCAGTGTGATCCTGTCCAAGCCATGGGCTGATAGCTTGGCCAGGAGTTTGATGTGGGGGACTGTGTCAAAGGCCTTGCTGAGGTCCAGGTAGACCACATCCACAGGCCTCCCCACATCCACCAGGCGGGTCACCTGATCATAGAAGGAGATCAGGTTGGTGAGGCAGGACCTGCCCTTCCTAAATCCATGCTGGCTAGGCCTGAGCCCCTGGCCATCCTGTAAGTGCTGTGTGATCGCACTCAAGATGACCCGTTCCATAATCTTGCCTGGCACTGAGGTCAGGCTGACTGGCCTATAATTCCCTGGCTCTTCCAACCGGCCCTTCTTGTGCATGGGCACCACGCTGGCCAGCTTCCAGTCTTCTGGGACCTCTCCAGTGAGCCAGGACTGCTGAAAAATGATGGAGAGCGGCTTGGACAGCTCATCCGCCAGCTCCCTCAGCACCCTAGGATGGATCCCATGCGGTCCCATGGCCTTGTGGGGGTCTAAGCGGCTGAGAAGATCTCTGTCTATCCCATCCTGGAACAGAGGAAAACTATGCTGCTCCCTGGCTCCTTCTGCCAGCTCTGCAGGCCAGCTGTCTGGAAGATGTTCTGTCCTGCTAGTAAAAATTGAGGTAAAGAAGGTGTTAAGTACCTCTGCCTTTTCCTCATCCTTTGTTACAACGTTCCCCTCCATGCCCACCAAGGAGTGGAGCTTCTCCTTGCCCTTCCTCTTGCTATTAATATATTTATAGAAGGGCTTTTTGTTGTCCTTCACAGCAGAGGCCAGTCTGAGCTCCAAATGTGCTTTTGCCTCCCTAATTTTCTTCCTACAAGACCTAGCAACATCCCTAAACATTCCATGGGTTGCCTCCCCTTTTTCCAAAGATAATACAGCCTCTATTTTTCCCTTAGTTCCTTTAGAAGTTCATTACCCATCCAAGCTGGCCGACTGCCCCGGAGGCTCATCTTCCCATCTTCATCATGAGGGGAGAGCAACTGATGTCATTTTCCTAGACCTGAGCAAAGCCTTCGACACTGTCCCGCACCACCTCCTGGTCTCCAAAGTGGTGAAGCATGGGTTTGATGGGTGGACCACTAGATGGATAAAGAATTGGCTTGATGGCTCCACCCAAAGAGTGGCTGTCAATGGGTCCATGTCCCAGTGGAGGCCAGTGACAAGCGGAGTCCCTCAGGGATCAGTCCTGGGACCAGGCTTGTTCAACATCTTTGTGGGTGACATGGACAGTGGCATCAAGTGCACCCTCAGCAAGTTTGCTGATGACACCAAGCTGTGTGGTGCAGTGGACACGCTGGAGGGAAGGGATGCCATCCAGAGGCACCTTGACAGGCTGGAGAGGTGGGCACTAGCCAACCTCATGAGCTTCAACAAGACCAAGTGCAGGGTCCTGCATCTGGGTTGAGGCAATCCCAGGCACAAATCCAGGCTGGGCAGTGACTGGCTGGAGAGAAGCCCTGAGGAGAGAGACTTGGGGGTGCTGGTGGAGGAGAAGCTCAACAGGAGCTCTCAATGTGCACTTGCAGCCCAGAAAGCCAATCAGATCCTGGGCTGCATCAGGAGAAGTGTGACCAGCAGGTCAAGGGAGGTGATTCTTCCCCTCTACTCAGCTCTGGTGAGACCCCACCTGGAGTACTGTGTCCAGTTCTGGAGCCCCTATTACAGGAGGGATGTGGACGTGCTGGAGCGTGTCCAGAGAAGGGCCACGAGGATGCTCAGAGGGCTGGAGCACCTCTCCTATGAGGACAGACTGAAGGAGTTGGGGCTGTTCAGTCTGGAGAAGAGAAGGCTCCGAGGTGACCTCATTGTGGCCTTCCAGTATCTGAAGGGGGCCTACAGGAAGGCTGGGGAGGGACTTCTCAGGATCTCAGGTAGTGCTAGGACTAGGGGGAATGGAATGAAGCTGGAGGTGGGGAGATTCAGGCTGGATGTGAGGAGGAAGTTCTTCCCCATGAGAGTGGTGAAGCCCTGGAATGGGTTATCCAGGGAGGTGGTTGGGGCCCCATCCCTGGAGGTGTTTAAAACCAGGCTGGATGAAGCTTTTGCCAGCCTGATCTAGTGTGAGGTGTCCCTGCCCATGGCAGGGGGATTGGAACTAGATGATCCCTGTGGTCTCTTCCAACCCTGAATGATACTATGATTCTATGAATCCCCTCATCCAGATCATCAGTAAATATATTGAACAGGATTGGGCCCAGCACTGTTCCCTGGGGCTCACCACTAATGACTGGCTGCCAGCTGGATGTGGCACCATTCACCACCATTCTCTGGGCTTGGCCCTCCAGCCAGTTCCTAACCCAGCACAAGTGAGTAACTATGTTACAATACATAGGTATTAAAACAGAGGTAATGCAACAACAGGCCTGTTATCCTGGTGAAACAGCCATGGGTGTGAATGCTGCCTTTCTGGTCTCATAGCAGCACTGTAGGTCCACTTCATGCTGAAGTAAATAGCTGCACTATGACACTGGAGAAGCAGCTCCTATCTAAATCCAAAGCAAATGCTGTGAAGAAAACCTTAACATTAGTGACATGGTACTTTTTGTCTTTTTGTGAACCACATAGCACTCTCCCAAGAGCCAGATGACAAAAGTAGTTTCCACATGAACACTTTTTTTTTTTTTAAACAATCTTGTTATATCTATCTTATGTGAAAATGCAGCTCAGCAGAGCCAGGGTCCTGATAACTATCTAAGACAAAAGCCTGTTTCCTCTTGGGCGTTTTTTCAAACCTGGCACTATTGAAACTACCCCCAGCACACAGGATGTTCACAGTTGAATTCATTTTAGGCATTCCAACAACAGAAAGTAAAACAGCAGTGTGTGGCAGGAAGAAGACTTATCTTTTCATCTGTGTAAAGTTAAATTTGTTGTTTAAGAATAAGCAGTGGAGAAATCCATCTGAGCTTCATTTTCACTTTTGCTTCCAAATGCCTTCTAAAGAAATCCTGTTGAGTAATCGGTTCAAATGTGAAAACTTCTTACTGGCATGTAGCATAACATTACAGTTCCAGGGGGGTTTACATGGCTTGTATATGGGGTTTTACATAAACTTTGCATTAAAATTCTCTTCTGTGACATAATATTGCTTTGCTATTAGTGTTGTGATTATGTTTTTTTTCATCCATTCTTCAATTTAACTTCAATTTCTCATTTCTTTTGTGATATGAAATATCTTCCATATAGTGCCATGCTGGTTGGCTCTTCTGGTGATATTTCAGTTTAATGCATTGGAAATTTTGGAAATGAGATATGGACAGTTAATGATGTCTCCACTTGAAAGACATCTGTTCAGACAAAATATGCACAGCTTTTATTCAAATTCCCATGAGATGTTTGAATCCAAGCACCATTCCCAAGACTAGAACAATTAATAAAGGGATTAAAAAAACCCAAAAAACAAACAAACAAACAAAAAACCCAAAAACTTCCTTGAGCAACAGTAAGTCAAAAAATGAAGTGCATCAAAGGCACTCAGATAACCTCTTCACAGTGGTAAGCCACATTTCATGACAGCATAATTCTCAGTAACATCACGGTGTGGCATCTGAAGAGGCATAGCTTTCCGTTGCTGCAGCGTCAATAAATCCCCATGACCTCACTATTCATCCCAAAGCTAAAGTGCTGTAATTGTTCTTTGAATGCTCAAAAACAGACATAAAAAGTGCCAATCATGGCATGTAAGGTGCAGAAGTTTCACAGATCCACACTCTCACTGTCTCTTGAAGCTGTGACAGTTGACAAGCATAAGGCCTCTGTTTGAGTATTAAAATCACCTCCTTAAAGAAAGAAAATGCAATAATATTAATTTTTAGATCTGCTATAATTTAGCAAATAAATAACAACTGATTTTAACAACTGAATGGTAAAGAGTGAAAGCCCTATTCACCATAGGCAAGTTTTTCTGGGCCACGCTGAAGTTACAATGGCTCCCGAAAGTTGCCATGAATTAGAGACATCCTGCTGCAGACTTTTCAGAAGGAAGAATTGTGTCTCTTATCTGTGGTCCAAATTCTGAATTTTCTATTACTTCAAATCTATAATTGCTTATCAGAAGTATAAATGAAATAACAAAACTGAAATCTGGTTAAATAGTGTTTATGGGAATGCTTGTCCATAAAATCTGTGCATCTGAATAAAATGGGACTTCAATGCTCATGTCAAAAGTCCTGAATCTTCCATGTTGATACAGCTTGAGCTGTAAGTTAAAATGATAATATGAACAACCCTTGTTCCTGTAACTAAGGTTATGTAGGTCATTTCCAAGGGTCTCTGGTAAAATGTCTGTGACTTTTATGCTTCACCTACCTACTCATCATAGTACAAGGTTCTTTCCAGTGTTTCTTAAAAACTATGATGCTGAGAAATAGAAATGCTTGTCATATGACTGACTGCATGCTGCACAAAGATTTTCAGTGATTAAAATGAAGAAGTTAAACAAACCACAAGAAGCAGCTGCCTCTCCTTTAATTTCTTCATTTCAGTAAGTGCACCAAGGACGCTAGAGACCACAAAGGGAAAAAAAAATCTGCAACAGTAATACAAATAGACATGGGAAGCCATGCTGCGCTCAGGCAACATGCAGTGGAGTAGTGTCTGGACATGCACCAGTGCTGTCCTCCAGTCTGCTGGAGCTTTTCTTTCATTTGCACATGGCATAATTCCACAGCAGTTTCACACCACCACATGAAAAATAAGAAAGGGCTACTGAGTACAGCAAGTGCTGATTTCTGAAAGGTGAAAGTGGTTTTCTGATTCTCATTTTGACTGTAAGATCTGCTGATGGCAGTGGATTTGATAGCTATGTGTAAGATGCAAACACTAGGATCTGAGTTATGGCAGATGTAGGAATAAGTGAATACCTGCCCTGTGTCTAGTCCCTAATTCTTATTTCACTTACAACATTTATTTTTTAAGATAGTGACTTCTTGATGTTTTGGTTGTTGGTTGGGATTTCTGTTTGTTTGTTTGGTGGGGTTTTTTGTTGTTGTTGATTTTGGTTTGGGGTTTTTTGTTTGTTTTGGGTTGGTGTTTTTTGGTTGGTTTTTTTGTTTTGTCGTTTTTGGGGGGGGGGGGGTTGTTTTGTTTTGGCATGGGGTTTTTTGCTTTTTTTGGTTTTTAATCTGTGAGGAACACAGGTGGCTTCTCAAGTAAATCCTGTCCTTGAGAAAGACCAAAGCTGCCCATGTGTCCAGAAGCTGCTATGCATTGTGTCTTCAGGCTGCTCAGTCAGCTGCATCACAGTTTTGTTCCAATTTTGCTCCCTGCAAGAGAATAATTTATATTCCTGGAGCATATTAGGCAGCCTTGGGCCTGGTCTTAGTAGGCTGTGTTAGGGTCTGGATGGACATCAAGGAGTCAAACCCAGCTGAACCCAGGACCACCAATACCACAATGTCCACAGCCTCTCTCCTGATAATACATTAAGCTGTCAAACTTTTATTTCTAGGTAACAAAACTAATTTATGCAAGTAGGTGTTTCGAGAGCTTTCTTATCATGTTGTTTTATAGTTGTGGTAGTTTTAGGCTATGCCTTTAAAATTCAGCTGCAGATTTTGAGCAGAAAAGTAGAAAAAGATAAATAAATCACTATTGGGTGTAAACAGGAAAACAAAAGATTATTCTAAACAAATTCCTTGGATAAATGTCTGGGGTAAAAGGAGCTGCATCCATCCCATTCCTTTTCTCTTCTCCTCTGATCTTGGCTGTTCTGCTTTGCCCAGAAGATAACATTTCTTCTGACTGACCTTGAGATGAGAACTGATACTGCTGTCTCCCAGCTCTTCACTATATCTCTGGTACAGGGCGGGTGGGAGACCAGGGAGGTTTCTGTGTTGCTTGCTAATTGTAAATATCTGTATAATATTGTAAATACTGTGTATTTTGTACCTATTCATTGTATTCCATTGTAGAGAGTATTTTTTACTTGTAAATACAGCCTCATTGCTTCTAACTGAGTTGGTCTGGCTTAAGAGTTAATGCTGGGGGAAACTTCAACCCACCACTATAGTTTTCCATGGTGATTTCTGGTTTTGTCAGTTCCATTTTAGTACATGACAGTCAGATGAATCCTGATATGTTTTTAGCATTATTTTGCCTTTGCAATGTAAGAATTCGCGTATGTCTAGGAAAGTCACATATTCATAACATGACGAGTGACTCTGTGATATGATTTAATATTCTAGATAAATTAGGTAGCAATTTATTAGTTGTTAAAACCTATGGCCTGAACCAAAAGTATAAGAGACTGTTACCACAAAAATCTTGATCCCTTCCAAAGCAACCAGCTTTCATCATTTTTCAGCAGTCCTGGCTCACTGGAGAGGTCCCAGAAGACTGGAAGATGGCCAACGTGGTGCCCATCCATAAGAAGGGCCAGTTGGAAGAGCCGGGGAATTATAGGCCAGTCAGCCTGACCTCAGTGCCAGGCAAGATTATGGAACAGGTCATCTTGAGTGTGATCACACAGCACTTACAGGATGGCCAGGGGCTCAGGCCTAGCCAGCATGGATTTAGGAGGGGCAGGTCCTGCCTGACCAACCTGATCTCCTTCTATGATCAGGTGACCCGCCTGGTGGATGTGGGGAGGCCTGTGGATGTGGTCTACCTGGACCTCAGCAAGGCCTTTGACACTGTCCCCCACAGCAAACTCCTGGCCAAGCTATCAGCCCATGGCTTGGACAGGAGCACACTGCGTTGGGTTAGGAACTGGCTGGAGGGTCGAGCCCAGAGAGTGGTGGTGAATGGTGCCACATCCAGCTGGCGGCCTGTCACTAGTGGTGTGCCCCAAGGATCAGTGCTGGGCCCCATGCTCTTCAACATTTTTATTGATGATCTGGATGAGGGCATTGAGTCCATCATCAGTAAATTTGCAGATGACACCAAGCTGGGGGCAGGAGTTGATCTGCTGGAGGGCAGAGAGGCTTTGCAGAGAGACCTCGACAGGCTGGACAGATGGGCAGAGTCCAATGGCATGAGATTGAACACATCCAAGTGCTGGGTCCTGCACATTGGCCACAGCAACCCCATGCAGCGCTACAGGCTGGGGTCAGAGTGGCTGGAGAGTGGCCAGGCAAGGAGGGACCTGGGGGTGCTGGTTGATGGGAAGCTGAACATGAGCCTGCAGTGTGCCCAGGCAGCCAAGAGGGCCAACCGCATCCTGGCCTGCATTAGGAATAGTATGGCCAGCAGGAGCAGGGAGGTCATTGTGCCCCTGTACTCTGCTTTGGTTAGGCCACACCTTGAGTCCTGTGTCCAGTTCTGGGCCCCTCAGTTTAAGAAGGACATTGAGACACTTGAACGTGTCCAGAGAAGGGCAACAAGGCTGGTGAGAGGCCTTGAGCACAAGCCCTATGAGGAGAGGCTGAGGGAGCTGGGGTTGTTTAGCCTGGAGAAGAGGAGGCTCAGGGGTGACCTCATTGCTCTCTACAACTACCTGAAGGGTGGTTGTAGCCAGGAAGGGGTTGGCCTCTTCTCCCTGGCAGCCAGCACCAGAACAAGGGGACACAGTCTCAAGGGGACACAGGGGAAGCTTAGGCTGGAGGTGAGGAGAAAGTTCTTCACCGAGAGAGTGATTTGTCATTGGAATGGGCTGCCTGGGAAGGTGGTTGAGTCTCCGTCCCTGGAGGCGTTCAAGAGGGGACTGGATGTGGCACTTAGTTCCATGGTCTAGTTGTGAGGTTGTGGTTACAGGTTGGACTCGATGATCTTCAAGGTCTCCTCCAACCTTGGTAATTCTATTCTATTCTATTCTATTCTATTCTATTCTATTCTATTCTATTCTATTCTATTCTATTCTATTCTATTCTATTCTATTCTATTCATACCCTACACAGCCAAGGCTACTAGAACTGCTATTAGTATACTGAGCTGTGCATGAAAGCTCAAACACTCATGAATTTTCAGATTGGCTGTGAGAAAGTCATAATGTCAGATACTGTGTTTTTAGAAAATTGAAGAAAAGTTTAATTTAAACTCAAAACTAGCCTCTGTTTTGTTATAACGTTATTTAAGTTGACATCTACAGATTTACAAAGATCCTATCTGTAAGATATCAAAAGCTGTAAGCATAAATATAGCAGATCTTATGACTTACTGTTCTTATCTTTCATATTAGGGTTTGGGTTTCTTCTCCTGTCTGTTAAAGTAAATATATACAAATTTGGCTTAAATATTTCTGGAGTTGTAAGAAACAAGGTAATTCAATTAATTTATAGATAGCACTGAGCTTTAAGGACTTTTATTATTAACTCGGACCAAATGCGTAAACGTCTCTAGACTTCTTTCCTTTTACAAATTTTGAACCAAGTTCTGAACTCCTTAAGAGCAAGATTGAAATTTCGTGATGGGAAATGTTTTTGGCTGGTTGTATTGTAGTCTATTCATATGCAAGAAAAGACTGGATTAACAGCGTATTTGCTTTATTGCTTTTGCACTACTGCACTTGCAAACAAAGAAAGAAGCACTCTATGCCACAGCCCAGAACAGCATACCAATTCCGTTATACAGCATTAATACAATACAATACAATACAATACACCAGGTTGGAAGAGACCTCCAAGATCATCGCGTCCAACCCATCAAACAGTCCAACCCACCCAACAACTAGACCATACAGCCAAGCACCCCATCAAGTCTTCTCCTGAACACCTCCAGTGAAGGTGACTCCACCACCTCCACGGGTAGCCGATTCCAATGGGCAATCACTCTCTCTGTGTAGAACTTCTTCCTAACATCCAGCCTAAACCTGCCCTGGCGCAGCCTGAGACTGTGTCCTCTAAATAAGGACGCTAGCAGAGGATAGAGATCAAACCCAAAAATTCTTTGTTATATGCTTTAACTACAAAGTTTTTATAGCAAAGAAGGAAACTACCATTGAATGACATTTTTACAGCCATCCTTACCCAAGACAAAACTTGTGTATGTTCTTTACAGAACAGTAGATGGTCAGATTGAAAAATATCATCTTTCTATTCGCCTTGTCTCATTAAACAACAAGGTGAGGAAAATAAAAACTTAAGTTATTAAAATTCTCATTTTAGAGCAGGAGGCACAGAGAAATAAAATGTGATCCAAATGTGATAAAAATGTCACACAAGCATGTCTAGAGTTATTAAATGTTCCAAAAGGCCATTCATAGGAAAAATAAAAAATATATTAAAAGATCCACTATCTGAAACAAAAGATACCTTTTTGGGGTTGCCCATTCTTGAACAGCTTTATCTTTTGAAAGATTGTTAATGCAGAGGGAAGGACAGCTACCGTCACACGTGTGGCAACAGTAAATAAGAACAGGCATTTTTTGTTCATGATAATGTGTACTAATTAAAGCCGTCAAAAACATGAAAAGAAAGTAAATGTACAACTTACAAAACAAGAATTGTTTATGAAGTTATCAGTTCTGGTACTCCACAGTCATGCTCTGACTGAAAAAAAAGATTCTTAAAATTTATCAGTGTAGTGTATTACACTCATTTTATGAATACTTTATTCTGCAGTATGACCGTAAGAAGTGTTACCAAAAAATTAATCAAATTTCTCATTTGTGTGGCATCTGAATTAGCACTACTCAAATTTTTCTGTATTCCATTTGAGGAACAATTAGGAGTCTAGATCAGGGAAGATACACATGCAGATTAAATAGTTTCCTCTGTAGTGGCAACCAAATAATGGGATCTGCTCTAGAATTAAAATATACAGAAAAATTACAGTCTGGCAATGACAGTGAGCAAGCTCAGTTGTAAACAATACTGACTTGTTTGTTTTCCAAAGCATCTATATATACATGATTTTCTAGAATCAAATTCCACTTGTGGATCCTAGGACATGAAGTGTGTACAAACACCCTGTGACTTGCACAAGTTGAAGGTTATACAAACCTGAAGCAGAAATGTCATTGTGCCCCTGTACGCTGCATTGGTTAGGCTGCACCTCGAGTCCTGTGTCCACTTCAGGGCCCCTCAGTTTAGGAAGGATGTTGACTTGCTGGAATGTGTCCAGAGAAGGGCAACAAAGTTGGTGAGGGGTTTGGAACACAAGCCCTATGAGGAAAGACTGAGGGAACTGGGGTTGCTTAGCCTGGAGAAGAGGAGACTCAGGGGTGACCTAATTTCTCTCTACAACTACCTGGAGGGAGGTTGTAGACAGGCAGAGGTTGGTCTCTTCTCCCAGGAAATCAGCACCAGAACAAGAGGATGTGAGGAAGAAGTTCTATACAGAGAGAGTGATTGCCCATTGGAATGGGCTGCCCGTGGAAGTGGTGGAGTCACCATCATTGGAGGTGTTCAGGAGGAGACTTGATGGTGTGCTTGGTGCCATGGTTTAGTTGTTTAGGTGGGTTGGATGATAGGTTGGACACGATGATCTTGAAGGTCTCTTCCAACCTGCTCTATTCTATTCTATTCTATTCTATTCTATTCTATTCTATTCTATTCTATTCTATGCTATTCTAAATGTGAGCCACATTTTCTTCACCCAATTCTTTATTCCAGAACATGCATCTGTAGTTCTCACTCATATTTGGTTTGAACATCAGGGTGCTGGTGACATTGTAGAGGCCTTCCGTGGTCAATGTGTAGGTGGTATTTGCAGGTCTGCTGAGGCTGAAGTTGTTCTCATTTTGCCAGAAAACTTCTGCCAGAGGAAAGCCTTCTGACTGGCACATAAAAACAAACTTATCTTCACCTGGTTTTCTCGTTACTTGTGTATTTATTCTCTTGTAGGATGCTGCACAAGAAGTTGATAGAAATAATTTTTGCAAAACCATCAAGTTTCCCACTTCATTTTCCCTCCTTCCCTCTAATGCCACATTCTATCTATGGCCATATTTGGGGCACACTTATTTGAAATTATGACAGGTGGCTTGTCAAACAATATTAATTGTGAAATCCTTCTCATGTCTACAGTGACAGAATTTACTCCACTACTTTACCTAAGGCAGTAGCTGGCATTGAACTTATAATTTATCTATACAGAGGAAACTAGTGAAGTTTTGTGGGACTCTATTTTCAATTTTTTAATATGCTGCTTCAAGATAAAGCCTGCTTTTAATGTTTGTTTTATCACAGGTTTTAAACAAGTGCACTATTTTCATCATTTTAGAAAAACAGAAAAACCAAACCAAACCAAACCAAACAAACAAACAAACAAAAAAAAAAGCAAGCAAACAAACAAGCAAAATACCCCACCAAACTTAGAATTCAGTAACCAGTGCGGGTATTAAAAATGGCTGTATCAATTTTTGCATTTGACAAAGCTCACTATTCAAATGTCTGGGTAGGAAATGAATGCTGCCTTGTATCGTACAGACATACTGCGGTTAGTGGGAAACAGAGGCCTTTCAAAGGAGCAGTCTATCATGCTATCCGGTAGCAGACACCATTATTACTACTGACCATTTGGCTTTGGAGAACACAGAAAATCACATGTCCTGGCTCTGGGAGCTGCAGTCACTTGAGAAATTCCCAGCCACTTAGGTAGTTGTAGCAGGGCTCTTAAGCAAATTAAGGAACCTCTGAGAAAGTCATGGGAATGGCCAGAGGTGACTAGCAGGTAGCCCAATAAAACAGGGGGTTAAATGAGAAGTGGGAGTTGCGGGCCACAAAAGAGTGTTTGAGAAGAAGGATAAGGGATGAAGGACGGAGAGGAGCAGTTGCTCTCCCTCCATAGCATGGACTGCTAGACAAAGCCTATCCAGAACAAAGCTAGAACAAGGACTAGCACTGACAGCTGCTTTGGTTCACCTAGGGGCTGAGCACAGGATCTTGGTGAGAGAACTAGCAACTCCTCCAAAGTGGTCAATTTCTACAAGCTTCTAGGAATTTAGTAGAGACTTCTCAATCAATCTATGCTTCGATACAATTCAGCCACTAACCTTTTACTTCCAAAGTAATGTACTTATAGTCCACTCCCTGGTAGTCAATAAGACAAAGGTATGATCCTGCAACTGTGATCTTCACGCTGATAATATGAAGGATAGATCATCCCAATTTGAGTTCACTGTATAGAACTGCTGCTCGTCCTATGTAATCATGATGTTGAGATGAATTGAATGATTTTCCACTGTGGAGTGTGTACCCCTCTTTTGATTTCCCCTGCCTTTTTTGCCCCCAAACAACAGTCAGTAGTCCTAGGTTTAAAGAGCCATTCATAGGGAATCTGCATTCCATGGTCACAATGCTCACATACTCCTCAATGTATAACTGTTGAGGAACTTCAACTGTAAATAAAGCTAAAACACAAAAAAAGGTCAGTTTCATTTGTTTTACTAAAGTATGCTCTGATTTTCTTTAAATGCAGACAAAAAGGTGTCATTTAGTCAGGCCTATAGTTAGACAAGGACAAAATGAGCAAGAACTTTTTTTTTACATTTTAGAAGTTTCTTGAGGCTGAGTCAGTGATCATCCAGGGAGTACTTCCATGGTACTATATCTTGTATCTTATATGTCCTAAGATTCTAGTGAAAGCAACAATTAATCATGGAAATAGTAAATCTAATTTCACTGTCCTTGACAAAGACAAAATGCAGTGTAACTTGCATTAAACAGAGTTGCACTGAATAAGCACAAGTGATTTGGAAGAACTGCTGTGTAGCCATTTGTCTTCCAGGAGCCTGGAACCATGTGAGTGTCATTGGGGCCCGCAAGTCTTCTCAGATACATGGAACAACGTTGCAGAAAGCATGTACAAAGAATCCTCTTAGCCATTGACCAAATCTGAAATTCATATTGTTATGAACAGGTTACCATTTTAAAGTGTTCTTTACAAAAGAGAGTTATTTATGATATATAATTCAATATGCCTTGTTACTACTTTTTATATTGGATGCAAAATATAGTTAGATTTAATTCAGAAGCACTTGGAAGTATTGATAGTGATACTCAGAAGTTCATGCAACTTTGGACCGCTTGGACCCCCACAAGGCCATGGGACCGGATGGGATCCATCCTAGGGTGCTGAGATTGCTGACAGATGAGCTGTCCAAGCCACTTTCCATCATTTTTCAGCAGTCCTGGCTCACTGGAGAGGTCCCAGAAGACTGGAAGCTGGCCAACGTGGTGCCCATCCACAAGAAGGGCCGGTTGGATGAGCCAGGGAATTATAGGCCTGTCAGCCTGACCTCAGTGCCAGGCAAGATTATGGAACGGGTCATCTCGAGTGCGATCACACAGCACTTACAGGATGACCAGGGGCTCAGGCCTAGCCAGCATGGATTTAGGAGGGGCAGGTCCTGCCTGACCAACCTGATCTCCTTCTATGATCAGGTGACCCGCCTGGTGGATGTGGGGAGGCCTGTGGATGTGGTCTACCTGGACCTCAGCAAGGCCTTTGACACCGTTCCCCACAGCAAACTCCTGGCCAAGCTGGCAGCCCATGGCTTGGACAGGAGCACACTGCGTTGGGTTAGGAACTGGCTGGAGGGCCGAGCCCAGAGAGTAATGGTGAATGGCACCACATCCAGCTGGCGGCCTGTCACTAGTGGTGTGCCCCAGGGATCAGTACTGGGCCCCATGCTCTTCAACATCTTTATTGATGATCTGGATGAGGGCATTGAGTCCATCATCAGTAAATTTGCAGATGACACCAAGCTGGGGGCAGCAGTTGATTTGCTGGAGGGCAGAGAGGCTTTGCAGAGGGACCTCGACAGGCTGGACAGATGGGCAGAGTCCAATGGCATGAGATTTAACACATCCAAGTGCCGGATTCTGCACATTGGCCACAACAACCCCAGGCAGTGCTACAGGCTGGGGTCAGAGTGGCTGGAGAGTGGCCAGGCAGAGAGGGACCTGGGGGTGCTGGTTGATGGTAGGCTGAACATGAGCCTGCAGTGTGCCCAGGCAGCCAAGAAGGCCAATGGCATCCTGGCTTGCATCAGGAACAGTGTGGCCAGCAGGAGCAGGGAGGTCATTGTGCCCTGTACACTGCACTGGTTAGGCCGCACCTTGAGTACTGTGTCCAGTTCTGGGCCCCTCAGTTTAGGAAGGATGTTGACTTGCTGGAACGTGTCCAGAGAAGGGCAACAAAGCTGGTGAGGGGTTTGGAACACAAGCCCTATGAGGAAAGGCTGAGGGAGCTGGGGTTGCTTAGCCTGGAGAAGAGGAGACTGAGGGGTGACCTTATTGCTCTCTACAACTACCTGAAGGGAGGTTGTAGCCAGGCAGAGGTTGGCCTCTTCTCCCAGGCATCCAGCACCAGAACAAGAGGACACAGTCTCAGGCTGCGCCAGGGCAGGTTTAGGCTGGATGTTAGGAAGAAGTTCTACACGGAGAGAGTGATTGCCCATTGGAATCGGCTGCCCGTGGAGGTGGTGGAGTCACCTTCACAGGAGGTGTTCAGGAGAAGACTTGATGGGGTGCTTGGCTGTATGGTCTAGTTGTTGGGTGGGTTGGATTGTTTGATGGGTTGGACGCGATGATCTTGAAGGTCTCTTCCAACCTGGTGTATTGTATTGTATTGTATTTATTTGTATATGTTGCAGTTTGGGCTGGGTGCCCTCTGCTACATGAGGTGCTTCCTGTGTCCAGAGGTCCAGCCCAGTGGGTGGACGCAGGAAACTAGGTATTTCTACCATAATTCTCTGCACCACTGTAAGATCCAGTGCGAGGTCTAGCACCTCCTCTTTTTCCTCACTGTCACCCGGTAACTGGGGGAGATGTTGTCTCCCAGCCATGCGCCTGGCTAGGCCCAAGGCCACGGGGGATGGGCAGTCTCAGATCTGGCCATCTGAGACTAGCCTAGCAGTGGGCGGGGAGGGAGAAGGAGCCCTGGGGGTCTTGGATGTACCCCAGGTGGGGATGGGATCTTCCTGGGTCTGTTTTGGGATCTCTTTGGTCACTGCGCTTCTGGCTCTCTGTAAACACTCACCATTTTCCATTTAAACTTTCCATCACTTTTGCAATCCGTTTGTCTGAGTTGTTATTTTTGCCCGTGGTGGGGAGGGGGCTACCTCAACCCATCACAAGTCACACATGACTGTGAAACCTGTGCTGAAATCAAGAGGGCCACGAGAGCCAAGTCTCCCTGGAACAGAGGGCGGTGGCTAGGTTTTCGTTATGGTGAGGCTTGGCAGATTGACTATATTGGACCACTGACATGAACATGCCAAGGCAAGTGCTACATCCTCACCATGGTAGAAGCAACTACAGGCTGGTTGGAAACATATCCTGTAAATCATGCTACTGCCCAGAACACCATCTTAGGCCTTGAAAGGCAAATCCTGTGGCAGCACGGTACCCCTGAACGGATCGAGTCTGACAACGGAACTCACTTCAGGAACAATGCCATCAGCTCCAAGAAACATGGCATCGAATGGGTGTATCACATTCCCTATCACCCACAAGCCTCTGGGAAGGTTGAAAGATGCAATGGACTGTTAAAGACTATGCTGAAAGCATTGGGTAATGGGGCATGGAGGCATTGGGGTGCAAATTTAGCAGAAGCCACTTGGCTGGTTAATTCTCGAGGATCTGCTAACAGTCCTGGTCCTTCCCAAACAGAACCCTTGCACACTGTGGGGGAGATAAAGTCCCTGTAGTACACATGGAAAAATGGCTAGGAAAGGCAGTGTGGGTTGCTCCTCCCATGAGGAAAGGCAAACCCATTCGTGGGATTGTCTTTGCTCAGGGGCCTGGATGTACTTGGTGGGTAATGAAAAGAAATGGGGAGACTCAGTGTGTGCCTCAAAGGGATCTAACGCTGGGGGAAAGGTAATTTGGAATGTGAATAATGTGAGTTGCATGTTGCAGAAAGTAATGAAGTAAGAAGAATCCAGACTGATGAAGGTTTGCAAGGATCAAGAGCAACACAATGGTTGAGACCAGCTGGAGTTGGTGTCCAAGTACGGAATATCGTACTTCTCCTGTCTTGAATATTCCCAAGTAACCTCCGGAGGAGAGAAAAAAAAAAAAAAAAAAAAAAAAAAACAAACTCTCTTTAATAGAGGACTGAGACATTGATATAAATCTCTATATGTTGGAGTATTGAGATAGTTTAAGTATGTAGATCAGGTTATGAATGTAAGCAAGAAATTATTGTTTTGGTGTAAGAATCAAATGAGATGATTAAACGTATTGAAATGTGTAGAACCTGAGCATGATGCAAATGGTATGGAGTAAGGGGTGGAGATTGTATTGGGTTGAATTGAGACAAAGTTAATTCTCCTCACAGCATCTTTCTAGTGCTGTGGTTTTTGCAGCAGTAGTTGATAATACAGCAGTGTTTTGTCTATGGCTGAATCCAGTATCCAGGCTGTGTCCTTTCAACATTTCCCTGCCCCAAGAGTAGATCAAGGAGTGGGCAAAATCTTGGGAGGGGATGCAGCTGAGCCAGCTGACTCAGACTGGCCAAAGAGGTATTCCATACCATATGACATCAGCTCAGGTATAAGAATGAAGTGAAAGAAGGAAGTGTGGGGATTCGTCCATGGTGTTCATCCTCCCAAGGAACCACCAGGCTTAGAGAGCCCTGATTCCCGAGACCAACCATCATCCTGCTGATGGGAAGTAGAGACTAACATCTCTCTCTCTGCTTTTTGCTTCCATGCAGTCTATTGCTGTTTGCTTGTTACTGTTATTAAATTGCTCCTATTTTACTCCTGGCTTCTGCTATATTTTCTTTCCCTTCTTCCCCTGTTCACTTAAAGAGGGGGAGTGATAGAGCAGCTTTGGGTGGGCATCTGGCCTCCAGGCCAGAGCCAAACCACCACAATATTGTATTCCCTTTATTTCATGTGTTCGTGAAATACTGAAAGCTTCAACTCCTCTTAGCAATGTTTGTTTATTCACTTTAATACAATTGCAACTGGGGGGTCGAATTAAAAATGCCAAGCCTCATCTGTGCTTAGCAAGCTGGTCCTGCTGCAGGCATGGACAGGGGAATACAAGTGGCTTTGATTCAGCCTGCCTCACACTGTGGTTGTTCTACTTTACAAGTGGCTTAGGTTGCTTTTGTCATCCTCCCTCTCACAGCTGTGCCTGCTAATTAATGCTAGATGCCTCAGCTGTCAATACACTGTACTTTAAAGACGACTGGTTGTGGAAAGTGGCAGACATCAGTCCTGTGCTCAATTAGTGCACAGTGCCTTCTGTCAGTCTTTGTGAAGCAGAGGCTCCAGACATCGCTGGCTATCCCTGCAAGCCTTGCTGAAAGTGCAGAAGCCCATGTACTGACAGTGCAGGGATATTTGCTGCCTTATTTCTTCTGGTGGAATTGAAAGACAGTTTCTCTCTCACCTGAAACCATGTAGAGCTGCGTTTCTGGCAACAGCATTGTGAAGATCTGGAACATTTTCTCTGGTGGATCTGAAACAACACTAGGACTGCAGCAGAACTTGCAACAAGTACCTTCAGCTGGGGTGGATTAGAGCCATGATAGCCTTCAAAACCCTAAAAATCAGCAGAAATAAAAATTAACACTGGAACTAGAAACAAGGAAAATCCAGAATAAAACCAACCAACCAACAACAACAATAACCCACATGTGGAGGCACATGGAATGTCAGTCAGCACTGTGTGGCAATAGAGAAATAAAATATTTCCACAACTTTACCCATGAGACTTTCAGGATCTGTATCTTGCAGGCAGTCTTAAATAGCATGACAAGGCAGCACTTTTGCAATGACTTCACAATGAAAATCTAACTGTAAGCTACAAAAATCACATGCAAGTGCTTCATAAAAACGCACAAGCAGACTTTTCAAACTGCCTGCACTGACACCTGATCTAGTTTCAAAAAGGGCAAGAAAGAATATCCAGGAAGATACAAACCAGTTGGCCTCACCTCCAGCCCTGGAAAGGTGGTGAAACAGTTCATTCTGGAGCTCATCTCTAAGCAAACAGAAGAAAAGAACGTAATCAAGAGCAGTCAGCATGTATTTAACAAAGGGAAAGTCATGTTCGACTAATCTGATAGCCTGGGATGGTGTGGCTGAATGGGTAGATACAGGGAGGACAGTAGGTGTTTTCTGCTTTGACTTTAGCAAGGCTTTTGATGCTGTCTCACATAGCATCCTCTTAAGCAAGATCAGGAAGTGTGGATGGTGAGATGGATGTGAACTGGCTAAACAACAGAGCTCAGAGGGTCATGATCAATGGTGCAGAGGCCAGCTGGAGACCTGTAATTAGTGGTGCTCCCCAGGTCCAGTCTTATTCAGCATCTTTATCAATGACCTGGATAAAGGGATAGAGTGTACCCTCAACAAGTTTACTGATTGTATGAAACTGTAGATGACACACCAGAAGTCTGTGCAGCCACTAAGCGAGGTCTGAATGGGCTGGAGAGCTGGGCAAAGGGAAATCTAATGAGGTTCAGCAAGAGTAAGTGTAGAGTCCTGCACCTGGGGAGGAACAGCCCCATGGACCAGTACAGATTAGAGGTTGACCTGCTGGAAAGCAGCACCATGGAGGACATTGGAGGGCAGTAAGTTTCCATGAGACAGCAATATGCCCTGTGGCCAGGAATGCAAATGCTATCCTGGAGTGTTTTAAGAACGCTGTGGTCAGCAGGTCAAGGGAAGATATATTCCCCCTCCACTCTGCCACATCTGGAGTATTGTGTCCAGTTCCATGATCCCCAATTCAAGAAGGACAGGGATATACTAGAGATTGTCCAACACAGGGCTATGAGGATGCTTAAGGAACTGGAAGCGCTATATGTCTTATGCAGTAAGGCTGAGAGACCTGGGGCTGTTTAGTCTGGAGAAGACTGAGATGAAGGCTTGTTATTTTTTATAAATATCTGAAGGGTGGGTGTCAAGAAGGGGCCAGTGTCTTTTCAGTGGTGCTCTGTGATAGGATGAGAGGCAATGGACACAAACTGAAACACAGGAAGTTCCACCTCAACATAAGGAAAGTTTCTTTACTGTGAGGGGGACAGAGCACTGGAATAGGCTGCCCAGAGTGGTTGTGGAGTTTTCTTCTATAGACTTTCAAAACCCATTTGGATGCATTTCTGTGTGGCCTGTCCTAGGTGAACCTGCCCTAGCAGGAGGGGTGGCCTAGATGATCTTTGGAGGTCCTTCCAACACCTACCACACTATGATTCCATGATCACTAACCCTGGTTTTGTTTTAACTCTGTTTTGTGTACTTTTTGAAGATACTTAATTTTCTGCTTTTTAACCACAAGACCAGCAGATACCTGTCCAAAAGTGTGAGGTACTGGAAATCTTGGGGTGAATAAATTACAAGTTGCTTCAGAATGGATTAGATATGAAGAATTCTTGCTACTAACTCACTTGGGACATGGTAGTGTCTAGCACACCCTTTGTATTACTGGCAGTAAACTAACAGCCTGAAACAATGCAAAGGGAGAAAGGCCAGTTTCAGAGTATCTTCCTGTTCCAGTGACAAGGAAACTATTGTTTTCCACTTTTGCATGCAAATCAACATAAAAAAAAAAAAAAAAAAAAAAAAAAAAAAAAAAGGCAAACAACCAACCCTCCACCAAAAAACAGGGACGTTTATAACAAAACTAATGAGAAAACAGAAAAGAAGTAAGAATTACTTTGAAAAAAGCAAGCTAACATATAGTATAATCTGACAAATTAGTGAAGAAGATCCGGAAATAAGCATAAGGAAGTAAAGAAGAGAAGACAACATTTTAGACTTCCCCAGAGCTAGACTTACTGGAGAAGGGTTTTAATCTTACTTCCCCATTTGTTTATGGCTCAGCTTGAAATATTCTGGCTCTGATTTTCTCAGGTGCTGCATTTCTCTGATTGCTTCCGCATTTGAACTCTTAATCTCCTACTATGTTCAGTTCCCTGCACAGCCTACCTTGAAGCAGGTTGATGTACTGAGGAGAACTGAAGGAAGGCTGGAACAGTATTCCCACCAGACCTGGGAGTCTTGTTGGAAGACAGGATAACCATGGTCCAGCAATGTGCCATTGTGGCCAAGGGACATTCTGGGATGCATTAGGAAGAGTGTGACTAGCAGCTCAAGGAAGGTTCTCCTCTCCATTTGCTCTGCTCTGGTAAGGCCTCATCTGGAGCACTATGTCTGGTTCTAGGCTCAGTTTAAGAAGGACAGGGAACTGCTTGAGAGGGTACAGCAAAGGGCTGTGAAGATTGTTAGGGGCCTAGGACATCTCTTTTATGAAGAAAGGGCATTTTTGCATAGAGTAGAGAAGTCTGAGGGGGATCTTATCAATGCTTATAAATACTTAAAGGGTGGGTGTCAGGAGGATGGGGCCAGTCTTCCTTCAGTGGTACCCAGCAACAGGACAAGAATAACAGGCACAAACTTGAACAGGGGAAGCTCTGTGTAAACATGAGGAGGAACTTGTTTACTTTGATGATAGTAGAGCACTGAAACAGAGAGGTGATGGAGTCACCATCTCTGAAGCAGTTCCAAGACTGCCTGGACAGAGTTCTGTGCAGCCTGCTCTAGGTGAACCTGCTCTGGCAGGGTCATTGGATTAGATGATCTCCAGAGGTCCCTTCCAACCCCTATCATTCTGTGATTTCACATCATAAAATCATAAAATCATAGAATGGTCTAGGTTGGAAGAGACCTTAGAGATCATCTACTCCAATGTCCTGGCCATGGGAAGGGACACTGCTCAACCACACTCAGCTGCTCAAGGCATCCTCCAACCTGGCCTTGAACACCCACAGGGAAGAGGCATCCACAACCTCCCTGGGCAGCCTATTTCAGCGTCTCACCACCCTTGTACTGAAGAACTTCTTCCTACTATCCAGTCTAAACCTACTCTCCCTCATCTTAAAGCCATTTCCTCTTGTCTTATTGCTAGACAACCTTATGAAAAGTCCCTTTCCAGCCTTCCTGTGGCTCTCTTTAGGTATTGGAAGACAGCTGTAAGGTCCACTTGGAGTTGTCTCTTCTGTAGGCTGAACAACCACAGCTCATCAATATTTAGATCCCTGTATTAGTCTCATGTGGAAAATTTGACATGATCTACTCCCTTTTTATATCTCAGAATACATTGAGGATTCAAAGCATGTATCTCTCATACTACAGGGGATAGGACTTTTTAAAATACACATATTATTGAGAGAAAAAGGATAGCACAAAAATGAAGAGATACATAATCAAAGCCCCAGCAGATAGCAATCATAATTATTAAATACCAAATAAAGCAAATCTTGACTCACCAGCTGGATTAGTGTGAAGAGAGCATGACATATCATAAATAGCATGACACATCATAAATAACCAGAAGAATGGGGAAGCATTTTTGCTTGTGATACTGAAGGCAAAGTCATGCTTGTGGGGGATCACCAAGGACCTATATTAGAAAGATCAAGGTTCTATAAGGAACAATCAGTATTACAAGTCCTCCTTCTTTATTTCCATGATCTTACTAGAGAACATCAACCACTTGTGCAACCTCAGTGTAATCTACTTGTGTAACTTAATCATGTGGCTCTCCTAGACATGCTGGTGTACTTCCACAGAGAAAATCTACATGAGCATCTGGAAGGTGGTTTCTTCTGACCTTGGAGAACCAACCATTCCTGCTGTTACAGAACAGTCCTCATTTCTCCCTGTATTTTGTAAAACATATGCCATGCCCTGCTATGTAGTAGTCCTTGTACACAACTATCCCAAAATTTTGCACACAGTACTGCCTTTTTTGACTAAAGCAAAATGCCGTTTCTAGAGTATGTTCATCTCCTGCCTGTTACAAATCCACAGGGATATAACAAAGGAACAGTAAACCATAAAAAAATCAGCACACAGCTGTTCTTGCAGCAAGGTCAAGAATTTGAATCCACATCTGAGCACATGAGGAAATTGCATGATATTTCAACAGCAGTTCAGATCCTCTCAGCAAGTGAATTTCCCAGACCAACCTGGCTTTTTATGCGTTGTAACAGTTTCAGTGAGCATGCAGGCCTAAGACTGAAAATTTGAACGGGAACAACAAAAACAAAGGCATGACAATATGAATTGAAAAAGGAGGAATATAGTCTTCTCTTTTTGCCCAGATTTTTTGTTCCACTGAAAACACTGGACTAAAACCCATACTTGACTTTGGTTGGCCCAGAAGGAACATATTCTGGTAGGTTTTCTTAGTGAATGCTGAGTGAAATCCAGAGGACAAGAGCAAAAAATTGCTGTAGTTCTCCCAAATGTCAAAGTGATGGTATGTATAGTTTACCTTCTTTAGATTTAATTGATCATGTCTATGACTTCAGTTCTGGCCCCAGCTCACACACATGCAGGGATTATAACGCTCATCTCCAAAGAAAAGGTAGTATTTGGCCAATGGAATACACCAGTTCTCATAAAATCTCAAGCGGTTGTCCAAACTTCTCCTGGTAAGGAATGAGAAAGATATTTCCTGTTCCTTCAGAAAATTCAGACTTGCCATTCCCATTTCAAACTGCACCAACTGTGTGCTCCAAGCCATAATATTGTTTTCAACATATTATTCAACTTTCAACATATAGAATTAATTCAGTTCTACAGAGAGAAGTAAAGAGGTCCTTGTCCTCACAGAGATGAGTGTTGTAAGGATGCTCTCAAGAGGTAAAAGCAGTATCAAAGGGGAAACTTCGAACTCCAGCTGTGCTTAAACCATGGAGCCCCCAAACAAAAGCTGAGATACTTCTTCTGAATGTGTTTTATACAGATATCTTTGGTATGTTTATTCTTATGGATACTGGATATTATTTTTGAGCAACACTCAGGGTGTGAATCACAGAGAGCTGATGAGGGAAGTTGCCACCAATCTGATTAGAAGTGTTAGGACATACTTGACCTCAGTTAGTGACAGCTCACAAAACGTTGACACCTTTAAATGGTTTCCAAGAAGCTTTGTAAGCAAAGGACCATGGAAACCACATAGTTCAGGAATCTTCTTAATAACAAAGACTGAAATCCATCTCAATAATGTGCACTGAGAATTCCTTTCATCCATGCATCTAAAAGATCATGGTGCTTTTCTTACGTAAAAGAACTTCTTGGCATAAGAACTTATCATTTGACCTTCTGGCACCACGCCTAGCTATGATTGTCCCTGTTCATTGCTGGGGAGCTGGACTAGGTGGCCTTCAAAGGTTCCTTCCAACCCAAAGTATTCTACCATTCTATGATTGCTGCCAACACAAGAATAACAGAGTATCCTATACTGGATGAATCATATTTATGCTGTCCACTAAACTAACACAACCAGAGCCACCGCCACTGATCCAGGGACCTCACAGTCTAACAAATCATGGATAACCCTTTTTCTGGATATGTTGTCAGCTGTTAAAATGTTTGTATTCCAGTGAATGGATAATTAAGAAAAGCACACAAGCACATTTAGTATTCACATAGTGACATACAGCAGCAGTAAGCAAGGCTAATTTTGTAGGCCAAGAGATTATCTTCCACTGCAATAATCAGGACTGTTGGGAAATCTAAACATGCTTCCAAGAACATAAGCTTTTCTGCAGGTTCAAAACAGAAGTCAAACAGAAGTTCACAATAATCACTCACACTTCATTTTGAAATATGAAGGAATGAAAATGACTAAGGGAAGGGTTCATGGTCCCTTTAAGCAGGTTAAGCAGATATTGCAGACAGACACTCATTTTTTATTTCCCTACAGACCAAGTTAGGCCACTGACAACACTTATGATGTGATCATGCTTAGTTTTAGCAGTAGAACACAAGAGTTCTTGTGAAGTTCCCAAAAGAAAGCAAAGACACTGCAGTCCACATCTGGGAACTGGGAGGAGGATGGTAACATCACCATGCTGAGAGATGGCCTGTGTTCACTTCCACATGAACTGTCAAGGGCACTTCAGTAAACAAGATACCACAGGTGATCTGAAACACTGGTCAGAAAACCTCATCTGAAAGCCTCATGTGAAAGACTTTATTACAGATTTGAAACAGCAATCTTGAAATTGATTTCTTCATTCCTACATTCAATATTTTTGCTCTGCTGCTGACACACTGAAATATTACAGACATCAACTCAAATCATTCTTTCCCTATTCCCTTTCCTTCTACAGCCTTTATATTTTCATACCGCTAAGGTAGTGCCTGCACAAAGCACAGTGCTATGCCCTCTGAAAATATCCCAGAAAGGCAAACTTACCTAAGTAAAAGAAACAATCAAGCTGTGTTAACATGGGAGCCTGCCTGGCTCTGTTTGGCTGAAGAAAAGCATCAGAAAAATACCAGGCTAAGGTGACTGTACTGCTTCACATGCCTAAGCTGGCCTGGTTTGCAGTAATTCCAATATTTCTGTGTGAAACTGAGTTTTATGCTCATCTTGTTACAAAGCAGACTATCTTCTCATGTACACTACAAAAGATTCAGGAGTCCTAGTTACTGTTTTCTTTTGTTGTGTGATTTTTACTGAAAATCCTTTGTTTTCTGTTGTTTTTTCCTTTTTTTTTGCAGTTTCAAAAGCTTTCTTCCAACAGCCTCACATATGCAAAAAACACACAACCCTTTCAACCTCTTCACTAAGTGGCTAAACTAATTTTCCTTACAATGAAAGATAGTTTTTTTAATGTTTAAACATCCTGAAGAAAATAAACAATATAAAAAGCATCAGATCCTTATACAAACCACATCTGTTCTGTATCTCACCATCAGAAAGAAGGTAATTTGTTTCCATTTCAGGGATTTAATTTTAAAAAAGTCATCAATACATATGAACATTTATTTAAAGTCTGGTTCTCAGACCTGTCTCAGTACTTTCTCTGGACATAATCTTCTGCCCTTCTTCCCAACCCACCTCACCCATACATCTTCTTATCTGCTGTTCTCTCTCTGTTATTGCACCCTTATTGTAGTCCCTTGTGGTCCACCTTACTGTGCAGTCAATCTCTTGACTGTAAATATCAAATATTTTATGTCCCCATCACCTCTGACAGTCTGTTCGTATAGTTTCCGTCTGTTCTCTATCTCGTTTCAGCTTTCAGGTGAAATGATTTCTCAATTCCTTCTTTGCTCACCCTTGTTGTGAAAGTTCCCTTTCTCTGCATTGTTTAACAGTCACCTCTTATCTCGTTTTCAGTGTCACTTTTCTGATTCAAAATAATTTCAATATAATCCCAAATATTTTTTCCCCATAGACATTAGGACACGATTGGGTTGAAATTTTATTACAGAAAATGCCATTACATTTAGAATCATGGAATTAGTCACCAAAGACCTTTGAGATTCATAGCATCAGTCAGGGTTGGAAGGGACCACAAGGATCATCTAGTTCCAACCCCCCTGCCATGGGCAGGGACACTCACACTAGATCAGGCTGGCCAGAGCCTCGTCCAGCCTGGTCTTAAACATCACCAGGGACGGGGCCTCAACCACCTCCCTGGACAACCCATTCCAGGGCTTCACCACTCTCATGGAGAAGAACTTCCTCCTCACATCCAGCCTGAATCTCCCCACCTCCAGCTTCATTCCATTCCCCCTAGTCCTAGCACTACTGGATAGCCTGAGAAGTCCCTCCCCAGCCTTCTTGGAAGCCCCCTTCAGATACTGGAAGGCCACAATGAGGTCACCTTGGAGCCTTCTCTCCTCCAGACTGAACAGCCCCAACTCCTTCAGTCTGTCCTCATAGGAGAGGTGCTCCAGCCCTCTGAGCATCCTCGTGGCCCTTCTCTGGACACGCTCCAGCATGTCCACATCCCTCCTGTAATAGGGGCTCCAGAACTGGACACAGTACTCCAGGTGGGGTCTCACCAGAGCTGAGTAGAGGGGGAGAATCACCTCCCTTGACCTGCTGGCCACACTTCTCCTGATGCAGCCCAGGATCTGATTGGCTTTCCGGGCTGCAAGTGCACATTGAGAGCTCCTGTTGAGCTTCTCCTCCACCAGCACCCCCAAGTCTCTCTCCTCAGGGCTGCTCTCCAGCCAGGCCCTACCCAGCCTGGATTTGTGCCTGGGATTGCCTTGACCCAGATGCAGGACCCTGCACTTGGTCTTGCTGAAGCTCATGAGGTTGGCTTGTGCCCACCTCTCCAGCCTGTCAAGGTGCCTCTGGATGGCATCCCTTCCCTCCAGCGTGTCCACTGCACCACACAGCTTGGTGTCATCAGCAAACTTGCTGAGGGTGCACTCGATGCCACTGTCCATGTCACCCACAAAGATGTTGAACAAGACAGGTCCCAGGACTGATCCCTGAGGGACACTGCTTGTCACTGGCCTCCACTGAGACATGGACCCATTGACAGCCACTCATCAAGTCCAGAATGTTGCTGTATATTCTAGGGAACAGACACAGTTCTTAGCAGCAGCACTGAACAGTACAGGGTAAAACTTTGGCATGATGCACTGCAAATTTTCTTTCACATCTCCTGCTTCTACAGAAAGATTCTCAGTGAAGCATATGAAATTCTCCTTTCTCTCTTCTTCTCCTGGCAATGCAGAAGATGAAAGTACCCAGACTTGCTCGTTTTACAGTCAAAACAACATGCCATCTGCAGTTAGTGGTTTAGTAACAACCAAAAAGAAAAAAAAAAAGACAGTAACCAGGAACACACAGATAGAAACACATACAGATTTTTTTACCTCTGTACAGCTCTTCCCTGAAATTCAAAATTAAATTCAAAATTAAAGACTTGCAAATAGCAACTTCCCAGCACATAAACTGAAGAGGCTTGCTAGCACCACTATCTTGCCTTCACCTGTAGGAGAAGACTCAAGTGCAAGACAGGTCAGCCTCTGACACTCTTTATGTCCCACCTTACAATTAACAACAATTTTTAAAGGATTTATTAAAGGCAAAATAAAAAGGTAGAAAATAAGAGTGATGGGCAAGTCATGCAGAATCCATTTTGAGGTGAGAAAGGCAGTAGATAACCATCTGCTGTAAATGATAGATGTCCCATTTGGAGTCAAGGCAATTCCCAGCAATTCCCTCTTTGTGGAATACCAGTGCATTACCAAGGGAGACTCTCTACCTGCTCTCATGACCTAAATGTGCTGTATGTTCAGTTAGGTTTCTATTCTCCCCCTGTCACAAGTGGAAAGTAATTGTGCTGGTACAGTCCATGGCACTGGATTAGCATGTGGGCCTGTCTTCATAAAAATGGAGCTTAGAAACAGCTTATCCTAAAGCCTAATTTGTAGAATTACTTAAATTAGATTAGAGAAATTCTGGTTTGGATGCCAAAGAACTATAGAGGGGATAGGTCTTTTCACATCACCTGTTATCCACCACACAGCTGTTGTAGCCTAAAAGAGGAAGCAGGAAATGAAGAGGTTGTCCAAAAGGGGAATTGTTAAAGTGGTGATACAAAACTACCTTTGTGTGTTGAGGAGACATTAATTCTTTGTACTGGGGCCCCTAATATTTCCAAAACCACTCTTGCACTCCAGAAACAATTAAAAATTGGCTGTCACCTTCAGTGGCACTTTTGTGGCCCCAAAGAGCATGATGGGAAGTCAGAGGTGATGCTCAAGTTCATAGAGCATCCTTGAAGAATCAAACATTAAGCTCTTCAACAAATTAGGGAAATCACTTTATAGTAACCATTTCATTTAACTGAGGTCTACCTACTCTGTCACTCTATCAAGAGACATGTTTTTCTATCCTACTATATAGGGCAGCTTACTGAGAATTATTAACAGAACTTTACATCATACGGATTGAATAATGCAGTGAAACCCTGAGATGAAGGCTGCATTTGCATCCTCAGGACTACATAAGACTCATTTATTTTAAACTGAAAAGCAAAACCTGAGTCCAATGAGATTCCATCTCTTCACTGTCTCTTTTTTGTAGGACTCCTTAGAGGGGATGACATGGGTGTAGACACTGTCCTACACTCAAATCTTAGATACCTGATTTTCACAGAAAAAGCAAAAGCATAGGTAGTGCCAATGCTACCCATTGAAATGTCAAGGAGAGCAGGAAGGAGACACAACAAAACATATTTTATTTAAATAAAAAACATGAATGACATTGTAATAAATAATTAATGTGTATGACACACACACACACCCCCCAAAAAAAAAAAAAAAGCCACACACCTAGGAAAATGTAACAGCAACAGCTTAAGAAACAGCATTCAGGAGCACGTTCCCTCAGTACTTCTGAAGTAATCACATGAGGACATATTGCACGTGCTAGAAGTGAGAATGTTCTGTTCTCTTTCTTCCATTCCCAAGATGAATAAAAGTCAGTGCAAATCATGAGGTGTTCTTCCTCAATGTCCAAACAGTTGTACTACCACCAAATGGTAAATCAGAAGAGTAATGAGCAGTAAACCAAGTAGTGCCGGCTACTTCCAAGGGAAGGGAAGGGAAGGGGGAAGGGAAGGGAAGGGAAGGGAAGGGAAGGGAAGGGAAGGGAAGGGAAGGGAAGGGAAGGGAAGGGAAGGGAAGGGAAGGGAAGGGAAGGGAAGGGAAGGGAAGGGAAGGGAAGGGAAGGGAAGGGAAGGGAAGGGAAGGGAAGGGAAGGGAAGGGAAGGGAAGGGAAGGGAAGGGAAGGGAAGGGAAGGGAAGGGAAGGGAAGGGAAGGGAAGGGAAGGGAAGGGAAAGGGAAGGGAAGGGAAGGGGGAAGGGAAGGGAAGGGAAGGGAAGGGAAGGGGAAGGGAAGGGAAGGGAAGGGAAGGGAAGGGAAGGGAAGGGAAGGGGGAAGGGAAGGGAAGGGAAGGGAAGGGAAGGGAAGGGAAGGGAAGGGCATACCTACTCACACATACAGAAACCTGAATCCAAGAATTTTTTTATGCTATAATAACTCTATTAACTTCATTGTAGTTTTTCTGGAGTTACAATGATACAGAGGATTGTCAACAAAGAATAATAACAATTAAAAAATAATATCCCCCTTAGTAGACAGAACACAGAACATCTGAGCTGTCAAACCTTCCCCACACAGGAAAAGAGCTTCCCCCACTTTCTCTAGGTCTTCTCAATTTGCATATCTGTGAAAGGAAGAATTATATGAAAAAAAATTAACATATTACGAAGTCACAGATCATTCCACGGCTTTGAGACTATTTTCCAGAAACTGGAAGTACCAAAATGTCCTGCTTAATTGTCAAAATTTAATATCTAAACCAAAATTAATTTAAAGATCAAACAGAAAAATATTATTATCGTGGGAGAAAATAAATCGGTGTTTCAAACACACTGGTGAGAATTGTTTTTAGCAAACACAGTGATACTGCTGAGGTTTAGGTTGCCCATTCTTTTTAAATCTTCTTTTGATGCGTTTCAAACACATTCGGTGCTCTATCTATCTGCATCTCCAGCAGTGTTTCCCCAGACTCTAACTCTTTGACTTGAATATTTATACCTGCAGGACCAGCAATCTTTCATTTGTCCATGTTTACTGCAGTAAGGTGTAGCAGAGAGAGAATTCATGCTTCAGAAGTCCATGGTCAGCAAGACCATGAAAGAAAAAACTTTGCCTTCTGTTCCAAACCAGAGTATCAAAGAATCACAGAATCACAGAATGTTAGAGGTTGGAAGGGACTTCAAAAGATCATCTAGTCAAACCCCGCTGCCAGAGCAGGATCACCTAGAGCATATCACACAGGAATGCATCCAAGCAGGTTTTGAATATCTCCAGAGAGGAAGACTCCACAACACCCCTGGGCAGCCTGTTCCAGTGTTCCCTCACCCTCATAGTGAAAAAAATTTTTCCTCATGTTTACATGGAACTTTATACGCCTCAATTTCCACCCATTGCCCCTCGTCCTGTCATTTGGCATTGCTGAGAAGAGCCTGACTCCATCTTCTTGGCACTCAGCCTTTACACATCTATAAACATTAATGATGTCACCCCTTAGTCTCCTCTTCTCCAAGCTTAAGAACCCCAGCTCCCTCAGCCTCTCCTTGTAAGGAAGATATTCTACTCCCTGCCCAACTCTCCAGCCTGTCCAGGTCTCACTGAATGGCAGCAGAACCCTCTGGTGTGTCAGCTACCCAGTTTGGTGTCATCAGCAAACTTGCTGACAGTGCACTCTGTGCCCTCATCCAGGATGGTGATGAATATATTGAATAGTACTGGTCCCAGTGCTGACTTCTGAGGGACTCCACTAGATATAGGTCTCCAACAGACTCTGTCCCATTGACCAAAACTCTCTGACTTCTTTCATTCAACCAGTTCCCAATCCACCTTACTACCTGATCATCCAGACCACACTGCCTCAGTTTAGCTGCAAGGATGCTGTGGGAGACAGTGTCAAATGCTTTACTGAAATCAAGGTAAACCACATTCACTGCTCTACCATCATGTATCCACCTGGTTATGACCTCATAAAAGGCTATCAGGTTGGCCAAACATGACTTCCCCTTGGTAAAACCATGCTGACGGCTCCTAATAACCCTCATGTCCTTGATATGCCTAAGGTCAGTGCTGAGGATAAGTTGCTGCATCACCTTTCCAGGGATAGAGGCAAGGCTGACTGGTCTGTAGTTACCTGGGCCTTCCTTCTTACCCTTTTTGAAGACTGGGGTGACATTTGCCCTCCTTCAGTTCCCAGGCACCTTTCCTGTCTGCCATGACTTGCCAAAGATAGTGAGGAGTGGTCTGGCAATGACCTCTGCCAGTCCTCTCAGCACCCTTGGGTGCATCCCATGAGGACTCATGGATTTATGGATGTCCAAATTAATTAACCGAGTCCTCATCAACCGAAGAAAACTCAGTATGCTTCAGAGATTTCAGAGACCTGGTCATTTATTTTCTTGCTTTGCTGAGACAATCTCACAGCTTGAGACTTACCTGGATAGCCAGTCATGGGTCAAGGTCTCCCACCCCACTGCCATCACCACTTCTCCAGTTGCTGGCACAGCTGTTTCTGTAGCAAGTGCAGGTGCACTTGCACCAGTACAGGTTAAATGCTGACCTGCTGGAATGCATCTCCACAGAGAAGGTTCTGAGAGTCCTGGTAGGACACAAGTTCACCATGTGTCAGGAGGATAGGACCAGACTCTTTTCAGTAGGGCCAAGCAACAGGAGAAAGGGCAATGGGCTCAAAATGGGACACAGAGGATTCCACCTAAACATAAGGAGATACTCTGTGGATGATGAAGCGAAGCACTGGAACAAGCTGCCCAGAGAGGTTGTGGAGCTTCTTTTTCGGAGACTTTCAAAAACGTGCCTGAACGTGTTCCTGTGCAAGCTGATCTAGATGAACCTGCTTTACTGGGGGTGGTGGGGTAGCCTAGATGATGCCCAGAGTTCCCTTTCAGCTCCTACCATTATATGATTCTGTGAAAAGTGAAAGCTAGAGAAGTTACTTGTTTGGACTATTACATATCACACATCACAGGTTCCTTTGCATGGATTTTCTTTGTTTTTAAACCAAGATTTAACTCGAAGTACAAAATGATGGTGAGTTTGTAAAACAAAGAATGGGAGGCTGCACTTCTCCTGAAGGTTCTGTCTGATGAAATAATGGACTAAATGAACCAGCCATGAATCAAGGCTCTGATGATATATGCTGCGTGCAATTTGCTACTATTTTCCCCTTTATCATTTATACTTACACTTCAGCTCCTTTTCTTCAAAAGAAGCATCTCTGCAGTCATATGTATCCTTATCTTTGGACAGCCCTTTAAACAAATGACAGACATGCAGATAACAACTTGGACTTTTCAAGCTTGAGCTTTTCATATAGTGATAAATCTTCATTAAAAGCTACGGTCTCAGGCCATGCAGGAACTATGTGACTTCAATGCAGATCTGAAGATGAATACCAAATGTTATGCCTAGTTTGGGCAAGTATTCTCGTGAGAGGTTTTCTTAGGAAAAACCCCAACTGCCAGTATGAAAGAACTTTCACATAGCAGTTTAATTTGAAGTGGTCTGCAAATGAAATCATGCAACATATTTAAAAAGCAACAACCATAACCCATCATGAGAGGAGGATAATATATTTGAATCTCTCCCACTGTAAATATGAACTCTCTCCACTCTTTACAATACAATACAATACAATACACCAGGTTGGAAGAGACCTTCAAGATCATCGCGTCCAACCCATCAAACAATCCAACCCACCCAACAACTAGACCATACAGCCAAGCACCCCATCAAGTCTTCTCCTGAACACCTCCTGTGAAGGTGACTCCACCACCTCCACGGGTAGCCGATTCCAATGGGCAATCACTCTCTCCGTGTAGAACTTCTTCCTAACATCCAGCCTAAACCTGCCCTGGCGCAGCCTGAGACTGTGTCCTCTTGTTCTGGTGCTGGATGCCTGGGAGAAGAGGCCAACCTCTGCCTGGCTACAACCTCCCTTCAGGTAGTTGTAGAGAGCAATAAGGTCACCCCTCAGTCTCCTCTTCTCCAGGCTAAGCAACCCCAGCTCCCTCAGCCTTTCCTCATAGGGCTTGTGTTCCAAACCCCTCCCCAGCTTTGTTGCCCTTCTCTGGACACGTTCCAGCAAGTCAACATCCTTCCTAAACTGAGGGGCCCAGAACTGGACACAGTACTCAAGGTGCGGCCTAACCAGTGCAGTGTACAGGGGCACAATGACCTCCCTGCTCCTGCTGGCCACACTGTTCCTGATGCAAGCCAGGATGCCATTAGCCTTCTTGGCTGCCTGGGCACACTGCAGGCTCATGTTCAGCCTACAATCAACCAGTACCCCCAGGTCCCTCTCTGCCTGGCCACTCTCCAGCCACTCTGACCCCAGCCTGTAGCACTGCCTGGGGTTGTTGTGGCCAATGTGCAGAATCCGGCACTTGGATGTGTTAAATCTCATGCCATTGGACTCTGCCCATCTGTCCAGCCTGTCGAGGTCCCTCTGCAAAGCCTCTCTGCCCTCCAGCAAATCAACTCCTGCCCCCAGCTTGGTGTCATCTGCAAATTTACTGATGATGGACTCAATGCCCTCATCCAGATCATCAATAAAGATGTTGAAGAGCATGGGGCCCAGTACTGATCCCTGGGGCACACCACTAGTGACAGGCCGCCAGCTGGATGTGGTGCCATTCACCATTACTCTCTGGGCTCGGCCCTCCAGCCAGTTCCTAACCCAACGCAGTGTGCTCCTGTCCAAGCCACGGGCTTTCCTCCATTTCTCACTGTCATGGTGGTATTGGCCATTTGCAGATCTTTGCTCATGCAGAGCTTTACTCATCATTATCTCTACAGGAAGAAATTGTTATGGGAGGTAAAGCCAAGCCCTCTGCTCTCAATGTTGTGACAAAGAACTTCAAGTTCACACAGGATCACGTCAATGTGACTCAGACTGCAACACAGAGTCTGCACACCAGGATTTGTTCCTATCCTGGGTTTTATGTTCCATGACGAGCATGTACCAGCCTGTCACAGACTTTCCAAAACACAGCACACCACTCTGTGCTTTTCTTGTGCATAATAAGATTGCATCTGCTCATGAAACACATATGCTTTTCATCCTGGTTTTCCTTTCAGGAAGCTGACACTGTAATGAAAAGCACAGTTCTTATGTAACAAATGGGGAAAAAGAGAAAAAAAATATTAGATGTGGCACTTAGTACCACGGCTTAGTGGTGGACTCGGCAGGATTAGGTTAACACTTGGACTCCATAACCTTAAAGGTCTTTTCCAGCCTACAAGAGTCTACGATTCTATGATAAAGGAGGACTAACAAGCAAAACGTAAATCTACATTTGGTTGTCACAGTTACAAAGAAAATTCTCAAGTGATTATTTCCACAAGATTTTAATCATGAGCTAGATTTAACTCACATATACATACCTGCTATTAGGGAACTAGCCACGGGTGTTCTGTAGTCTTTACTTGCTCTAGCTGAAAGAAAATAAGAGAGAAAAAAAAAAATGTAAAAAAAATGCCCTTTAGATCTCATGGCAGCTTAAGCACCCTGGTGGTAAGGACACACTTAGTATAAGCATAATTGTTGGTTCTCAAAACACTCCATTTCTTCAAAGACTGCAAAACATTTTCTTCAGTGACCCTAGTATGTCCATTTCTGATTTCCATTCCTCATTCCTAAGCCAGAACTATGATGATACTATGCACTAACAGCAGCAGAAAATACTTCTTCAAATGGTTTTCCATTGTACATTTTCATCAAAAATATACATATATATTGGACAACAGGGAACAAGAAGTGGATCACCTTGTCAGTGCTTTTTGAGGGGGAAAAAAGCCCATACTCTAGAGACTTTCCATTCTGAAAGAATCACTTGTATGGTTGTGGAGGGCACATTGGATTTTAAAAGAAAAACATGTATATTACCTTAGTTTCTGAATCAACTTGTAGCTTATCATGTACACATTCAGGAATAGATAGAGATATACAACATAGTATAGTATCATAGTATCAGTCAGGGTTGGAAGGGACCACAGGGATCATCTAGTTCCAACCCCCCTGCCATGGGCAGGGACACCTCACACTAGATCAGGCTGGCAAAAGCTTCATCCAGCCTGGTTTTAAACACCTCCAGGGATGGGGCCCCAACCACCTCCCTGGACAACCCATTCCAGGGCTTCACCACTCTCATGGGGAAGAACTTCCTTCTCACGTCCAGCCTGAATCTCCCCACCTCCAGCTTCATTCCATTCCCCCTAGTCTTATCACTACCTGAGATCCTGAGAAGTCCCTCCCCAGCCTTCCTGTAGGCCCCCTTCAGATACTGGAAGGC
Organism: Picus viridis; assembly: GCA_033816785.1. Taxonomy (NCBI): domain Eukaryota; kingdom Metazoa; phylum Chordata; class Aves; order Piciformes; family Picidae; genus Picus; species Picus viridis. The sequence continues at coordinate 59,133,666 of CM066606.1, forward strand.
CACAATGAGGTCAACTCGGAGCCTTCTCTTCTCCAGACTGAACAGCCCCAACTCCTTCAGTCTGTCCTCAGAGGAGAGGTGCTCCAGCCCTCTGAGCATCCTCGTGGCCCTTCTCTGGACACGCTCCAGCACGTCCACATCCCTCCTGTAATAGGGGCTCCAGAACTGGACACAGTACTCCAGGTGGGGTCTCACCAGAGCAGAGTAGAGGGGGAGAATCACCTCCCTTGACCTGCTGGCCACACTTCTCCTGATGCAGCCCAGGATCTGATTGGCTTTCCGGGCTGCAAGTGCACATTGAGAGCTCCTGTTGAGCTTCTCGTCCACCAGCACCCCCAAGTCTCTCTCCTCAGGGCTGCTCTCCAGCCAGTCCCTGCCCAGCCTGGATTTGTGCCTGGGGTTGCCTTGACCCAGATGCAGGACCCTGCACTTGGTCTTGCTGAAGCTCATGAGGTTGGCTAGTGCCCACCTCTCCAGCCTGTCAAGGTGCCTCTGGATGGCATCCCTTCCCTCCAGCGTGTCCACTGCACCACACAGCTTGGTGTCATCAGCAAATTCGCTGAGGGTGCACTCGATGCCACTGTCCATGTCACCCACAAAGATGTTGAACAAGCCTGGTCCCAGGACTGATCCCTGAGGGACTCCGCTTGTCACTGGCCTCCACTGGGACATGGACCCATTGACAGCCACTCTTTGGGTGCAGCCATCACGTCAGTTCTTTATCCATCTAGTGGTCCATCCATCAAACCCATGCTTCACCAGCTTGGAGACCAGGATGTGGTGCAGGACAGTGTCAAAGGCTTTGCTCAGGTCCAGGTAAATGACATCAGTTGCTCTCCCCTCATCTATTAATGTTGTCACCTGTTCATAGAAGGCCACCAGGTTTGTCAGGCAGGATTTGCCCTTGGCAAAGACATGCTGACTGTTCCAAATCACCTCTTCACTGTTCTTCTGAGTCATTAGTGCCTCCAGGAGGATCTGCTCCATGATCTTTCCGGGCACGGAGGTGAGACTGACTGGCCTGTAGTTCCCAGGTTCCTCCTTCTTACCCTTTTTGAAAATGGGAGCAATGTTTCCCCTTTTCCAGTCTGTGGGGACTTCCCCAGACTGCCATGACTTTTGGAATATAATAGAGAGGGGTTTAGCAACCTCATCTGCCAGGTTTCTCACACTCATATACCCTAAAGATTATTTCTCCAAGATTTTCTTTAGTTATCTAGGAAGTCAAAAATTACCACCAATACTTTAGCTCCTAAGGATACTGCAATGCTGAAAATGTCAATTCAGGTCAATGTGGTATGGAACTGCAGTGGAAATATTCCTACTTTGAAAAAAAAAAAATCTTCCAGACTGAAAACCTTGGAATTATCACTTCATAGGTAGTCCACTATTTTTCATGGTTTTGAACCAGAGCAAAGGTGTATATGCAGTATTAATAGCCATTAGATCACTTTAAGTAAGTATGCTCACAGTTCAGTGACTCTTTTTTTGGAGAATGAAGGAAAAATAAAACCTAAGAAAACTCCAGTACCTCTATATGCAACTTAAATTCTGGACCTCAATCAAAAAAGGACTTTTTGGATCAAAACTTCCTTTTAGTAGAAGCATAAGCTGTGATTTGATGTTTGAAGAGATTAGAGAGTACTCTTATTGCCTGCATCATTATCTCTAAGAAAAAAAACATAATAGAGATGCATGGATAAGTTATTTCTGAGAGGCTGACCACCTGCTCCACTCTGCTAATGTGCTAGGACTTAGCTGTCAGATAAAGGAAAAGAAATAAACAACATGGTAAAAAAAAATAGTGGTTTCAGGATGAAAGACCTAAGGCAGACTTTTTTATCTTCTTCCACTTCTGCAGGGATGAATTAACAGAACAGGCAGCTAACAGCTGAGATACACTAAAATAAATAATTGAATACCTTTTCTTATGAAGAACATAAATGGAAGCACTGATCCAAAGACAGCAGTCACGACAAGAATTGCTCCAACAAAGCGTCTGCTCTCAGTCCATAGGACACCATCATCTGAATCTTCAAGCAAAACAAGTTGGAGGAAGGCATTACATAATTGCATAAGCTTCTCCCTTTCCCTTTCATTTTCAGATTGTGTCTAGGGTGAGGTGCTGGTCCTGGGCTTTACTGTGTCTCATCCCAACAACGGGAGAAAAAGATAAAGCATGTTCATATTTATCTTTGCTTACTGCACTCCATGTGATAGTGCCTTAGAATAGAATAGAATAGAATGGAATGGAATGGAATGGAACAGAATAGAATAGAATAGAACAGAATAGAATAGAATAGAATAGAATAGAATAGAACAGAACAGAATAGAATAGAATAGAACAGAACAGAATAGAACAGAATAGAACAGAATAGAACAGAATAGAACAGAATAGAACAGAACAGAATAGAACAGAATAGAACAGAATAGAACAGAATAGAACAGAATAGAACAGAATAGAATAGAATAGAGAATAGAACAGAACAGAACAGAACAGAATAGAACAGAATAGAACAGAATAGAATAGAATAGAATAGAATAGAACAGAACAGAACAGAACAGAACAGAACAGAACAGAACAGAACAGAACAGAACAGAACAGAACAGGTTTGTGGAGAGTTATAGAGTAGAATAGAATTAACCAGGTTGGAAAAGACTTTTGAGATCATCAAGTGCAACCCATCACTCAACACCATCTGATCAACTAAACCATGGCACCAAGTGCCTCATCCAGTCTCTTCTTAAACACCTCCAGTGAGGGTGACTCCACCACCTCCCTGGGCAGCCCATTCCAATGACCAATCACTCTTTCTGTGAAGAACTTCTTCCTAACATGCAGCCTAAACCTCCCCTGGCACAGCTTGAGATTGTGTCCTCTTGTTCTGTTGGTGGTTGCCTGGGAGAGGAGACCAACCCCCACCTGGCAGAGTTCTGAATGTAAAGGATCCCTAATGGAACTTTTTTAACATCCAGACTCAGTTTTCACACAGCTGTACATCATGCAAAATTCCTGTCCTTGAATTCCATCTGCATGTGCACAAGGAACATGTTAGTATGGTGTAAGTGTGCACTTATAGTGAAACTTAACACAGGTATTTCCTTTAAGCCTTTTTGAAATCAGATAGGAAAGAGGAAGTTATCACAGCTGATTTATCTGAGACAAAATTACATAGTACCTTGAAGTGTATTACAACAAATCAAATACAGAAATGTTACCTGATACGTGTAAAACAGCAGATGTATTTTCTCGCAGCTCTTTATTCCAGAATATACAGTAGAAATTCTCATCAGTTCTACTTTTGATTGTAAGGGTACTTGTCACACGATACAGCTGGTCACTTCCAGTTTCACAGCTTTTGTTTGCCTTATCAGTCAAGTCTTCACGTTCTCTGTTCTGCCATATCACTTCAGCTTGTGGGTAACCTTCTGAACAACATGTCAACTTCCACTCATTGTTGCCTGTTCTCACTATTCTTTGGGTTATAGTTCTATATGGAGCTAAACAAGTGGAAGAAAAAGTGCTACTACCAAGAAGCTAGTAGAACAGCATTTATTAGCAAGACATCTTTTCTTTCTCCCCAGCCCCTGGGTCAAGTCTCTGTACCTCTGCTTTGATTTTTGTAAATAGCATCTTAAACAGGAAAAGTAAATACCACTATTGTATCTCTCCATAGTAACTGCAGGTACAGGATTTACTACCATTTTGAAGCTGTTTAGAAAATTGTGTTAGCTTTCTGGTCTTTGTCCTGTGTAAACAGTTTTGAAACACCATTCTTCATATGTCATTACAAGAAATAAGGACAGAACATGGATTCTAGCTGACTCAAATCACAAAGTTATGCAGCTGCACATGGACTATGAGGCAGCTCGTGTCTCTGGAGAGATTTGTTGAAATGCTAACCAACATTTTTCTTACTTCAGTCACTCCTCTGAAATCTTTTAACAGTATCAGATAACATTGAAGCTCCTGAAATAGTGCACTCACCATTAACTTTCAGATTAATTGTCTTGTAGTCAGCTCCCCCATAGCCAATAATACAGTGGTAAACTCCCGCATCTCTGAGCTTCACATCAATGATCTGAAGGAGAGACTTTCCCAAGTTTAGATTCTCCTTCAGCAATTTTACTCTTCCCTTAAAGTCACTGTGCTGATTTCTTAAGTCTTCCTGTCCTTCCAGAAGTACATATACTTGCTTCTTTGACTCATCTTTCTTTTCCCAGCTGACATTTAAGTCTCTAAACTTTAATTTCCCATTCACAGGAAATCTGCATTCCATAGTCACATTGTTCCCATGTTCCACGGTATAGAGTGACTGGGGAGCTTCAACTGTGAATAAAGCTGAAAAAGAAAATTTGGAACAAAACTTAATTTTCCAATCACAAGTCTAATTTTTTAAAGTCATATTGTACCATACATATAGGACATTTTAAGGACCAAAAGCACCTGCCCTGTTCAGAAAAGTTAGACATTTTTCCATGGACTTGCCCAGGCTTGTACTTGCAGATACCTGCTTTATGCACACACACAGTGTGATGCTGTACCAAAACCAGGTGAAAGTATGTGCACAGCTCCTCAGCTGCTGCTCTCAGAATGCTGACACAGGCAGCTATTAGTGCCTCAGATGGGAATGCTCTCTTTATACAAATGCCACTGCCAATTCCTGGGTTTGTCAGTGCCGATCAAGCTTTTTGTGTAATGCAAATGGTACCTTGTCTGAAATGATGTCTCTGCTGAAACACCGACAAGGATTACGATCTAGGCCCATATCAAGGCACACATATTAAGCATGCATATATAGTTAATGTGAAAGCATGTGAAGACATTTTTATTTTAAATACTAAGAAAAGGGAAAAAAAATACTGCAAACACTAGCACCTGAAATAAAACTGAGGAGTTAATATTCCTGTGCTTATACATGGAAAGGGAACAAACAGCTCTACTTCTTACAACTCAGCTTCTTACCATTTAGGAAATGCCAGTAGAATAAAAATATATACAAAATCAAAGGCTTTTCCATGATGTAGACAGAACCTAAAATAATAAAATAATAGACAAACATAAATATCTGCTCATTTTCCAACTTGCTTTGTAAAATACACTTTGTAGTCACCCCACACAAAAAGCTGGACAAAAGACACTGAATTCCACTCCAGCCAAAGACATGACAAAATCACACCTGAAACTACAGTAGGAACCAGAAAGCTTCCTGCATGGGACCAGGAAGAACTATTTTTATTTGCTTTAAACATTTGTCCTTGGCTGTGGCAAAATAGATATTTTATCACTGTCTTGTCAATAAGTAAATAAATACTCAACAGCTACCCAGCTGTTCCCCTAAACTGTAGCAGGATTTGTTTTTCCGGCTAGGAGGAGAATCAAGAGTTTTCTATACACATTCAATAGAAGAAATAGAACTTTCTTTCTTTCTTTCTTTCCTGCCTGTTTGCCTTACTTTAATATGCTGTGAACATACCATCTTATAACACCTAGTCTCACAGTACTTACCATGGAGTATGTTAAATTATATATATCATGAATGCAATTCATGCTGTAATTAATCACATAATGAGTATTCACACAACAGTGTCTTCATAAAACAAAAATCTATTTTATTTTAATTCTGCTGGTTTACCTCTGAACATGTAAATTATTGCAATTTTCTGACAGGAGTTTTTCCACTCTTTATATCACAGTATCACCAAGGTTGGAAGAGACCTCAAGGATCATCAAGTCCAACCTGTCACCACAGACCTTGTTTATAGACAAAGCTTCCACCCCACTACCACAGCACCTTAATATTATAAAAGATCACTTAATATAAATCCACACCCTTAACCTTCACATACCTACTTGCTAAGTGTCTGTTTTAAGTCAGAGCAGATACCAGCATCAAACACTGCTATCATTTTTCAAATTAATATCAAGAAAAATCCAAATTCAGTGTAGTGGAAGTCTTTAGTGAGTAAAGAGAACTGTGGAAATTTATCTAAATAAAGCCCTCATTTTGGATACCCAAATAGCCACACAAATAAGGAAACATTGCCTTCAACTTTCTAGCTGTAGTTTCAGCATTTGTGTAAGAAATTAGACGACTGTAATACCCATTATGCTTCCTAACTGACAAAGTTCTATCCAGGCTATGACTTTCACCATTTTTGTTAGTTGTTTCATCTTTCTTCCTCTGGTTGTCAGCTTTAAGAAGATTTAAAAATAACAACATTGTCCTGAATTATAGGACACATACAAGCCTTTACAGTGCTACTGCTCAAGGGAATTAGACTTCTCATGAATTTGATTCAAGATACCTTTTTCCTGATTGCTGCTGCTTTATTTTTCATTCTAATATCAAAACATTCAGCCAGAGTGTTCAGAAAGTGTCCTTCTCTTAAAGGCACAAATAGCAAGTTTGCAGAAGGTAACACAGATAAAGCTGAGAGAGAAAGTCAGTCTAATACATTTCAGGCACACAATTACAAAAGGATGTTCTGCTGACATGAACGGAAAATATAAATTAGTGGATAAACAAGTTCCAGGCTTCTTCTTGTGTTTAGGTACCAAATTAATTCCATTCTGTTCATCCCATTCATGTGATGCTTTTAAAACCACTAGCAAACTGATGCTGAATCCTGTGGGTACTTAAGAGTTTCTGGTGAGGTATATGCACAACAGTGCCTCCATCATGATGCCACTTCCTGAACAACAAGCTGTTCAGGGCACCAACTAAACTCCAGAATAAAGCTTCTAAAACTAGATAGAGGCATACCAAACTCACAAGTGTGCTCTGGTAATGCTTACTCTAGAAGCAAGCCTGCAGAAGAGCGAGCCACTGAGACTGACAGGTGTAGGTATGCACCTCTCCATACTCTTCATCCCAGGATGATCAGACTTGCAGCACACTCAGTTCCACAATAATTTTTAATTTTTTTAAGTAGAGGCTGTAGCTAAGAAGCTGCTCAGAACTAAAAGAATGTGTACTGCAATCATGAAAGTATACCCATATCTATGCATGCAATTCATACCCACCTTTTTGTTAGGCGATCTAAATAATCAGTGTGAGCTCCAAGACAGCTGTTCTGAAAGACAGATGACAACATTTAAACTTCTAGGGTTTGGAAACTCATGTTCATATCCTGATACTGCTGAACTTCAATTTGCGTGCTTTCTTCCACTACAGAGGAAAAGAAACAGCACTACACAACAAAGAAATATCACTGTTACTTACAAAAGTCCTTAAGACTGAGATAGTCTGCTGCTGACCTGGATTTCAGCAAGCAAAAAAAGTAGGTCCAGGTCAAATCCAGATGCACTTGAAAAAGACACTGCAACAACCATTACAGATCCTTCTACTGTTTCACCCTGAGCAGAAGGATCTCCTGGATTGATTCGTTGAAACAGCTTGAGATGTAGATGCCAATCAAAACTTCAACCTTCTTACTACTTTTCTTACAGAACCTGCCCCAATGCTCCTTCTTGCTTCCTGCTGTCTACTGACACCTATGGCAAACTCAGATATATAAAGGCTAAGATATTCACCACGCCAAATACTCTCCAGTATTGCTATTGCATGTTTCCCTCACAAACAAAAGAAGACAGCAATACCAGAACTATTTGCCCAAAGACTTCTTGTAACAGAACTTGCACGTTGATGCAACGCCACCCACTTCTTCAGGAAACTTCCCCATTATTGGAAAATTCCCCACACGGGAAAATTCTCTATTGCTAACAGTGGTTCACTGTAACCAGAAACAGAAATGCTGGGAAAATTGCCAGTGGCATTTTAAGAAACAAGTCATCTCATCAAAGCTCTACATGACCAGCAGTCATTGGAACTGCAGTGTCAGTAAGTCATCCAACTACACAAACTCAGAGTCCTTATAACAGTATTAATTTCAGGTTGTGACAAATAGCTGCTAATAATGACTGGAAATTCCTGCACATCTTGTGCATGGCTGCAAAGGTCATAAGTAGGAGTAACAAGAAGAGCCTTGTCTACCCTTCTGTGGTGAGAAAAGATATTCTCTCCCCAAGATTTGAGCCAGTAAAGGCCCTTTCCCTTGATAGTGTACAGTGCAAGAAGAGTTAAGACTATTCATTAGCTTAGCAAAAAGTAAAAAGCATTGTCTTTTTCTCTTTTTTTTCTTGATTCTAGAAGTCATTCAAGAATACAGAGGGGGAAAACAGATATTAAAAGTCCAAGGATGTACTCACAACAAGTTGCAGATTTTAGTGGGATAATGTGGACAACAGCACAAAAGACAACTTTAAGCATATATTTCAGTATAAGTTCAGTCCTGTTGTCTCCACATATCCCCCCCAAAAGGGTTGACATTCTCAGAACAGTTGAAACTCTGTGAAATGACCACTTTAAAGTTTTCAGGCTGTATTTTCTTTTCAACTGACGCACCATCACAGAAACACACTGTGATAGAAACAGAAAAACTTAATACACAAACCCACTGAGGCTAACTAGCCTTTTTACTTGTCATGTGGGAGGAACAGTGAGACAGTGGTATATGAAAAAGCTTATTGTAACATCTAGATTCTAATAATCTGAAACTACATTATAAGATAGAGGAGGTGGATTTCCATGAGTGGTACTGATGGAGGTCAATTTCCACTGATTTCTCCTGTGCTTAAAAACAGGTTTAATTACATTTTCTCAGGGGAGAAAAAAAAAAAAAAAAAAAAAAAAAAGGAGGGGGGCAAAGAAATGAAACTGAAACAAATTTGCAACATCCTGTGAGACCACAGAACCATTGATGTAGCTAGCGAATGTTTAATTTCCTCTGTCATTGCTTGCTTTGAGGTCACAGTGTTGCTTTTTCTATGGAAGTATTTAGTAGCAGATACAAAGTCAGGACTGGATTGGTGGGGTTTGGGGATTGGTTGTTTTTATATATGGACGGGGGGAGAGAAAGAGAGAGAGATATTGAAAGACACAGAGAGAGACTCGTATACACACCTATAGGTTTTGCAGTATAGTTCTATTATGAAGTTGCTGGAGTTTTGTTCGTTTGACCTGCATTCTGTAACACCTTTTCCAGGCAAGTATCTCCTCCCGCCTGTCACGGGCACTCTTAAGCAGTACTTCTGACGCGGAGAGACTCCGGTAGCCGTCGGTGCCAGGGATGCCTCACAGCAAGCCTCCTTCGGAGCCAGACCGGGGCATCTGCCACCCCTCCCCGGCCTCAGCTCCGGGACCCGCCGCCGGCTGCCCCTCCACGGGTGCAGCAGCTGCCGCGGGGCGGAGAAAGTTCCTCTCCCGCCCTTGCCAGGCGCGGCAAGAGGGGTGGCCGCATAAGGACCCTCCCAGCCCAGCCCAGCCCGGCTCCCCCGTACCTGCGGAGCCTCAGGGCGCCGCGGTTCGCCTCCCCGGCGGCAGCACCGGCAACGGCTGGGACTGTGCCGTGCCGCGCTGCCTCGGCCCGCTTCGCCCTCTCCGCTTGGACCTGTTGGATCCTGGCCAGGGCCGGCCCCGCCCGCTCCCGCGTCGGGTTCGTTGGCAGAAGCCGCGCCGGGAAATTCTCTCGGCTGGTGGCCTTCCTGACTGGTCTGTAATTTCCGGGTTGCTCCATCCAACCCTTCTTGTGGATGGGGACCTCATTGGCCAGTTTCCAGTCATCTGGGACCTCACCGGTCAGCCAGGACTGGAGGAAAATGATGGAGAGCAGCTTGGCCAGCTCATCTGCCAGCTCTCTCAGCACCCTAGGATGGATCCCATCCGGCCCCATGGACTTGTGAGTGTCCAAGTGGTTCAGCAGGTCCCGAAACAATTCCTCATGGATTTCCGGGGCAATACACTGCTCCCTGACCCCATCGCCCAGCTCAGGAGGCCACTCGTCCTGAACTCCTCCTGCCTTGCTGTTAAAAATTGAGGCAAAGAAGGTGTTCAGGACCTCAGCCTTTTCCTCATCTTCAGTCACCGTGTTGGTCTGTCCTGTAGCCATCCCGTGTTCTCCCCTGGTCCATTACTTGTCTGACTCATGAACAGTCTCAGGTCTTAAATCAAGCCTTCAATGCTGGCAGCCACTGAAGCAAACTAATCACCAAATTTTGGTGAGGCGCACCTTCAATTTCCTTCTCCAACTGCAGCCCCTGAATGGTGTGGAACATCCCGGGTGAAGCCCCCAGTTGTAAGGAAAATTCTCTCTCACTGAAATTGTACTGTTTAGCCAGTGTCTGGTGCAGCAAGTGTCAGTAAGAAGAGGCAGAAGCTGCAGCAGCTGTTGCAGATGGTCTCCTCCCCAGTGTCTGCAGTTAGCTCAAACCTGCGTCCCCTCCACATGCATAAACTACAGTGGCTCCTTGTGACCTATGAGAAACTAGCCTCTGTTCTCTCTGCTACTTCTTAAATCCTTAATCCTTTCTTCAGAAACTCGCCCTAACTCCCCAGCAATCAGCCACAGTTTCCCTGCTGTTCTCTATTATTGTATCATTACAATCTGCTGCCCCAGCATGTTAACTGCTCCACAGGAATCATACCTCTGCAATACAGAAGTCTACAAGAGCAGAGGTCTACTGCACTCTGAAATCAAGAAAAAAGGCATTTGGATTCTGTGGGTTGAGTTGGATGGCATCTTTGATAACCTGTTTTGAAGGAAAATCACAATTTTCTCAATTGTATTCATGACAGACTCATCAATCCCCTGAAGCCCTAACAAATAAATGTCAGCGGCTGCCAGTACAGTACTGCCATCTTGTGTTGACCTGGAGTATAGCAGAACTGGATCGCTGCTGCGCCCAGTAGCAGGCAAGACCTGCGCCACCTCCTTGTTCATCACACAAGTCACTACTTCAACACACTTGAAGGATGGCTTCTTCTCCTCATGGTTGAGCAGATCTGTTAGCAGGATGTAATTTCCTTTCCGTCCTCTTCTGCCTTCTTAATCACTGATCCTTTCGTACAGATTTCTTTCTCCCTTCTTCTCAGCATGCCACCATTTATGCTTTTTATTCCTTCTCATAATTATGCTAATCTCCATTTTTCATACTATTTTACACAACCACCCATCACTCACATATCTAGCAGATTTTCACGTGTCCTTCCACAAACCTTACTTACCTTCCTGAATCACATAGTCCAATACATCCTCCAGTTCTCTGCACAGGACAGTCATTTAGTGAGTCGTCCTCCCTGTGTTTCCCCTCCCTTGGTTTTTGCTGACATCAACTGTATCTTTACTACAGAGGATGCTTTGATTCTAAATAGAACTTTGTACACTTATTAAGCCCCAGAGGAGTTTGTCGGAACAGGTGTTTCAATGTGTCTTTCCTATTACTGGCAGCTAGCTTAGCTAGATTAAGACTTATGCAAGCCACTTGCCAAGCCACGCTCCATGATATTTGAAAAGTCCTGGTAATCAGGTGAAGTCCTAGTGACTGGAAGAAGGGAAACATTACATGCATTTTTTAAAAAAAGTAGTGAGGCCAGTGTTGGTCTCTTCTCCCAAGTAACTAGCGATAGGACAAAAGGAAATGATCTTAAGTTAAGCCAGGGGAGGTTTAAATTGGGTATTAGGAAAAATTTCTTTACTGAAAGAGCAGTAAGGCATTGCAATAAGCTATCCAGGGAGATGGTGGAGTCACCATCCCTGGAGGTGCTCAAGAAGCCTGTAGATGGTGTGCTTCAGAATGTCGGTTAGTGGTTGCGATGGATGGGTTATGGTTGGACTTGATGATCTTAAAGGTCTTTTCCAACCTTACTATGATCTATCTGAAATTTTGCAAGGCCTGTGTCGCTGTCCTCCACAATAAACTGGCTGGATGGTCTCATTCAGAGGGTAGTGGTCAATGGCTTGATGACTAGGTGGAGACAGGTGATGAATCATGTCCCTACTGGGACCAGTGCCATTCAATATCAATGATACAGACAGTAGGATAACATGCACCCTCAGCAAGTTTGCAGATGACTAAAAAACTGAACAGTGAGGTTGCGATTGGATGTTATTCAGAGGGACCTGGGCCCAGGTAAACCTCATGAGGTTCCACAAGGCAAATTTCAAGATTCTGCACCGGAATTAGGACAACCCTTCTTATCAATACAGGCTGGTGGATGACATGATAGAGAGCAGCCCTGAAGAAAAGGACTTGGGGATACTGGTGGATGAAAAGCTGGACATGAGCCAGCAATGTGACTTGCAGCCCAGAAGGCCAGTCACATCCTGGGCTCCATCAAAAAAGCATGGCAAGCAGATTGAGAGAAGGGATTCTGCCTCTCTACTCTGCTCCAGTGAGCCTGCACCGGAAGTACTGTGTCCAGTTCTGGGGCCCTCCACACAAGAATGACGTGGACCTGACAGAGAGGGTCCAGAAGAGGGTCACAAAATTGATCAGAGGGCTGGAGCACATCTCCTACAAAAACAGGCTAAGATGGTTGGGACTACTCAGCCTGGAGAAGAGAAAGGTTCGGGAGACCTTATAGTGGCCTTTCAGTATTTGCAGGGAGACTAACAGAAATCTGGAGATGGACCAGGACAAGAGGACACAGTCTCAAGCTGTGCCAGGGGAGATTTAGACTGGATGTTAGGAAGAAGTTCTTCACAAAAAGAGTGATTGGCCATTGGAATAGGCTGCCCAGGGAGGTGGTGGAGTCACCCTCACTGGAGGTGTTTAAGAAGAGACTGGATAAGGCACTTGGTGCCATGGTTTAGTTGATCAGATGGTGTTGGGTGATAGGTTGGACTCAATGATCTTGAAGGTCTTTTCCAACCTGGTTGATTCTATTCTATTCTATTCTATTCTATTCTATTCTATTCTATTCTATTCTATTCTATTCTATTCTATTCTATTCTATTCTATTCTAATTTACAAAGGCATGTAGCAATAGGACAAGGGGCAATGGTTTTAAACTAGACAAGGGTAGATTTAGATTGGACATTAAGAAGTCATTTACAGGAGCACTGAAAGACGTTGCCCAGGGAAGTGGGGAGGCCCCATCCCTGAAGACTTCAAGGTTAGGCTTAATTGAACTCTGAGCAACCTAATCTAGTTGGGGATGTCCCTGCATATTGCAGGGGTTGAACTGGATGACCTTTAAAAGTCCCTTCCAACCCAGTGCATTCTGTGATTTTTATTCCAGTGAGCAGTAAAATACATTCATTAAAACTATTAATTGTGGGACAGACCCTTGTTTTCTGTGTATTCATAACCTTGGTGCCAGATGCCTTTGTCCTTGCAAGTGCTTACATTTACAAGGAGTTAAATCAGCACTTACTCTCTACCATGTCAAGAGTGAAAGTTTTGCGTGGACCAGTCTGCCAAACATCTGGAGCTGAAAATATATCCTACCATGATGGCTTTAAACTTTGTATGCCCTTACAAACGAAAACCATGCATTGTCACAAACTTTAAAGTCACACACACAGAAAAAAATCATGTTCTTGGAAAGATGTGAAATAAAACTATTAAACAATTCTCTACAGTATATATTTTTTTCCTCTTACTTTCCCCTTGTTTTTGCTGTGCTGCTAAAAAAAGAGGGGAGGTGGAAAAACGGAAAGGCAGCTGCTTTCTCTGATTTTTTCCCCCAAAACACAACACTTGCAAAAAGTGTGGGCATTTAGAGTGTTAATTAATACTAGCAGCAAGAATCACTTGCAGGTCAAGACATTAGCAGGTGGAACTATTTGAAAATTATACTTACTACATCTGCATCTTGAACTACAAGATGCTTTCTGGAAAAAGATTATTTAATTCTTGCTGTAAAGTGAGATGTCAAATTCCACCTGGTGGCTGAGGTGCTGTATACTGTCATGGAATGGTGGTAGAAACTTTGAGACATTCTTCAGCGCCAAAACAATTCTATCCAATATCGTATATTGTATCACTGCATAAAAAGCCAACCTGCAGTGCACAGTTTTTGTCCAAACACTTCTTTTAGCGATGACATTTTCTTTGTATTTCAAAGTCAGCCTTGAATTATGAATGATGATGCCATGAAAAAAAATCAGATGCGTGAATAAAGGCACAGTAAGAGAAGAAGATCACATGTCAAAGGCATTTAATTTCTTTATTTTCTAATTTATACTTAGCATCTGGATGCATCATGCTGAAGTCGTAAACATGCCAGGGCCTGTGTGTTAATTTAAAGTGGCACTAGTCCCATTTGAACGGACGGGCGTTTCTTTCCGTCTGACAGAGGATCCAGAGCGCTTGCTTGGAATCAGTTTTAAAAAAGAGTTAAAACGCAACGCGTAAACTGGTTACAGAACACACGGCCCCGGGCAGCCACGCACTCCGCGCACATAGTGGAGCCCGGAGCCAGCTTGCTAAACCCCACCCGCCGGCCCCGGCCAGTCGTTGGCCGCGGAGAGCACAGGTTGGTGGCCGCTGTGCTGCTTGGGCATTCGGCTTTGGCCGCTGCTCTCGCTGCCCGTGGTCGGTGGGCGACTTTCCCGGAGCGGAAGGTAAGCCTGGCCAGGGCCCTTCGCTGGCAGGAAGGCGGGCGCGACGGGGCGGCCCGCGCAGCCGAAATGGGCACCAAGGCTCCGCAACGCGTTCGGACTCCCGGGCGTCAGGCCGGCCCTGCCCTCCGCGCCGGCCTCGCCTGTGCTCTCTTCTGTGCTGTGCTCTGCGCTCCAGGGCACGATGGGGTTCGTCTTCTCGAAACACGTGAGCGACAGCCTGACAGCTCAGCAGGATTTTATGCTCATGAACTCACGGGTCCAGGTAGCGCACCCGCCAGCTGCCTTTTGGAGGAAGGACACCCGCGGCCAGCTGTCCACGCGGAACTGGGCTTGTGGCTTCACCTGCAGAGGTTTGCTCTCCTTCCAGGGTTAAAGGTGCTCCATGTACACACTCTGCCAATTGCAGTGTGGTCATCTGACGCAGCAAGTTCGGAGGTGTGAAGCACCTGTTATCTGGATCTAAGGGCTTCCTCGGAAGTCTGTGTTTACAAGTAGTTGAGCTGGCACCTATCCTTATGGTAGCCAGACCTTAGAAATACACAGTTTTGGAAATGTACCTTGGGTAATTGCCTGCATCCCAACTGGGCTATGCCAGTGTTAAGCAGCATGCACATGTTAAACTGAATTGGTAACCGCAAAGTTACTAAATCCTGGACACTATTCTCTTAAAGAATTAATTAATTATGTTTTGGCTCTTCCACTGTACACAATCTTTCAAGCAACTCTAGGTTCGGTTACATAACTGCTGTTACTCCATATTGCTAGGAAGGCACTACACAGCTGTTTATTTAGAAACCTCAGACTAAGTAGGGTGTAGGACGTTGTTTGTCCCCTCTCAGTAAAACAGCAGGTAGAAGTAAACCCAGTTGGACTAAGGTTCAGAAGGCCGTATGGAACAGATCTAACTACAGCTGTCGCATTTGTTGTTAGTTACTTTGCACTCTGTAACTGGTGTATGTACTTATGTACTAAATGCTGGATTGCAGTCTGAAGAGTTCATCTGGAGTTTGTCCCTTTGGTTTTGCATTTCATTTTAAATGCTTCTAGTTGGTGGTGCATGAACTTCCAATTTATCCAGCTGCCAGCAGATGGCATACTCTAGTTTTCAAAGCAGTGCACGGAAGGTAGGTTTCGTAGTCACGACTAAATTGAACTCCGCAGGCGATCCTGGAAACATGATTAAGAAGGGAAAAGATGATATAATAAAATACTGGATAGCTCTTAACTGTTTAAATAAAATGAACTTTTTGCAAGGTTTGTAATCAATTCTCTGCTGGGCTATGTATTTTTGAGATGAACCCATGATTTTCATGTACAAACAATTGTTTGGGGTTTTTTTTGCCCTATAGAGAGGGTCTTCTCTCACCCACAAAATTTTTGGAACTGCAAATGAGGGGACTGTTTTCAGTTTGGGAGAATGACAATGAAATTAAAGTGGAGGCTTCCTTCACAATCTGCTTCTCTCTTGTGCAGAATGAAAGAGTTGAGGAAACAGAATTCAGGCTAGTGTTTGTAGGATGCTGTAGGCTTGCATAGCAAAGTCTTTGGCCTCTTGACTCCAGATGGCTAACAACTCTAGTTCTACCCAAATCCACAGGCTCAATAAAAAATAAACTTCTTTGAGGTAAGTTACCACAAAGCTTTTTAAAGCTTGCATACAAATTTTTTGCAAGCTGCTCTTTAGGAACTCTGTGTTGTTCTACTTGACAGTAGTAATAGTCAGCAGAGTAGATTGTTTTTTAACCCTGCAAATGCCTGATCATGTTTGACTTGTACTGTGCTTGCAGACACACATGCTGTGTCAGAAAATCTGTGTCTTTTACAAATGCAGAGTTGGCAGTTAGGTCAGATGTGAAAGATGTAGTAGATGCAAATTGATAACTAAATTTCATCATAAGGGAATGAAAGAGAATAGCCCTTCTGTGCTTGGGGAGAGGAAAAGACTGCCACTTGTCTTTCCCATATGTGAATAAAACACATGATATGTCTGGAGTCTGGTGTCAGACAAACTGCTTTCAGGCTAATTGTGTAGCCTGATTCATTTGCTTTTAGAAAAAAATGGTAACTAAAAATACTTGGAAAAGCTACGTTGTTCTAAGTTTGGAACATACTAGATTAATGCAGAGCAGTAGATTTCACCACTCTCGTGGTGAAATAGTGGACACAATCAGTTCTCAAATCTTCCACTGAAAATGATCATACTTGTTAAGAAAATAGCAACTTCCATCTTTTCTATGAGAGATTTAAAAATGCTGATTTGTTTTGAACATGAAACTATCCCAAAACAACATGGGATTGAAAACTCTAGCAGCTTTTCTTAGCTTCTGAGTGAATTTAGGAGTGCTCCATGATAACAGTGGTGAGGGAATAGATTGCTCTTGTTATTCCAAGCCAATTGGATCAAGAAGTCATCAAAATTGTTTCCTCTTGAATGCCTTGTCCTCTAACAATAATGATCTGACACTGCTCTGAAATGAACTGTTAAGGCCTTGGGTCTACCTGTAAAAAACCACAGCAGGTGTTGATGACACAGTCTGTGAAAGCTTCTCCTACTCCCTGTAGATGAGGAGTGTCAATGCATTAACATAAAGTGTTTGAAACAGGATTTTATTACACAGGATTTTTGTGCTATCAGATCCCGGGGCGGGTGGGGGGAAGCCACCACAGAAAAAACCCACCCAAAGCCAAAAGTTTAGTGTATGTTCCTCTCTGAATGGAGAGAAGATGCTGCTCAGTTGTTTACTTACCCTTGCTAAAGCTTTGCAGGTTGGAAAGAGGCTGCTGTAAAAATAGGAAGTTGAGTAATATGACATAACTTGATAAAGATCCCTCCCAAATACCAAGCCTTGTTGTACTCTAAAACTGAGTCAGTTTTAGCTGCTTTGATACGTGCTGGTCACCCAAGCCAGCCTGACTACTTCGCAAAAAGAGAATCTTAAAATAGGTTTTAATGTGTGTGCATATTTTTCCTTTATACTCTTCTTGGTGTAATTCTGACAAGAAGGGACTGTGGCCTTGTGAATTTTATCTTGGTGCTTTTTGGAAGAATAACGAAATCTGCAGATGTTAGTTTGCCTTGATTTGGAAGAACTTGTTTGTATTGTCTTGCTGTGGCTTCAGAATGAAATACCAGTCTGTATCAAGTGGGGACTGTTTATGGTAGCAGTTTGTTGAGGCTTCATTTTTATCATGAGCTTGCTCCTTGAAGAGTAACTTAAAAAATTCCTTCCAAACGCTTGCTGTATCAGATCTGCAGCTCAGGCCTAGCTAAGTGCTTTTAGTGTGGCTGAATGGGTAACAGAATTTTCCATTTTTCAGAGCATATAAAGCAGATTACTCATTTTCATGAACTACGTGGGTGCTCTTAATGCAATTAAAAGCAGAAACTCATGAATTTCATCTTTTCCCTCTCCCCCCCCTTTTCCCTCTCCCCCCTTTTCCCTCTCCCCCCTTTTCCCTCTCCCCCCCCCTTTTCCCTCCCCCCCCCTTTTCCCTCCCCCCTTTTCCCTCTCCCCCCCCCTTTTCCCTCTCCCCCCCCTTTTCCCTCTCCCCCCCCTTTTCCCTCTCCCCCCTTTTCCCTCTCCCCCCCCCCCTTTTCCCTCTCCCCCTTTTCCCCCTCCCCCCCCCTTTTCCCCCTCCCCCCCTTTTCCCCCACCTCCCCCCCCTTTTCCCCCCCCCCCCCCTCTTTTCCCCCTTCCCCCCCTCTTTTCCCCCTCCCCCCGCTCTTTTCCCCCTCCCCCTCTTTTCCCTCTCCCCCTCTCTTTTGCCTTGCTGTGTTGTCCCTCCAGCAGATGTCAGGGTGGTTGAAATCCCCCAAGAGGACCAGGGCTTGTGAATGTGAAGCCACTTCTGTTTGCCTGTGGAAGGCCTCATCCGCTTGGTTCTCTTGGTCAGGTGGCCTGTAGCAGACCCCTACAGTGACATAATCTTCCCCTGTCTTCCCTTTAATCTTTACCCATATGCTCTCAACCAGCTCATCATCCTTCCCCAGGAGAAGCTCCAGTGATTCCAGCTGGTCACTGATACGGAGAGCAACACCTCCTCCCCTCCTATCCTGCCTGTCCTTCCTAAAGAGGTTGTACCCACCTATCCCTACCTTCCAGTCATGCGAATCATCCCACCAAGTGTCAGTAATAGCCACTATGTCACATCATTACAGCAGTGCAGTGGCCCTTAATTCATCCTGTTTGTTGCCCAAGCTGTGTGCATTTGCATAGAGGCACTTCAGCTGGGCTGGCCATGTCACCCTCTTAGGTGCATCCCCCTTGATTCCCTTGGGGGGGTGTCCCAGTGCTTTGTCCTTAGCTGCACTCTGTCAAGTGGAAAAAATTAATTCATAGCTTTCTTGATTTGCTAAATGTGATCCTGGTAAGGTTCTATACAATTTACTTCTTTCTTCAGTAACTTCAGAGCACCATGAATTCTCTGAATAATCACAGAGCATTTTTGCTACTTTTTTATAACAAAGAAACAACAAAACAAAGGGGGGAAAAGAAGCAACATCAAAAAAACCCCAACAAAAACAAAGGGAAAACACCAAAAAACCCAACCCAAACTAAAGAAACGAAAAACCCCACAACAGCCCCCAAATACACAACACAAAACTGTTTTCTCCAAATGAAGCAATTACATTCCTCTATCCTAGGAAATTGTTCCTAGTAGAGCAGCACAACAGGAGCATCTTGCTATTGCAACAGATGTTAAGTAAACAACTCTGGAATATATCTGGGTTTGCATTATGAATTATTACTCATAAAAGCTTCTGCAAGGGCTACTGAAGCTCCTGAAGTGTTGGTGGTTTTGGAGAAAGGAGGTCTGTGCACAGGTAGACACATAGATATCCTCAGAAACAAGTAAGAAGAAAATGCCATTTCTGGTCAAGAAACTGCAACATCATGGGAGTAACAGATGTGGTAGGACAGCTCATGCAACTGGAAATCTGTGATAGACTGATAAAAGCTCTTCAGGAAAGACAGGGAAGAAAAGGTGAAGGGCTGCCCATGATGTGAAGAAGTACCTCGTGGGTTAAGATCAGAGAAGAGGCCACAAATTATGGCACTGTGGTAGGAGTTGTGATCAAGGTGGCAAAGTATGTGAAGCCTTTGAACGACTCAAGAAAGCCTCTGGATTACTGACTCTGGTTCTCATGAGGCTCTAGTTTCCTTAACATCTGCTGGAATGTCCATAAAGCAGTACATGAGCAATTGAGTGCATTTCTGCAAAGCGTGAGGGATGTGTTTGGTAAAGGTAGGCACTGGGTGGGCTATTCAGGACTCGTTCAGAGCTAGGTTTGTACCTCGCAAATAGGGAAGAACTGATTTGGGGATATAATATCAACGGCAGTCTTGGGAGTGGTGGTGAGAGAAGGGTCCAGAGGGGATCAAAGAAGACAGCACAGTTCAAACCTTGGAAAAGCAGATTTTGTCTTATTCAGGGAACTACTAGGTGAGATGCCAAAGGAGGCAGTTCAAAAGGATAAAGGAGCTCAGGAAAGCTGACATGTTGAAGGACAACACAAACAGCCCTGGCAACAATACCAAACAGGGGATGATAACCTGGAATCAACTCTGTAGAGATGGAGGGGATTACTGGAAGACAACAACCAGAGCATAAGCCAGCAGTGTGCTCTGGCACCAAAGAGAGTCAGAAGGACCAACCAAGAGGGTTTTATAAGCAGTAGTGCAGCCAGTAGGATGAGGAAGATGACTGCTGCCTTCTGTTCAGTGCTTTAAGTGTAAATACTGCATACAGAGTCTGCCCCCTTCTTCTCTGCCTGTAGAGAGAAAAATGCAGGTAAAAAGGAGCAAGTTTATTAGTGACCATCAAGATAGTCAAGGGCTGGAATACTGCTTGAGAGGAGGCCAAGTGAGCTGACTTGGTCTGGAGAGGGATGCCTTCTAGGATGCAGGAACTAACAGCAGTGCCCCAGCACATTGTAAGGAGGCTATCAAAAAAAGCAGAACCAGGGGGTTCACAGTTATGTGTTACAGGAGGGTTGGAGATACTGAGCATACATTGAAATTGATCGAGAGAGAGGGAGCAGTTCAGACTGAAGGTAAGGAAAAACTTTTTTCTCCACAAGGACAACCCAGCAGTGGAGCAGAGACCCAGTGAAGCTGTGCAACCTCCATTCTTGTAGGTTTTCAAAACCTGATTGGGTAAAGCACTTAACAGCTTTGTCTGATCACACAGCCAGTCTTATTCTGAGCAGGACACGCTGAGGCCCCATCCAACCTGAGTTATTATATGATTCTCTGACCATCATGCAAGCAGGCACAGACTGTGGCCCACTGTACTTTGTAGAACCCAAGAAGTAGGATGTCTTCGTATCTGCTGCTTCCCAGACTGAGAATTGCGATGATCTACCGCTTCATGTCTGCACTGCTGTTGAGCACCACATGCAGAGCAGCAGTCTGTTGAAACAGGCTGTGACTTGGTCTACTTTTTAACTAAGTTGACAGTCACACACATACTGTAGGTTTGTGTGACACTGATGCAGAGGTAACCTCACAAGAAGCAGGATTCAGATTTAAAGCCTCATTGTGCCTGCACGTCAGGCTCAAAAACTAAGCAAAAATCTGTCTGGGAATACTTTACTTGAAAAATAATTGTACAGTCTCCTGAAATCTTTGTATCCACAGACAGGTTTCTCCAGTGGTACTTAATAGTGCATATCCAGCGGTAGCACATACACAGATTGGTCAAAATCAAAAATTCTAGTTTAAAGCCATAACTATTATTTAAGCAGAACTTGCTACAAAAGTCTTGCTTTAAGATTACAGCAGGCTGGCTCTGCCAGACTTTCAGGGGCAGATCAGACTCATAAGAGTGGAAAACAAAAGGATTTGAAGTCTTGAAAAACGTAAGTTTTAGGAGAAAGTAGCCAAAAATCACTGAAAATTCTGGAAAGCAAACAGACTAGTGTTTAGGGTGCATCATTGTTTCCGTGGCTAACAGATTTGTTTTGTTTTGGAATAGCAGTTCAGAGTTTGTTCAGTCGGAGTTTGTTTGTTTTATCTCAGCAAGAGATATCAAATGGAAAGATAACCTCCTTTGTGGGAAAGCATGATTGCATTCAGGAGTCAGAGATAATCCTCCAAATTAATCTTTGACAGGAGACACATAACCTTTAAGAAAATAAACAGGCTAGGAAAACAATATACTGACAAATCTTCTATTTACCTATAATAAAAATGTTTGATTATAACCTCCTGTCTGCAATATGAATCTCTGGATAGTCTCACTCCCCTTTTCCTGCCATCCTTCTTCTCTTCCTCTTTTATTATGTCAAACTGTAAAGTGCATTCTTCTCCCCAGGTAATATTGGATAGTCAGGAAACAGCTGTAGTTCTGCTTTCATAGCAGTAAGTCTTTGGAAGTTTATAGACTTGCTCCCTGTGTGCTTCCTGTGTGGACATGGGAAAGGTTCCATGCTCTTCAGTGATTAAAAAAAATAGTAATATCAAGTCAAGCTGTAAAGTAGAGGTCTGATTTTTTATTTTGACAATGCAGTGAAATGATGTCACCTTTTCTGAAAGTCCGTGATAGCCTGTTCTTTTAAAATCTTTTCCCTCTTTTGGAGTTCCCAGCATCATGTGGGTTTGTTTTGAGCAATGGCAAGACTACGGTATCTTATTTTATAGAGGGCAGGTCTATGGTATTGAAGTTCCTCCACAAATTTTTTACCTAATTGGATACATTTCTCAGCCTTTTCTTTTGTTTCATTTTTTTGTTTTCTTTTATTGTTTCCTGCTTTGTTTTAACAGCTCACTATGAAGCTTTGGCATTGATTCGAAATAATAAGAGCAGGAAAGAGTAAGGGGCGGGGGGGAAGTTAATAAAAACTGATAGCTTGAATAGCTGGGCAGGTAGTATGAAGCTTTGCTAGGGAAACTCATCCTTCAGTGAAATAATGCCTAGTCTGACTTTTTGAAAGATGAAAAAGTGTACAGTAGTTTCATCTGTGAGTAAACCATTCTTTCAGACACAGCATGTTTGACTGTTGCAGGTTCTGAAACTGTAGAAGTAGCTTGATTAATTCATTGAAATTATAAACCACCAGAGATAAACTTGTGAAAATCACTCCGAAGTTTTCTGTGCTTTCATCCATTCGGCTCTTGCCTATGTGGAATGACGTGTGCTTTTTACACTGTACCTATGAGGTATGCCACATTAATTCATGATTCAGCCTAAAGTGAAACCGCAGTTGATTATATTCCATATCTGCAAATGGCTCTGTTGCTCTCAGTCTCATGAGAATATACTTTGGAACAATATTTCATATAATGCTGGTATGTAAACCTTAATTTCATTAACTTTGGTGTTGTAAAAGACGCGTGACGGAAGTGTTTGCATTTGGAAAAACACAAATGCACTTAGTGAAGCATGGAGAAATGCAACTTTTTTTTTACTTTCTTTTTTTTTTTTTTTTTCCCCTATTCTTTTCTCTATACTGTCAGCACTTGGTTAGAGGCAAAACATAGCGTGATTGTGTTACTTTCCTGCCAGGGTTGCATTACCTTAAGAGGTTTTCACTGAATGGCAATAAATGAAAAGAATGAGGTCGTTTTTCCTTCAGGTTCAATGATTTGTCTTTAAATCTGAAACAAAAGTATAGAAGAACCCTGTAGCAAGCTTCTCAATAGACCATGTCTTACAACCAAATTGGGGTTTTTTTTCTGAATTAAAGTGATAACAACAGTAAAAACATGAAGTTGGATCCATTATAAGTGATAGAAAAGGACCAGAACATAATAATTTTTGCACAGACACTCAGCATTTCCTCAAAATCTGGCCATAATTCAACGAAATGTTGCTTGTGTAAAACTTCAGATTGGAGGATTGGTTTAGCATTCTGATTGTCTTGATGAATTGGAAGATGCCTTGAAAAAACAAGCAATGGTATAATAGGTAATAGAATAAATATGAGCCTAGAGCATTATATTGAAGAAGGAAAAGTTAAATAGGTTAACCAAATATAGTGACTGTAGGATAGATACATATATATCTAGGTTATATAGATTTCAGAAGCTAAAAATACACCTAGGTTTTATATACCTTTGCATAAATAATTTATATATAGTGATATATAAGCTGAGTCAACAGAACAGGTTCTTGTAAAAAGCAAATGCAATTGTGGATTTATTAACCAGGGGATAAAATTACTCAGTTTGTACTGGTGATGGCTCTGCTGGTAAGAAAGATTTTGATTCTTCTTTTAATGAGCCGACAAGCTTTGAAAAGTTCAGAGAAAGGTAGTAAGAATAATAAAGTATTCCAACCTATGAGTAAAGGAAGACAAAAATCCTGTATGCTCTAAACATATCTGTTAAGTATTTTGTGGGTGGTGGTTGTTTCTTGGTTTTTGTTTATTAATCTACTCATTTTTCTCATACATCTCTTTAGAGATACTGAGTCTTTTCCATTGTGAAAGCAAGCAAGGGAAAATTTGGATAAATCTTAGGAGATTTAAGTGCTTAATTGCCATTATATGAACTAGTAAGAAATGCTAAGTAAAATCTGTTAGCAGTAGTCTTCATTGGGACAAATAAATGTCCATTTCAGCTTCTTCTAGGCTAACTTTAAAGGACCCCTGAATAAGCTTTCTATCATTATCATTCTGACGATTCAAACACAGAAACTTGAAGTTCCTGAGCAGAATAGTGGTCCATTTAAACAAGGACTGGCTAATACGTAACAACTCTTTCTCCTAGATTTATTTTGCACTTAATATGATCTCTTCCTTAGGAACATCTCATTTCAAACCTTACAATTTTTAACCAGCTCATACACATAAGTAAATGTGGTAATTCATTTATCCAGAATAGAATACAATAAACCAGGTTGGAAGAGACCTTCAAGATCACTGCGTCCAACCCATCAACCAATCCAACACCACCTAATCAACTAAACAATGGCACCAAGCACCCCATCAAGTCTCCTCCTGAACACCTCCAATGAAGGTGACTCCACCACCTCCACAGGCAGCCCATTCCAATGGGCAATCACCCTCTCTGTATAGAACTTCTTCCTAACATCCAGCCTCAACCTCCCCTGGTGTAGCCTGAGACTGTGTCCTCTTGTTCTGGTGCTGGCTGCCTGGGAGAAGAGACCAACCTCTGCCTGGCTACAACCTCCCTTCAGGGAGTTGTAGAGAGCAATAAGGTCACCCCTCAGTCTCCTCTTCTCCAGGCTAAGCAACCCCAGCTCCCTCAGCCTTTCCTCATAGGGCTTGTGTTCCAAACCCCTCACCAACTTCGTTGCCCTTCTCTGGACACGTTCCAGCAAATACAAAAAATACCTGTTTTCCAGGACTTAACCCTGATTGCTGTGAGAATAGTATTATGTTGTATTATCAGTGAGATTTTTATGTAGCATAGATTGCAAAATGTAACTTTGATGACAGAGCTGTTTGCAGTTGTTTTGGTTTTGGTGTGGGGTTGGTTTGTTTTTGTCTCAATGCCTTTTTGAAAATGTACACAACAATGTAAGGTTTATAAAGTTAAAACTTTCAACAGGAGTTTCAAGTTTGTTACTTACTGGAAGGTATCTGATAATCAAGTTATCCTCCTAATGATTTGGGGGTTTTTACTTCTTCAGAAACAGAAGTTTCTATGGTAACATATAACAGGATACAGTGGAAGATGACAGCTGAAGCACTTAGAACATTCGTTCAAGCAAAAAGTGAGATTACTCTTTTAGCGTAGATAAAGTACAGGCAGTATTTGTACCTGCATAGTTAAGATGATAAATGGTTTTTATACATATATGTACACAATTCTTGAGGTGGTTTTCTGAAATTTTGATTGAATAATGTATTCTACTGTTCTTAGGATATATCAATACATAACACTTAGCTGAACTTCCTTTACTACTGTACATACTGAGAATTTTGTGAGGAAAAAATGAGGATGACCTGATTCATCAGGCAACTTAGCAGGCATCTTGATGTCACAGAATCATAGAATCACAGAATCACCAAGGCTGGAAGAGACCTCAAAGATCACCAAGTCCAACCTGTCACCACAGACCCCATGACTAGACCATGGCACCAAGTGCCACGTCCAATCCCCTCTTGAACACCTCCAGGGATGGTGACTCCACCACCTCCCTGGGCAGCCCATTCCAATGATGAATGACTCTCTCAGTGAAGAACTTTCTCCTCATCTCGAGCCTAAACTTCCCGTGGCACAGCTTGAGACTGTGTTGCCTTGTTCTGGTGCTGGTTGCTTGAGAGAAGAGACCAACACCCTCCTGGCTACTAGCCTCCTCTCTCCAGTTAGTTTTGAACTGGGAAAGAATTTGTGGTGAAGATTTCTTATTTCATATGCTACCACAAGATAGGTCAATAGGAATTTTATGAGAAACTAGGCACTGGGCCTCATTCAGTTGTAGTAATTCAACTGTAAAAACAAACAACCCCCCAGCAAAACAAACAAAAGCCCAAAACAAAATGACAGAAAACACCACACTAAAATGTTAATGAAACCCATAGAAGGAAACAAAATTTTTGAAAAGGAAAGTATTAATGTCAATTCAATATATAGTACAGAGTGCTGTGTCTTAGACAGGTAAGACAAATTGACCTAACAAGCCTATCATTGTGTTCTTAGTAGGAACGTGCATCTTCTACATGTTCCTAGGATGTTTTTTGAGTAATGAGATAAAAGTAGGAGTGGAAGACAATTTAAGAAAGTATGTGTAAGGACAGGGGAGATACTGTCTGTTTTATTTGAAGATGGAGTATATTTGCAAATAATGTTGTGAAATGTTGTGGTGGGTTTTTTTCTGATTAAATTCAGTGAAGCCATTACTTGGTCAAGATAGTATTGATGAGTTACTAGCTGATCATCAGTGTGGTGGCTGTTGAAACATGCACTATATTTTAACTTCTGGCAGGAATAATTGCTAATGTTAAGCTAGTGTGAGCTTCTGAACAATAAAACTTCTTTTCATGCACTATTACTGTCATTGATCAAACAAAAAAACCAACACAACCAAAAAACAATAAACACCACACACACACACAAAAAAAAAACCACCACCAAAAAAACCCCAAACCAAAACAAAACCCCTTCTGCATAGGCTCATTTCTGTAGAATCCTTCCTGTGCCTAGTAGAATTTTGTGTGATGACATTCTTTCCATCTACAGTTTTAACAACTTATCTTTGTTAGTAAAAGTTCAGCCAGCTCCACGATGATACCTGAAAACCAGAAATTTCCAAACATCTTAGACACCAAGTAATTTTCTGCAAGGTTTTGTAAGTCCCTCACCTTTTCCTCTCTAAAGTTTTGGCTGAGAATTAGTCAAAACAAGTTTTTTTTCTAAAATTCTGTTACAATAGAATTGTAATAGCAACAATTAGTACCTTTTTTTCCCTCTGTGAAGCAAAGTGTAAGCAAGCTTTCTCTTTCCTGACTACTACCGTTGCTTTTCCTTTCGGATGGGAAATAGCTACATTTGTTTTCTATTGACAAGATACCAGTAAAGTCTACGGCATTTCTAATGCATTTGTCTTGAAGCTTTGGAAAAATTGGTTTGCCCCTTAGGTGATCTGGGCTTAATTCAGGAAATAAATGCTCTCTGCTAACAATTCTATATCCTTATTAGTTTGTGTGCATCAAATGGAACGGAACAAGATGAATGGTACCTGTACTGAAAAAGATTAGAGCAATCTATCTCACAGGAAAAAAAAAAAATCCAGTTTGGTTTGTCTTAGCTGGGAAATTGTATTCTCTGCCTGATCACTGTAAGAAAGTAAATCAGTGGTTTACAAAGAGCAGATTTTAATAGTTATCTCACACATTCAAGCTCTACCAGTAAAGAAGCGAAACAGACTGATTGCTTTACAAGTAATGAGATAAATGTTAATTGAATCTGTTTAGTGGAATTGGTCCTACCAATCTTTTTGATGGGGAATCTTTCAGAGTAGTACATATCATTGTGAATGCAGCTTGTCAGGATAGAACTAGTTTCTTGCCTGGAGGTGTACCTATGTCCTTAAATGTGCAGGTTTCATTTTTTGGGGGGGGGATTTAATTGGCCAAAGAAAAATTGCCTTCTGAAGCTCCCTCCTTTAACTATGAATTGTATATAGTTCCTTCCTCAGTAGAACAAACCTACCATTTTTGTCTTTGGCTGGTAAGTCCACTGAAGTCACATCTGCAATTTACTTTTTCTTTTTTTTTTTTCTTTACTATGCAATATTATGTCTTGAATTCTAACTTGAAAATAAAAAAAGGGGGGTGGGAGGAAGTGGGGAGAGGTGGAGGCAGGATGGGATGGAGCAGGAGCCTTACATTGAGCAGAAATCATAAAAGCCCAGGAGGTGCAATTGATAAATAAAAAGTTATTATGCCTATTCTCATGCCATTAAAAAAAAAAAAAAAAGAAAAAGTAAAAAAAAAAAAAAAGAAAGCCACAGTAATTCTGCAAGTCAGAATCTGAAATGGAGAGGAAGAAATATCATATTTGTGGGTTATACCCCAGTGTCATTTTATAGCCATTACTTACGAATTTAATTTTGGATTAAATGCTCTGAGTCTGTATTTCGTTTTTGAAAAACAGGTTTCTGAGGCATATAAGGAGCGTACTTAGAGGCATTATTGAGGGTTGGAAATAACACAGTGAACACTTCTTACTTGTTCAGTTACTAATCAGAATTCAAGTTGACTTGGTATTCTAGTGTGAACTCTTTTGTCTTGCACTGCTTGATATGTTTTACTATTCCAACAGTATAGATGCTTTTTTAAACATAACTGACTATGCAGTAACTTTGATTTACCTTTATAGAGCTTGTGTAAAACTCAAGAGGGCCAACAGCATCCTGGCCTGTATCAGGAAAACTGACAAACAGGACTGGGGAAGAGATTGTGCCCCTGTATGAAGGAGCCACACTTTGAGTATAATGCTCAGTTTTGAGACCCTCACTACAAGAAAGACATTTTGGTTCTGGAGTAGGTCCAGAGAAGGACAGTCTGAAGGCAGGTTTGATGAAGAGGGAACTGGGGTTCTGGAGAAAAGGAGGCTGAAGGGAGACATCCTCATTCTCAACCAGTGACTTGAAAGAAGTTTGTATCAACGTGAGTGTTGGTCTCTTCTTCCTACTAACAAGTGACAGAGCAAGAGGAAATTTTACACACTGCAGGAAAGAGATGCCATCCAGAGGGAGCTGGATGGGGTTGAGAGGTGGGCCCAAACCAACCTCATGAAGTTCAACAAGGCCAAGTGCAAGGTCCCAAACCTGGGTTGAGACAAACCCAAGCACAAATACAAGGTCAGTGAGGAGTGGCTTGAGAGCAGTCTTGAGGAGGTGGTCTTGGGAGTGTCAGCTGAGCATGAGCCAGAAATGTGCACAGAAAGCCAATTGTGTCCTGGTCTGCACCAAAACAAGTGTGACCACCAGGAGAAAGCTGATTCTCCCCTCTACTCTGATCTCATGAGACTCTCACCTGTACTATTGCGTCCGGTTCTGGTCCCCTCACACAAGAATGATATTGAACTGCTAGAACAGGCCCAGAGGAGGGCCACAGAGATGAACAGAGGACTGGAGCACCTACCCTGCAAGGACAGGCTGTGATCATTGCGGCTGTTTGGCCTGGAGGAAGGAAAGATCTGGGGAACCCTTCCAGTGGCCTTTGAGTACCTGAAAGGGGCCTACCAGAAAGCCAGGAAGGGACTTTTTACAAGTTATTATTGTGATAGGATGAGAGGGAATGGATTGAAGCTTCAGGAGGGGAGATTGAGACTGGATATGAGAAATTCTTTACAGTGAGGTTGGTGAGACACTGGAACAGGTTGTCCAGGGAGGTTGTGGGTGCCCTCTCCCTGAAGTTAGAGTAGAATAGAGTAGAATAGAGTAGACCAGGTTGGAAGAGACCTTCAAGGTCATCACATCCAACCTATCATCCAACACCACCTAATCAACTAAACAATGGCACCAAGCACCCCATCAAGTCTCCTCCTGAACACCTCCAATGACGGTGACTCCACCACCTCCCTGGGCAGCCCATTCCAATGGGCAATCTCTCTCTCTCTGTAGAACTTCCTCCTAACCTTCAGCCTAAACCTCCCCTGGTGCAGCCTGAGACTGTGTCCTTTAGTTCTGGTGCTGGTAGCCTAGCAGAAGAGACCAACCCCCACCTGGCTACAACCTCCCTTCAGGGAGATGTAGAGAGCAATAAGGTCTCCCCTGAGCCTCCTCTTCTCCAGGCTAAGCAATCCTAGTTCCCTCAGTCTTTCCACATAGGGCTTGTGTTCCAAACCCCTCACCAACCTCGTTGCCCTTCTCTGGACACGCTCCAGCAAGTCAACATCCTTCCTAAACTGAGGGGCCCAGAACTGGACACAGGACTCGAGGTGCAGTCCAACCAGTGCAGTGTACTGGGCAGAATGACTTCCCTGCTCCTGCTGGCCACACTGTTCCTGATACAGGCCAGGATGCCATTGGCCCTCTTGACTGCCTGGGCACACTGCAGGCTCACGTGCAGCCTACGTTGTTCAAGGCCAGGTTGGATGAAGCCTTGAGCAATCTGGTCTAGTGAAGGGTGTCCCTGCCAGTGCCAGGGAGGTTGTAACTATTTAAGGTTCCTTCCAACCCAAACCATTCTATAAATATGAATCTATGAAACATCCTCCAGTTATGCCGGGGATGTTTAGTTTGGATAGTAGAAGAAACTTCCTCACTGAAAGGGTTATCAAACACTGGAAGAGGCTTTCGAGGGAGGTATTTTTCTTTGTGCTTCACCCTGGAGGTGTTTAGATGTGATGCTAAGGAGTGTGCTTTAACACCAGACTTTGTAGAGGTAGGTAGTGGTTGGGCTTGATACTCCTAAGGGTCTTTTCCAGTCAAAACAATTCTATGATTCCTGAGAATTTTAGACACTCTCAACAATACTTTAAAGCTTTCCTTACTCTGTAGGTAAGATTATTAAATGCAGGTGGAGGAGACCATTCTTCACTCTGCTACATGCTCACTGCTTCAGGGCCACATGGCAGAAGCATGGAAAAGCTAGATTACTGACACAAAGTCTTACTTTCAAACCACAGTGCATTGGATTGAGCCTTTCCTTTGCAAGGCTTACAATATCAAATGCATGCAGGTTCTTTTGATGTTACTTTATATGGTATGTGATTCCAGTAATTCATTGACAATATTGACAATTTATTGACAATTTTTTTCAGTGTTGTTTACATTCTGGTTCATGGCTTATACTGTGAGACCCTTTTATTTTTGTGATAGCTCTTAGCTTCTAAATATGTTTTAATGTGTCTTTGCACTTGGAAGCTTTAACAATTGAGGGGTTTAGGGAGCTTTGTTTCTTGCAGTGCTAATAATTTTAATTCTTCTGTGTACTCAATATGAAAAATATTTGCAAACAAGCTTTGAAGCAGCACAATAAAATATTTGTCTAATTTTACTATTTGGTCTAGAGGTCCACTGTGTGCATGCTAGTTGTAGAAACCAAGCAGACACTGCACAATTATTGCAAGTTACCATCTCTGTATTGCACTCTGGTGGCTTGAAACGGAGGTGTAAACATAGGTATCACTATTCTCTCTTCCACTTCTTTTTGCCAAACAGCAATTTGCAGCAGGTCCTGGTTTTGCACGATGATTAGGAAGGATGACACCTAGGATGAGTCACATAAGCCTATAATCTTTTGTCTGATTATGAAATGCCACATACACTGCTACTCTAAGGGGCTTGTGCAATTTCTTACCTACAGTGTCTGCACAACAACTTTTACATGTTTTGTAATTGATTGGTAGATATTTCTATGTGGCTTTTTTTTTTTAATTAAGTCATAGTCACTGTGCTGCTGAGTACTTTGAAGTTAGAAGTTACTGGTTGCTTAAAGAATGCTTTCAGAGTCTCACTGAAAAACTGTAAGTGAAAATAACCTACTAAAAACACAGTAGGCATGGTCTGTAACAGTTTGGTGGTTAGCCTGTGACAGAACTGGAGCTTTTTTAAATATGAGTTTAAGGATATTCCACATTTCTGTTTTCTTAGATTTAGATAGTGAGTTTCAGAATTTAAACAGATGGTATGTGTTTATCTGGATGATAATTCCTTTTAAGGTGGATTAATTTTCTGTATGAATATAAGATTGTCTGACTATTGGCATGATTATGTCTTAATAATAGTGACATGAAGTATAGTTTTATTATTCTTGAATAGGTTTACTGCCATGACCACTCTCAAGTGAATTATTTGTTTTGCCCACTATTGCAGAGGGGTTGAGGAAAACAGTGTATCTGCCAGGACAGTCATTAAATATATCATAATAACCCCTATATCCAGGGGTGATTACTGTGGCTTCCTCTCTCCTGATACATTTGACCTGCACAAAATACATCAAAGAAATTGTGTTTAAGGTACCTGGGATGCGCAGGGACAGCATTTTGCGCTAACTCTGCTTTCCTTTTCTTTTGAGCCTTTGTATACCACCTTGCACCCCATTTGTTTGCTTTGTGCTTCACCTTAATACAAAACCAAAGTAGCATCTGTTCCTTCTCACAGCATCTGAACGTGAAACAGAATGGCAGAAAGAAAGAGAAAACAAGCTAAGAGCCTGAAATACCATTAATTTCCAATCTGTCTACTATTTCTGGTGCAGCTTGTAAACCAGAGAGGACTGCTGTTTTTTGGTTATTGTTGTGTGGTGGTTTTGGGGGGCAGGGGGGTTGTGGTTTTTTTTAGTTGTCAAATTGATTAAATTATTTCAGATGATAATTTTCTCCTACTGGATTTTAATCAATGACATGATGTCATGAATGCTCTTTTCTGTGGTTTGACATCATTGTGACAGTCTGAAGAATAATCAATAGAAATGAAAAAGCTGGTTACCTCTGACTAGTTAATTAGCATTATCAGTTTCATAGTAACTGACCTTTTCCTTCTTTGCCTCACTTCTCTTCAACTGTCATGTTTCATTTTGTCAGATTGATTTCCTTTTACTACAACAGTTGGTATGTGGCAGACACAAAATGCTAATCAGCCCTTACAGTTTCTCACATGATGTTGAGAAACTAACTGTATTTAAAGAAAAAATGGGAAAGTTATTCCTAACTGGGTCTTCTTGAGAGTGTTATAAAATATGAAATGTTACTTGCTAGTAGCACTGAGCTTAAATTTTAAAATGATGCAATCAATATTTATTACTGGTAAAGCTGCTACTGACATTTATGAAAATCTGTTCATTATGGAGTTAAACTTGCAGAAATTTTAAATAGGTGGGGGCCTTAGGATATTCTATTAAATGTACTTGTATGTGTAAAATGTGATCTGATTGTTGTAAAAGACATGATTTCTTAGCAATGAAAGCATGCTTAACAAATGCATGCTTGGACCAGTACCCATACGTCTATGTCACAGCTTCAGCTTTCTTGTGCCCCACACAGCAACCTGTCTGGGAAAAACACAACATCTCTGCTCCTGCCATGGTAAATCTGCACTGGAGATCAGTTACCTACAGTTTTCATGCAAGTATAGTTGTGTAAATAGTCCCTGTTGAAGTTGTTAGAGTTGCATAGAGACTTAAGTAATTTTAAATTATCATAGAATGTATTCTGTAAGACACGGCATTTGAATGGGGAGCTGTTTTTCACTCAATGTGTGTGACGTACGTCTGTAGCTTATTTCTGCAGTAATCAACTTCTCCTGTCAGTGAGATTATTCTAAACAAACAGCAGCACACCTCTGCTAAATTTGAATGATACACATTTTTCTGTCATGTATAAAGTTATGCATGTGAAATTATAGTTTGCACTAAAATGAATACCTACTGTTCTTAGTTCTCATTTCTGAAAAAGTTCTCTTAAGCATCATTGCAAATTAAGTCCTGAGGGAGTAGAACTTGGCCTTTGTCATAAAATCTGCATGTTAATTGGTCAAAAGTCTTCTCCACCCTTTCACTAGCACACTGTGACTGGCATTTTCAATAGAACACATGTGGAGGAAAGTAAGATGCAATTACTAAGAAATTAACAGCTGAAAATGGGATATTGATTTGAACTGCAGTCAAACATTATTTGTTTTTCTCTCTTTTTAATTTAGAATCATCTTTTGTGGTGGACTCCTAGGTCTTTCCCTATATATAGGTCTGCTTTTACATCCTGGCTTGCTTAAGGTTAACAGTCGTTATATAAAAGTTTCACCTTATAGTCCACCAATAGTTGTGTTGCCAGTGTAAAGTCATGGTGTCAGAGTATCCTGGTCATTCAAATCTATCAGAGCTGAAGATGCTTAGTTCGGATTGGCATGTTAAATGGATAAGCATGAGGATATTGATGGTAATTTGTTTGTTTGGTTGGTTTTTTTCATTTTGAAAGATCAAGGGACATTGAGGTTGTTTAAAAGGCCGTGTGGGTGCATAATTTTGAAAGTTAGAGCATCCAAAATTCATTTCAATGCTTATACTATTTTTGTATCAGAAGTTGTTCAAACTATTTAGCTACTCAGATGCCTGGTCTGGACATGTTACAGCAGTCTTTGATGACTGCATAGATAGGTAGGTGCCCTGCCTTATGTCTGCTCTGTTAGAATCTGGTATGGTATGTTCCCTACTGTGATGAACACACGTGCTGGAGCCCACATGTGGAACATGACAGCAGCACTGACCCACATCATACAGCACCACAATGTCTACAGTGCTCTCTTGAAAAGAGCTTTAGCATACTCCAGACTGTTTTGTCTGCAGTTATTCCAGTAAGTTTAATGTTCTGCGACAACTCTGGCTGTAATTGTTTCTCAGATTTCCCTTTCCATGTACTTGAGGAAAACTTGAAATCCATTGAAGTCAGTGTGGAATTGCCCAGGAATGCTGACTAAATTTTTGTTACACAGAATCCCATTTCAGTCCTACAGCTATGGCACTACAGTCTTTTGTTTGTGCAAGATTAAACTATACCAGGGGATGAAACTATCTTGGATATGGAAAGCAAGAATGAAGATTTTTATGAGAATAAAGGAGAACAGAACAAAGGGCATTTCTGGCATTTGGGAGAGGTATTCCTGGGTTTGGCATAAAATTGCATAGGTTCAGAGAGATTTTGGAGCACATTTGCTGGTGTTTGTGTGTTGTTATTAGATTTTCTCCATCTAACTTATGACTAAATAAAAATTGATTTTCTTTTTATTGTTTACAAGAGTGCTGAAACCCTGGAACAGGTGTCCCAGAGAAATGTTGATCCCCCATACTTGGAAACATTCAATGTCAGGATGGGTGGGGCTCTGGGCAACCTAATAGTCAGAGATGTTCCTGAGCATGAAGTGAGGGTGGACTGGATGACCTTTCAAAGTCCCTTCCACTCCAATCCAATGATTCTACTTGTTACTATGCATCAAGAGTCCTTTGAAAGCTTTCCTTCTTAGCTATGCCACGTTTCCCCATATACACAGAAGATGCTCCTCTTAAGATTAGTCAGTCTAAAACTTTCCTCCAATACAGCTTTTTAAAACAATTTTAAGTACAGTATTGTGTTCCATCTAGGTAAGATTTTATACTCACATGGAAGAAGTTTCCTCAATGGAAAGTAATTATGAGCATTTTTTTAACGTGCTTTTTTTGCCCACCCCCTGCCCTGCTTTAGTTTCAGATTGGGTTCCATGTAGGAAGCTGAATGTTTTTCTATTTGAAGTGGGGTGAAAAAATCTTTCTGATAATATTCTTTTTATTTTGTTATCTGGATACTGTTTATATTATCCAAACCTTTTTCTTCCCCCTTCATTTATAGTAAGTTATTTGTATAAATTGCTTGTAGATAAGCATGAAAGTATCCTTGAGCTTCTGAAATTGAATATGACAGGCTCCAATAGAAATGAGTGAGTTTGACCTTAGTCTGTGTGATTTAGTAAAATACTCCTCTTTTAGTACTTGTGTTTTAAAAAGCTATCAAACTATAACTTGTGTGAGTATATCTTGTGTTTCGTTGGATTTTTGTAAAAGAGATGATGTTAGATCCTTTAGTTTGCTCTTCTAGATTTGAAATTACAGATTTCTTTTTATTCCATTCTCACTTCTTTCTACACTGAGTACA
Source organism: Picus viridis (assembly GCA_033816785.1). Taxonomy (NCBI): domain Eukaryota; kingdom Metazoa; phylum Chordata; class Aves; order Piciformes; family Picidae; genus Picus; species Picus viridis. The sequence goes on from CM066606.1 coordinate 59,169,119, forward strand.
CGTCAAACTCTCTGGTTTTCTTCTTCATCATTGCATTTTCTTTCAGCAGGACCTATATTTCATCATCATATCCTTGTCCCACTTCCTCCCCATATATTTCTTCAGATTGAAACTCATTTAGGGTAGTACTGTGCATCTTGGAAGCGTAGGCTCCTTATCCATGCAGACCAGAAAACAAAGGATCCCTTACTGCTTTTCACACATGTACAAACTATACACATAATCAAATTGAAGGGGAAAAATAGAGGTGATTAAATTGATATTAGGTGTCATTATTTTGTCTTGTCACATCAACCCTCAGTAATTTACCAGGCTTAGGGTATTGGGGACTGCAGTAAGGCTAATTAATGGGTAGTGTGCTTGTTTACTTCAGAATTTCCAGGTGTCTTGTAGGTGACAAAAATCAAATCTAATTATTTTGATATTTTATTGTCAGCCATTTGATATGGTTTGTCAGCTATTATATAATTTATAGCCATTATATAATTGCTTCTTCTGCAAGTTGTGGGTATCAGGAAGGTAGAGCCTGTTTATGTTTTTTTGTGAGAATAACAATTGCAATATAAATCTCGAGGTAAGAGAAAGAGATGAAACGGTGTTGTGAGACTACAGTGCATGTCGGTTTTCCTACTGTGTACAATTATATGTAATTAGATCTGTCCTTTTTTATTATGCTGTCTAAAAAAATTAATCCTGCCTATATAGGTACTGAATGGGCCTGTATCAAGACCAACACAGTCTGCAGAAATAATTAGTAACAATTAAACAGAGTATTTTGTGTTTAGGCTAAAGCAATAGTAATGGAGATGAATAAATGGGTGGAAACCTTAAGTAATTACAAATGCTTTAAATTATTCTTGAATTAGAAAGCACAAGGAAGGAGCAGATTTAATTACTTTTATAGATGCATGAGAAGAGAACTTTATGAACTTACTTTTTGTTCTTTCTTTTCTAGAACGTGCTTCTTTAGGCAACTGCTACTCTTGTTTCCTGCACCTGGCTGGACATTGTATGCAACTCAGCTAGCTAAGTTAGACATACCAATTCTCGTTTTTCACCAAAAAAAAAAAAAAAAAAAAAAAGGTATTACAAACAGTAATGAGAAATTAGCTTCTGTATTGTGGTTTCAGACTGCTGGGTTTTGGCACAGTTCATATTTTTTTCATCACTGTAAGGAGGAAAGACCTTGAGATTTTGGTGTTCTGTAAAGTGGAGAGGAACTTTTAACAAATACTTAAGTTACTTTTGTTTCACAGAAATGTGTCACTATGTTTAGACGGGGCATGTAGTTAAAAAAAAATACATAAAATGTAGTAGTCTATCTTTTTATTCTTATGCACCATAGAAAACTCTACCTTGATGTATGAATACTTTTTTTCATTATTGCCTTTAATTCTAGTGCCAGAATTATTTTCCCAAGGACTTTTGATGTGTATTCTAGTATCTTTAAAACATCTGGTATCTTCGCAGTGTGGCTTTTTTGGTTTGGTTTTTTTGGTGTTTGGGTTGTTTGGGTTTTTTTGGGGGGGGTTGTTTGCTTTATATATATATGCGTGTGTTGGTAAAAGATTGTGTTTCAAAAGAGTTATTAGCTTGTTTGTGAAGAACAGAAATACTCAAAGGACAAAGAGGTATTGAGATCGACATCTGATATACTACTAAAGACACTACCAGCTACAATAAAATAAAACAGAATCCATTGGAAAGCAGCTGGATAGTACCATTTGGATCACCACAGAAATGCAGAAGCCAGAGAACCTTAAATTAGTAATGCTGCTGAAAGCTGGGGAGCTCTCAAAATCTAAAGCTGGTATTTGGGGTTTCTTTACCTTGAGAATCAACATTAGAAAGATTCTGCAATAAAGCATTTGTTAATTGACCTAAATGCTTTCTTGGTATAAACTGTTCTGAGTTATTACTGGAGAAGACCATTCTCAGTCAAAGGCTATAGCTGACTAAAGTATAAGGACATAAAAGAAACATCTCAGTACTTTGGATTTATAGACCAGCAAGATATTGACTCAGACTTTAAAATAACTGGATGACAATTTTGTTTTTTCCCTTCTTTAGCTGGCAAGGCAACTACTGATGCAGAATGAGATGAGAGAGAGAGACAAACAGCTATGCAGATTGCTTGGACACAGGAATTTCTCAAATATTTGGGGACATTTTGTGGACTTGCTGCTGTGCGCTTAACAGATGGGTATGAAGTTTATTTCCTAATAGAACACACAAATATGTTCCTTCTATAGCTCTATGTTGCCAGATTTTCTTTTTGCTTTGTAACAGGTAATCTTTAACCAGTAATTGCTGAGAGGCTCATCAAATGACGAACTGTATCTCATTTCTGTCTGCTTCTGGATGTATTTGGTTATGTCTGTAATGCAGACTTGCATGAAAGCAGAGATATGTGAGCTGACACCTGAGGTACCAAAAGTTCAGCGTAAAATAGAAGTTCTGTGTGGAATACGAAGGATTGCTTAAAATTCGTACTATTTTTTATCTCTATCGTGATGGGATGAACTGAATCTTCCATCACCTGGAGTTTTTAATGTGGTGGAAGTATTCAAAAAATGGTTCATTTAAAATCTGAATCAAGAAACACCCCAGGGGGGAAAATCCTAGCTACTGAAGCAGTATTGGATGGGGAAGACCTTGCCTTACAGGTCTTCTCTTTGGCAGTGTGTTTTTCTTGTGCTCTAATATGATTAGTGGGAATGTAGGGCTTGTGTACGTAGCACAGATTAAATGCACTTCATGCATTACTTATTGTTTGCGGGCTCAGATGCATTTGGAACTGAGCTTAGTATCTTTATTGGTACATGTTGCATGTGACTGGTTGGTATACGCATAAACACATGCATGCTATATGAGTCTGATAATCCTGTTTTGCTTAGATATATTCAAAACTCATTTGAAGTAGTTTTTTTAATATCACTGGACTGATAGTTGAGAAAAAGGCAACCAGAAGACAAATGCCTCTTGGGAAATTTAGACTTATTATTCTTTGATTAGAGAGTGTACAAGGATACACAGTCCCAGACAGTCAAGGACAGCATAAGCTAATGTGGCTGGTGTGCTGAAGGTCCTAAATAATTTTTTTTCCTTTTTTCCCCCTTCTCCTTTCCCCCTTCTCTTTTCCCCCTTCTCTTTTTCCCCCCTTCTCTGTTCCCCCTTCTCTGTTCCCCCCTTCTCTTTTTCCCCTTCCCTTTTTCCCCCTTCTCTTTTTCCCCCTTCTCTCTTTCCCCCTTCTCTCTTTCCCCCTTCTCTCTTTCCCCCCTTCTCTCTTTCCCCCTTCTCTTTCCCCCTTTCCCTCTTTCCCCCCTTCCCTCTTTCCCCCTTCTCTCTTTCCCCCTTCTCTCTTCCCCCTTCTCTCTTCCCCCCCTTTCTCTTTCCCCCTTTCTCTTTCCCTCCTTCTCCCTTTCCCCCTTCTCTTTCCCCCTTCTCTCTTTCCCCCTTCTCTCTTTCCCCCTTCTCTCTTTCCCCCTTCTCTCTTTCCCCCTTCTCTCTTTCCCCCTTTCTCTCTTTCCCCCTTTCTCTTCTTTCCCCCTTTCTCTTCTTTCCCCCTTTCTCTTTTCCCCCCCTTTCTCTTTTTCCCCACCTTTCTCTTTTCCCCCCACTTCTCTTTCCCCCCCCCCTTCTCTTTTTAGTACTCACTCTGCTTTTACACATTTTCTTCCAGGTAAGACTGTTCATTTCTTATGGAATTTAAAAAAAATGTGAATTCTGGGGCTATAAATACAGATAAGTTAAGCATTGCACACTTAGGATAAGCAACTCATCTTCTTCTGTATTTCACGTCGATGCTACTGGTTTGGCAAGGGGGAGGGATGATTAGAACAGTTAAAGAGATGCAGACAGGAATCATGCCCTTATACCTTCATGGCTTGTCATCTGATCATCTTGCCTCAATGCCCTGCTTAAGATGGAAAATAGAAAAGTGAGTCACAGAAGATGAGATTTGGCTCAGAGTTGCCAGTGGCAGACGTAATTAAGTGGTAGGTGCTGAGGATCACAGAGGTGCAGGAGTCTTCACAGCAAGTGAAGACAGCTTTGGGCTGTGTCTTGTTGTTACCTTTCCGAATCATCTTGGTCAACTAGCTTGATTTTCCTCTGTGCTACTGACACAAACATACTGAAACAAAATAAAAAATTGTTTCATCCCTTGGTCTTAGTGTCCAGATCTAAGAGCTAGGTTTCCTAACTCCATGTATTTCATTAAAAATAATGATGGATTAATTAGATAAACTCTTAGATACTGCCTGATGCATACAGGTGCAGATGTGTTTAGATGGTGCTGCAAAGTGTATCTATGAGCATTTCCTAAACCCTACTCTAACTGGAGGTTTTTTTAATTAGGTGGTGTTGGATGATAGGTTGGACACGATGATCTTGAAGGTCTCTTCCAACCTGGTTTATTCTATTCTAGTCTAGTCTAGTCTAGTCTAGTCTAATTGATTTTTACTTATTTATTGTATTTCTTTTTTTGGATGAAGAGGCAGCTACACACAGGGAGTGAAACTGTGTGGTGGCTCTTGAAAATCACAGCATTGAAAAGAGATTAGTACATAAAATGCAGAAGAAACACATGGAATTCAGCATTTGTTGGGTTTGGGTGGGTTTTTGTTGGTTGGTTGGTTGGTTGGTTGGTTGTTTTTTTTAATGAGGTTGTTTTCATTCCAGTACTTTGAAATCCTGAGAGTGTCATAATCCATGGCAGGAGTGTGTAATGTGTTTACTGAGGACCACATAGTGTCGTATAGGTTGAGAAGGGGCAATGTAGTGTTCTATTGCATTCTATTGCTACAAGGACAGGCTGAGGGAGCTGGGGTTGTTCAGCCTGGCGAAGAGGAGGCACCAGGGAGACCTAATAGCAGCCTTCCAGTACCTGAAGATGGTCTGCAGGAAGGATGGAGAGACTGTTTGCAAAGGCCTGCAGTGACAGGATGAGGGACAATGGCTTCAAACTGGAGAAGGGCAGATTTAGGTTGGATATCAGGAACAAGTTATTTACTATGAGGGCAGTGGAACACTGGAACAGGTTGCCCAAGGAGGTGGTTGAGTCTCCTTCCCTGTATATATTCAAGGTGAGGCTTGACAAAGCCCTGGGCAGCCTGGTCCAGTTGAGGATGTCCCTGCTGACTGCAGGGAGGTCAGACTAGATGACCTTTGGAGGTCCCTTCCAGCCTGGACTGTTCTGTAATTCTGTGATATCCACTAGGGCAACTTCAGCAGTATGTAAGGCTTGTGCAAATGGTTTGGAGAAAAGAAGCTATGGAGCCATATAGTCAATAGGATAAAAGAAAATTTGCCAGACTAACCCTGTCTTTTCCAGGAAAATAATTTCCTGGAAATTGTAATTTAAAATGTCATTTAAAAAATGTATTTTCCTGGAAAATAATTTCCTGGAAGTGTAATAGATCTACTATAAACTCATGGAAGCATTTAATAGGGGAAGATCAAGTCTGCATGAAAAACATGCACGTAAGCAGACACAGAAGCACTGGAGTAAAGAGATGTTAAAGGCTTGGCTTAGAGAGGAAGGCTAGGCTTTAGCAGTGTTATTAACAATATTCTTCAAGATTTGGTCTGGGTATGCTTTTATTTTGTGTTAGAAATTGAGTCAAATTACGAATCAGATCTGTAGATGACACACTTAACTGATGTCATCAACAAAGAATATGTAAACTGTAGTACAAGAACTGATGGCCTGATAAGCTGAGATAGTAAAATAGAATTCAGATGGATATGAAGGTCAGTGAGAAGCTAGAGATTAATAGGGATTTCTACCATCAGGAGAAAAACCTGAATGTATTAAGTGATCACAGAGTGAGTATACTGCAGTAAAGTGCTGAAATTGAGTCCAGCAAAATCTAGAAACATCAAGTTGAGGTTTCCTAGTGTCATGATATGATTGAGGTTGGAAAGGATCTCTGGAGGCTCTCTGGTCCAATCTCTCTTGCTCAGGCAGTATCACCTAGAGCCAACAGAGGTGGATATTCTACAGCTGTGGTACAAATAGAGATAGGAAGGTTTTGATGCAGGAAAACAGTAATACACGGTTTGATACTTCCATATAAGGAAATCTAGAATTACTGAAGAGTTAAGACTATTAGGGAATGATGAGCTGCCTTGTGAAAGAACACAAAGTGATTCATTTGTTTAGCCCTATAAAAAGATGTGAGAGATTTGGGTCTACTTGCAGGACAGGATAAAGAAGAGTGCAGAAGGAAATTAAACTAATTGCTAATATCAGCACTAGAATAAAAGGAAGTGAACCAGCCTGAATGGATCTGAGCTGGAAATCAGAAGAAGGTTTGTAATTATATGGAAATCAGGTTCAGGAGTTCATTTTTATTTTAAGATTAAATTTCAGTAGTTGAAGGTTTTATGGCATATTTGACCTGCAGCCACAAAACCTATTTTTATTACTCATCTGATCCATGTATCCACTGCCATACTACATTCTCAACTACTTCTCTGCTTCCCAATGTATTATACTGTTGATGCATGCCATGCTTAATCTCTGTGGTGTAAGAACAGATGTATACACCGTTCCCTTTAGCATTCCCTCTTTAACTGGTCTCCTTCCTCCAGGGTATGCCTGTCTTCAGCCTCACAGCAAATTCTCTCTCCTAACCTCATCTGCAGGTATTTCTATGCTACACAATCTTCCTTTTACCTGAATCACCTTGGTGAAATAGCCCTACATCTGCTGTCTTTCTTTCATTGGAATCAGTTTATACTAGGCATTTTGTCTGTGATCTTGCTTAGATTTTTTTCCTTCTGTCTCTAGCCTACTTGTCCAAATGTTTTCTCATTATTTGCTTATTCTCCCACATTGAAATTGAGTGGTTTTCTTCCCTGCTTTCTATCTTGGGACAGTTAAAGCAAAAAATGAGTATATAGTGGGAAATACATGTTCTGAGTTCTGCTTGTTCTGTTGAAAAGCTGTAAGTGTGCCAGGGACATGTACCAGAACTGACTCTCTTGGGTATGGCAGGGTTACAGAACAGCCCTCCCAGGTGCACTGTATTTTATGAGTGGCTGAGTACAAATTATTAGAGGAAGAGAGGGATTATATAGCCAGCCTCCAACTGCACAGAGTTTCTCCACTAAGCAATGAAACTGGCTATCTTTTCCAAGATTTAGATAGCTTGTTCTTTGTATGCTGAGCCATCTGAGAAGGATGGATGGTGACTGGGCAGTCTGCTGTGGTGCCTGTGAGTGACAAGCATAGAGGTTTGACTAGGTATAACATCTCTCTGATACCTAAAATCTCTTACTATTCCAGATGTTATATGCAACTAATTGACATGGTGTTAGTAGCAGTTACGGGGAATGGTGACCAGTGTCATCCTGTAAAATAGTACTGCTGTATGGAGATCCCAAACACTGTAATACTACCAGAACTACAGTTGGAGATTTCAGCATTTGGATGTGTTTTTAAGAATGAGCACAATATTAACTACATTACAATGTTCAGTCACATTTATTACGCCTAAATACAGCTTCAAATCATTGCAATAATGATCATTCAGCTAGGAATTAGGGTATAAGTAAACAATATTGTTGGCATTGTACCAAGTGTCATTAGCCAAAACAAGCATATTCTTTGCCTTATCTTCATCTTTTGTTATGTCACAATCAGACCACTACAATGTATGTGTGGTGTTCTGTATCTGTTTTTCGCATTCTCTGCCCCAGATGTTTTCATTCCAGCCTTACCCAGAGCGTTCTGCACCCTACAGCTTTTCCCTGCAATGCTGTTAAGACTTCATGTTTTGGTAACTGCCTTAGAAAAATCTCTGACTAGTATGCTTTGAAATGCTACCCACTTTCTCTCTGTAGTCTGACATCTTTTATCCTAGGCCTAACACATGAAGGTGCCCAAATATTGCACATCTAGGATTCTGTGTACAGGGGATTTACTTGTTGAAGTTTATGTACACTTTTATGTCTATGTCTGATCCACCCCCTTCTCAGACGGGAGTATGAGGTTGGTACAAAGTACATGATAATGCCGAGCCTTTGCTGCATCTCATGCCTCCATTCCAAAGCGCATACGTAATACATCTAAACAAAACGTTACTGTAATTCAGCATAGCTTTTAGGAGAAAGAAGCTAACAGAAATGGCAACAGCAGCAACAGAGTTGGTTGTTATATCTGAAGTTCTTTCAAACAAATGTAGCCTGAGGTACATATGAGATCAAACCAAAGACTTTCAAAGTGCAGTTATCCCACCAGTCCAAAATACCTTAAAGATAACTTTAATGCTACATCAACATCATCTCATTTGTGAAATACATAGCTGTGACCTGGTGTTTTGTTAATTTGGCCCAAGCTAATAGCTAAATAGTTTCTTATGTTTATGGTGGTGGTGTGGTGGTGGTGGTGGTGGTGTTTGTTTGATTCAGTTATTTTGGTTGGTTGGGTTTGAGTTTGTGGGGTTTGTCTGTTTTTCACTTCCTTTGCTTTCACACAATACTCTTGTTTTTTTCTTAAGAGGAAGCAGAGACCATACTGGACACACAGAGAGTTTTGCTGCAGTTGCCAAAAGGACCACTTGCTTATGAAGACCTGGAGAAAATCAGAAGATCTCAGAGAAAGTTCTTCAGAGAAAAATAGGAAGATAATACTGAATCTTAATATCTGAAATGTGATTGTAATACTGGGCTTGGACATAAATCAATCATTTAAAAGATGAGAAAATTACAAGCTTTTTAAAAAGCAAAATATAATTGATTTACATCACTATTTTCTAAAGCAATTATTTATTATTTTATGTATCTCTTGAAATACCTATTGTTGCTGTAGTGTATTTTTCTTGTTTAGAAATGAAATACTGAATTTCCATTGCCTACTTAGAGTCTGAAAATTACTTTCACATGTCAAAAAAAGTCTGGTACTGACCAAAAACATTATAATCAACAAAAATAAGTTAAATTAATAGTTACAAATTTGTATAAATATCATTATAATTTTCAAATATATTTAAGGATCCAGAGCTCAATTAAAGGTCAGGCATAAAAAGTCAGCTTCTTTGAAAAATAAGAAACTTTGTTTGCTGTTCTTTAGGCAGTGAGCTTACCATCTCTGCTTCAAATTCTGGAACAAACAGCTTTTATCATAAGTAGGTTCAGAGCCAAACATGTCACTTGTTAACTGTGTTTTACTCTTAGGAAAAAATATATTAAAGTATGAGCAGAGATAATTTCTCAAGGAGACAACAAATTATGTAGCTATTTCCTGAATCTTTCTTGTGTTTGTTTGACATGCTGAAATTCAGGATAATCTGTTTACATGAAATCAGAGGTTTCACTACTACAATGAGTATTAACTCAGGCTATTAGCAACCAAAATTACTAATGTGGGTGGCTTGGGTTTTTTTTTGGGGGGGGGGGTTGATTGGTTGGGTTTGGGTTTTGTAATGGGTAGATCCAAGCAGCCTTACAAGTAACAAAAAAAGCGATTATTTTTTTCCTGTGCCTTTACTCTGAGAATATAATTATAGTACACTTTACTGTTCTGATGTTATACTTGAGAGAAAAAAAAATATATTTCCATATTTGAAATCTTGTTTAAAAACAGATTATTTTGTGCTTGAGATGGAAACACTTCTAGATTAAGTCTAAGTGTGGAATGAAAAAAAATAAAGGCTCAAAAAAGTATCCAATATTGAATTAAACCTAAATCCGTACTAAGGTTTGTTAAGTGAAAAATTATATTCTAGCTAGAGTTAATGCTCTGTATCTGTTTTTAAAGAAAATAAGAGTATTTTTGCCTCGGCTCAGCCTATGCTGCTACTCATATTCTGTGAACTGACAAAATGCAGCCCAATGCCACCTCATGTTTTGTTCATGTCCTGTAACGTAACTCCTCAACACTTACTGCTGTATTATGTACTATTCCTCAGACACATATATCCCTGCTTACTTGTTTTGCTTTGAATAACACATGACCTACTACCTTCAGGTTCTGAATCTTACCTTGCTTTAATTTTGAAGAAGTTGAAACAGCCTTTTATGCTTTGATTTCTGTTGTCTATTATACTCATTCTTGAAAAAAAAAAAAAGAAAAAAAAAAGAAAAAAAGAAAAGAAAGATCTGTTGCCTTGGTTTGACATTTAAATGTCTCAGCCTGTGCCTTTTAACCCACCTTTTACTCCTATGAAAGACATTTTTACAAGAGCGCAGTTTTCATACTCTGTACGGCAGTTTTATGTACAAATCTTAGAAAATTAGGAAATACTGTAATACTGGTTACTGTGAAATAAGAACTAACATCTGTGTGTTTGCTATAGATTTCCGTGGTGTTGGATCAAAAGTGGTGTTAAAGGAAACAAGCAGGCTAAGCAACATAATGACCCAGACAGAAGTTCTGGGAGGTAATAGAATAGCTATTTATTATTCCATCCTAGCTATTTGAATTTTTTCTTTCTAAAAGTTAAACTGAGATCAATAGTATTAATCAATTGCAAGACTCCACACTAAAAAGTGATGGAGTGGGTTAAGCTTAACTCAGTGTTACCCAGTATCGGTGAAAGTTACTCAATGTATAAGGAAAAAGCAACAGGTTCTAAGAAAGATGGTCTAAAACAAACCCAGAAATAGATTTAAATGGGCTGCATAGAATGTGCCAAAGATCATTAATGGTTAGTCACCTTTACTGCCTTTATTTTTCACTGTACATTTTTCTTGACAGATACCTGCTTTTGCTTTGAAGATGCTCATTCTTTGTTATAGAGTATTAATTCTGCTGCCAGTGTGTTAATCAAAACCACTTGCACATACTAAGCCCAGTGATAACTGCCACATAGATATTCAGCTACAGTGTGGCTGAACTGCATGACTTCCTTCAAAGGATGATGAAAGTGGGAAAGCTTTACTTTTGACAGGGTCTGCTTCGGGAAGATTGATGTTGCAGCACATCATCATACCACAGTTGTACAAATAAATAAATAAATAACCATCTAAACCATCCTGCTCCCTTCTGTCATTTGGGTTCAACTGGCTTCATTGTAAGATTTACCTTAATATGTCACAACAACTGCCTTTTTTTCATGAATCACTGGGAAAGAGATGGGGCGTAATTGCAAGGGAAACTTGTTCTGACCTGAGGGGGATACTATTACCACCTTAATCCTGTTGTTTTTTCTGGTGGTAGTGTCTGAGAGCCATGTATCCTGAATCAGTGTCACTTGGAGCAGGATTCTTCTGGGAAAGTAAGAAGTCAGTCACAATTAGGATGTCAGCATTAAATTATTTATGTTCTCATTATGTATGTTTCATTTACAAGACAAAAAAGTGCACACTTCCAGTGAGCTACAGCTGCCTGCCCCTTCTCCTGTTAATATGCTTTTTAATAGGAGGCATGAGTACTGAGAACCAAGCAACGTCACACTGGGGGTCCGTTTTGGGGCCCCTTCCTTTATTCTCCAGATGAATGATTAAACTTCTCTGAAAGCTTCCTTATGATAGGGAAAGTTGATTATCACAGCTCCTTCCTAAATGCTTTTAAGTTCTTTTATCACTATCGCTGCCTTTAAAAGTAGAATGGCAAAGTGGTTATTTGGGCATACACAAATGAGATAATTTCTGCATTATTATTTAATTGCTTAATCAGTCTTGGAATTAATAATATACAAATAAGCCTCTCACTCAAGATAGTCACAGCATTGTCAAGGCATTGTTAAAGGGTTTCTTCTCTATTTACCCACCTATTTTCATGAAACATCCTCTACCCTCTATAAACTTTGATTGCTGTTGGCCAACAGATTCAGAATTTAGTGCAAAGGGGAAAAATGATACAATCATTCTTACCTTACTTTAGGAAACTAAAAAATACAAAATACTTGCATTGAGACTATACACTGGATACACTTATCTTGCAATGTCTTACAGATCACAAATGGAACTTAATTTCTTTGTCCTGCTGTTGGTCTGCTCTTCACAAAATCATAGAACCACTGAGGCTGGAAGAGACCTTTGAGATCAAGTCCGGCCACTTGCCTGGAGCTCACATTCCCACTTCTGCTGCTAAGCCACTACCCCCAAAATCACGTCCCTAAACACCATATCTGCACATCTTTTAAATACCTGCAGGATTAGTGTCTCTACTACGTTCCCAAGCAGCCTGTTCCAACACTTGATAACCCTTTCTGTGAATAAATTTTTCTAACATGCAAACTAATACTCACCAGTGGTGAGTAGAGTGAGACAATCACATTGCTAGACCTGCTGGCTGCATTCTTCCTGATACAAGCCAGGAAGGCAAGAATAGTCAGGATTATTCTTTAAAACAGAAAGAGTAAGAAGGTGGATAGTTACCTCAGAAAAGTTATATTTAAATTCTCTATTTTCTTCTACTTGTATTGAATAGAAGTTTTCCAGCAATGATGAACAGATAAACCTAGCCTCTGACTTCATGTAGATTCATGGCAAACTATTAAGGGGTTGCCAGTTAGGTTTTTCTTTGTCAAATCCTGTATGATTTAAAGTTATAAAGTTATACAGCCAACAGTAAGTTTCTTCATAACCTGTTATTCAGATAACAGTAAAGGGAGTTGAAATGCCTAGATGCAAAGCCGGTGTTGCTAAAACATGGCTTGAGGAAAAATGCTGAGCAATACACCCTACTAGTGAAAGTGCATTAAGCATAGCGACATTAAGCGATGTCAACATACTGCCAGCTCATCCAGATGTGATCCTTAATAAAACTCAGTAACTCACTACCTGTTGTTGCAGCCTTTGGTCCTAGAAAGAGAGCATTCATAGCATGTGCTTTTGAGTCCTGCATTGTACAGGTTAGGAGGTGATCTGCTGGAGAGCAGCCCCGTGGAGAAGGACCTGGGAGTCCTGCTGGATAACAAGTTATCCATGGGACAGCAATGTGGCCAAGAGGGCCAATAGTATCCTGGAGTGCATTAAGAGGAGTGTGTCCAGCAGATCAAGGGATGTTCTCCTCCCCTCTACTCTGCCCTGGTGACACCTCACCTGGAATATTACATCCGATTTTGGGCTCCCCAGTTCCAGGGGGACAGTGATCTACTGGAAAGAGTCCAATGGAGGGCTACTAGGATGATTAAGGGACTGGAGGAAAGTCTGAGAGCCCTGGGGCCTTTTAGTCTGCAGAAGAGAAGAATGAGAGGGGAATCGGTAAATGTTTATAAATATCTGAGGGGTGGGTGTCAAGAGGGAGGGGACAGACTCTTATGCACTGCACCCTGTGAAAGGACAAGGGGTAATGGGCATAAACTACAGCACAGGAGGTTCCACCTCAACATGAAAAGGAACTTCACTGTGAGAGTTGCAAAGCACTGGAACAGGCTTCCCAAAAAGGTTGTGGAGTCTCCTTCTCTGGAGACTTTGAAGACCAATCTGGATGTGTTCCTGTGTGACCTGTGCTAGATTCTATGGTCCTGCTTTGGCAGGGAGTTTGGATTAGGTGGTCTCTGGAAGTCCCTTCCAACCCCAAACATCACAATCCTGTGATTGTGTCCCCCCCCGAGGGCCTTTTTTACAGCTTTTTCTCTATAACCTGCTAACAAGCATGATCAGAAGCACAGAAAGCATTGTCTTTCACATTTGGTAGCTGTGATGAAGAAGCAGGCGAGATCAGAAAAACTACTGGTTTCCCAGTCTCTTGACGCCTTGCATTTAGCAGCTGTAGTCATAGGTTACATTCTTCAAACACCAAAAAAAAAATCTTAGGAAAAAAAAATTTAAAAAACCAAACCAACCAAAACTAAAAGTGGCCACCGTAATGCCTGCCTTTGTAGTTAGATGCCACAGTAACTGGTGGTCCAGTTAAATTTGAAATTAAAGCATGTAGAGAGACAGGATTTTTCCAGCTAGAGTGACATATTACCCTGGTATTTGGGGACACCTCTCAAAAATTCCCTGATAAAAGCTCGGAGAAAGGCATAGCTGACATTTTGGTCCTTTAAAGGACTGGAACCAATATTTGGCATGTGTATCAGAGTAGGGTATAAAATACATTGTGTTAGTTTACAAGCTAAGTCACCAGGTCAGTCACTGCCTGACTTTGACAGTTCCATCCTTAGTGCCCTGGAAGTCCTAGTAGTGTTCTTGCACATGACTACAGCTCTGCAGTCAGTGAAAACAATTCCCTTGCCCAGAAGATTACTTCGTGATGTGGACCTGATTGGACAAGTATTTACAGGAAAAAGCCCACAACATGAACAAAATCAAGCTGCTGATTATACCTGCAGAAACTGTGAAAGAATAGAAGTTAAGACTTTGAGGGAGAAACAGATAAAGGTTTTCTTTTTCAGGAATTTTGGGTAGGCAGACTCCATATCTGCAGATTGCATCTTAGTAGCAGCCTGAATGATAGTCTGCTGTTGAAATGGTACCACTGTCAGAAACATATAAGACTGGACCGAAAAGAAAGCCCAAGTATAAACAGCTTTGCAGGTTGCCCACTGTTATTGCCCTCTGTGGCCTCTTTCCAGATCCAGTTCAAGGTGAAACATCCAAATCCTCCTTTAAAAGGTGATTTGAGTCTATGCCTTCACCAATGCAGGTGAATCATTCCTTTTTGTACACTAGGCTGTGGATGTATGTCCTGTTTGTGTTGTTCTCATTCTAGACTAAGTTTCAACAGTTTTTCTGCATTCATCAATGATACTCATGGGTTAGAAAGCATAACCCTTAAGCATAACCTTTTAAAAGGATGAATGCTTCTGTTTTCCTATAGTATGACTGTTTATAAAGGAACCACTTCTGGTCCTATTGTACTGAAAAAAACAAACACCCAAAAGCAGCATATAGTTCCAAGGACAGCTAGTTGTGCTTGGTGGGTCCAAAGAGCATCATCTTTCATCGAGAACCTGCTAGGGGCTGCTACTGCAACATACATGTGTGGAACTTCAGGTCCCAGGACACCTCTGTCGAAGCTGAGGTCTCTGACACTTGGTTGCCCACTGGTGCCACTGAACACAGGTCTGGGGAGTGACAAACCTGAGAGGCAGTCAGGCTTTTAAATTCCACCTCAGGTGTCCACAGTTTAAGTAGTTCTGCAGAAGCACCTTTATTTTACTTTACTTGCTTCCATCTTTGCGTTGGCAAATGTATGCAGATTTTACACTTGCAAGGGATGAAACTCATGAGCTGAAGTTTTTCACACTGGAAGAATCATTCGAGAGGCCATCGGCAACTGGTCCGGGAAAATCTGAGACGGAGTGCCCGGAGGAGCGGATTGCGCATTGTCCCCCGGCCGGTGGGGAGCCAGGAGCCCTAGCGGGGCTGCAATTAGGGGCACCTTCACCGAGGCGCGAGGAGCCGCGACAGCAAGCAAGAGGCAGAGAGAGGGGAGTGAGTCCGGCTCGAGAGAGTCTTGACGCTGTCTTCAGCAGCAGAGACCGCCCGGCGACGGAGCTGCCGGTGGCAGCGGCGGGCCACGGCTAGGGCCCGGGCCGGGGCCGGGGCCGGGGCGGTGACTCAGTACCGCCCTCAGCCCATAAAAGGCGGGAGGCGGCCGGCCGGCGGCTGCAGCGCGCGCGGCACGCGGGAGTGCGGCAGTTGGGCTCGAGGCCGCAAGCGCGGGCGGTTGGACGGCCGGCGGCTCCTCTTGGGAGCGCGCCCGCGGGAGTGGGTAGGGAAGGACCGGGACGGGGCGGGCGGCTGGCGCCATGGGGGCCAAGCTGCGACTCCTCTGTGCCGCGGCGGCGTTGCTCTGCGCGGCGCCGCCAGGACGGCCCAGTAGTCGGGGCGCGACAGCCGCTGTGCTCCCCGCGGGCGAAGGGGACGGCTACGGGGTGAAGCTGTGCGGACGGGAGTTTATCCGCGCCGTCATCTTCACCTGCGGCGGGTCCCGTTGGAAGCGGCTCTCCCTGCTAGCGATGGAACCGGCGACCGCGGCCGGTGAGTGTGCCACGAGCAGAGGGGTGTGGGCGGGGCGAGGCCAGGGACCGCGCCCGACGGAGCAGCGCGTTCAGACGGTCCCATGGCTACGGCGGGCAGAGACGGCTCTCGGGGCGGCTCGCCTGGCTCGGCAGAGGTCCTGTGAGGAGAAATGGAGAGAAAACGGGAGGAAGTGGGAAAGCTCGAGAGCCCCGCTGAGCTCCTCTCTCCTCCTGCCTGAGCTGCCCGCCTCCCCGTCTCCCTCTTTCTCTCTCCTTCCCGATGCCGGTTAGCATTGCCCGTGATTTCTGAAAGGAAACATGCAGATTTGGAGGGAAAGACACGACAAGCCCTGGGCCGGTACTAGCCGCGATAGCCGGCTAAGTTTTAGGTCCTTTCAGAAGACATCGCACTGCTCAGGGCCGAAAAGCCCCGCGGCGGCCGGGGACCCTCTTTATTTAAATAAACTACAAACAGTAACTCATTTTTTTCGTCTCGGTCATGCAGGGAGGTGTAATGCACCTTAGAAGCGGTAGGCAGTAGCTCCCGCTATGGCTTTGCTTTATTGGCAAAGCTCGGTAACTCTTCGTGCCGTGGAAACCATGCTCCGCTTTCCCTCTCTCCAGGAGCATTAAAGATAGACACACCCTTCTTCTTGGGCTCTGCTAGGGGCATTACCGAATACGGAATCTTTTGTGCTGTTACAACAAAAGAGTTGCAGGCTGGACGGGACCGTCAGGTTATAATTAAATAAGGGCAAGAACTTTAGGGATGTTTGGTGAAACGGTTGAGTAAAATACTCCTCAGACAATTTTACCGTGATGTGTTCCAAGCCCAATATTTGAAGAACGTGTAAGCAGATGGGGCTTAGGCTGTGTTCTCGGCTACGGTAATGCACGAGAGTAATTTGAAGTGACGACTCTAGGTTGGTGTTTTGAATAGTGAAAATAACATTTTTAAAAGGACAGTAATTGGAATTATGGTTAAAGTGTGCAGTGGAAGAGGTTCTTTGTTTCTTGGCATAAACAGCCTCAAATGAGGCTTAGCTGCCTCAGGCAGTTAAAACCTGTATTTTGGGTTTCTTGGAACTTTTCACACCCCCCAACAGGTTGAATAGAAAACAGAAGTTACCTTTGTAATTATAGCAAATGACATATGCGTAACCTCCGTTCTGTGTGTTCTTTTCCAGCAAACTTCTTTTTCCTTTTTATTAACAGTAGCTTCTGAGAGCATCAGCCACTGAGGAGCCCTGACTGTGCTGCACACTAACTAAAATCTTCCCTCCCCCAAAAGACTCCTAAAGAGGAATAATCGATTAATTAGCAAAGTAGCTACAACTACTTGTTTTGTATATATTCAGGCAGCTGTTCTATTTGAAGGTTAGCTACTATAAATTAATGACACAAAGTAAATACAACATTTGTTGGATGCTCTCACATTCTTTGATCTTGCTGAAACAAAAACCATGTTAACAGCATTAAGACCACTTGGTTTGGATTTTTTAAACTTAAGAATGGAAGGAGCTGTGTTTTTCCATGTTTACTGAAGTAAGCAATTCTGTAAGTAAGCAATATGAGGTGAAAGGAAGTAGAGCTTTTATTTTGAGAACACTTCAGTCACTGACACAAAGTCTAGTTTTAAGTAAAATCTGCAAGCCTCTGCTATACCTTGAGAAATTAAAGGATTGAGTGGAAAGTACTGGCTGAAAACAGCTATAGAAAAATACAATCTGTAAAAAGCAGTTTACATACAACTTTTGATTTAGTCCTTTGTTCTTCATAGGATGCGAGTTTGTGTGAGCAGTGGTCTCACTGAGTTAATGAGCTACATGACATAGCTATGTGTTTGCCTTTACAAGGAAATTTTGGCTTTGTAAAATTATTGAGACTTCGGTATCAGTAGCGTGGCAGTTCTGACAGGATGTCTATACCTCAGCCACACTTGTAGCCATGTATTCTCCATGTTTAACAGGCAACACAGCCTTTAAAAATTAAAGATTCCCCTAAAAGTAAGCTATAAGTAAACCTGAGTGGAGACTGCTGTATAGACAGTTCTCCTACATAACAGAGCTTTTCTTAGTAAGTGAATGATGTTTACTGCTACTCTAAGAGCTGTGCTCTCCCTTTGGTACTCCTACAGTCTGAACTTAGTCTTCTTTTAAAACAGATTCTGTACGAACAGCAAATAACAAGCTATGGGGAAACTACAAGCTGCAATCAATCTTGAGTCCTGAACTGGAGCAGCTGCAGAGAAGCAGTCCCTTTCTTGGATGGGAGACTTTGAAGGACTTGTATAGTTTAAATGACTATAATGAATATCTACCTGTGGCAGATGACTTCAAAGAACTTGTTCAACAGCTAGAGGAAACTGTTGAGAAGGACAGAGGAGGAACAGGAATTGCAAATCCCATGGGATCAAACAGTTATCTTTGGGCTGGGTATCCCAGAAGAAAACGTGAATCTCTGGGTTTGGCAGGAATGTGTTGCAAATGGGGCTGTACAAAAGCTGAAATTAGTACTATATGCAGAGTTTAAAATCCTGTCTGCACTTATGCATGAAATTGGTGTTTGTTCCAATGCTACTTCTACAGAGGAAGAAAACTCTCTCTATATTTTCTCTATATGTGCCAGTCAATACTGCTGGTTTTATTTAAAATAAAATAAAAATCCACCAGTGTAATTGTCATGACTTTGTTTTGCTGTAGAAACTTTTAATCTGTGTTTCTTACTAAGTCTCTTAATTTTACTGTCAGTCCTTTACACTTAACATTACAAAAGCACTGTATCTTTGTCTTTAAGAAAGAACTTCAATGTTTCATTAAAGTGTGATTATAGTAACCATTGCTGACTTGTTCTTTTTCTGTCAACAGAAAGAACATCCACTCATGTTCTTGAAACAGGACTCGTGGTACAAAGCAGTAGAGAAAATAGTTTGCCATTTAAAGATCCACTCATCACTGGCTCAGCTTGATTATTTTGAACACACTTTTCCCATTTGCCTGTAATAGCCGGGTGGTCTTATGCAATGTCATTTCTCTAGGAACTTTGTCACAATGCAACACTTGCAGCCCAAATATTTCTTCATACTCACAGATGGGCTAATGTAGCTAGTGGGTGAAGTAGTATCACTGTAATTATTCATTATTTACCTTACCTTCTTTTTTTTTTTTGTACTACTGCTAAGTGAGAGTAGATGTGCTTCAGCTTATTCTGCAGATACTCAGACACCATCCTGTGTTTTTATGGCATGCTGGTCTGCTCTACTTCAGATGTTTCTCTAAGTTGCTGATTGCTACAGTGTTTATAAATAGGTAATTTAATATTTGTGGTTGCTAAGATAAAATTCTGCCTTCCTGGCTGTTTTAATCAGCTGTAACAAATTGTAGTTCTATGTTGTCAATAGCTTGAGTTTTTTGTCTTTCTGCCCTTCACGATGCTTACAGTAACATACCTTTCTAGTAGTAGATGATTAAGAATATACTTAGTAGTTTAGAGTGCACAGCTGGTACCTTTGGCTCCATTCTTCAAAAAGTGTTCTTTAGTCTAAATATTGCTTAGTGAAATTTTTGCATCACTGGTTTATTTCTTTTCCTAAGATGATATTGTTATTCCAGTACTTGGGCATTTACCAATCCCTTTAATTTTTGTAAGCCATATTGATTTTATTTGGTAGAGCTGGGGCAGAATGGGCATTTGCCATGAATGCTGCTGTCTTCCAGGGGAAAATTACTGTCTCTTCCGTCATTGTTACAATGTCCAGCAAGAATTGATTGTTCTTCCACACCATTGTTGTAGTGACTGTAAGATGCTTTTTGTCAATCTGAAGGGTAACTGTGAAGTTCTGCTATACTTTTCTTTGCAATAAGCCAGCTGAACTTGCACAGCTTAGTGTGGAAGCTGTGTTGCCATAAAGGTTTGTCTCAGGCTGCTTCTCTGCTCCCTTTTCTTTATATTCAAGTAAATGTGACCATCTGTTCCTGAAAGGGGACATTGTGTTTCAGACACTGCTCAGGTGCCTACAGCTGTGCCAGCTCAAGGTAGCTGCTGCTTCCAGTACAACTGAGCCTGCACAAAGGTGAAGCAGTGGGCAGCTGGAGTACTGGGGTGCTCACCATTTTTGTGACCACCCCCTAATGTGATGTGCAGGTGCCCCAAGAGTGACTCAAACTGGGGTCCTCCTGCACCTGTGCCTTCACACATGCAGTGCGTCATCCACCCTGGTGTGGGACCACCTCTACCAAACACCCTAGGCACAGAGTGAAGAGAAATTTAGGAGTAAAAGGCAGCACCATGAAGTGTGCACCCACCACCAAGAAGACACTGACCGCACGGGATACAGCTTGAATTTGAAATGATAATACTTATCTCCTCTTAGATCTGGTCTTCTATCCTTTCTCACTCACATAGTAGGTAGTTGCTTCACCTTCTTCAAGAGCCACTTGTATGGTCAAAGTCAGCTGCATGAACATATAATTAATAAATCTACAATCATTCCAGCCACTTTGGTGTCAGTTTGCCTTACCTTACTCATAGGTGCCTCTAAACAATATTCTGCAAACTCTTCCTCTCAGATGGGGTTTTGACACTTAGCTTCCAACCACTTCACCTCACAAATGGTTTTGGGTGTAAAGACTCGTAATTTAGATTAGAATTTCCTAGAAGAACACAGGAGGAGGGGAAATATTCCATATTTTGGAGTAGGATATAGGGCTCTAGGAGTTAAAATTCCTTAGTAAGGTGAAGACTAAATACTGCATACAGTCTATAAGAAAAGGGAAAATGTAAAAGCACCATGCTTGATGAAACTGAAAATTAGTCTGTATGCTTCATTCATTTTGCTAGAAAACCTTCTGCCAAGCATTTAAAAAGGAATAGTGGGAAAGGTGAATATGGTGTTTGTTCTCCTTGCTTGCTCCAGTAGTACCGGTCTGTCCAGGTACCCAGTCTGCATGGGTAGTATCCTGAGTGAAACAGACAATATGCCATGGTCTAGTCATGAGGTCTGTGGTGACAGGTTGGACTTGATGACCTTTGAGGTCTCTTCCAACCTTGGTGATACTGTGATTTATAGTTTTACTAAGAGGCTATGAGTAACCTGGCAAGTGAAAATCCCACTTGTTCTCTTCAAAATTTAAGGTCACAAATTAGGTTTAACTACACTTTTACGTGGAAATTACTGTTCAAGATTAACTGTTACAGGCTAAGACAGAATTATAAACAGAAAACCGAGCCCTCATCTAAAGTAGACATTTTTGAGAAGCATGAGCCATGATGTGTCAGTGAGCATAACCCAGAAAAATGGTGAAGCATTTTTCATCTGGCTTCTTAGTAGGCCTCATCATAGCCTGCAACAGCTTTAGCAGATCAGCCATGGCACAGATTGAAGTTTACTCATTGTTTAAAGGTAAGAGAAGTATTTGACTCTGCATATACACTAGATATACAAAGGTGGTGGGGATTTGGGGAGGGGGTTGTTGTTGTGTTGTTTTTTTCTAATCAAATTGAGTTTTCAAATGCCTCAATGCTTTCCTGTGTAGGTAGGCCATATTTTATAATGTTTTATTTATGGAGACAGTTGTGTGTGGCTTGATTGCCACGGGTTTACAGGATGCCATCTACTCCTGCTCACATGACTCAGTATTCAAACACACTGTTTTGAGACCAGACGAAAACATTTTACATAAAATGAGGTGTCTAACTAGTTATGTGAGAGAAGCAAACACACTGGAGCAAATAGCTCAAAATGTCTGATTTCCATAATTTTTCAGCAGTCCTGGCTCACTGGAGAGGTCCCAGAAGACTGGAAGCTGGCCAGCGCGGTGCCCATCCACAAGAAGGGCCAGTTGGATGAGCCAGGGAATTATAGGCCTGTCAGCCTGACCTCAGTGCCAGGCAAGATTATGGAACAGGTCATCTTGAGTGCGATCACACAGCACTTACAGGATGGCCAGGGGCTCAGGCCTAGCCAGCATGGATTTAGGAGGGGCAGGTCCTACCTGACCAACCTGATCTCCTTCTAGGATCAGGTGACCCGCCTGGTGGATGTGGGGAGGCCTGTGGATGTGGTCTACCTGGACCTCAGCAAGGCCTTTGACACCGTCCCCCACAGTACACTCCTTGCTAAGCTGGCAGCCCATGGCTTGGACAGGATCACACTGTGTTGGGTTAGGAACTGGCTGGAGGGCCGAGCCCAGAGAGTGGTGGTGAATGGTGCCACATCCAGCTGGCAGCCAGTCACTAGTGGTGTGCCCCAGGGATCAGTGCTGGGCCCCATGCTCTTCAACATCTTTATTGATGATCTGGATGAGGGCATTGAGTCCATCATCAGTAAATTTGCAGATGACACCAAGCTGGGGGCAGGAGTTGATCTGCTGGAGAGCAGAGAGGCTTTGCAGAGGGACCTTGACAGGCTGGACAGATGGGCAGAGTCCAATGGCATGAGATTGAACATATCCAAGTGCCAAGTTCTGCACATTCGCCACAGCAACCCCATGCAGTGCTACAGGCTGGGGTCAGAGTGGCTGGAGAGTGGCCAGGCAGAGAGGGACCTGGGGGTACTGGTTGATGGTAGGCTGAACATGAGCCTGCAGTGTGCCCAGGCAGCCAAGAAGGCCAATGGCATCCTGGCCTGCATCAGAAACAGTGTGGCCAGCAGGAGCAGGGAAGTCATTCTGCCCCTGTACACTGCACTGGTTAGGCCACACCTTGAGTCCTGTGTCCAGTTCTGGGCCCCTCAGTTTAGGAAGGATGTTGTCTTGCTGGAGTGTGTCCAGAGGAAGGCAACAAAGCTGGTGAGGGGTTTGGAACACAAGCCCTATGAGGAAAGGCTGAGGGAGCTGGGGTTGCTTAGCCTGGAGAAGAGGAGACTCAGGGGTGACCTTATTGCTCTCTACAACTCCCTGAAGGGAAGTTGTAGCCAGGCAGAGGTTGGCCTCTTCTCCCAGGCAGCCAGCACCAGAACAAGAGGACACAGTCTCAGGCTGCGCCAGGGCAGGTTGAGGCTGGATGTTAGGAAGAAGTTCTACACGGAGAGAGTGATTGGCCATTGGAATCGGCTACCTGTGGAGGTGGTGGAGTCACCTTCATTGGACATGTTCAGGAGAAGACTTGATGGGGTGCTTGGTGCCATGGTTTAGTTGTTGCAGTGATCTTGAAGGTCTCTTCCAACCTGCTGTATTGTATTGTATTGTATTGTATTGTATTGTATTGTATTGTATTGTATTTCTAAGATGGCATATTGATCCAAACAGCAGACCAGACTGACCTGACTGTCTGCTGAAATCCCCTCTAAGAGTACTACCAGTAGTGTGATCCTACCTTCTGTATACAGCAGCATAAACATAAGCACAGCAGTTCAAAGTAACATACTGTGTTTACCATCATAGCTGTTCAGAAAAACCCCACATTTTTCCCACAAGAAATAAGCTGCCTTTCCCCTCCCCACCCCTTCCCTCCCTCCTCCTCTTCCCGCCCCTCCCCCCCCTACCCCCAACTTGTTCCATTTGCAGGGCAATTAGCTGGTAAGAGAAGCATTGTTTTAGCATTCCTGCTTACAGAAATTGCAGTCCCACTGACGTAGTCTTAACCCACAGGAAGTGTCCAGTTTCCAAGTTATTTTATTAAGAAGTGTGAGCTTATGAGTAGGAAATTATATATCAGCACATTCCCCCACAAGCACTGCTATTTGCATTTGAAAGACTTGACTTTTCTGAGTGGGTTGGGGGCTTTCTTTTCTACTGTGAATGTAGTGAGGTCTGACTATGAACTCCTGAGCAGTTCCCAAAGACATGAGACTAATCCACAGCACTATATACAACAGGTTTTCCAGCTCTGTGCCCTGCTATTAAATTGTTTAAAACCTGACAGAACTCTTTACATAAAGCATTAAGCAATGTTAAGATTGTGGTATAGCTAGAGTTAAGTACCTCAAATGATGACAAGGTGTAAGTCTCACACAGAGACAGGAGACACAAAGAGTAGAGAGGACCTCCTCATGAGATTCAGGGTTGAACCCTTTGCTTTCTAAAGTCCTTGTGGAGCCTAGATGTGGCTAGATTCAATCTCAGCCTCAGACATGGGTAAAGGTTTATTCCTGGAGTTATCTACACAATGTTTACAATGA
The DNA here is from genome assembly GCA_033816785.1 of Picus viridis. NCBI lineage: Eukaryota > Metazoa > Chordata > Aves > Piciformes > Picidae > Picus > Picus viridis. Next base: position 59,193,107 of record CM066606.1, read on the forward strand.
TAAGTAACTACATAAATTAGCAACGTTTCATTGGTATTAATTCAGCATGCTCACTGAGGATCTGTCATGGATAAGGGAATCTCTCCACCTTGGACAAGAAAAGATCTCTTCATCTCAGGTAAGGAATCTCAAACCTTTTACAATACAATACAATACAATACAATACAATACAATACAATACAATACAATACACCACACCAGGTTGAAAGAGACCTTCAAGACCATCTGTCCAGCCTGTCGAGGTCCCTCTGCAAAGCCTCTCTACCCTCCAGCAGATCAACTCCTGCCACCAGCTTGGTGTCATCTGCAAATTTACTGATGATGGACTCAATGCCCTCATCCAGATCATCAATAAAGATGTTGAAGAGCATTGGGCCCAGTACTGGTCCTTGGGGCACACCACTAGTGACTGGCTGCCAGCTGGATGTGGCACCATTCACCACCACTCTCTGGGCTCGGCCCTCCAGCCAGTTCCTAACCCAACGCAGTGTGATCCTGTCCAAGCCATGGGCTGCCAGCTTAGCAAGGAGTGTACTGTGGGGGACGGTGTCAAAGGCCTTGCAGAGGTTTTGAAGTGTTCCTGCTCAAGGGGGACTTACCAGGCATGAAATCAAGCTGCACTTCAGGGAGAAAGTTTTTGACAGGCCCAGTTTTGGACACTACAATTGACAAAAGAGGAATTCTGTAAAACTGCAACAAGAATTATTAAAGATATAAAAAAAATATGGCTTACAAAGAAAGACTGTGTAAATGGCAGTTGCTTTATGCAGACCAAACAAAACTGAGGTAAGACCTTGCAGAAGTCTTCAACTATATAAAAGCAGCAATAAAGACATGGGGGGGGGAAAGGAATTTTACACAATTAGTGTAAGACAACGCACAGTGTGTTTAGACTGTAGAAATGTAATTTTGAATCTGAAAAGAATTTTGAAGAGCAAGGAAAAGTAAAATCTGGTAAATGATTTCTGCAGAGGCTATGGGACATCGCTACTGTTACTTTCATCTCCTCTTGATGCAATTGTTAAGCTTCTGTTGCTTCATCATTCAAGTTAGATGTCCTTTGTGGTACACTAGATAATTGCTAACTGGAGTTTCTGTTTGGGGGAAATTACTGCACTTTTAAATGTATTGCAATAGACTTGAGCTGCACACTCCATCATAGTTAACTAATTTAAATACGTGGTTTGTTAATGTTTAATTTCTTAATAAAAATTTACAAAAGGTCTGTTAAAAAAAAATCATAAAGATTAAAGTAAAAATAAGTTTTCTAGGTTCAGTGAAACAGTAGACAAGATCATAATGGCAAAGCAAAATTACTACTAGCTATTATAGTTGTAGTATTTTTTTTCCTTATTGAGAAATCAGTATTACAGAGGAATGAAATATCAAGTTAATTTTCCTCTCACTGTGCAGCATTCAATCACACATCACCCATCTAAAATTGATTGTATGTGCCTAAGTTATATATTGATCACACTCTTTGAACTCAGCATTTTTTTTCCCCCGTCCTTTTTTGAGACAGTCTGACTTGCATTAATTCCAATCAAACTCTGCAAATAATACTCTTGGATTATTTTTTTTTTTTCTGGCATATTTAATCCAGTTTTGGCTACTGTCATAATACCAGTTTTGAGAGAGTGTTTTCTCATAGTATCATAGTATCAGTCAGGGTTGGAAAGGACTACAAGAATCATCTAGCTCCAACCCCTGCCATGGGCAGGGACACCCTACACTAGATCAGGCTGGCCAGAGCCTCATCCAGCCTGGTCTTAAACACCTCCAGGGACTGGGCCTCAACCACCTCCCTGGATAACCCATTCCAGGGCTTTGCCACTCTCATGGTGAAGAACTTCCTCCTCTTACCTAGCCTGAATCTCTCCACCTCCAGCTTCATTCCATTCCCCCTAGTCCTATCACTACCTGATATCCTGAGAAGTCCCTCCCCAGCCTTCTTGTAGGCCCCCTTCAGAGGGGGTGGTGGCAGGTTACGAGGTGGCAGGTGTACTTACTGAAGTCATCTGACATAGTAACATTCTTCTTGCTACTCATTATTACAAAGAAACAAACTCTTTGAGATACATTGTCTATAATCAGATTTACCTCCACACATGTGCTAGTTCGAGACCCAAGAGTGACTGAAAACTTTGTTTTCTACTATATCAGCTGCTTTTGAAGCAGAGCACATTTGACATCTTCCTCTTTGTTCAACCATGCAATTTGAATATCTGAAAACACACACACAAATAAAGCAAGGTAAAGATGGTAAATAAAAAAAAAAGTATTTTGGGGAGATCCAAAACTTTCACCTGGATGGCTTTCAAAATGCCATCTTAGAAAAGATTGTTAGGATTTTCATTGTAAATTAAAACTCCTTAAAACTCCTTTTTAACTGAATCTAAATTTTAGATACTTCTGGTATCATATACATTGTATTTCTTAAGTGTCTATGCACTCCTGTGGCTTTTTTTGATGCTCCAAACCTTTTATTCAGTTTGTGGCTTGGTGGCTGTTCCAGAAGGCAAAGCACCACTCAATGCCAGGGAAGTGCTTGCTATTCTACGTATCACCTGATGGGGCTGCCTTAGTGGGCCCTTAGCCTGCTGGACGAGGCTGGCAATGGAAAACATGAACTGAAATAGCAGCAAACTGCTCTTCGTGAGGGGGAAGCTCACACCAAAACATTTGACATTGCTAAATTTACTGTATTAAGAAAACCAAGCATGGGACTCACTCATTTCACAGTTATCTGCATCCAGCTTCAATTATCATCCCTAGGTGCCAGCAGAATTAAGCCCAGGGGACCACCTCATTCCCTCCCACTTATTTCACTGTCGATCTTTTAAATGCCAGCTCAGTTCAAATGTGGGGCAGCTCCCTGTTAGCTACACCCTGTCTCTGGTGCTGGATTTCCACATTCCCTTCCATATGCCTCTGTGCTGCATTGCACTGCTCCCCTCCCATGCTAAAGCCAGGCTTCACCTTCACCAGCACATTCACAGTCCTGGTTGTCCTTCTCTAAATCTTCACATGCTTATTGAGCAAGCACACTGGACGGAGATGATCCAGAGCCACAGCTTCCTAAGGGCCAAGCAGTCCCAATACAGGAAGCTGAAGATCCTCAAGGACAGCCTTTCTTCGATAACATATTGTTCCTGTAATCATGTGGTTGTCCAGAAAACTTGTAACATGGGATGTCACATGAGCCTTCATAAAGAGGCCATAGTATTACCATACCAACTTCATTGTAGCTTTTGACTCATACCGCTTACAGCAAAACAGTAAAACAGGGTATATACAGTGGCTTGCTGATGTGCAGGTGCTCTTCTTTTAGATCTTCCCTGGAGGTTTGAAATTTAATCTCATGGAGACCTTGCAATATTAGAGACCATTCTGCTTTCAATTTATGATTCATCGAAGCAAAATGCAGCAGGCTCAAATACCAGCTACCCATTTACTGAACCATTCTAAAGACAACCTCATGCTCCTGAATATGAGCTAAAGATGCTCCAGCTTGTGCTCCATTAATATGCATTCTTGGGTTAGAAGTACAGATATGCTTTCTACATATTTTGCTAGAACTCCTTAGCAATTACAATTTAGCACAAGTATTTACTGATTTATTAGCATTTAAAAAGAAATAATTATTTATGCCACATGCCACAACCTTCACCACAGTCATAATGCTGAAGTATGCACTTCAGAAGTATGACCCCAGGGCTCGCAAAAGCCTAGCAGAAAGAGCACCTGCACAATGCTCTTGCTTGGTTGTCACACAGATACTTAGGGACTCAGGGATCCTCCCTCCTTTATAGCCCTAGTTGTGCCTGTCAGAGTCAGCAAGCTTTGCTCCCACATCTCCAGACTCTATGTGCCTTGGGATCTGTATGTGCATTAATTCAAGTGTCGTTCAAGCACTTAAAATCATAGAACCACTAAGGCTGGAAAAGACCTTTAAGAGCATCAAGTCCAACCTTAGCCCAGCTACTATGACCACTAAACCATATCCTGAAGTGCCACATCTACACACTTCTTGAACATCTCCAGGGATAGTGACTCCACCACTTCCCTGGAAATCCTGTTGCAGAGGCTCACCACTCTCTCAGCAGAGAAGTTTTTCCTAATGTCCAATCCAAACTTCCCCAGCACAACTTAAAGTAATTTCTTGCTGTCCTATCACTAGTTTTGAAGATGTTTAAGTAGCACTAAGGTGCACACTTACTCTGGGAAGGAAAAGTGAAAAAAATGGCCTGGCTTATGACCAAGTCACATCTCCCAGATCCTACTGCTTACTGCAACATTTTCCAAACCTAAATCTTTTGACCTGGTTGTATCAGCACCAGCTGAGTCTGTGAATTCCACATGCAAGGTTATATTGAACCTGTGTTTCCCCAAGTTTTGCAATGTTGTTTGGCTTTAAAATGAGAATTTTTGCTTTCTAGGCTATTTGCCTTCAAACTTCTATTTGCTACAGTTAATACTGTACACTATATTGTGTGCTTCACATGAGTGCAAGTAAGATGTGCAATTAAAACAGCTTGTATGGCTTTCTGAGAGCAGCTGTGTCCTGCACGAACACAGGAATTAATAGAAAAGAAAATTCCTTCCAAAAGATAAACACTACATATGGCTATTCTGGGAAGGTCATGAAGTTGCATGTGCCGTATTCTGTCCATTTAAAACAGAGCAGTTTCCTTCAGTAGCAATTTCAAACAGCAGTAATTAATTTTAGGTGGTGTATGAAATAAAATCTTGGCAGGCATGTGCCATTCATTGTATTCAGTTATTTTATTTTCACTGTCCAAACTCAAAATAAACACACAGTTATGTTTCAGGTATCAATACACAGTTTTCTAAAAAGTATCCCATTCACGTTCTCTTCAGTAAACCCTGTGTTCAAATGTTCACAGTCCAAGCATAAGCAGCTGGAGCCTTCTTCCCCACCTCTCCCTTTAAAGACTTTTTCTACTTTATATATTAAAGTATTACAAACCTCTTATTCAAAAAGCAAAACTCAGAAACTTACTAGCCAAACACCTTTTCACCACTGCTGCCTGGCCTGGCACAACCTGAAGGACATTCTTTTGGTAGAGTAATAGTTATATTTTTCAGTCAAGTTAGGTAACTGTATTTTAGATTTAAGGCAGCAATACACAGTTTAGAAGTATGTTAGCTCGTATTTGTCATGCTATGGCCTTCTCAGTAGGCATCAGTTTTTCATAGATCACTCTGCATGTCACATTTCAGAAAGCTGCTTCAGTGTTGAACATCAGCCTTTTTTTCATCAGTCTTTCTCTTTTGCTGTGCTTCTGCTTTCACTCTCAGAACTTTATCCTCCAGGTCTTTCTGATCATACACTCCTACAAGGCTTGCTTTCGTTACAGGAGTTACATTTCTTCATAGTTCATAAAGTAACATAATTTTCCCCATACACTTCAAGGCAGTTGGTCAACATCTCAACTAAATGCAACAATTACAAGCAATTCTGGGAAAAGTGAAATAATTTAAATATATTTTTACGGTTATATTAGTCTGTACATTTAGTAACAATGATCTCAACCATGGAAGCCTTTAATCAATACTAGGACTTGACAAGAATATTAGTTTCTTTTCCTGAAAATCTGTTGCTCCTCTGGCTTACTACGTGACTGTCGCAAGGTTGTGGACTGCATTTAAAAACTAATTCTGAAACAACATATTTACACTGACAGACAACAGATCAATTCTATAGCAGTCAACACTTGTTAGCAGGGGTTCCATAAGACACACTGTGCACTTACAGAAAGATTCTTTCACTTCAAATATAAGTGCAAAGCGGTAGTTACTCTTTTAGTTCAACGCTGCAGCAGCAGTCACGTACGCATAAACCAGCACTTTCTCTTTAAAAAAATAATAATAAAAAAACCAACAACATTTTGGTAGCATAATGATTACACTGAAATATGAACAAATGCAATGCCTACTGAGGAGTTTCTAAAAGAACTGAGTCTGTTAATACAAAGGCTATATAAAAATGTAGCATTATACAACGCCACTGAGAGCTTTTGAAATGCAGGTGTTTGGGTCTTTTTGTTGTCGGCTTGTTAGTTTGTTCTGCGTTTGCCCCCTGCCCCTCCCCCCTCTTTTTTTTTTTAAGGATACAACAATTGGCAGCAGCAAACTCAGCAAAATCACTGCATTTGCATCCTCAACAGCTTTTTGAGAAAACCATTTGGTCTGCTCCCAAATGTAAACTCCGATGCTACGGACAATCATTGCGTGAGCATCCTAGGCATTACTTGGTCCTATTCACCCAGCTAAGAACATTCCTGACAAACAGAGAGACTTGTTGCAAAAGACACTGTGTGTTCTTGACCGACAGCACAAAATCACACTGCAGTGTAAAGATATGTGCCTCTCCAAAAATTGTAAAGTGTTAACAAAATGAAAAAAAAAAAAAAAAAAAGTAAGATCATATCCACGAGACACTTAAGAGTGATCCTTGGGTTCCACACCATATTTATGCAATCAGACAGACTATGCAATCAGTCATACTCTAGTAGAACAAGAAAAAGACATTTTATTCACTTGAAAAAATAGCAGACTGGAAGATTTCTTCATTGCATTTCACAAACTTCCCTGAGATTTTTACATAAATTATGTTTAGTCTACTACATATCGAAAACCACTTAGCTACTATCATACACTGCAAATTTTACATCGTTCCTGCATATGTTATCCAGCCAAAAATGCTGTTTCAATGCTTTAAAGCTTTATCCTCTTTTGTTACAAACCCCACATACACACAACTGAGACGACAAACGCAGACATTTTTTGCACAAAAGTTTAGATCTTCAAAGTGATGTAGAGAAACGGAGAAAACAGGCATTTAAGTTGAACAAAGCACTTTAAAGTTCTTTGCAGCTTAAAAACTGATTATGAAATTAGTTACAGGTAATATCTATGCAAGTTCTTGGCGGCAAGAAAACCAACAAAAATATTAAATGCAGTGGGCAGGAAGAGGGCTGCTGTTGACCTCATTACTTAAGCAATCTCCCATATTATAACATTGCAATTTCACATAAGTGACTGTGGGACAGAGACATCATAGTGGTACAAAACATTGCGGTACTGGCACCATGTTACATGAACTTAGGACTTAAAAAATTTTGCTTGAGGCCACTTTTGATAAGTTGGATGTGGCTAACCACAAATCTTGAGGAGGCCCCACAGTGAAAGTAACTCCTCTGTTCACTGACTCACAGCCACAAGTTAAAAACAACCAATCAACCACACCCCACCCCCACCCCACCCCCCAAAGAAAGGAAAAAAAAATTAGCATTTAATTTTAAACACAAAACCACAAATCTGGATGTCAGGTCAGTTTGTCAAGCTGTATATCCCCTTAATTGAGCTCCTCTCAGAGAAAGTCCAGGAGGAACAAGTATTCTACTTTACAAACAATAATGCTTAGGAATAAGTAAAAACAACCAAAAGAGATTATTTGAACTAAAAATAAACAAACCCTGCAACTTACTGCTTTGATATGAAAGTTATCCCCAAGTTTTGTGCCTGGAGGCAAAACCGAAAAGTTGTCTTGTCCATGAATTTTTGTTAGACTTGTTTAAAAAAACTGAGTCACACAGCGTAAGTTGTCCTCTCAGGTAGCTCTGATCTCCTTCCAGTTCTCAGTAACTGGGATCGTGTTCTTGCCTCCTGCTGAGCGTGGAACAATTGCACTTGTAATTCTTTCTTCTAAGTAGTCTTACGCTGAGTATTACCGCAGAAAGAAATAGGTTACTTGGGCCACTTCAGTACAAAATAGACCTGATGTGGTTGTCACAGGCTGTGTCAGACACTGGGCCATAAGCATTCTTCTCAGTGCACTGTAAGGTGATCACCCTAACGGCAAAGCAAGGAACTGTGAAATGGAGGGCATTGTCTAGATTTTTAATTCTGCTTTAAAAAGTTCTCAATTCGTAGATATGCTTATGACTGCAGGAAATTCACAAAGATGGAAAGAATAAAGTAGTAGAATTCAAGTAACTTCCTCAAGTTCAGAGACAAACTGAAGACACTGCCTTGTAGAAAATGGTTTCATTTCTACTTGTTATCACTCTAATTATATAAATGGAATACAAAAACTTAACTCAGGTGAAGAGTAAAAGAAACAAGATAACATGCTTGCTTTTCCATTTTAGGCTAAAATTTTCACTCGAGTGAGTAGGTTTTCTGGCTCTCCAATGTAGAAATGATTTTTCTCCCTTTGCCTCAAAATACTTACAGCCTCTTATCTCCTTGCATGTATTGCTGGCTGATAGCCGATTCAGACAGGCAAATTAAAAGTTTCTGGGTTACATAACCACTTCTGTTTTGTTATATAGAGAAGCCATTTCTGTGTCAACAATGAAAAAAATGTAAAACTGTATTATCACACACAAGCCCTTGTGCAACACACAAAACAGGGTGCCAAGTCACTATATACTCAGTGTGAAAACATCTCTGGAAGTCTTTTCTGTGCATCACCATTTTGACAAGGAAATACACTGTCTTTTCATTGTCTTAAGTCATCTCTTTCTTTGGATTGCCAAGTAAGGCAAATAATGGTGTTGTAGACTGACCATATATTAGACTATTTTATTTAGAAAAATAATTTCTCTCCCTATTGAGAATTTTGACACATTCTCAGCGTAACAAACACATCCTAACACAGAAAACCAGCAGGATTCCTCAGTATGCAGATTGAGACAGGGTATTTGCCACACAGATTTTACTTCCAGCAATGGTAAGATGCATATGTGTACATATGCCAGCTATACACAGCAGACCAAGTACATTTTGCTCTGGATTCCAACAAGCCCTCTGAAGAAGGGACAGTCTCCTCATCCACCCATGTTGTCCCTTAGATGATCCACACGTTGAGCAAGATCCCGAAAGGTAGGGCGCTGGGTAACGTTACCGTTCCAGCACTCTTTCATGATCGCATAAATCTGGAGAAGTAAAGAAAATCGGTAGCAGGTAAAGAGATGATACAAAAATACTTAATAGTTACTTTGACCCTGTCCAAAGAACGTGCAACTTAGCTGTATGCTTCCAAGAAACAGTGGCACAAGAGTGTGCCTAAAGTCTTGCTGCATCTGTTTATCTCTTTTGTCCCACCGACAGTGAAAAGGGAGGACAGGTATCTCTGCAAAAGCCCTTATCATAAAAAGAGATTTTTATTTTTTAACATTAGCATGAAAATTCACCCAGCTAGTCTTGGAAACTCTTAAGAGATTTGTGTTATTTTGCTAAGGTTTTATCTTCTTGCTTGCTCTTATTGTTCTTGAAAAGCTCAGAATTTTTTAAAATCACAAATGCACTGGACATATTTTCATAGTATCCTAGCATCAGTCAGGGTTGGAAGGGACCACAAGGATCATCTAGTTCCAACCCCCCTGCCATGGGCAGAGACACCCCACACTAGATCAGGCTGGCCAGAGCCCCATCCGGCCTGGTCTTAAATACCTCCAGGGACAGGGCCTCAACCACCTCCCTGGACAACCCATTCCAGGGCTTCGCCACTCTCATGGGGAAGAACTTCCTCCTCACATCCAGCCTGAATCTCCCCACCTCCAGCTTCATTCCATTCCCCCTAGTCCTATCACTATCTGAGATCCTGAGAAGTCCCTCCCCAGCCTTCTTGTAGGCCCCCTCAGGTACTGGAAGGCCACAATGAGGTCATCTTGGAGCCTTCTCTTCTCCAGACTGAACAGCCCCAACTCCTTCAGTCTGTCCTCATAGGTGCTCCAGCCCTCTGATCATCCTTGTGGCCCTTCTCTGGACACATTCCAGCACCTCCATATCCCTCTTGTAATAGGGGCTCCAGAACTGGATGCAGTACTCCAGGTGGGGTCTCACCAGAGCTGAGCAGAGGGGGAGAATCACCTCCCTTGACCTGCTGGCCACACTTCTCTTGATGCAGCCCAGGATCTGACTGGGTTTCCGGGCTGCAAGTGCACCACAAGGCTGACCCAAAATCAGACTTACAAAGACAGCAATTCTAAATTAAGCTTCCCCTGCAATGTTAAGATATCCTTCTCTACATCTACATTAAATTCTTAACCATTTTTCATATATAACCAGAAATAACCCATGAAAGTTATTGTGTAAACTAAACCCACTTTTAGTAGAAGAGAATTTAAATGATTTTTGGAGAAGATTTCCATCGTGATAGGAATTTGGCAAGGTTTTTCTTTTCGCAAACACATGCCTCACACCTACAAAAAACCTGTCAAATTCTTCACCTGTACTTTTCTCACTGCATTTACCCAGATCATTATTACCAACTTCTCATACTTCCAAAAACATTTTACATGTTGCTTAAGAACAATCTGCACAGCTCCCAGGCAACAAAGTAGCAACAGTTCCTTATTTTTGAGCAAGTCTGAAGAATCCTGCATTGACCAAGATGCTTTCAACTAAAAGTCTCAAGCAATTTAAGAGCTATAGACAACTGGAACATTAGTAACTGTGATGAATGGCCTTTCAGGATCAAGATAGGAAGGGCACAGTTTCTGACAAAAGAGAGAGATTTCGAATTTGCTTTCATATCTGAAGAAATGTCAGGCATTGAGACCTTTGCATTAGTCTGGATACAGTTTCAGTAATGTGTTATCTCACCCATGTGACATTCAGGTTATCTACAAGAAGCCAAATCTTTTCAATTCAACAACTGCTGTACTCATAATACAAGAAAGGTTACTTCAGAGACTTCTCTTTTGATTCTCTATAGACACTTTTTCTGCGGCTTCTCTCTTCCACCTGTACCGTTGTTCTCCTCCTCTGCTAGACCACTTGACCCTGATATCTCCTTTCCTTCCAGTTTAAAATGGATTATTTCTCAGCTTACTGCCAAGTGTGCTTGCCTTTAAAAGGGACACAGCAATGGAGCTGAACTAGAAGTTGCATGTTAAAAAGTGTAACCATTTTCTTTCCCTACTGATCTACCCCCTAGCCCTAGCAATAGCTCGAGCTGGAGTGCACTCTGATCTGAAGAACAGACAGCTACAAGACTCAGATGTAATATGAAAGTATTTTTAAAATATCTGTGGAGTACTAGCTAAAACAAAAGAAAACTCAATTAATTTGTGTGCTCTGACAATGGCTTTACATACACTTCAGTATCTAAAGAACATAAATACAACTCTGAAGGCTCTGAACATACAAGAGCTGGTTCCTGTACTTAACTGTGCCTACAGTCTGCAGGTAGGTCTCAGCTGAAAATGCTTGGTAGTACACATTATGCATGACCACAGAATCACAGAACAACAGGGGTTGGAAGGGACCTCTGGAGATCATCTAGTCCAACAACCCTGCCAGAGCAGGTTCACATAGAGCAGGTTGCACAGATGGGGTCCAGGTGGGTTTTGAACGGCTCTAGAGATGGAGACTTCACCACCCTCTGGGCAGCTTATTCCAGTGCTCCACCATTCTCAAAGTAAAGGAGTTCCTCCTGAAGTTTACATGGAACTTCCTATGTTCAAGTTAGTACCCATTTCCTTTTGTCCTGTCATTGGCCACCACTGAAAGAAAAACTGTTCCCATCCTCCTGACAGCCACCCTTTTAGTATTTATAAGGTTCCCCTTCACTCTTCTCTAGGCTAAAACGCCCAGTTCCTCAGCCTTCCCTCATAAGAGAGATGTTCTAGTCCCCTACTCATCTTCATAGCCCTTTGCTGTATGCGCTCAAGCAGTTCCCTGTCCTTCTTGAACCAGGGGACTCAGAACTGGACACGGTACTCCAGATGAGGCCTCACCATGGCAGAGTGGAGGGGAGGAGAATGTCTCTCAACCTGCTTGGCAGATTCTTCTTGACACACCCCAGGATGCCATTTGCCTTCTGGGCCAAAAGGACACATGGTTGGCTCACAGGCATCCTGCTGTTCACCAGGACTCCCAGGTCTTTTTCCACAGAGCTGCTTACCAGCAGGTCATTCTCCTGGACTTGGACTAATACCTGGGGTTATTCCTTCCTAGGCACAGTACCCTATGCTTGCCCTTGTTGAATTTCCTAAGGTTACTCTCTCTGCAACTCTCCAGTCTGTTCAGGTCTCACTGAATATACTGAGAGTATACTCTATCCCCTCATGCAAGTCATTAATGAATATATTGAACTAGTTGCCCAGTACTGACCCTGAGGGAATACCACTTGTTTCAGACCTCCAGCTAGACTCTGAGCTCTATCTTTCAGCCAGTTTTCAACCCACCCCACTGTCCATTCATCTAACCCACACCTTCTAAGCTTTCCTATGAGCATGCTGTGTGCAATGGTGTTGAAAGCCTTTATGAAGTCAAGGTAGATGTGGTGGTTTGGGCTGGGTGCCCACTGCTGCATGGTGTACTTCCTGTGTCCAGAAGTCCAGCCCAGTGGGTGGACACAGGAAACCAGGTATCTCCTACCACAATCCCCTGCACTGGTATAAGATCTTGCGTGGGGTCTGCCTGTTTCTCTTTCTTCCCTCGCCGGCACCCGGTAACTGGGGGAGACATCTCCTGGCCTTGGGCCTGGCTAGGCCCAGGGCCAGGGGGATGGGCGGTCTCAGGCCTGGCCAGCTGAGACTAGCCTAGCAGTGGGGGGGGGGAAGAACGAGCCCTGGGGGTCTTGGGCCCACCCTCAGGTGGGGATGGGATGTATCCAGGTCTGTTTTGGGGTTTCTTCTGTCACTGTTTCTGGTTCTTTTGTGCACCTTCACCTTTTTCTATTTAAACTTTTCCATCACTTTTGCAATCCGTCTGTCAGAGTTGTTATTTTGCCTGTGGTGGGGAGGGGGCTGCCTCAACCCACTACAGTAGACCACATCCACTGCCCTCCTCTCATTTATCCATTCAGTCTTTCCCTTGCACAAGGCTACCAGATTAGTCAGATATAACTTCCCCTTGGTGAACCCATGCTGACTACTTCTGGTAACCTTTTTTCCCTCCACATGCTTTGAGACAATGCCCAGAACAAGCCATTCCATGACCTTTCCAGGGATGGAGGTGAGGTTAACTGGCCTGGACTTTCCTGGGTATTCCTTCCTTCTAACTCTTTTTCAAGACTGGAGTGACACTGGCTTTCCTCCAATGCTCACGCATCTCATCTGTTCTCCAGGACATTTCAAAGATGATGGGGAGTGGCCCAGCAATGACTTCTGCCTGCTCCCTCAGTGCTTGCAGGTACATCCCATCAGGACCCATCCAGTTTAACTGATCTCTAACTTAATCCTCCTCAACCAAGGAAAAGTCTGCCTTCCTCTTGACTGTCTCTATTACCTCCAAATTCAGGGAATTCTGAGGGCTGGCTTGAAGAGGAGGCTCAGGGGAAACCTCATTGCCATCTACAACTACCTGAAGGGAGGTTGTAGCCAGGTGGGGTTGGTCTCTTCTCCCAGACAGCTTGTGTCAGAACAAGAGGACACAGTCTCAAGCTGTGCCAGGGGAGGTTTAGGCTGGATGTTAAGAAGAAATTCTTCACAGAAATAGTGACTGGTCATTGGAATGGGCTGCCCAGAGAGGTGGTGGAATCACCATCACTGGAAGTGTTTAAAAAGAGACTGGATGAGGCACTCAGTGCCATCGTTTAGTTGATTAGATGGTGTTGAGTGGTAGGTTGGACTCAATGATCTCAAAGGTCTTTTCCAACCTGGTTAATTCTGTATTCAGCAGTAAAGTCTGAAGCAAATAAGGCATTCAGTAACTCCTCCTCCTCTGCAATGTCCGACGCCACAGCATCTGCCTCATTCTACAGTGGGCTTACATTTTCTCTAGCTTTCTTTTTGCCTCCAATATACTTGAAGAAACCCTTCCTGTTGACCTTGACATCCCTTGCCAGGTTCAGTTCCAAGGAGGCCCTGGCTTTCCTTGTTTCATTCCTGCAAACTCTGACCGCACTCTTGTCATCTGTGTGGTCAGTCTCTTCCTCCATGTACTGTAAACTTCCTTTCTTCACTTGATCTTCTCCAGAAGCTTCCTGCTCAACCATGCAGGACTGCTGCTTCCCTGCCTGATTTCTTGCTTGATGATCCTGAGCTTGTAGGAAGTGGTACTTGAACACCAACCAGTTCTTCTGAGCACCCCTACCTTCCAGAGCCCAAATGCATGGGATTTCTCTAAGCAGTTCCTTGAAGAGGTGAAAGTTAGACTTCCTGAAGGTCAAGGTTGCAATCCTACATTTTGTGCCTACTACCCATGATCCTGAACTCTTATCTTCTCATAATCATTACTGCCAAGGCTGCCCCCAACCTTAATGTCCTCCACCAGTCCATCTTTGTCAGTGTTAGGTCCAGTAGTACATCTCTCCTTGTTGGCTGCTCCATCTCTCAATTCAAAGTTATCATCAATACACTGGAAGAACCTCTGGGACACGGCCTTCCCAGCAGATATCAGGGTGATTGAAGTCTCCCATGACAACCAAGACCTGTGACTGTGAGGCTCCTTTCACCTATCTGTAGAAGCCTTATCACTTTCTCCATCCTTATCAGGTGGTCTGCAGTAAATACCCACAACACTGTCTCTCATATTAGCCTGCCCCTTAATCCTTACCCACAGGTGCTCAACTTGCTCTTCATCTGCTCCAGGGAAGAGCTGAATACATTCCAGTTGCTCTCTCCAAGACCAATCCCACCACCTCTTTCTAAAGTGGACATTGTCATCTATGACAACATTCCAGCCATCCCACCATGTCCCAGTAACTGCAATGAGATCATGGCCCTGTGACAGCACACCAATCTCCAACTCCTCCTGCTTATGCCACATCCTGTATCAGGTGACCCGCCTGGTGGATGTGGGGAGGCCTGTGGATGTGGTCTACCTGGACCTCAGCAAGGCCTTTGACACCGTTCCCCACAGCAAACTCCTGGCCAAGCTGGCAGCCCGTGGCTTGGACAGGAGCACACTGCGTTGGGTTAGGAACTGGCTGGAGGGCCGAGCCCAGAGAGTAATGGTGAATGGCACCACATCCAGCTGGCGGCCTGTCACTAGTGGTGTGCCCCAGGGATCAGTACTGGGCCCCATGCTCTTCAACATCTTTATTGATGATCTGGATGAGGGCATTGAGTCCATCATCAGTAAATTTGCAGATGACACCAAGCTGGGGGCAGCAGTTGATTTGCTGGAGGGCAGAGAGGCTTTGCAGAGGGACCTCGACAGGCTGGACAGATGGGCAGAGTCCAATGGCATGAGATTGAACACATCCAAGTGCTGGGTTCTGCACATTGGCCACAACAACCCCATGCAGTGCTACAGGCTGGGGTCAGAGTGGCTGGAGAGTGGCCAGGCAGAGCGGGACCTGGGGGTACTGGTTGATGGTAGGCTGAACATGAGCCTGCAGTGTGCCCAGGCAGCCAAGAAGGCCAATGGCATCCTGGCTTGCATCAGGAACAGTGTGGCCAGCAGGAGCAGGGAGGTCATTCTGCCCCTGTACACTGCACTGGTTAGGCCACACCTTGAGTCCTGTGTCCAGTTCTGGGCCCCTCAGTTTAGGAAGGATGTTGACTTGCTGGAACGTGTCCAGAGAAGGGCAACAAAGCTGGTGAGGGGTTTGGAACACAAGCCCTATGAGGAAAGGCTGAGGGAGCTGGGGTTGCTTAGCCTGGAGAAGAGGAGACTGAGGGGTGACCTTATTGCTCTCTACAACTACCTGAAGGGAGGTTGTAGTCAGGCAGAGGTTGGCCTCTTCTCCCAGGCAGCCAGCACCAGAACAAGAGGACACAGTCTCAAGCTGCGCCAGGGCAGGTTTAGGCTGGATGTTAGGAAGAAGTTCTACACGGAGAGAGTGATTGGCCATTGGAATCGGCTACCCGTGGAGGTGGTGGAGTCACCTTCACTGGAGGTGTTCAGGAGAAGACTTGATGGGGTGCTTGGCTGTATGGTCTAGTTGTTGGGTGGGTTGGAATGTTTGATGGGTTGGACGCGATGATCTTGAAGGTCTCTTCCAACCTGGTGTATTGTATTGTATTGTATTGTATAAGCATTTCAGGAAGGCAGTTGAGCACACAGTTTTTGTCCTTGATGGGTGGCAGAGCTATTGGCTCTCACAAGCTGCCACACAAGTGCTGGGCTACTACACCCAGGTGCCTCTCTGGCAAGTCAGGTTACATTCCCGTGCCCCTTCAAATCTAGTTTAAAGCTCTCTCAATAAGCCCTGCTAATCCATGATAAACACAGGTATTCCTAAGATTGAGAATGGAAGAGGAAGAGAAGGAAAATAATCAAGATAAGTAAGTTCTTTAAAGCCTGCAATTAAATGTGAAAAACCTTACACAAAAGTTGCAGACTTGAAAAGAACCCACACTTCATGGCTTTGAACAAGAACTTCGCTACATGGGACTTTCATGGAACAAGCTCAGATCTAGATACTAATCTCACTGCCTTGATAAACTCATACTTTTGGAACGCATGACTGCGTGCCCCAGAACAACAGTCAGCCAGAATAGTCCCACTTTGCATATTTAGAAAGACTACAGTCTAGGCTCCCGAGGGAATGAAATCCAGGGAATCAGAGAAGAAACGTAAATAGGCTCATCATGGAGATGATAAAGTAGCTACTTCAGTAACTCAAGCAGAATGAAACATAAGTTTGCATTTTCCAGCTGCTCAGCCTGACTAAGCACCTTTCAGACTACACTAATGTATGAATACAATACTTCACCTCATCAGGGCATCCATCTGGTCTTGGTAGTCGTCCGTTATTCTTCAAAAGCTCTATCAAGTGAAATACAATCATCTGCCCTTGTTTATCATTGCCAATCATGCGCATGAACTCCTGAGACAAAAGGCAAATTGCATAAATAATTTATAAAGGGATAAAAAATTCTGCAGTATTCTTATGAAGGGAGACTCACTAAAAGAAGATCTTGATGCATTGAAAAAGTCACAGACAAACAGCAAACATATTGTATCACACCAGTGTTTTAACAAACCAACCAACCAACCACCATCGTAACCTACAAACCAGATTAAAATCTCACTCAATTACCAGAGATGAAAAGCAAATGAGTAAGTACCTTTAACCGAAAATTATTTCCAAGTACAACTGAAAGGAATTATCTTTCTGCCTATGTTACAAAAATTTCTTTCATGATCCTTTCATTGCGAATGTGAAACAGCTGCTGGTAGGAAGTGCAAATGGCCAGAGCTGGGGAAACAGTGTAACAATACAGGCAAGGGAGCTAGTCTGCTTTCTCGCCACTCACTGATTGAATGATGAATGCACTTGTAGAGTTGACCTATTGAAACTGTATTCCATCTAAGCCCATAACTTACTCTACCACTTCCCATTTCATAATCTTTCTGAAGAAGAACTCCAGGTGTCTGCAATGTTTATGCTGTTATGGAGGAAGAGCTGTCGCTGCCTTGGAGTACCTCCTTGATAAGTTAGCCATTGTACTGAATTACCAAGAGGTACAGTGAGGTCAACACAGAGACATTCCAAGTGCACTTTTGCTTATCATCATTGGTCAGCTCAGTGACCAAGGGTGAGGACAGTTGCAATAAATATATAAGGCTCAACTCTCCACTCTTATGCCTGCAGAGGACTGCTAAGTGAATCCCATTTCTAATTGGAGAACTGTTATTCATTGTACAAGTAGCAGTTTTCTATGCCCACTGGACACCTGTCACTGAAGGTGCCTGTTAACAGTCTGCAAAAAGAACCCACTTCCTTTTCTTCTTGAACTTAACAAAATAACTGCATGTTACCTTATTTAAATCAACTTAATGTTTCCATGTTTGTTTGGCAGAGGCTTGGAACAGCATTTAAAAACATGCCATGATGCAATGAAATCAATCAAATCTGTAATTCCTTGCCATGAAGGACAAGAAAGAACATTCGATAATAAAGGATTTTAAAACCTTTTTCAAACATTAGGAGTTACAGGATGGATAAAATCTGTGCAGACTATTAGGCAGTTTTCAGATCTCCTTTCCTTCTCCTTAGTGTGTTGCTGTGTTTTCCTGGAAAAACCATTAGCTATGTACTTACAGCTGGTGGGCTTTTGCTCTTGTCAATGTATGTGAAAAGTTCATACAAGACCACACCAAAACTCCACACATCTGAGGCCACAGAAAATTTGCTTTCTGTTAGAGATTCTGGAGCATACCTGCAACACAGTGAAAGCAATGTAGTTCTGAGCAGCATGTCTTTTCGGTTTTGAAGATCCTTCTTTCAAGAAGACTGACTTCTTTTCATGAATTACTGTCCTTTGCTCATAGGTATTAGCACATTCTCATTTCGTGCCACTACCTTCACTAGTAATGAAGTTACAGTTATCACTAACTGTGTTTATTTAGGGTGGTTTGTGTTTTCAGTACCAATCAACTATTACTAAAACACAGTTAATTATAAGTATATCCAGGTCTGTTTCTTTTTTTTTTGCCACTGAAAAAAAGTAGGCACTCTTCTTATCTGTGGTGCGAATAAACAAGATTTTGATGTGATACAGCGTGTAAAGACAGCCAATTAAATCAAACAAGCATCATTCCATCATTTTCAGTGAGTCTTGAACTCTGCTCCGGCTACTCCTGGGATTAAGTTTTACAACTCCCTCTAATATCTACTAAGATGTCATCTTGTATTATTTATTCTGAAGACATGACATTTTCACAGTGCCCAAGCAAGACTAAAATAGATTAAAATCAGATGCATGTAATTTTATTTTGCTATCAGCTACCAGGATATACAATGCGTTTTATAGCTGTTGTCTGGCAGCTTATTTTCTAAGGTTTTTGTGTGCCTTTATAGAATGAAACTGAAGTACATGTTTTGCATTCTGAATACAGTCTACCAATTTCCACTTCATAGTCCTTCAGTCTCCCACAAGGCTACAGAGATTGCCTTTCTAAATTAAGTGCAGTTCACTGGAGTATTACTATTTTGGAGTAACTTCAAGCTCCTCTGGAAGCTCAATGTCCAAACACAGGCATCTGCCCAAATGGTCACCTTAGCACTTTATCCTCACTAAGTACAGTCAGTGAGATTTAATTCCACTTAGTCAACAGAGGATCTATCCAAGAGATCTCCAATCGAAGACATGAATGAGCAGAGTTCGGGGAACCAAAAGCATCCTGCAGAATAGGCTCTTTCAGACTTAATATCTTCCCTGTTTCATGCTATTTCTTTGAAATATTTTGGTAATTTTAAGTTTTGGTGGTGTTTGTGGGGTTTTTTTTTTTGTTTGTTGTTTTGGGATTTTTTAAACACATTAAGAACAGGATGTAGGACTTTTCAAAGTCCAACACCATCTTCACAATGCTGGGCAACTGACTTGGCAGCTGAGATACAAAATATGCAAAACAACTGCCTGAACCTCCAAAAACTGAAAACACAGCATGACTTCATATATCAAGAGACAACTTACCAAAATATAGGGCTTTCACCAGGTTCTTTCACTTTGTAGTATTCTTTGTCTTGTGGCAAGACTTTAGTCAATCCAAAATCTCCAATTTTAACTCTGTTCTCATTCTCCACCAAGATATTTCTTGTTGCTAAATCCCGGTGAACGTATCTTTTGGTACCCAGGTACTCCATGCCCTAGGTGTAAAATTCACAAATGAGAAAAGTTACTTTTACCATTAAGTAGCTACACTTTCACTAAAGGGATGACTTAATCTCAAAGTTAAAACCAAACACAGTGTGTTACAAAAACTGGTGTGCTTGAACACTCGGCTCCTCTGAGGAGCTACTTTTTTTCAAGTGTATTACAGTATTACAGTATTACCAAGGTTGGAAGAGACCTCGAAGATCATCGAGTCCAACCTGTAACCACAAACCTCACAACTAGACCATGGCACCAAGTGCCACATCCAGTCCCCTCTTGAATGCCTCCAGGGACGGCGACTCAACCACCTCCCCGAGCAGCCTATTCCAATGATGAATCACTCTCTCAGTGAAGAACTTTCTCCTCACCTCGAGCCTAAACTTCCCCTGTTGCAGCTTGAGACTGCGTCCCCTTGTCCTGGTGCTGGTTGCTAGGGAGAAGAGGCCAACCCCTTCCTGGCTACAACCACCCTTCAGGTAGTTGTAGAGAGCAATGTGGTCACCCCTGAGCCTCCTCTTCTCCAGGCTAAACAGCCCCAGCTCCCTCAGCCTCTCCTCATAGGGCTTGTGCTCAAGGCCTCTCACCAGCCTTGATGCCCTTCTCTGGACACGTTCAAGTGTCTCGATGTCCTTCTTAAACTGAGGGGCCCAGAACTGGACACAGGACTCAAGGTGTGGCCTAACCAAAGCAGAGTACAGGGGCACAATGACCTCCCTGCTCCTGCTGGCCACACTGTTCCTGATGCAGGCCAGGATGCCATTGGCCCTCTTGGCTGCCTGGGCACACTGCAGGCTCATGTTCAGCCTACCATCAACCAGCACCCCCAGGTCCCTCTCTGCCTGGCCACTCTCCAGCCACTCTGACCCCAGCCTGTAGCACTGCATGGGGTTGCTGCGGCCAATGTGCAGAACCCAGCACTTGGATGTGTTAAATCTCATGCCATTGGACTCTGCCCATCTGTCCAGCCTGTCGAGGTCCCTCTGCAAAGCCTCTCTACCCTCCAGCAGATCAACTCCTGCCCCCAGCTTGGTGTCATCCGCAAATTTACTGATGATGGACTCAATGCCCTGATCCAGATCATCAATAAAGATGTTGAAGAGCATTGGGCCCAGTACTGGTCCTTGGGGCACACCACTAGTGACTGGCTGCCAGCTGGGTGTGGCACCATTCACCACCACTCTCTGGGCTCGGCCCTCCAGCCAGTTCCTAACCCAACGCAGTGTGATCCTGTCCAAGCCATGGGCTGATAGCTTGGCCAGGAGTTTGCTGTGGGGGACTGTGTCAAAGGCCTTGCTGAGGTCCAGGTAGACCACATCCACAGGCCTCCCCACATCCACCAGGCGGGTTACCTGATCCTAGAAGGAGATCAGGTTGGTCAGGCAGGACCTGCCCCTCCTAAATCCATGCTGGCTAGGCCTGAGCCCCTGGCCATCCTGTAAGTGCTGTGTGATCGCACTCAAGATGACCTGTTCCATAATCTTGCCTGGCACTGAGGTCAGGCTGACTGGCCTATAATTCCCTGGCTCTTCCAACTGGCCCTTCTTGTGGATGGGCACCGCGCTGGCCAGCTTCCAGTCTTCTGGGACCTCTCCAGTGAGCCAGGACTGCTGAAAAATGATGGAGAGTGGCTTGGACAGCTCATCTGCCAGCTCTCTCATCACCCTAGGATGGATCCCATCCGGTCCCATGGACCTGTGGGGGTCCAAGCGGCTCAGAAGATCTCTAACTCTCCCATCCTGGAACAGGGGAAAACTATGTTGCTCCCTGGCTCCTTCTGCCAGCTCTGCAGGCCAGCTGTCTGGAAGACGTTCTGTCCTGCTAGTAAAAATTGAGGTAAAGAAGGTGTTAAGTACCTCTGCCTTTGCCTCATCCTTTGTTACAATGTTCCCCTCCATGCCCACCAAGGAGTGGAGCTTGTCCTTGCCCTTCCTCTTGCTATTAATATATTTATAGAAGGACTTTTTGTTGTCCTTCACAGCAGAGGCCAGTCTGAGCTTAAAATGTGCTTTTGCCTCCCTAATTTTCTTCCCTTAACTGAAGGGAGACAAACTAAGCACCTGTCAGACCAAGTGTTTTTTTTATGTAGCTGGATAATACATAACAGCTGGTCAAAACCAGTGCTGGCTAATCCACACAATCCAGGGCAAATGACAAGAGTGTCCTATTTATCTATTCCATTCAATCTTTTTCCTTTACTTTGTACAGCTGCTTCCCCATTGTTTTATGAAACTTTATATCATGATTCCTTGACTTTGACAACTCTGTGTGTCTTGCTTCTCTTCTGTATGGACCTTTATTCACCAACACAGTACTGCTCACATATTTCCATGGCTTGCTGTAGCAAAATATCAGTTAAAAGCCATCTTGACCTTTGCTGCTGCTCCCTTATTACCAACATACATAATTCTTTCTGTTAAAAGTGGGTGTAGTGGCATTACTAAGAAAAAGTCTTGCTTACGTAGCAAAGCAGGTGAACACAAGCTGACACTGAACAGTGTCAACAGATACCTGACTCCTATGTGAAAGGAAACACAAAGCATGCTGTCAGTTTCACAGCTTCACTCCTTCAACACAATTGAAAACCAGCAGGTTACGTTAAAATCATTGCTGAATGCAAAAGTTTTGAGAACCAATGTTATAATATTAATTGCAAAAAGATTTATATATATATATGTATATATACTTTTTTTAATGTAAGAAACTTTAAAAATAGTTTGACTCTTAAGTCTAATCTTCCTCTTGGACTCTTTACCTCCTTGCTCCACTTGTGGCACCGAGGTTTGCTCACATCCCATTCCAAAACTGTTCTGCAATAGCTGCTTACCCCATTGCTATCCCAAAAAACACTGAGCTTGCTTTTTTAAAGCGAGACACCTGTTTTTCTGATGCAGTCTATGTAAATGCTGTAACTTTCTGTTACTATTATACAGTCTACTGGGGAAAAAAAGTTTATCTGATGACAGTAATTTTTCTGTTACCCTGTGAAATACTTACTCTAAGAGAGTTACTTACTTGAAATGATGCATAGAATTCTGTGACACTACTCCTAACAACGGAGCTGAGTCTAACTATGTGGTATCAAATGTTTCTATCATTAAAATTCTCCAGCATGGATACCTCAAGCACTTTATGTGCTAGTATGTGGAGAAAAGAATTTTATTCTTAGCCTCTTTTCCTATAAGCCAGCATTAACAAAATGCAGGGCCAAAAGCGCAAAAAGTAGAGCATCCCACAAATCATACGCATGGAGAAATTAAATTTCTGTATTGGCCGTTTTATTATTAGGGTTCTTTGAAGTTCTATCTAGAATCCTATTGCTTGCCACCAGACAAGCTGCACCAGATGGCAGTTGCACTAATTTGCATCTACAGAAACATCAGCAGTAGGGAATACCATTTCTGAAAATGGTGGGTTTTCACTGTGTATGATACAAAATTGTCAGAACTGGAAGGGACCTCAAGGATCATCTAGTTCCAACTTCCCTGCCATGAGATCAGGCTGCTCAGAGCCATACCCAGCCTGGACTTAAAATCTTCAAGGGATGCCCACCTCCCTGGGCAAACCATTTCAGTGTTCTACCACCTCCATGGTGATGAACTTCTTCCTAACATACAATCTGAACCTACCCACTTCTGGTGTTGCTCCATTACCCCTAGACCCATCACTACCTGACATCCTAAAAAGTCCCTCTCATCAGCTTTCTTGTAGGCCCCCTTAAGATACTGGAAGGCCACAGGCAGGTCATCTCAGAGCCTTCTCTCCAGAATGAATATCCCAAACTCTCTCATTCTGTCTTCACTAGAAGAGGTGCTCTAGCCCTCTGATCATCTTTGTGGCCCCTTCTCTGGACATGCTCCAGCACAACCAGATCCTTCTTGTAACAGGGGCTCCAGAACTGGATGCAGTATTCAGGTGGTATTCACTAGCCTGGAGCAGTGGAGGAGAATCACCTCCCTTGACCTACTGGCCACAAAAGCATACCACTTTTATGTCAGGAACCCTTTCCCAGTACAGTAGCAAGGAGGCAAAACACCACAAGCAAGCAAACACATGCATCATAACCCTCAGGTATGGATATGTCTTCATTTCTTGCAGACATTTGAAAAAGAGCAGAAAGACAGAGGGAGAAAGACTTTAAAAAATTATTTTAAACCAAAAAATGACAGTGACATAAATGCATAGCAGAGACATGTGGGAAGAATGGAAAAACAAAATCAGCTAAAAGAATGCTGCAAGTGTGGACAGCAAAAGGAATAAGAAAAAACATTTGGATTCTGTTTTGGTAACACTCGGTACTCACTATGCTTTCGATCATGCAATTTTGAAGTGACAGAACATGGCAGATAAAAGTGAAATTTTAAAATTAATATAACCTGTGCTGTGTAGGTCATACAGCAACCACCATACAAAGCAAGACATACACACTGTAATTCTTAGTTCTCTGCTTGCCTTGGAAGTGAAGACACTTCCTGAAGGGCAAGATCTATTTGCCAACATCCCACATTCTCGCACTGCGTGTATGCGTGCGCTTGTCACATGAGTGTAGGGTGCTTCCAACTGAAGTATCTGCAGAAGGCAAGTTTTATGTAATTTCCTCTTGGATGGTGCTTGGTACTTAAGAAGCAGTCATTTAATCTGCCCTTTTGAATTTTCATCACCACCTTGATGACCGGTAATATTTTGATGCTTCTTTTATGTATGTGCATGTACACATACATAGTTCCCTTTCCAAAGCTTCCTGTCACACTCACACTGTCTGCATAGGCTGAAGTTCACCTTCCAGTACTCCTGTTGAACACTTATGTCTCAGTGAGTAGGGTGCTGAGATATAGTGACACTGTTGCTCTTTCAGGCTTTGGTTAAAGCCTGAAGACCTAAGACAGGCAAGCTTCATGGCTTCTTATGAGAGTGAATAGGGCAGGCACCATATGACCATTCAGATCATAGGCTGAAATGGCCACAGAACAAAACAGTAAGTGGTTGCAGCCTTTGCTGCAAAAATCCCTGTAGCATCTATTTTTTTACCCACTTGCTGGATAAAGAATTGGCTGGATGGCTGCACTACGAGAGTTGTGGTCAATGGCTCAACATCCAAATGGAGACCAGAAGGATGAGGGAGGTGATTCTCCTCCTCTACTCTGTTCTCATGAGAACCCACATGGAGTACATATCCAGTTCTGGTGCCCCCAGCGTAAGAAGGACATCGAATTGTTGGAGTGGGTCAAGAGGAGGGCCACAGAGATGATCAGAGGGCTGGATCATCTCCTCTCTGGGGACAGGCTGTGAGAGTTGGGGCTGTTCAGCCTGGACAAGAGAAGGCTCTGGGGTGACGTTATAGAGGCCTGACAGCACCTGAAAGGCGCCTACAGGAAATGCTATTTGACAAGTGCTTATTGTGATAGGATGGATTTAAACTTGAGGGGGTACATTCAGATTGGACAGGTATTAGGAAAAAGTTATTTACAGTGAGGGTAGTGAGACCCTGAAACAGGTTGTTCAGGGAGGCTGTGGATGCTCCCTCCATGGAGGTGCTATAGGCCAGCCCAGATGATGCCTTGAGCAATGTGGTCTAGTGGAAGGTGTCCGTGCCCATAGCAGGAGCTTGGAACTAGATGATTGCTAAAATCCCTTCTAATCCAAGCCATCTCTGAAAGATTCACTCTTATTGTCCTTCCAGGTGGTGCTGAGGGTTAGACAATTTCAGTTCTTTGCCTGAAGGAAAAGTTGTTTTCCATGACTTACCAGCACTGCTAGTTTATTGCAGAAATAATACTGAGACAGTATCTTATGAACAACTTCTTGTTTTGGAGACACAGATTAAAGGGGGTTTTAATCCTCTGAATGGGGATCCTTCCCATCTGTGAAAAGACTGGTGAATATTTTCCATTTTCCAGCCTTGCTGCACATTGCTTGCCCATCAGACAGTTTTTGCTGGAGACTACCCACCTAGCCTTCAGTGAGGTACATCAAGAGGCGAGATCAGTGGCTAAAGCTGCATGCAGCACCCAGGCACATGTCCCAGGCTCAGTAGGTAAAAGGTTTAGAGTCAGTTCAGTTTCAATCAGGGAGCTATCAAGCTCTCTTCACCAGCTGAAAGTCTAAATGCCTAGACAGTATTTTGGCTCTGGCAGAGACTTTTCAGCCTGATTCTTGTCAGGCCTTTTCTGCAGATATTGCTGAAGGGAAGTCTGCTCTGAATATGGCAGGGCACAGCTGCCAAACGTAAGAATAACCGTGGGCTGCATACTCTGAAGAATACTCATTGTTATCAGTATTTCAAGTATATTTCTTAAACATATGCATGCTGCTACAGTGGATTTATGGCTGAATGTTTGAGTTCTGAAACAACAGTTACAGTCTGTCACAAACAGTTTGCCTGGGTGACTATATTAACTCTTGCAAAAAAATTTTTCAGTTATCATTAGGGAGAATAGAGGTTTTAATTCTTCTGGACAAAATATAAGCTAAGCAAACTATAAAGTAAGCAAAAATAAAGAAGTATGCTCTGCTTCAGCCAATAGATAGGCCAGTGTCAGCATCCTGTACTGAGATACTCAGAAGCTGTCCAACTTGAGTACGTATTTGCTGCTACTTTTCCTAGCATTGTGTGATGCTAGCAGCCCAACACAGTACAATGAAGGATGCACCAAAACAACCAAGGATGGTCATTCCGAGACAAATGAGACAAGACCAAAGAGGTAAACATTTTTTGAAAAATACCAATCATCTGAAATTCCTTACCTTGCATATCTGAGATGCATACAGCAAGAGCTTCTTGTGGTCCAGCCTCTCCTTGTGTTTCTGCAGATAATCTCGTAAGCTTCCATATGGTAAATATTCCATAATTAATCGTAGATTTCTACGACCTTATACAACAGCAACAAAAAAAATACACTCAATTTTTTTGTCATTCTCCCATGACAAGTTCTGAAATACAAACATGTATGAATAAAATAATAGAAAATAGTCAACACACCCCCCAGGAGTTTCTTGTATCTACATCACTGCAGAATTTTTCAGTTAACCGCATTTGTTCAGGAAATGCCATTTATTTAATCAAACTATTAGCGTGGATATGCTTGCTACACAGAACATCACTCATCAAAATTGTCTCACTAATAGTTCATACATTATTGCTAAAGCAAAGCAAAAGTACCAGGAGTATAATTGTGTTTATGCAATACCTCCTCATTGCCGAGATGAAACTCAGAATGCTAACTGACATCAACTGGTCTGCATTTTTACCATCTTTAAAACCACAGTCTGATTTTGAACCCAAGATTTTTCTTTCTACAGTGAGGTCCTGGGCAGGACCCATACCTTCAGTCACCAACTTCAACAGCACTACCAATTCTGTTCCCCAGGTTTTTCCTGTCTGGTCTTCTACTATATAGATTGTAAAAGAATTGGCAATATCCACTCCAGGACATTACACTGAGCAAAAAACAACAGTTGCATTTTCCCACTTAACCTGAAATTTTTTTCTAGGAAGGCTTTTATGTTTTAAGAAACCAGTCAAGATGGTACTGAATCAATTGAATTATAAAATGAGCTGACTGAATAAATTGTCTATCTTTTGTTGAGAAGTAGCATACAACAAACACTACTTCCTTTGATTTATACTCTCTATATTTGTTAAAGTTAGGAGAAATCAGTGATTTTCTTAAACACTTACCTCTGAATTTCTCAGAATGCGAACTTAGGTATACACTTGAAGGTCTATTTGATAAAGGACATACCTGCACTGTAGCATACTCCTTTGTATTTAACAATGTTATCATGCTGCAGAGATTTGAGTATTTCAATTTCTCTTTCAAAGTCTCTAAGGTGCTCTTCTGTGCTATGTTGCAGTTTTTTCACAGCCACCACCTCCCCAGTATTATCCTGCAGTGGGTCATACCGGCACATCTCAACACTGCCAAAGTTTCCCTAGATCACAAACGGAAACATCTGAATTAAAAACAAGTCTACATCACTATCTCTTCCTTAGTGCTGCTTCACACTACCTGATTGTTCACTGCACTACCATTATTAAGGTGACCACAATTAAGTGAAATGCCACAAAATCTCCGTAAGAGAACAAAAGCTTTTTAAGAATAAGAAACATCATTCATGAAAAGAAGTAAACAGCAGAGGAGGAAACAAGGACAAGGAGAGGGGTGATGTCCATTAATCTTGTTCCCTTCTTCATTAATTTCCTTTTATACTTCCAAACTGTTAGTTGCCATACTTCTCCTGCACTTGCAACCCCCCACTTCATTTAGATTCCTCTTGGCTCTTAGATCTCCTCTGTTTCTCGATGGTCCTTCCCCCATTTGTTTCAGTGTTCTACCTTCTTCCTTTTATCTGTATTTTCTTTATCTTTTGTTAGAAACTCATCCTCCTCATCTTCCCACCCTTGTGTTGTGCTACCATTTACAGTCAACAACCAAACATCTGCAAACAGAAATTTGCTTTCAGGCTTGCTTTAACTAGTACTTGGAGTCAAAGGAATATAGAGCTATCATGTCAACAAAAAACCGTAAACTAGCAAGGAAACATTTTGGAAAAATGGTACTCGGTAATTATTTGCCAGCTGCATTTTGCCATCTGTCTAGACATGCTTTCACACAGCTGGGGTGCAATGACTTGCAAAAGTAGTAACCAAGTACTGATTTCTAAAGCTCAAAAAGTTCATAGCCTACATGTATCTCAAATACATTATCAAATTTAGGGACTGAATATGCAGACTTCTCAAAATAGGTGTGCAGAAAACCCTCCCAACCCCACGAGCTCTACGCAGGGCTGCTCCAGAGTATTTTAAAATGAATGTAAAGGTGAGGGGGAAATAAATAAGGAGAAATGCCACTCTACATTACTGAAAAAGATCTCAGCTTTTTGGTGTGACTGGGTTCTTTACAGAGATCATCTGTCTTTTCTCCTAATGATACTGGGAAACTAAAATTATCTAAAAAGGACCTGCACATTGTGGTCAGATATGGCTGAAATTATAAATGTCTGTAAGAGAAGTTTCAGTGTAAATAATTGTGGTGGTTTAGGCTGGGTGCTGGCCCAGATGCCACTGCACAGACCACACCTGGGAGGTCCCAAAAGGGGGCCCAGCCCAGTGGGTGGTCACAGGAAGCCAGGTCTTTCACCCATAATTCCCTGCTCCTCTATAAAACATCCGCACGGGGTCCTTACTTCCTCTTTCCTCCCCCGCCGCTGCCTAGGTAAAATGGCATGAGCTGCCTCCCTTGGGCCTACCCAGGCCCAAGCCTGGGTGGGGGGGGGGGTGGTGAGGGGAAGAGCCCTGGGGGGGGATTTTGGGTGTCCCCCCAAGGTGGGGATGGGATATTCTTGGGTTTGTTCTGGGATGTCTCTCTCTTTGTCATGGTGCTTGTGGTTTTCTATAAAGCTTTCATTGTTTTTCCGTTTAAACTTGCCACCATTTTTGCAATCCATTTGTCTGAGTCTTTTCTTTTGCCTGTGGTGGGAGAATTGTCTCCCAAACCACTACAATAATGTAGGGGGTCATCAGAAGATAACTGAAAAAAGATAGTTAATTCCGAAACATTGTACCTTGCCAAGTTGCTGTAAAAACTTAAGATGTCTTTCTTCAAATTGTGTTGGGTCCCGATCTTCAAAAGCACCAGAAAATCCAAGTGCTCCAATTCTCATATTTGGCAACATATCACTTTCTGTCAATAGCTCATAATCTGAGAGGTAGGAGGAAGAAGAAAAAAGATAAATGGAAAGGGAGGCACAGAGAAATGAATGGGAGAGTGAAGAAACATCACCACAGCATGTTCTAGCTTTCCCTGGTGTACTCCAAGCTCACCAGAATATTAACTACCTTAATTTCTATATAGTAATATGCAGTCAAAGACTAAGATGCATTCAAAAAACAAAAATAACTTGTCGTGACTTATTAAAGAGTTGCTTTAATTTCCCAGTATTCTTTTTTGGTAGGCCTACTGTATTTCAAATTTAGCAACTGCTGTGGAATGAACCAGTATGTCAGAGGGGATAAACATAAATTACACAAAGGCTTGTGATAACATGTGTCTTCCACTTGGAAAAAGAAAGATACTGATTTATTTTACTGGGGGAAAAAGAAAAAAACGTCACAAACATAACATACTTGGTTAAGACACTGGAGTGTTTGGGATAGACATTAATCAAACCAGAAAACTGCTTTGAATCACAATGCTAACTTTTAATGTGCTCTCTTTTTGAATAGATAAAAAGCAGCAACTTGCTTTCTTCTGAATTTAGAATTTCCAGAGCTGCTTTGGAGAGTGCTTGTATGTCAACATACCAAGAAGTCACCACAGGGAAATGACTCAGTAAGGCTCAGGATTTTTCTTGTCGTGCTCTTGTTGTATCACAGACTCACCTGGAGTGAACAAGCTGTTCAAGTCACGTATGATTGCTCTAAATGAAGGCCTGAAATCTGGCTCATAATCCATACAGTTGTTTATAAGGTTTGCTAGTTCTGTCCAGTTGGGGGCAGGGAGCTGGTGCCTATCTTCATAAAACTGAAGTTTCTGGAATTGAACAGAAAAAAGGCCATTTTAATATACAACCATGAGGAACTGTGGAACTTCTCACCAGAGCAGCCAAAAAATGCAGCTCCCAACCTAGACTTGTTATCTCACCAAATGTATATTGAACCTATTTACATCAAAAGCAAAAGCTGGCAATGTATCAAGACTGGCCCAATTTAGAGTAATCAGAAATTCCCAGACAGTTCCTTGGGGACGATAAGAAAACAGTGAAAGATAATGAGAGGCAATGCCCCCTTTATTAGTAATTTTATAAAAACTCCAGCAGAAAATTCCATCTGTGAGCTCACTGAGCTCCTCAAGCTGTTAAAAGCTTAATTGAGTATTATGAAAAAATGTGGATTAGTACAGGAGAAGGAAATTTCTGAAATCTTTCAGAGAGAGACTAGGCCTAGGCAGACCTGGATTGCAACAGACAAGAAATCAGATGAGGATTTGTGAGAAGATTAACAGTCCATTTACAGAAAATAATACTACAAATCTTTTTTTTTCATCTTTTTTTTTTTCCAGTGTAGTAAAGGAAATAATCTCTTCGCTCCCAACCAAGGAAACAAATATGTAAGAAATGCTGTTTTTAGGGAATGTGTTCCTCCCCACACCCTGCCCCTAATTGAGACAGAGTTGGTATTTCTGGTTTAGTTAAGATAGCCAGCTGTCTTCACTGCACAAAATCTTACAGTATTTAAGATATTCAATTACTAGCATAATGTAAATTAAAATCCAACTACAGTGCTAGGAATAACTTTTGTTTAAAGCTATACATTACTGCAACAAAGTAAGAGAAAATTAACTAGGTCATACACTGGCAATTATCACAGACTGTTAGAGATTGGAAAGAACCTCCAGAGGCTGAGTCCAACTCCCCATGCCAAAGCAGGATCAGATAGGGTAGTCTGCACAGGAATCCACCCGGGCAGGTTTTGAAAGTCTCCAGAGAAGGAGACTAACACAACCTCTCTGGGCAGCCTGTTCCAGTGCTCCATGACCCCCACTGTAAAGAAGTTTCTCCTCATGTTGAGGTGAAGCCTTGTACATTCAAATTTGTATCCATCGTTCCTTGACTTATTACTGCGCACCACCAAAAGAGCTTGGCCTCTTCCACTTGACACCCACCCCTCAGGTATTTATAGACATTGATCAGATGCCCTCTCAGTCTTCTCAAGACTAAACAAGCCCCAGGTCTCTCAGTCTCTCTTTGTACGGGAGATGTTCAAGTCCCCTAATCATCCTCATGGCTCTCCAGCAGATCCCTGTCTCTTTTGAACTGGGGAGTCCAAAACTGGGCACAGTATTGCAGGTGTGGTCTCACCAGGGCAGAGCAGAGGGGGAGAAGAACCTCCCGAAACCTTCTGGACACACTTTTCTTGATGCACCCTAGGAATTCTGTACTTTGTCCCCACAAAACGCAAAACAAACAAGAAACAAACCTCAAATGGTCACTTCAGATCATTATTTACAAGTGCAAATGTCATTTTCCTGCAGTGGTATGGGCCACAACACTTTACATGCTGATAATAGTTACACCAGGAAGATGATTTAAATTAGAAGCCCCCAAAGAACTGTTGTGACTGTAGACCCAGGAATACTTACTCTTGAAGAATCCAGTGCACTCAAAGGTTTGTCTCCTCCACTGCAGATTTCCCACAATGTAGTACCAAAACTCCATTTGTCTGTAGCCAGGCTTAATTGCTTGGGATTATCTATGCATTCAGGTGGAACCCATGGGATTCTCTCAAGAAGAACTGTGTAATCACACAAAGGAAATATTATGTGAAGATGAATGTGTTATAATACCTTCCAAGGTTTTGTTCCAGACTGAAAAGAAAAACGAACCTACAGAATACGGATAGTGGAGAACCATTAGTTTCATTGTAAAGTAAGCCTATGTTATAAATGACCTTAATGACATTTCCACGTTGTATTTTTCCTCCAGCTTCTGTATTTCCCCAAATGTTACCAAAGGAACGAGATGGCAAAGAGCAAGGAGTGCTTCAAAAATGGCTGGCACATTTTGGTACAGATAAGGTGCCACAACAAAGCACCGTAAACTTTTGACACTGATTACAGTAACAAGTTAAAAGGCAGTATTGTACTGATGTAGATTTAGAGCCTTAAAGTGAAATCTCATAAGATTAATGCAGGCTTCCCATTTAAAAAGAGAGAGTTTAAACGGTTTATTGGAAAACAATGACACTGCATTGCTTACAGTCTTTCATAGGCTTTTTTTGGGGGATATGCATAAAATTGCCAAGAACAAAATGCGGGTGTTTTTTTTTTGGTTTTTTTTTTTTTTTTAAATAATTTTGGGAAAATGAAGACTAGTAAGTTTACTGCAATTTCATTAGCATAAGAATTTTGCACTCTTTTCAATAATTTTTCATTTAATCAATTCTGCTATTTATAAAGCATTAGAACAGCCTCAAAGGCAGATGTTAATCCAGTATTTTTAGCAACATCAAGTGGATTCAGTTATTCACCAAGAGATGCACTACAGACAACTGACAACTGCCAGGCAGAATTTCCAAAAGAGCATCTACTTTCAGCTCTGAAAGCTTCTCAAGCTATAAAATTGTCTTAATAACAGGACACAAAGTCCAGTAGCTATCTGTGGGCAGGGTGGACTTCTTCATGGTACATTATAGTATACTAATAGTACTATCAGTGAAAAAAAAAACCCAAAACCCATAAGCACAGTAGGAAACAAACCCATCACACAAGAGAATTTTGGCTTTATTTCCTGTAGCTATTTGCTAATTAAGAATATACACTCAAAACTGCTGACTAGAACCTGCAGAGTTCACTGTAAAGTGATAGGTGGATGAAGGAATTTACTATAACAGAAGTACCTTAGATAGTGCTTAAAAAAAATACCCCAAACCCCTCAAATTTATTTTTCAAGTCAGAAGCCTTAAGCAAGAAAGATGACATAAGGACTTACTATCTCTTGGCAAAACCGTAATACTGATCCCAGGATCACTTAGTTTTATAAATGGAAGGTTTCCAGACTTCCTATCTTCCTCTCTGATAAGCAAGATGTTTTTTGCACAGACATTCCCATGAACAAGGCCTTTATCCTCCTATGAATAGAAATGCATGTTTTACACACTCTCTGAAGTTCTACGTTTTAAGAGTTGAATCAAGACTCTACAGCATGAGGAAAACATCAGCACAAAAAAAGATCACAGATTAAATTATCAAATCTCAGACATTTCACCAGATCCTCTCAGAGCTATAGCTGCTACCCCATTTTCATTCAGTTTCAAGTTTAATACCATTTGACATATGTCAAACTCAGAAGAACACTGATCTATCAGTATGATCCCTGTAAAAAGAATAATAGCACATTTAGACTCTGTTAAAGGGATGAGTCATCTAATCCTATGTCCTGTCTCGAGTAAGGGCCCTTATGTTGAATTAGGACCAAAGGCAAAAAAAGACTGTTACCGTCAGTTAGAACAGGACAATGTTTTCTCCGCCCAGTGGTTAATTACTAACACTACATCATGAGAGCTGCGGTGGGAAAAAACGGGAATAACCGATTGTTGGTGAGGTGGGGAGAGGAAGGGAAGAAAGCTTACAGGCCACGTTTTCATTTCAGAGTAGAACATAAAATATTAAAGAAGAATGGGAAATTCAGTTACACTTTGTGCAAGACACAAAGGTCTGCCTTTGGCTATACACTCTTTGGTATATGCTCCATATATTATAAATACACACCCCTCCCCCAGTTTCAAGAAGCTCAGCCATTCTACATGCATTACCCCGAAACAGTGGAATTCAGCCATTAATAAAACTGAAGAATAAAGTACTTACAAGAAAATGCATGGCTAATGCCAGCTGTTTGGCTACTTCCAGCTTCCACAAGATATTGATAATATTTTTGTTCTTTTTCAGGTATGTGTCCAAGGATCCAAATTTTACATATTCTTGTACAAGGATGTCTGATTGAAAATATTAAAATGAATAACAATGAAAACCAACATCAAATAATGGAATTTCAGAACAGATTGACAACTTTAGTAATACTTATCTACAGATCTGAAGCTGTAAGATCTCCGAGTATTGCCACAAGTATTCCATATTCTTTATACTTTTTCAGGGGGTGGATGCTTGCTTAATTTGTTCTCAAAGTTACTTGATTTAATAGTTTTGTATGGAAGTTTTCTACCTTAATGAATCCAGTGAACATTCTTCCTCCCTAATTTCTGATAAAGTGTAGCAGTGCTCAAAATAGAGAGCTAAACAACTTTCAAGTCATTCACTTCATAGCTGTTTAAAATCAACATTCTTAGTCAAAACCACAATGCTTCGTTGACAAAACACACTCTTCTGGAAACCAGAGTGATATCTGCATTAAACCCAAGTGTATATACGTATACCATATGCCTCTAGGCAGTCATGCAATAAACAGCCCAAGAAACAACATCAGTTTCACAGTCTTCATTAGATTCAATATAACAAGATGCTCACATTGCAGTGCTTCTCATTTAGACAATAAAGACTCTGACAAGTGTTGGTATTATATTTGGTTATAACAAGCTGATTTATGTATCAAGTCCATTTTATCAACAGCAAACTACTTACATTATGTGAAGCAATGTTCATCAAATGTGTACATGAAGTGCGTAAACAAGAAAAAATTAAAGCTTCTCTTCCTGTTTCCTAGTAACTGCTTCTTACCAAACTGTAGTGAACCTTCAGAAATAGAACTGTCTGCAAAGGGTAACTGATCTAAAGGATTTTTAGGGTTTTTTTTAATTATACTTGATCTGCCTGAAGTTTTACCATAGTCCCTATGCACAGTAAAATACAACACCAAAACCCAAACAAAACCAACAACAAAACACCACCACCACCCACCAAAAATTAATGGACATTTTTAGGAAGAAATTGGACTAGCAAATTCTTGAACAAACATAGTTGTGTGCCTTTTCCAGCCTCCTAAGAGAACCAGCTCCTGATACAGAATCCACCCTCCCTTTTGCAAACTCCATCTCTCTTACTGCAGGCAACAGTCTACATAACATGCTTCCATAGTTATGCTTTCTTTCATTTGAAATATCTAGTCACAGAAAGACTGTATTTCAGGTGTCACAACGCAGTAAGCTAAACTGAAAATACATTCTACCTCTGTAGACAATGCAAGGACGTTACCTTTATTAAGATTTTACAGCATTTTTGTTGAAACAATGGGGCCTCAAATTTTCAGAATCGGATCTCTAAACCACGCTTCCCAATTGTATTTGTGCTCACAAAGTCAGCACAAGGGTGGGTAAGGGCAGTTTCTGTCTCTCTGAGCGGAATAAAAGAATTATTTTGAGTAGCCAAGCACTTCCCTTTCAAGCTAACCACAGCTGGTACAATATAAAGATGCAATTTTTCTGGCACTTCAAAAGCTTGTTTCAGAATTTCAGCATAACTTTTCAAAAGTGAGATTTTCAGATATAACAGACATGACTGTTACACAATTTTTCCATCTTCTTTGTTATCACCATATTAACTCGTTCTCAGACACCAAGACTAATACTACTGCAATGTGAAGAACACATATTGGGTGTCCAACTAGCGTGACAAGTTGTCTTGTTTTGTTTCTTTGTTGTTTTCCCCCCTGTTTTTACCAAGAACCAATGACAAAATCTAATGACAGCTGTATAAAACTAGTACAAAAAGATAATTAACTTCTACTTACTCTCTTCTCCACATACACAGACTCCGTAATTTAACACCAAATGTTTGTAAGAAAGCTGGCTCATCATACTTGCTGCCTCGAAGAACGACTTTGAGGAAGGAGAGATTGAGAGAGAACAAATGTCAGTGAAAACAAAACCCCAAAACATCACAGGATTTACAATAAATTTATCAAAATCATGTACTTTAAAAAAAAAAAAGACAAACCCACAACTTTTCAACTTTCATCTCATTGCAGAGACCACATGTAATATATTTTACACTGCTTGTAGCTGCCTCAGCTTTGGTGTTTTTTTTAAGTGTTTCTAGTTTGTTGGTCCCCTCCGCCCCCAAATAACTGATAATCCAACATTCCAGAGAGGTTAGAAATATCTTTTTCTGCAGGCAAATGTATCTCAACATTTTAAAAAGGATCTTTGCTTCCATTTAGTTAACTAAGTACAACACAAAGTCATGATGCACTTAATTTATTCTTTCATAAAGAACTATAAAATTTCCAATTAATTTCTTCATTGCACAGTAAAAAGTTATCTTGTCTTTTATCACTCATCCACTACTGAAATACCTTACCCAACCTTGACAGGAAGGTTGCAGATGCTTTTGTTTCCTTAGTAATTTTTCAATTCTCTTCAGTGGCACCACTAGCTACACTTGCTTATGTACTGGTTATTAGCAGAACAAAACAAGGTCAAAATTAACACATTTTCCTTCAGGTGTCTATATTTGTATTTCTGTATTCCCAATTCTTTCAGCAACTGATTTTCACTTATGTTTAGAATGTAAGTGTATCACTCAGCTTATAAAATAAAAAATGTGGGTTCTTCATTGTTTTTAATTGTCCAAAGAGTACACCTACATTGATTATGAATATTATCTAAATGTTGCCTTTTTTTCCTTGCATTTTCATATAGGTCCACCTTAAGTAATTTAAATGTTGAGTAAACAATGGACAGCTAGAATAATTAGACATTTTATAAAGTTATACAATCACAGTAAACTCAAAACTAAAAGTCAGAAGATTTAGACCAGATGGAAGGAAGAAATTTTTATGCTAAGGTTGGTGAAACACTGTCCCAGGTTTCCCAGAGAAATGGTAAATGCCCATCTCTGGAAATGTTCCACGTTGGATGGTTTGGGGTTCTGGGCAACCCCAAGCTCTAGCTGCAGATGTCCCTGCTGACTGCAGAGAGCTTGGACTAGATGCAATTTAAAGGTCCCTTCCCACCCAAACCCATCTGTGATTAGTCCGTGATTCAAAATAAAAAAACAAACAGCCATATAAAGTTACATTAATATATTAAACACTTCCACATTGTTGCAGTTTGGGCTGGGTGCCCCCTGCTTCCTGTGTGCAGAGGTCTAGCCCAGTGGGTGGACACAGGAAATTGGGTATTTCTACCATAATTCTCTGCACCACTATAAGATCTAATGCGAGGTCTAAGCACCTCCTCTTTCTTCCTCGCCGTCGCCCAGTAATGGGGGAGTTGTTGTCTCCTGGCCATGGGCCTGGCTAGGCCCAAGGCCATGGGGGGATGGGCAGTCTCAGATCTGGCCAGCTGAGACTAGCCTAGCAGTGGGGAGGGCGGGGAAGAAGGAGCCCTGGGGGTCTTGGATGTACCCCCAGGTGGGGATGGGATTATCTTGGGACTGTTTTGGGATTTCTTTTGTCACTCTGCTTTTGGCTTTCTGTAAAGATTCACTGCTTTTCCTTTAAACTTTCCATCACTTTTGCAATCCGTTTTGTTTTGAGTTGTTTTATTCTGCCCGTGATGGGGAGGGTTTGGAGGGGGCTGCCTTAACCCATCACACACATCTTTTAAAAGTCTTTAAAGTTGAATTTTCACATACACAGTCTTGGGCTCAGATGTACCATGGTATTAGTTTGTACAAGTTTGCTCACAGTTTCACTCAAACAGTGAAAGTCTGAGTTTTCACACATGGCAAGTGTTTTATGAATACTTCTAAATTTTTAAGACTTGATGAAAGAATCAGTACAACTCCAGAACACTGAAGACACTCTATGGCAATAAAGTAATTTTCCATAAGTGTTGGTCCCTCATCTGTATGAAATTAATTCATTGGTAAAGGCAGTTCTGTAGCTGTACCACTTCTCCAGTGGTACCTGTAGAGTACAAAGAAGCTGTTCTCTGTCTCAGAATGTGTTACCTCTGAATTTTCTGACTGCTGGTAGGGAAGAGGGGAAATAAAGTACACAGATGTATTTCACAAAACCAGTCTCAAATCCCTCCTTGCAATGTCACAAGGCCAAGAATGAACTTGGCTTGAGATACAATCCTCCACCATGTAATGAATACTCATTTATTGTAAGAAAAGTAATGCTCAGCATAGCATAGATAAACAATATAGCAGCCAACAACCACACTAACCTCAGAGTAGTTTCTATGCACTTTATCCAGCACTTTCAAAAGAACTTCAGTCTGATGGAGCTGGCCATAGTCTCCCACTTCTTTCCTTGTACCTTTGAAAATCTTAGTGAATGTTCCCTGTCCAAGACTCTCCTCCTAAAAGAAGTATATATATATGGGGAAAAAAATAAATCAGAAGTTTCTGCCTTTTTTGCAAAGGATCTCTTGAACCAAAGTAATTACCCAAAGTGATGCATATGCAAATCTTTAGAGCTAGTGAGGCTGAGGGGACAAGGAAGCAATTGTATCAGAAACAGCTCAAATGTTTGCCTATTTTGTATTGATTCCTTAAGGATCTCAGAAAACACATCGCCGCAAGAACCAGAGAGGAAAGACTTTCAGTTAAAGATGTATTTAAACATTCCTCTAGATGTGAAGAAAACAACTCCTGTTGCAGTCTAAATGACACTTCTTATTCTTAAAAAGCAAACCAAAACACAATTACTTATGTTAATGGAAAACAAAAAGAAAGAAAAGAAAGTAACAATACATTTCTTCTCTCTCACAAACCTAAGGAAAGGTTACAGCTAAATCTCCTAGCTCAGATAAGGCTTGTTTAAACATATTTTGAGTCTTTTTTCAGCTTATGTCTGTTTTATCCCAACCATCCACAGTGAAAAAGCAACTAGTGGACTTACAAAGATCAAGTCCTCATTCCGGATTTTGTGAAAGACCATCTGGTTGACATTATTGTGCCTCTGTAGTGCAGGTGATGAAGGTACATCAGAAACACTATTGCTTCTGCAAACTAGGAGATTTGATTTATCTAGGAGAAGAAAGAGGGTGGGGAAAAGAAAAACAAGAGTACAAAACAATATTGCTTCAGAAGGATTATTAATGAGCAGCAACTCTAGCAAAAAGAAGATATCATACTGAGGTCAGTTTATTCAAAAAGCTAAACAGCATTTCATTAAGCAAATTCAAAGTCTATTTTTTTTCCCTCCAGTCAGCAAAAATACTTAAGTTGACCCTGCTATGTTAATTTTAAGCGCCCCTACTTTTGGCAAACATTATGAAAATTCTTTCCTCCATTTACATTTTAATTTCTCCAGTGTTTCCAGTCACAACCATGAATTGAAAAAGGGAACTTAAGTCACCTTCTTCTTTTATATCATGAAGTCATTCTGTTAAAAATGTGCATATTTTTTTGATGCCTCTTTAAAGCTTTTTGATATTCTTGCCCCAGAAACACTTTAGTGCCTCATTGCCTGAAGATTACAAGAATAACTATTCTTCATGTCATTTTGTAAAAAGGCTCTCCAAAAGTAGAGCTCTCAGTAAAACTAAAGCTGATAGAGACCTGTTTGTGAGTATATCTGCGCACACATGTGCAATGCCTGTTTATTTAATAATTCATACATCCGATGCATGTACATGTTTTGTTCCAGTGGAAATACACTTGCAAAATAATTCCCTGTAATATGAGTAAGTATTTACTTGCCAAATATTTTCTAAGCTTTTATATCCATTGGCTAATTTCAATAAAAGTTGAGAGGGGTAAAAGTGATATCTAATAATCTCTTCTCTCAAATTTTTGTTTATATTAGGATTTGGATAGAAAAAAATATTAACTAAGTAGTACTACTTAAAAGAAGCAAAAAGGAGCAGACATTACCAGCATTCATAAAGGAGAAAGAGACCATGAACATCAATGGCAGACAAAAATATAAATTCAAGGAAAATCCTCTCCTCTGGCAGGAGGTGTTTTCCACTTACAGTTTTTCATTGCAAAAAATAATTTGAAATTACCCTATGACGTGGGCCTAATTCAGTTAAGATGAACTATCCTTATGAAGACATGGAAACACCTGTGTTGCTGCACACAATCCACTGCAAATAAGAAACCATTGTGCTTCAAACTGTGAATCTGTGAACCTTGATTCTTTCTGTAAGACCATCTCCTAACAAAGTAAAATTTGGCAGACAGACACTAGGATGGAAATCTATGACCATGAAGATGAACAAACAACTCATACGAACATATTTCTGCTTACATAAGAGTCATTTAATGTTGATTTGTTTTATAATCTTTAATCTAAAAGTCAGAAATCTTTCTGTTCAGAAATAATCTTTCCCTTACCTTTTGGCTTTGGAGGACAGCATTTGGTGAACTGGAAAATTATGCTGTCTGAACGGACAGTTTCTGTCTGGTAGCAGGTCAACAGATCCTTGAGATTAGCAAAACTTCTCTTGGTTCCACTAAGATTATATTCTCCATTCTCATTCTTTGTAATTAAGCAGTGCTTATAATCAGTGGTATTCTCACGCTGCAGAGATTTTTTTTACAAAATAAAACTGATCAATATAGTGTACTTGAAGGCTTATTTTAATAAATAACACTCCACCAGATAAAGAAAGTACGCTTGTTATCACGTTCTCCCTGTGTAATACTGATTCAGAGAAACCATGATTCTACTGCCATCACTGGAATTAGCATGTTGATGCTAAGGAAAACAAACATTACAAAATCTGCAAAGATGGAGCTGAGGAAAACAGGTAATGGATTCTAGGAAAAATCCTTCAGAGCCAGCAACACAAGCTGCCTTACTCTTACATCGAGTAATATCAAACCAAAATTTTGTTGCAAGTGCTAGCCAAAATGCTCACACTCTGTGTTCTTTTGGCAAGCATCTGGAGATCTCAGATGTATTTTATTTTTTCTCTCAGCTACAGTACAGTTCCAAGCAATTAACTCCCAACACAGGTTCACAATATGCACTGAATTATTTTTACACTGAGTCTTGAAAAGATCCCATTAAACATTTTTAAAGAAGAGAGGCTCTTAGCAGTGCTTTCATGGTCCTTCATATCAACAGTGTGGAAAATGTTTTGACAAATTCTGAATCCAAAAGCCTTCTACAGGCTTCTCAAGACTGACTCAGAACAACAACAAAATAATTATGGCTAGGTCACTTAATTCACAAGCCTGACCCCCAGACTGACTCTATGCTTGCTCAGGACTGATCTCCTAAAATTTGCTATCAAACACCTCACCAGAGGACATAAAGTTTCTGTGAAACTGATCTTAAAATGGCTATTTACTTCTCCATTCACACATCAACATTACTTTGTCACTTTCAGAGATGTACATATTGTTGAAAGTATTTGGCAGGCTCACTAGCTGGCTGCAAACCAGTGTGAAATGGGCAACAAGGCTGGTGAGAGGCCTTGAGCACAAGCCCTATGAGGAGAGGCTGAGGGAGCTGGGATTGTTTAGCCTGGAGAAGAGGAGGCTCAGGGGCGACCTCGTTGCTCTCTACAACTACCTGAAGGGTGGTTGTAGCCAGGAGGGGGTTGGTCTCTTCTCTCTAGCAATCAGCACCAGAACAAGAGGACGCAGTCTCAAGCTGCGCCAGGGGAAGTTTAGGCTGGAGGTGAGGAGAAAGTTCTTCACAGAGAGAGTCATTCCCCATTGGAATGGGCTGTCTGGGGAGGTGGTGGAGTCACCATCCCTGGAGGTGTTCAAGAGGGGATGGGATGTGACACTTGGTGCCATGGTCCAGTCATGAGGTCTGTGGAGACAGGTTGGACTCGATCTTTGAGGTGTCTTCCAACCTTGGTGATACTGTGATACTGTGAATTACCTTCCCTATTTAAAAACCTGTAAATAGATCTGTTAATTAAGAAGAAGCCCTTCCTTGACAAAAGATCATACAGTTATGTACCAGAAATATTAGAGTACTGTATTATCACTAACTGCAGTCTCACAGAGCAGAGGTACATCTGTTCCTTTAGCTACCTATCACATCACTGAAAACTGTATACTCAATCTAAATGAGCCCTGTTTGGGATGGGGAAGGAGGGTATAATAGGCTGGCGGAAATTCAACTTAAAAAACCCCACACCAAACCTCAAAAAACCCCAATCTACAAACCACTTTATGTCCCAAATATTTACCACAGCCCTAAGAGCCGTGTCACCAACCCGACAACTCTCAAGCCCTCTTCCCTCCTGTCTTCCTCTCCTAGGCATATGGTATGTGTCACTAGCAGCTATCCACCAAACAAGGGTTTTGACATTTTAACAAGACCCTGAAAGCTGTCTGATCTGAAAGAAGTAGGTATGAAATCTACACATCAGACTAACATGCTGAAAAGAAAATTCAGAATAATTTACTGATTATGCCATGCTCATTAATGTAATGCAATAAAGACTGCATAGGTACTATGTAAGGCATGATACAAACCTCTATAGCAAAGGTGAGGAAGTATTTTTTAAAATCTTTAGGACTGCAACGAAGAACGTAGAAACCAGTCTGATTACCCGCTTTCTTCAGCTTATTGATAGCAAAGTCCATGCTATAGCACAAAGAAAATACGAAAATACAGCACAAAGAAAAGTAATTTCAAAATCCAGGCCTATCAGAGATCAGCCACTGAGCACTATTATCAGATGTCTAAAATAACAATTCAAAGTCTGAAGTTTTAAGCTGCCTTTCAGTTAATCTTTTTGTCTCTCTATTTTCCAGTATTTAGTGTGGCTTCTTATGCAGAGAAAGCAGCATATCAAAAACTATTAACACTAAAACCACCACAATTATTTGTTTGATGAGAAATCTTACAGTCTGAAAAGGTATTTTCCCTGTAAGCTTATGATATGACTTTCAATGTCCTAATAAACAAGCTAAATTAGCAAAATA
Source organism: Picus viridis (assembly GCA_033816785.1). Lineage (NCBI taxonomy): Eukaryota > Metazoa > Chordata > Aves > Piciformes > Picidae > Picus > Picus viridis. Next base: position 59,235,939 of record CM066606.1, read on the forward strand.
TTTGCATGGGTGACAAAGGTCATTTTAACTTGGGACAGAAACAACAAACAAAGAGGACTTAATGATTTCTAACCATCTCAGGGAATGACAAAAAGAATGGCTTAGGAAAGTCTAGGCTAATTGCACGTCCTTCTAAACAGTCCTAAAGAATTCACAACATTAGTCATTAGTGTAAGAACTGTGATTAGAAGTGCATCAGTCTTGCATCCCTCTTGCAGTTTGGGCTGGGTGCCCTCTGCTACATGAGGTGCTTCCTGTGTCTGGAGGTCCAGCCCAGTGGGTGGACACAGGAAACTAGGTATTTCTACCATAATTCTCTGCACCACTATAAGATCCAGTGCGAGGTCTAGTACCTCCTCTTTCTTCCTCGCCGTCACCCGGTAACTGGGGGAGATGTTGTCTCCCAGCCATGGGCCTGGCTAGGCCCAAGGCCCCAGGGGATGGGCAGTCTCAGATCTGGCCAGCTGAGACTAGTCTAGCAGTGGGGAGGGGGAAGAAGGAGCCCTGGGGGTCTAGGATGTACGCCCAGGTGGGGATGGGATGCTTCTAGGTCTCTTTTGGGATTTCTTTTCTCACTGCGCTTCTGGCTCTCTGTAAACAGTTACTGCTTTTCATTTAAACTTTCCATCACTTTTGCAATCCATTTGTCTGAGTTGTTATTTTTTTGCCCGTGGTGGGGATGGGGGCTGCCTCAACCCATGACAAGCCCTCTCCTCCTTTCTATCTGCTGAAGGTTATAGCAGCTATTCTTTCTGTCACTGGGAAATTTACCTAACTATTCTGCATTAGATGAGTAGGCAGAGTTACTTTCATGCAACTGATCCTGCATATGCCATTTGTCAAGCTTTCTGCAGCTAAAGCAAATACCCATTTATTCTGCCTAACAAAATATTTCTAGCCTCCTGTGTTTGTTTCTGCAAATGATAAGAATCTTACATGAACGATTAAAAACAAAAATAAACAAACAAAAAAGTCAATGAAGGCACTAAATTTTGCTTCTAAAAAACCCAAACCCCAAACAACAAAGCAAGGAGACAACACTCCCTAAAAACTGGTTAACAGTTCACTACAATTCTGCCTGAAATACTGAAGAGACTGTTAGCTGAATCTGCCTTTTTTCCCCTTGGCAACACAGATTATTAGAGGCTGCAGGGAAAACACGAGATCCTCTGTTTATGACACTATATGCTGCTACCCTAATTGTAACTATAATTCTGTAAAATCAGCACCATGACTTTTCTGCCATTTTCCATTTATGACACTTCAAGGTACTGAATTTTGTGCTACAAAAATAAGAGGAAAAATACAAAGAATTTTATGTTACATAAATAAATACATATTTTAAGATGCCCATCACTGCCCACAATAAACTAAAATTTTTCTCTCAAAAACAGTATTGTCTTGTTATATTGCTAAACAATTGCTTACAAAATTGGTCCATGGCAGTTGCTTTGGATGTTTTCAAGGACTGAGGGTGGTGCTACTTCTTTACAGAGATAATGGTGAGCATCCGCAGTTAATCTGTAATATCCATCAATTAACGATACAAAGGAGAGAGCTTCTCTTAATGACTGAAATTCAGCCTCCTGTTAAATTGCCAGGGGGAATGGGTTGAGGGTGGGAAAGAGAGTGGTTTGGTTGAAGGGACAGGGAGGTAGAGAGAGAGAGAGACAGAGAGAATTTCTGTTTTAAATAGGCAACACAATTTCTGGATACAGTAATGGTAAAAAAGATGCATGCATATATTAAAGGTATTCTGATTGATTTTCACTACTGTTTGTACAGTTATGCATTCCTTGTGCTGAACAAATTTGCCCATGACACTGAGGATACACTTAGTGCCTTCAAACTCCTTACTAAGAGAGGACCTGGAAACAACTATCTTTCCAGTTGCTTCAACACAATCAGAAACCCCACACAAAGATAAAATCAGCTACCTTAATCAATTAATGTATCCTGTAACTGTGTACAGTACATTTCTGTAATGAATTCTACCAGCTGTGTAACAGGTTAAACTAAGTCCCAAATTCTAATTTACACATCCGCTAATTTTGGTCTGTAAACTGTCCACAAACAAGCCATAAGCAGAACAGCAGCTACTGCACTTTCCCCCTGCTTTTCAGTAGCTGTTTTAGACAAGCTTTTGGAAAGTCACTTTTACCCTAAGAAGCATATGGAGCCAAGTACCTAACTAACACCACTGAGAACTTTTAAAGAGAATGTTGATAGCTCAAGATTAAGGAAGCCTCCTCCACCAACCAGAAATATCATTATGCTCTCAGAATAGAAGAGGCACATCACAGGTATTCCAGCTACTCTTATATTTGAACAATGCCTTGAAAGAATTTAAAATTCATTATTTCACTTGGGTCAGAATAATTCTCATTATCAGCACAGGCTGGGGGATGAGTTGACAGAAGGTGGCTCTGCAGAAAAGGACTTGGGAGTTCCGGTGGATGAGAAGCTGGACATGAGCCAATAGTGTGCACTTGGAGTCCAGAAGGACAATTGCATCCTGGGCTGCGTCAAAAGAATGGCCAGCAGGTCAAGAGAGGTGACACTGCCACTTTGCTAGGGTAAGACCTCTCCTGCATTACTGTGCCCAGCTCTGGAGCCTTCATCATAGGAAGGATGTAGACCTGAAGGAGCGGGTCCAGAGGGCCACAGAGATGATCAGGGGTTGAAACACCCCTCCTACAAGGACAGGTTGGGGTTGTTCAGCCTGGAGAAGAGACAGCTCCAAGAAAACCTAATAGTGGCCTTCCAGTACCTGAAGAGGACCTACAAGAAGGCTGGAGAGGGACTGTTTACAAAGGCCTCTAGAGATAGGACGAGGGACAATGGTTTTAAGGTCACAAAGAGTAGATTTGGAGTGAATGTTAGGAACAAGTTCTTAACCATGAGGGTGGTGGAACACTGGTACAGGTTGTCCAGAGAGGTAGTTGAGGCCCCATTTCTGGAGATATCAAGCTTGACAATGCTCTGATCTATCTGATCTAGGGGAGGACATTCCTGTTCACTGAAGCGGGGTTGAAGAGATGATCTTTGGAGGTCCCTTCCAACCCAAACCATTCTGTGATTTCAGGAAACTAGTGTGAATCAAAATTCCACTATAAATGGCAGTAAACCAAATACCTTTTTTTAAAAAACACATTAACACATAGACAATAATACTAGTTAATGCTCACTGAAGCAATTTTAATTTCTACAAATTATTTTACAGCAAGTAAATACACAAGCTGTACACAGCTTGTACTCCAGTCATCCAAATGCCTGAGATGGGAAGACCTGAAGGCAAACATATCAATCATGGAGATGAATGAACAGACAACTTGAACTGGGTTTGTGTGGCAAGGTTTTGGTAGCTGGAAGGCCTACAGAGATGGCTTGTGTGAGAAGCTGCTAGAAGCTTCCCCCATGTTCAGTTCAGATAATACCAGCTGGCTCTAAGATGGGACCCACTGCTGGGCAAGGCTTTGCCATCAACAACAGTGGTAGGGCCTCTGGGATAGTAAGATTTAGTTGGGTAGAAAATATATGTGTGATGGCAACTTCAGCTGGAGAGAGGAGTGAGAATATGAAGAGAAACACCTCTGCAGACACCAAGCTCAGTAAAGGAGAGGGAGAAGGTGCTGCAGTAGAGATTCCCCTGCAGCCCATAAAAAAGACCGTATACCTGCTAGAAAGGTTGACTCAAGTACAATATTGAGGAAGGCTGTTGCTCTCCAGCCCATGGAGGTTAATAGTGGCAAAGATATCCTGCAGCACATGGAGTACCCTATGCCAGAATAGGTGGATGCCTGAAGCAGGCTGTGACCCCATAGAAAGCCTGCACTGGGGCAGGTTTTCTGGTGGGACTTGTGACCCCAGCAGGGATCCATGCTGGAGCAGTCTGATCCTGAAGGACTACAGCCTGTGGAAGGGATTGACACTGGAGCAGTTCATGAAGAGCTGCATTCTGTGAGAAAGACCCATATTGGAGAAGTTTGTGGAGGGCTGCCTGCCATGGGAGAGAGTGCACACTGGCACTGTGGAGAAGTGTGACAGGAAAAGAGATATACAGATGTGTAATGAATTCCATTCCCTGTCCTATGGAGGAAGGGATGAGGCAGAGGAGTGAAGTTAAGCCAGGGAAGAAAGAAGGCGTTGGGGATAGAAGGTGTTCCTAAGATTGGTTTTAATTCTCATTATCCTACTCTGATTTGATTGGAAATACATTAATTTCCCAAGATGAGTCTGGTTTGCCAGTGATGGTAACTGGTGAGCCATCTCTCCATGTCCTTACTTCAATTCATGAGACTTTCATTGCGTTCTTCTTCCCCTGTTCATTTCAGAAGGAGAAGTGATAGAGCACCTTGAAGGACATCTGGCACCCACACAAGGTCAACCCAGCACACAACTGTGTGACAGCTATACCGGCTAGAAAGGTTTTTTTCAAGTACAATGCTGGAGTTCAAATTGAAACAACTTAACTTTTAACATACATGTATAAAATCAAGCAATGACATGAATTTTATCACAATACAAATTTTCAGTGCTACATAATTTCTTCAGAGAATTTGTAAACCTTTTCAGTGTTGTGGTCACTGGCAGACAGCTTGCCATGATGGCATGAAGAGAGCTAATACCACCAGCTCAGGTTTAAGACTCTAATAAAGAAAATACCCCCAGCTAGAAATGTCTATTTCCATTTCAGTTCACACACAGAGGTCTGGGGGAAAAAAAAAAAAGACCTCTAGTGTTCCTATACATTTTTACTGTTGAAATCCATTTAGTTTTTCTGCATGCTTAATTAACACAATAATTAGTTATACCATACTAGAAATACCAGAGCAGCCAATCTGCTCAAAGCAGCATCTCTTTGGAAAAAAAAAAAAAACACAACAACCAAGCAAAGTAAACAGACCAGATTCTTGCTGTCTTGTTTGTGAATGGTGACAATTCTTCTCTCACTGGAACCTTCTTGGCTTGCTTGTTTAATGCTCACATCAATGATATCAGGAAAATCACAGTATGTTTGCAAATCCTGCAATGAATATTGGTTATATAATAATCAGCAGTAACACAAATAGCCACAAAAATCACTACTTATTTGCAGCAATAGAATTCCTACAGCTCTGAACTTGGAAGCTAGCCACAAATAGGACCATAAACTGTTCAATACACCATTACAAATGCAGAAAGGAATTACGTGTTTACAGAGCCATACAAGGAGCATCAATTAAAAAATGCACAAAGATGCAGAAAACTGTGAATGGAAATATCCATATATAAGTGGCTGGCTTTTTTGTGTGGTTTCTTGGTTGTTGTTTTAGGGTTTGGTTTTGATTTAATTTATACTTTGTCTTGGTGTGTGTTGTTTTTGTTGTTTTTTTATTGTAGGTATTTGCCACGATTAAGAGACGGGACTCAGCCTGATACAGGCCAGGTGTCCACTTCATTACACAAAATCCTTCCTTATAAAAACTAATACAATACCAAAAGCAGCCTACTACTGGAACAGGGACTCTGTTATACCAATCTGGTATGTCTCAAGTCTTACACTCTCCAGTCATAATAACCATTCGTCATCAAATGTATGCCCTCCTCCAACCACACTGCTGCACTGTAATTCACAAGCCATCAAGGCCAACACTATCCCCTCTTATCAGTCCAGCAGTGCTTAGAGCTCGGCTCTCCAAGATTTAACCCTTCAGGTATTTCTTTGCTCTGTAGCATTTGGTGAGGATTAACAATCAAAATTAACTTTTTTTTTTTTTGAGAGGCTTTTTTTTTTTTTTGCAGTGAATTTATTTACATCCTGATTAAAGAGGTTTAAAAATCCTGTGACAAATCCAAAACATTTTAAGTTTCATTTAGAGTGATACAAGCTGCAAATTTTGCCACCAAAAGAAAGTATGAATGAAAAAAAGGATCTCAGAGGATAAGGTCCTCCCATCAGCCATGGTCATCACCAAGTAACTTGTAGCATCAATCCCAGTGACATGGGAAATTCAAGGCAAGTCTTCCTCTGACAGCAAGTTCAGGTGGGTTTTGATACTGTGATATTCTGTACCACATCCTTCAGTCTCTACCAAGTCAAATTATTATGTCACATAAATCACACTTTGCTTTGTTTTCCAGTACAATTTCACATGTTTAGTAACATCCTCATATAAAGATAAATTTATTTGTCTAAAACTATACTTTCAAACCAGGCAGATTTTATTCAGGTTAAAATGCCTCATCTAAACAGCTAGAAGCATATCCTAATACAAAAATAGGTGTAATAATCAAGGCTGTAAGTGGGTATCAGCTAGACTTTATGAACACTGAAGTCCCTGGAGCTCTGCTTGTTCATCTGGTTGCTGGAAATGTGAACTGGCAAAACAAATTTCTTCACAATTTAATTCACATATGTTGTTTCTGTCCTCGATAATCAATAATAGTTAAAAAAAAATTCAATTCAGTATCTCAATAAAATTTCATCAATATAGTTTGATGAAACAAGAGTTATGATCACATTTAAAAGCAGCCTTATTCATTGCCCAGAGAAGTTGTGGATGCTCCCTCCCTAGAAGTGTTCAAAGCCAGACTTGATGGAGTCTTGAGCAACCTGGTCTCATAGGATGTATTCCTGCCCACGGCAGAGGGTTTGGAACTACGTGATCTTTAAGGTCCCACTGAACCCAAACCATTCTGATTCTACAATTTATTAAGTTTTCATAACCAGTTTACTCACCAGTAAAACTATATGCAGCCTCACTGTGTCTCTGTTAATTAGCAGGGTTATAATAACAATATGAAGAAATAATTTAGAGAGAGATATATATATGAAAAAATATCAGTTTAAAAACTACTTCTACTAAAGGCTTGGTTGCCAGGCACAAACACTGCACTATGCATCAGACTAGAAACTGCAAAATCTGCCAGCACAAGTGGCACTTATAAACAACTCAGAAGAGATGGAAGGCTGATACATAACAATTACGCATAACATAACTGGACCTAATGTCTCTAAGAACAACTCACTTTACAAATATGGGTATGTAATCAGATGTTATTAAGTATTAAGAAAAAATAATTGTGTTTTCATACATTATTACAGCACTCTGCAAGTATGCAACATTTTGTAGTTTGGCCTTGACCGCTATGTATTATGTGTCAAAACTATTAAACTAATGGATGCAATAATTTTTGACAACTGCTAAGTGCTGCACTTAGGCTTTAATTTTGCCTTTGGAACATTGCACACTCTCACTGTATACCGAAATGAATTTGTATCATATTCTGGCAAATTCAATAAAATTAATAGTCAGGTTGGGAAACGGCACAAAAGAAATAATATTGATAAAATGTAACAGCACATGATTAACTCCTGCAACTCTACAGTCATGGAAACATTGCTTTACATTTGCTAGCTCAGAAACTGGTAGGAGTTTAATTGCACCAGGAAAGAGGTATAGGGAAACTTATCTGCTTTTTGAAGTCCTTAAAATCCTGCTATCAAAGAGAATTTGAGGAATTCATGTATTTTACCTACACCTGGGGGCAGGTTCATTACTTTCCAGAGATTTTTTTGTTTGTTACAGTAATGAAGGTCCAAGAGTGACTTTTTTATCTGTCAAGCACAGCGGTATTGCATGTTCAAGTACTGACCTTCTTTCAATACTTCAATTAATAATTAATTTTAAACCCCTGTATAACTCAATACATTTCGGTGAGCCTCAGCCATACAGAAACTGTATCATCACTGTGAAGTAAAATCCATCTGTCAGATTTACCTCATGTAAATCAGAACTTCTAATATCAGGTAATCACTCTGCCATGTGATGAAGTGCAGAAACATTAAAACAAAGAATTACCTGCTCTGCAAGTGTCTCACAGTCTTTAAGTTTTCCTCTTGAGCACTGAATTCCACCATTTCCAGTTATCACAATGGTTGCAAAACTTTCCTCTCCAGAAGGATCTCCACCAGGCTCTTTTACTTCAAAAACCTCTGAATAGAAGGCAGACTGAAGGTTTTCCAGATTTATGAGATACTTAAGTTTCAGGTTTCTGGCAGTAGCTTTGCATTGGCCAAACTGTTGTATAAATTTGCGGAACCTGTATCTTATTCTTTTCGTGTCAAAATGTGGTAGTCTTGGATTTTAGCTCGCACACATTTAGGCAAAAACATTTTGTAGCTGTGAATACACAATCAGCAAAAGAACCACTATTTTTATCCATTAAATATAACAAATAACTAGTTCTGTGCTAAAAAAGTCAAAACGAAAATACTTTGCTCTAAACATAACCTTTTTACTTTTTTACTGTAGAACAGCAAGGATCCCTTCCGGAGTGTGTAGCATGTATTTGCTTTTGTTTTCTAGTTTTCCCCCTCAGTTTCAACATATATTACATAATGCAGTTTCCATAAATCCAGACGTGCCTGCGCTAGTCATTACTGAAGCTATGAGGTAAGGAAACAAGTTACACAGTTGCTTTGTTTGGGGTAGAAGTTGGAAAGAAGATACTACACCAACAGGGGCAACTACATGGACAGATTTCCTGGCTTGAAAATAGTGGTGCTAGAATACAACACTCAATTTCCAGTACGACAGCCATATTTTGTGTGAAGAGGCAAAAGACTGAACGGCCACCTGCAATGAGCTCGCCAATTCATTGCCTCATGGTTTTCACTCTTCCGGCTAGGTTTCCTTAAAAGACAAACATGAAGCATTAAGCTGGGCCACATTTAACTCACCTGGAGAGGATACTGATTATGTTGAAAAATCAAACTGAAGTGATAAACTCCAGCAAGTCCAGCATGCATCCGCCCAAGATAGCTAAGAGCACAGGACATGGCAGAAGAGGCATAAGGGAGTGTGATTTGTCCAGCTTGGAGAAAATAAGGCTTCAGACCCTGATCTTACAAGGGGATTGGATGTGATGACTTCCAGAGGTCTCTTCTACCTCTAAGTATTGCTGACATTCTTTCTTGTATAACCAGCTGCTGCCTTACCTCTTATTAAAAGAATCAAATTCATGCACCCAAAACCATGAAAGGCCATGATACAGACTTGCTATTAATTACTAGTTTACATACAGTTAAATTTATAGAATTAGTATGCTAAAATAAATCAATCACCCACAGCTGAGCATCATCCAGGTGCTAATGTGCAAAAATATTTGGTTTAGATATTGAAGAGATGTGATACAGTTATGAAGTATAGAGTCACCTCATTGAATTGTAAATAGCCAGTGGCGTTTGATCCTTTTCTTTGGCCACCCTCATCATATCCAAAACAGCCATTCCAAGGCATTCTTCTTGAGTTTCATGAGTAACAGGCATCTGTATCCACCCATCCAAAAAATCAGCTCGCCACTGTGAAAGAAAACAAGAGAACAACTTAAATCTGCAGCACTCCCGCTCATTAATAAGAGTTTTTCAGGGAATGGCAGGTAGGTGGATTTTTGGTTTTGTTTGCTTGGGATTGGAGTTTTATGGGAGGAGGGTTGTTTGGTGGTTTGTTTTCTTTAAGACTGCATTCTTGTGGATGAACCTCTTCATCCACAAAAAGCTGCACATAACAGGTACACACTACCACCACTCTTAGAAACATTGTTTTCAAAACATTTTTGTTTCAAATCTTGGAAAGGTCCCCATAGGGAGGATGTTGCTCTACATTGTGTCAGTGCAAAATTTAAGTCACACTGAGACATTTCCACATGGAAATGGCACACAAAAAGGGCTTTGCACTCCCTGCTCTCTTCACAATTGACATTTGACCTCACCAAATACACATGACATAGAATTTAACTTTCATCTTGAGGGGGCTTCAAGGTATCACAATAGCTTACACAGTTGCCATCAGAAAACACAAAAGGGAAGAAATGCTAACAACCTCTATGAACCTGCACTAAAAAATAATCATCAATCAAATCATACCTGTGCAAATAGATAAGACATGACAAGATCATCAAGAACAGGGCTCTCTGCACCTCGAAGAATGCCATACCGATATGCTCTGTTAGTGCCATTGCAATACCAGTGGGGAAAATAAAACCTGAAAGGAAGTAGTTAAGCAAACATTAATAAACAGATACCTTCACTTACCAATACCAGCTGGTATACTGTACTGATAGTTGTACAAGAACAAGTTGTTCTGCAAGTTTATCCTCGCTTATCAGAATACAGGGAATTGTGTTACAACTTTCCAGTTTCCTTCAGGACCATTCCTAAAGAAACACTCAAGCCACATAATGCAATGCAAATAAATATTTTACATATGCAAAAATCAAGTGTAGCTTTTAGATGTCCACATTCAAAACTCAGTTTTGAGAAGAAAGGTTCTGCTGCAGATGTATCTGACTACACAGGATAATAATTCTGAATTTCAGAACTGCCATCAATTTTGAACAGGCAAGCTCAGGGGAGATGATTTGTATCACTATTAGGAAAAATATTCATTTCATTTCTGATGTATTTTCTGTTGTTGATTATATACTTTGAATACGTATTTTTCATTGGTTTTTCAATGTGACATGGCAAACACAGTATAGAGGCAATAAATACAGTACGTTATTCAAACCTGCTCTGATAACTTTCATTCTTTTACCTATCTCTTACCCAGATATCACCAACAATCTGTCCATAACTTCTTATATAAAATAGAGTTCAAATACCTATCATTTGTTTTACCACCACAAGCACCTAACACTAGATTTAGCTTACCTTATCCGGTACATTAGGACAAGTCTGGCTGCTTCATCAACGTGGAAGATGTGATTTGGGGGATACCACATTCTCTCCACTTCATTCATGAGTGCAAACATGTTATGATACACTGGCATGATACCTAAACAAAGAAAAGAGAAGCAAACACTTACAGGAAACAGATTTTTGAAAGATATCAGCCTTATTGGGGGTTAAAAGTAGCAGATTGGCCTACATTCTCAAAACTTTCATTGAACTGCTCTATCACCGTCAACAGCATTGCAATTACCACCCTATAACCTGCAGATCCTTTTGGTGGTTTATTTTCTCATTCTTCCCTTTGTTCACCTGTCATTCTATACTCCACTATTAGATTACAGTATTGTTAAATAAACAAAACTGGAAAATACCTCCTTCCCTCAACAAGTCAGGAATGTGTTGTGGTTTGAGACTAACCAGTCAGCAGCAAAGCACCACGCAGCTGCTCACTGACTCCTCCCCATCCCACAGGAAAGGGTAGAAGAAGAAACCAAAAAGACTTGAGGGTCAAGATAAAGGATAGGAAATGACACAGACACCAATTGTGGTCATGGGGAAGAGACAGACTCAGTTTTGGTAAACAAAAATAATCTGTTTAGTTTAAACAAAACCACTACCAATTCACCTGAATTAGAGCAGGGCACTAATAAATACAACTAGATCTTAAATACAACCTTCCCCCCAGACCCTTCTCTTCTTCCTGGGCCCAGCTCTGCTACCTCCTGCCCCAAAGCAGCACAAGAGTGGTAGAGAATGGAGACTGCGATCAGTCCCAATGTGCTCTGTGTTATTCCTGCTGCTCCTTCCTCCTCAGGGGTAAAACTCCTCACAGTCCTGCCCTGTGGCAACACTGCATCCCTCCCACGGGAGACAGTCCTCCATGAATTTCTCCCACCAGCACTGGTCCCTTATATGATTCGTAATTCTCACAAAAATGGGCTGCTTCTGGGAACTGCTTCAGTTCCCAGAGTCACAGTCTTCTTTGGGATCAGTCCCCTGCTCCAATGTGGGGTCCTTCACAGTTTGTGGACTGGATTCTGCCCCACTGTTGGTCTCCAAGAGCTACAAGGGCTCAGCCTGCCTCTTGCTACAAGCTGAAGGGGAATGACTGCTCCTCCTTCCTCACTGACTCAGTGACAGTGTCTGCATGATTGTGTCTCTCACGTTCCACACACTCTTCTCCAAAACAAAAGAAAGCCCAAAACAAAGGGACTAACCCAACAGGTTTTCCTTCTCTTAAATACATCGTTAAAGAAGTGCTGTCTGGCTCAGCCTTGGCCATAGAGGAGCTGGGGGAACATCTAGAAAAATTCTCACAGAAGCCCGTGCCAGGAGCCCCTTCCACCTGTTAACAAAACGCTTCCAGGCAAACCTGACACTGATTGTTTTAATGAATATGGACAGGCAATTCCATTTATCACAAACTACGGAAATCAGCTGAGCATTGACTCTTAAGTGGCAACAGAATTTTAATCAGGCTTTGGGTCTCCCAGCTGAAAGTACAGCTTAACATAAGACAGAAGCTGCAGCACCATACTATGCTGCAATGCTACGCTTCCATGCAATGCCAGTACTACAACTTGGAAAGCACTCCCAGTACAAAAGGATGAACTTTAACTACCGACCAACAAAGGAAGAGATAGAGTTCCAGAGGTCAGAAAGTAGGATTAAAATTACAATGTGAAAGTCACAGTAGGTCATAACAAAAGAACACTATGCTTAACATTAAAGACACTTTGGGGGGAAAGAAAAAAAAATTGCAAAAACCCAACAGATAAATTAACAAAAGCAACTTAAAATGATATTGAGAGACAAAAGAACTATGGGAGAAGGCAAAATACCCACAATTCTGCCCAAATACTTAGAATGAAATAATTGAAATTCACACGAAAGACCAGAAGGGGGGGAACACACAAATTTCTTTCATCATATCTAAAGTGCATGTAAGAATGAGTTAGAAACAACTCATCAACTCCACATATAAAACGGCATAAACTGATGGAACAAAAAACAATTCAGTCTTATATAACAACTAAAGTACAACACAAAATGGGCTTTGTCTCTTTAAAGAGCCAGTAGCAGGGCTAAGAACAAGAGATCTAATGCACAGATGTCAAATTAAACTGCTGAAGTCATCTGACATTAAACTAAAGCTTAACAAAATACACCAGAACTACAGGACCTAACACGTGATTTTCAATAGAAAGGGACAGGAAATTACAGAAATGGAAAATACTATGTAAGGCAGTCGAGAAGAGAAACCAAAACTAAACAAAACTTCCAAGGGAATAACCCTGAAGTGACTAATAACTGAATGATTGGCTGCGAACCCAGATTTGGCACACTTATTGTGCAGTAAGGCACATTTGATCAGTTAGAGTTTTGACATCAAATTAATTCCATCTTACAGACTTGAAAAGAAATCTATCCCATGGGACTCATTTGATGAGTAAAGTGGGGGCAACTACATTACAGATCAGTTGCCTACAAAGCACTAACAACTGACTTAGCTGTTTTAAGGCACTGGTGTCTGTTCCAAATGGCCTTGACTGCTTGATAGCTTTCTAAACTAATTGTAAACACATAAAAAATGGCTTAACAGTGAGAGAGCAGAGAAAATGAAAGGATTTAATGTTATGAGATGAGAAAACAAATCTCTGATACTGAATTTAGAAGATAAGTCTAACATAATTCTGTAATCTCTAGAACAATTTTCCCATCATATTTCATTTTCACCACCAGTTATTTCCTCTAATACTACTTCCTCTCTTTGGCTGAGAGTAAAGACTTCTCTTGGTTTTGGAGAGGCTTTTATAATTTCTTACATGGCAATTTGACAAGAATTTTCTGTTCATCGAATTAACAGTTAACATACAAGAACTGAGCCATGACACTAACTAGCCAATTTAAACTTAAATTCCAGACACTTCATCTCTTCATGCATTTCTGGTTAGAAAATATGATATTCAAATTCAGACAGTTTTTCACATGAAAATATGAACCTACTAAGATTTTAATATTACTTATATTTTTAAGAAAAACAAAAAGCCACTTTAAAATGAAATTAGAAAATACTGTGCTGGGTTGAAATTAACCCCCAACATAAAATTGCCGGACCAGCTCAGCTGAAAGCAAATGAAGCTACATTTACAAGCACACTACAATCTAGAAATATGAAATGCAGTGAATATATAGAACAACACCAACTGCTACCCCCTCCCTGGTCCCCTCCCTTGTATAGGGTGGGGGAAAAGAAAGAAAAGAAAAGCAGAGAGTAGTTTGTTTGTACTTAGCCACAACCAGAGTCTTCACAGAAGAGTAATTGGCCGTTGGAATGTGCTGCCCAGGGAGGTGGTGGAGTCACCATCCCTGGAGGTATTCAAAAAAGGATTGGATGTGGCACTTGAAGCCATAGTTTATTTAGTCATGAGGTGTTAGGTAATAGGTTGGACTTGATCTCTGAGGTCTTATCCAACCTGGTTGATTCTGTGATTCTAAGAGCCCACTCAAGGTCAGCAACAGCTAAGCAAATGCACCAGCTAGTATTTGCTAGAGCAAGGAAACCAAGAAGAGAGAAAAAGTTTATACAACTAGCTTTATGTTAGTTTTTAGACCAATGGGATTATTTAAACCTTATCATTTTTCTTTTGCATCCAATGGTAATTAATTTACATTCTACCACTTTCCTACCCAATCTGTGGAAAATTTTCCTAGGCACAGCCGAAAACTGACACAAATACATAGATTTTGCATGCATGCCTCAAGCTGGCATACAACTACAGAATAATATTTAGACAGACTAATACCTATAAGGCAGATACATGCCATATACAACAGATAAAATTCAGCACAGCCTGGAAAACCATTAATTGTGTGAAATATGTGAAAGGAACATAACAAGACTCTCTCTCTGACTGCTGATGCTTGCTTATATCCAGTCATAGAATGGTCCAGGCCTGAAGGGCCCTCCAAAAGTCACCTAGTCTGACCTCCCTGCAGTGGGCAGGGACATCTGCAACTAGATCAGGCTGCCCAGGGCCTCCTCAAGCCCACCTCCCTGGGTAACCTGTTCCAGTGTTCTGCTACCCTCACAGCAAAGAACTTGTTCCTAACATCCAATCTAAATCTGCTCTTCTCTAGTTTATAGCCATCAGCCCTCATCCTGTCACTTCAGGCCTTTGTAAACAGTCTCTCTCCATCCTTCCTGTAGATCACCTTCAGGTATTGGAAAGCTGCTATTAGGTCTCCCTGGAGCCTCCTCTTCTCCAGGCTGAACAACCCCAGCTCCCTCAGCCTGTCCTCACAACAGAGGTGCTCCAACCCCTTGATCAATCTTGTGGCCTTCCTCTGGACCTGCTCCATCAGGTCTCCAGACCTGCACACAGTACTCCAGGTGAGGTCTCACCAGAGCACAGTAAAGTGGCAGAATCACCTCTCTGGATCTGCTGGCAACACATCTTTTGATGCAGCCCAGGATGTGATTTGCCTTCTGGGCTGCAAGCACACACTGCCTGCTCATGTTGAGCTTCTCATCCATCAGCATCCCTACGTTCTTTTCCTCAGAGCCGCTTTCTAACACCTCATCCCCCAGTCTGTACAGATAGCAAGGACTGTTCCAGCCCAGGTGCAGAATCCTGCACTTGCTCCTATTGAATTTCATGAGTCCTGCTTGCCAGTCATTCACACTTGGATGTAACCAGCTCTGCTATCAAAAGCTGGTCAGATCACAGAAAAGATTCAGTACCAATAGCAAATGCATTATATTTCAGACATGCCTACTACCTGAACCACTCTCTTTATGAAGTATTCTGAGTCACAGCTGAATCCTGAAAGAAGCCTTGCCAACATAAACATTACATGACTGTGTAGGCTTTGCAGACCTAGGTGTTATACTGCACAACCACAAAACCTCCTGGAAGTAAGCAGAAAATACTAAGAAGTGGTAACTCATCATTTAAGTGGTGATAACTGCTTTGGAAGAGAATGAAAACCTGCAGCCATTTCAGCTTCTCTCACTAATTTGGAAAGAGATTAAACTATAAATTCCCTTGACAAAAAGGTTGTATGATACTGCTGTAGTAGTTACCAGGCAGAAACCACTTTGCTTCAGCTCTACTCATTTTATTTATACAAATCCCTACTGATATACTTTAGAAACTCTGGTGAAGAATGCCAAAACAATACAAAACCAAACACAACTTGATAAGGAGTACTACTCATAAAAGAAGTATTTTTAAAACAGGTAAAAGGATACATCTATGAGCTAGCTACCACCTGTACTAGCAAAACAGAAACTGGTACCCCAGAAAGCTAGAAGCCTTAAGAAGGATTGGTATGGTCTGACTAAACAGGCAATATACTACACTAGTAGTATTTTGTTGCTAAATTACTGTATGATTCAGTGTTTACCAATATGCTCAGACCTCTATTGATGGACATCAGGAACTGGAACACTCTACTGAATGATTAATTAGAGGACAACCTATTTCTAAAGAAAATGTAACAGGAATCTACATCTTTCTCAGCAAAAATATAAGGCGAGACTTGTGGTAAATGTGGAACATTTCCCAAGTCTCAAAGAAGGAAATCTGATGCCAAGAAAAAGTTAAAATTATTAAAATCAGGTAACCATGAAGACCCTGTTTTGAAACAAAGGCAACCAGGACAAAGGGTCTGTAAAAAGAAAGTGTTAACTTAGGAACTAATCACAACAATTGCTGGCAGAAACCACGGGTACTATACTCAGAAGTACAACACTTCGGGTAGGAACAGCAACAAAATGCAAGAGTGAGCACAGGCATACTGATAAATCATAAAACCAAATGTAACCTTTGGTTACCTTATGCTGGTGATAGTATCATTGTAATAAAAAAACCCCACACCTTCAAGCTAGAGAAGCTCCCTACCCCTCTAAAGCCCTTATCCTTGGAGCACTCACAGCAATTTTAGGATGAAGAATTAAGCTACCTACTGTCTAGACAAAAGGCATTGTTTTCAAGCAAGGAGAATACATTTGATTGTATAAATACCTGCCACAAATTTCAACCTGGGTGCTAGCTTTGTGGAGTTACCACCTAGCACCCTTTTCTGCACAGAACTGGAATAAAACTGATATCTTCACTCTGCATATTGATTGGTAAAAAGCCCAGATTTGGGAAAACAGCATGAAGTCTTCAGATGATACCACAGGAAACATGAATAATTGGATTAGTGGATTAGCAGGAACCAGATTTTGTATATTTGTGATGTGAGTGGAAATAAAATCATACATGGCCTGGGCTGCACATTTCCCTAGGGAACTGGACACAGCGCAGAAGACAGCAAAAAAATTAGACCAGTTATGACATTCAACTTAAACTAATCAATTTAAGTTTCAGCAAAAAGAAGATCTAAAGATATTTTAGAATTTCTCCCTAAGGCTAGCGATAGGGAAAGGGGAACAAAATCTTATGAACAAACCTCTGAAAACTGAAGCAAGGAAAATTCAAACCAGAGCAAAAGCTAATCGAGCTACCAAAGCAGTTACTGTTGCCATGAATTCAGACTAGGTTGAGAGATTTGATAGGACAGGGACACACTCATGAAAGAGGCTAGTTTTAGGCTAAATATCAGGAAGAAATTCTTTACAGTGAGGGTGGTAAGATACTGGAACAGGCTGCCCCAGGAAATTGTGGATGCCCCCTCCCTGGAAGTATTCAAAGGCAATATGTGGGGCATATACTTACCACAGGCTTTACAGCAAACAGCACAAATCTCTTCTGCAACATATTCTCCAGGTGGAAATTGAAGGTAATCACCTCCTGTCTTCCCAGGAGAATGATAAAGGTACACTTGAAGTGATGATTCCATCTGCATGGGTTCGTTGGTATTGCCTTGGAAGTCACCATTCTGGTCGGCAGTAGAAGCTGCTGTACCTTCTGCATTTGTCATTGTAAGACAAGCCATCATCTGGTTTAGTTATGTTCAGTGCATTTGCCTAAAAGAAATGTAAGGAGTACTTCTTGACTAACTGTATTCAATTTTGCTTGTAATACTCCTATTATTGAGTGTACTGTTCTGACAAAGAAAAAACACTGACAGCTATGGATGAAAGAATGGCTCAGTGAATTTACTAAAAGTTGAGTTTCTCTTTGATATGCTACATTGCCCTGTTCTGAAAAACAACAGGAAAACAAAGACATAAATTGGGAGTTGATCTACAGGATTTATTATCTCACTGGATTTCAGAGTGTGTGCTCACCTGTTCAGTTGAAACATGAGAGTTTAACCTGAAAGCCAAAGTACTCCCTTTAATAACATCTGTGCAACTCATTATATCCCCAGATTAAACAAAAACATTGCACCGAGAATTTAGAAGACAAAGCAACTAGCTAGGTCACAAACTGGCAGTGGCAAAGAGAAGGGTAAGAGTATCACCATTCATCAAGTTTTAGCCCTAACCACACACATATGCTGAGGTGAGGTTCTAAAGTAAGCAGATTTCCAAGATCTCCTCCTTTCAGACTAATCATTTAAGTCTATTCATAAGGAGCTTGAGCTAAAAATCCTTTGTGATAAATATAACCAAAGAAAATAAAAGACTAATAAATCAATATATAACCACAGGTATATCTGAATTTTTAATATTTTTTTTAGGAATTAGATTGACAGCCTATTCCAAAAGCCAGAGGAAAAATACCTTTGCTCTTCTGCAACTTCGTAATGATTTGAACCAGTATAATCCAAGCCTATGATATAAGCTTTGAGCATAGTTTAGAAGGCTTGCTTTAAATAAAACCGATTACAAGTAACTACCACCAGCAATTCATAACTTGGTATTCTGAAAAAGCACAAGAGGTCTAAACAAGACACCAATTATAAAGATTCAGTTTTTCAGAGTTGTAGAGTGGTTTGGGTTGCAGTAAGTTTTCCCTGGGGCCTTCTTTTCTCCAGGATGAACAAGGTCAACTCTCTCAAGACTTTCTCCATAGGAGAGGTATTCCAGTCCACTGATAATTTTGTGGCCCTCCTCTGGACCTGCTCCAACAGGTCCATGTCTTCCTTGTGCTGGTGATATCAGATATGGGTGCAGTACCGTAGGTGGGGTCACATGAAAACAAAGCACAGGAGGAGAATCACAACCCTCTATCTGCTGGCCATGCTTTTTTATACGATACAATTGGTTTTCTGGGCTGCAAGCACACATTGCCAGCTCATGCTTCATCTACCAATATCCTCAAATCCTCATTTGCAGGGCTTCTCTCAATCCATTAATCCTTCAGTCTGTATTGATATTTGGGATTATTCCAAAACAAAATGAAGACCTTGCACTTGGCATTGTTTAACTTCATGAGGTTCACTCAGGCCCACTTCTCAAGCCAGTCAAGGTCCCTCCAGATGGCATACCCTGCCTCATGCTTTTCAGGTGTGCAGCTCAGTTTGGCATCATCCCTAAACTTGCTGGGAGCGCACCCAGTCATTAATGAAGATACTGAACAGTTACTAAAGACATGAAAAAGTTACTGCTTAACATAGAAATATGTTTATTGTTTTGCTTGGAGTGCAGCTGTCAGCATCTTTTGTTTATACTGAAGTATCATGCTTTGTCATATAAGAGCTGTTTTGCACATGGTTTCAAAATTTTCTGCTCCTAATTACAATTAACGAGGAAAGAATAAGCATCCATCTGTGGGACTAAGGATGACTTGTGGCACAGAAATAGAGCACAACGGTTAAGTCAGCAGTAGAAATAGGCTAAATACCTTAAAAGGCAGAAAACATTAACTTCATGAGCTATGTGATAGGCAAAAATCTTAAATTGCACATACAGGATAAAACTATGCTACCACGACAGCTATTCTGGGAGAAATTTTTAAAAGTATTTAAAAAAAAAAAAAAAAAAAAAAAAAAGACAGACACCATTGCCAAGAGAAAAGGGCATTATTCTATTTCCCAAACTAAGCAACATACCAAGTCAGTGTACCACAGACACAAATTTGAATTTCTAGGTACATGGGATGACCTTTAACAAACATTTCACTCAACCTACCAAGAAAGTCATGTTTCTTAGAAGAAAATAACCACCACATGACTAGAAACGTCATATTCAAAACATTTTTCACTACCTCTGTCAACAATATTGAAGACATAAATGTTTGTGCTCTGATACTTGCTTAAAAAACATTCACTGCTTTAATCCCTGGAGGAAGACTTCTCACTTCAACTAAGACAGTGATTTTTCTAAATTATTATAATACTACCCTTCTGTTGAAGTCACACCTTCACAGTGACAAATCCTTTAATCTTGGTGACTTGGTATTATGTCTATCCAACACCGAATTAACTGAAAACCTGGACAATTTAAAAAATGAACTAAACAGACATCTTTGTGCTAGCTCTCCTTCATGAAGTTTGTGTGCTTACTTGCCATTTCCAAAAACCTTCATAATGCTCTCCTTCTTTCTATATAAAAACTAAAAAAAGATAAAAAGGAGGAATCTTGCTTAATCATACCTAAAACATGAAATATCTACAAAAATGCAGTAATTTCAAAGGTTCCTTGTGACAATGTGAAAAATCTCCAGAGGCACTATTTGTATAACTGTGTCACCAATTCAATTTAAATAATTTCCAAGTTTGCCTTTTCTGTTGAAGTGCTGATGGATGAAAGCAAGAAATACCTATAAATAATTTTTTCCACCGAACACCAGAAAATGCATTTTCCTAGTCTCACACAAAGTAAACCAGCCGTTCTATGGACAGGGCTTCACATGAGCCATACCTGAAACACATGGTCACAACTCACCAGTGGTATGAAAGAGCTCAACGTTAACAAAAGATTAATCATTCCCTGTATTTCCCTAACCACCAGGAGCAGCATCTACAATGTGCCATGTTTGCATGCAATTCTTAGTTGCTGTCTGCACCTCTGATGCACCTAACTGAGGATTAACTTTACCAGCCAGAGGGCTGCACAAATTTATATGGTTCTTTTTAAGTCAACCAGGAAAAAATTCATTAATGAAGTTGAAAATCCTCAGTTATGCAGTACATTTCATGGAAATGTGGAGAACAAACAAAATCTTCATGATTTTATAATACGCAGCATTCACAGCCCCATCCAGAACATTTTTTGTCTTCTTACAGACTTTTGGAGGTATGGGCTCTACCATTTTTTTAAAAATCAAAACTCTCTTCTTGAAAATTATCTTCCCTCCAGTTTATTCTTGGGTTGGTTGGGGTTTTTTGTGGGTTTTGTTTGTTTGTTTGTTTCTGCGGGGGAATTGGTTTTCTATGGAGAGCTAGGATCTTAAGACATGCCACTCCAAACATACAGCTTTGGAGGTTCAAAAATCAAAGCATTCTCTTGCCCCAGTTAAAACCTCAACTGTTAATTACCTTTTACCATTTGGTAAAGCACTGTATGAAACATGAGAGTGATGAAGCCCTTTCAAGTAGCACATCTCAAGTCACTCACCTGCTGCTGGTATCCACAGGAGGTCAGACACACTAGCAGTGGTGGAACATAGTGTATCTGCAATTGAAATACATGTATATTTTAAAAAAGCTAACAACTGTGAACTCATAGTGCATAATTATTTAAGAATTCAAATCTGTATTAGGTGCAGAGTGTGATCAACTCCTATCTCATTTGCCCAAGTTCCTGCTGCCTTTGCCAGTAACTTTGCAGTTTGATTTTTTAAAACCACATTTTTGGTAGAGACCCCTCCTCAGTTCTGTGAAATAATTGGTGCATGACACAAACACCTGACTTATAATACAATTACCAGTATTTCATTTTTTCTGCACTCACCATGTTTTTCTTTTCTGTGAATACAGCATCATTTTAAGAAAAGTGTTGATGGCATTGCATGAAGAAAAGATAAATGGAAAAGGAAAGTAATTACAAAACGCTCACACCATGCAGTAACATCCCCTTTAGCCAGAATAACTAGGGCTTCTTTGAAAAGTGACAACATTCAATTCAAGTAGAGGTTAACATCACGTTCCTTGCAGCAGGAAGGACAAGGGCACACCCACCCTTGTTCTCTTCGCACATTTCTGTGGTTGCAGTAAACACTATTTTAAAGCACTTAAACACAACAGCAGCTTCCCACATCAGTGAAAAGACTATAAATTCCCTGTTGTGATGACGCCATCACAGGAGAAGGCCTGACAAGAGGAACAAAAATTAATTTTGCCAAACTGAATAAAAGGGAAAAAATAAAGTAGATGTTCAAAAGTGGGCAAAAATCAGAATGGGAGAACTATGTAAGTTTTACACATGATTCTTCAGACAGAAATCTATCTCCCTGAAGAAGAGAAAATGAAATCAACACAATTTTCTCAGCACCATGTGCTGCGTCCACCATTTCTCAGGGCCTCCACAAAAAGGAATCTGTATCAATGAGCAATAAATTCAGTTTCCTTTCCCACAGAAGTTATGGCAATGACTAGCATTTCTCTCCTTGCAATACTGCTTTTAGACATAAGCAATTTTGCCTTGTTTGGACAGTTGTATCTCTACATATGCTACTTCAAATGTTGTCTAGTCATCCAAGTAAGCTCTGATCCAAAGTCAACTTAAGTTTTCCTGGCCTGTATTGAAGTGCTGGAGGCAGGAAGGGGTGTTGTCCAGGGCAAAGCAGTCTATCACTGACCTAAGCACACATTCCATCCACACCAATCTGAGAGCACTGGCTTCAAAGGAAGCCCAAAATCACAACCTGCTCACGCAGGTTTTGTATCAGGAAGCGTTGCTAAGTATTCTGAAAGTACTGTTCTATGTCTGGAACTGCCTTGTATTCATCATTCCCAGTTGGGTTCTTGACTTTAAGCAAAACTGCAATGAAATTCAGCTGACTGTGGCTAATTATGTAGTTTTCCCATTAACTCTTGACTAATTGCATAACATCATTAGCTATATGAGACAGCTGCTGATGAACTGATGAGACAAACCAGGTTAAGCCCAGTGGAATGCAAGTTGCAACATTTTGAATACGCTCAGTGACACTACAGCTTGCATTTAGAACGCCAACATTGGATAAAGCAGCCTGTTACTAAGTCTGTCCTTTTTTGCATGACCAAAGGAAAATGACCATTTGCTCATGAAAGAGCAGCTCATAACTCTGGAAAAAAGTAAGGAAATATGGAGATTAAAAACTTCAAGCTGAACAGATTCCCTGCGGCTCTTTAAGAGAGTCAAGTAGGTTTTATTCTGCAGACATTTATAGACATACTTACAGGATCTGTATCAATACCTTGTAAAACTATTCAGTTTACGTACTTCCAGGCTGAGTAAGTCTCAGCTGATAACTTGCTCTTTGAGCAGTGCTGTTGCAAAGAATGTTGTTACCTACATTCCCAGCTCTACCAATCCCACAGTGTACCATCTTGCCAGTAACCTATCTCTCTCATTTCCTCATTCCCGCTAATTTGTTCACATCCACATGAGCTTACTTTTCTCGCATTTCAATGCCCAATTTGAAAATGAAACTCAGTCAAAATAAATTATTCTATCTCATCTGCAAAGAGCAAAACACAGAATTTGCTATGCAGAGGAAGTTCTGCAACCTGAAATAGTCGGTTCTCAGCATGCCTTTATGATTCCTATAAATATAGTCAGCATTTGCTACGCCTCTGTTCCTGACTACCTCGAACACTCAATTAGTAAGAGATGAGAAAGATCAAAATAGCATTTTCTATTAACTTGTAAGGCCTTGAAGACAGGTTGTCTCCCAACAACTCAACATCTTTATTGTCAGCAGACCAGGACATCTTGTGTTCTTGCGTAAAATGAAGATGACAAAAAATAGGCTCTTTCAGTCTGATTATATACACAAGTTCTTTCCAGGAATTTGAATGACATTGCAAACTCAATTAAAAAAGCCACCCCAGGTAGTCTTAGGTAGGTGGCTAAGACTGTCCCTCCACATTGCTCTGGTGAGACCCCATGTGAAGTGCAGTGTCCAGTTCTGGAGTCCTCAGCACAAGATACAGACCTGTTAAGAGTGGGGCCAGAGTGGGGCCACAGAAATGATCAGAGGGCTGAAACAAGTCTCCTCTGGAGAAAGGTTGAGAGCGTTGGGGCTGTTCAGCCTGGATAAGTGGAATTTCCACGAAGACCTAATTGTGGACCTCAAGAACGATGGGGACCACATTTTTTATTAACACAGGCTGTTGGACAGGGATAACAGTTTTTAAACTGAAAGAGGGTACATTCAGGCTAGATATAACATAGACATTTCTTTTACAATGAGGGTGAAACACTGGAACAGGTTACCCAGAGAGCTGGTGTACACCATGTGCTCGGAAACATTTGAGGTCAGGCTGGAAGGGGCTTCTGAGCAACTTGATGTAGTTAAAGATGGCCCTGTTCACTGCAGAGGGGTTGGATTAGATGACCTTTAAAGATTCCTGCCAACTCAAACCATCTATGATGGTAGGTAAAAGACTAGAAAAGTCTCACAAGAAGTTCAAACCAGTCTTATATTACCCAGCAGTAATAGAAGAACACCAGTAAATTCTTAAGAGTACTGTGTCTTTTTTTAAAAGCCACCAAAAGAGGGATGATCAATAAGGCAGACATCCTGGTTAGAGTCTGTTACAGACCACCCAACCGGGATGAAGAAGTTGATGAATTATTCTATAGGTAGCTAGAGGCTGTCTCACGATCACCAGACCTTGTTCTTACCGGAGATTTTAACCTGCCTGATATCTGCTAGGAACTTGACACAGCAGAGAGGAGGCAGTCTAGGAGGTTTTCAGAGTGTATGGATGACAGCTTCTTATCCCAGCTGCTGCATGAGCCTAGCAGGGGTAGGGCTTTGCTCAACCTTCTTTTTACAAACAGAGAAGGGCTGCTGGGAGATGTGGTGGTTGGAGGCTGTCTGGGGTCCAGTGACCATGAAATAATTGAGTTTTCAATATGCAGTCAAGCTAAGAGGGGCAGCAACAAAACCTCCACTCTGGGCTTCTGGAGGGTGGACTTCAAGCTACTTAAGGAACTAACTCAGAAGGTACCTTGGGAAACAGCCCTTAAAAACAAAAGTGGTCCAGGAGGGCTGGAACTACTTCAAGAGAGAATTCTTGAAGGCACAGGAACAGGCTGTGCCAATGTGCCGGAAGATGAGCCGCCAGGGCAGACGGCCAGCCTGGATGGGCAATGAACTTCTGAGTGAATGAAGGGGAAAAAAGAGGGTGTATCATCTTTGGAAGGAAGGTGAGGTAACCCATGAAATGTTTAAGGATGTTGCTAGGTCATGTAGGAAAAAAAATTAGAGAGGCAAAAGCCCATTCAGAGCTTAGACTGGCCTCTGCTGTGAAGGACAACAAAAAATGCTCTTATAAATATATTAATGGCAAGAGGAGGGGCAAGGACAAACCTCCACTCCTTAGTGGACATGGAGGGAAATCTTGTAACTGAAGATGAGGAAAAGGCAGAGGAACTTAACTGCTTCATTGCTATTTAATAGCAGGACAGGATGACTTCCAGACAACTGGCCTCCTGAGCTGGCAGATGGAGTCAGGGAGCAGTATAGCTCCCCTGTGATACAGGAGGAAGGAGTTAGAGACCTCCTTAGCCACTTGGATCCCCACAGGTCCATGGGACAGGATGGGATCCATCCTAGGGTGCTGAGACAGATGGCAGATGAGCTGGCCAAGCCACTCTCCATTATTTTTCAACAGTCCTGGCTCACTGGAGAGGTCCCAGATGACTGGAAGCTGGCCAACATGATGCCCATCCACAAGAAGGGCCGGTTGGATGAGCCAGGGAATTACAGACCTGTCAGCCTGAGTGGGGACGCCACTGGTGACTGGCCTCCAGATGGAGATGACACCATTCACCACTACTCTCTGTGCTCAGCCCTCCAGACAGTTCCTAACCCAGCACAGAGTGTTGCGGTCCAAGCCACGAGCTGACACCTTAGCCAGGAGTTTGCTGTGGGGGACGGTGTCTAAGGCCTTGCTGAAGTCCAGGTAGACCACATCCACAGGCCTCCCCACATCCACCAGGCGGGTCACCTGATCATAGAAGGAGATCAGGTTGGAGAGGCAGGACCTGCCCTTCCTAAATCCATGTTGGCTGGACCTGAGCCCTTGGCCATCCTGCAGGTGCGCAGTTATTGCCGCCAGGATAATCTGCTCCATCATTTTCCCTGGCACTGAGGTCAGGCTGACTGGCCTGGGGTTTCCGGGTTCCTCCATCCGACCCTTCTTGTGGATGGGGACCACATTGGCCAGTTTCCAGTCATCTGGGACCTCACCGGTCAGCCAGGACTGGAGGAAAATGATGGAGAGCAGCTTGGCCAGCTCATCTGCCAGCTCTCTCAGCACCCTAGGATGGATCCCATCCGGCCCCATGGACTTGTGAGTGTCCAAGTGGCTCAGCAGGTCCCCAACTAATTCCTCATGGATATCCAGGGAATTACACTGCTCCCTGACCCCATCACCCAGCTCAGAAGGCCACTCGTCCTGAACTCCTCCTGCCTTGCTGTTAGAAATTGAGGCAAAGAAGATATTCAGGACCTCAGCCTTTTCCTCATAGTAAGTCGTCATCTACTTGTAACTATTAGGGTTAGTTTGGTTGGTTTGCACTTAAGTATACTTAATTACAATCATCAAAATTCAGTTTGAATATACAGACAAATGGCATGCAACTTAAATTTCCCATACCATGTGACCAGTATGGCCTGTTATGGTATGAAAACTTTAAAAAAAGAGTCTTAAAAGG
Organism: Picus viridis; assembly: GCA_033816785.1. NCBI lineage: Eukaryota > Metazoa > Chordata > Aves > Piciformes > Picidae > Picus > Picus viridis. Next base: position 59,262,368 of record CM066606.1, read on the forward strand.
TAACACTAGTATTCATATTCTACATATGCAGCATTCCTTGCATGTCTGCTCTGGCTTGTTTTGCACATCCAGGTCTATTTCGGTAGGGTTTTTAAAACACAAAATTAAAGGAACACTCAAATGCATATGTGTTTTCATACCGACAGACAATAAAGTACTGCATTTTTTTAAATATCAGGAGGTGCAGATGTGCCACTGCTCCTCAATGGACCGAGAAGAGTTTCCTGCTACAGCAGCTAATGCTTCACCAAAAAGTCACAGCAACAGATTCACATCTTTTCACAGAGTATTCATGAGAAAACACTCTTCTAACTTTATCAAAGTATTCAACAATACCTTTAAAAACGCTAAGCAATGAGACCTGAGACCATTTTCCATTGCTTAGACAAAAGATGCCTAGTTTACACATAACCAATGTGTTAAATCATCTCCTATTGTCTCTTCCCAGGTAATATTTGTTTTGACTTTGAAAACAGCCACCACAAAAATACAAAACCTTGTCTTAAAATATATTTAAACATGTTTTGTAGAGGATGCCTTCGTTTTTCATGGTCTTTCTAACCCATTCTGCCTACTGTGGGATCTACACATTGTACTGCCTTGAGGTAAAGCCAGCGACCCAAGAAGACAACTGCACACACAAGGAACGATTTTAAAAGGTCAGGTGACTCCAAAGGAATTTTCCTGTTGTCATGGATTGAGTTGAACATGCTGCTGTTATTCATACCATGCTGCAGTCATGTCAGCTTCAAAAATGAAAGTGCTGACTGGAGAAAAATATTATGGGGCTTGAATTTCAGATTGCAACATGGAAGGCTTCCTGTTCTGGTTACTGCTTCTGGGTTCTGGGTTTTTGGGTGTGGTGTTTGGTTTTTTTTCCCCTGCAGGCATGGTAGTGGAAAGAGAGGGAGTTGGGTAGCTGCTGGCTTTAGTTTTCTGCTTTATGCTGCTTGGTTTTTTGTTTGTTTGTTTTTGTTTTGTTTTCTTCTCCCTGTGTATTTCACTGAGCTTCTTCTGCAAACAGGCCAAGATAAGGTAATCATGCATTGTATTACTAGATTTAATTCAATTATTAGCTAAGGTAATGACACATTGTCCTTACAATATCTTATGCTGTATTAAACCTCTCTCTTTATCTCAGCCCTGAGTTATGTGTTACTATTCCCCTCACTGTTGTGTTGGGGGAACAGGCAGGTTAGCCCTTGCACTAAACTGTTACACCTGTTTTATCAGCAGTGTGTTAATACCACACAGGATTTATAATATATCAAAATTTGAGAGTACATGCCATCAAGCAGATACATAACAAAGAAAAGGAAAATGGCAGATTGAGATATCAAAGATAAAATATATGCCAAACAAACAAAGGCAGAGTGGAAAAGTAAATACACCATTTGCTTACAGTTTTCACTTGGCAAACTACTGCCTACAGCAGGTTAGCAAGAATCCATGAAATTCTGCAGAAGGAAAGAGTAATGATCCTGGCCTGATCCACTTGCATGACATACAGGGACTAAGTAGACAGAAGCTGTTATGTATGAGGATTTTAACTGTTTCATTCAGATTAGGAATGGAAAAAAAAAAAATTTCTAAATTCTTCACAACAGAATGAAGCTCTATCTTATCTCAGGAAGAAAGTTATCATGGTGCATTGTTGGGAAAGTGGAATGCATACCATATGCAGGAAATCTCATCATCACAGTAACCTGCCAAGTAGGTGAAGTAGGTGGGCCAGAAGAAGGAACCAAGGAATTATAGGCCTGTCAGCCTGACCTCAGTGCCAGGCAAGATTATGGAACAGGTCATCTTGAGTGCAATCACACAGCACTTACAGGATGGCCAAGGGATCAGGCCCAGCCAGCATGGATTTAGGAAGGACACGTCCTGCCTCAGCAACCTGATCTTCTTCTATGATCAGGTGACTACCTGGTGGATGTGGGGAAGGCTGTGGATGTAGTCTACCTGGACTTCAGCAAGGTCTTTGACACCATCCCCCACAGCAAACCCCTGGCCAAGCTGTCAGCTGATGGCTTGGACAGCAACACTCTGTACTGGGTTAGGAACTGGCTGGAGGGCTGAGCCCAGAGTGGTGGTGAATGGTGCCATATCCAGCTGGCAGCCAGTCACTAGTGGTGTCCCCCAGGGATCAGTGCTGGGCCCCATGCTCTTTAATATCTTCACTGATGATCTGGATGAGGGCATTGAGTCCATCATCAGCAGATTTGCAGATGACACCAAGCTGAGGGCAGGTGTTGATCTGTTAGAGGATAGGAGAGCTCCACAGAGAGACCTTGACAGGCTGGACAGATGGAGAGTCCAAGGGCATGAGATTTAACACATCAAGGTCTATTCTATTCTATTCTATTCTATTCTATTCTATTCTATTCTATTCTATTCTATTCTATTCTATTCTATTCTATTCTATTCTATTCTATTCTAACTAGAAAAGCAATCAAATCAAAGACCTGCCCAAAATAAAAAACTCTGCTTCAGTTCCATCAGAACTTGGGAAAAAGTTTGTCCACATCTTCAAAACATTTCAATTTCACAACGCTGATAAATTTCAGTAAAAGATTATTTCATCACAAAATCTCCAAGCAATTCAAATGGGTACCCAATTGCTTTGGCAAAGACCATCTCCCAAGGCAGCAGCATCTGGTGATCCTTAGTTCATTCAGAGTCGCTACTATCCTTACAGCTTTATATGCACAGAGGATATGGGAAAACTAAGCACAACTGGTGAGAAAGACCTTTTGCATTAAGTATGTGAAAAACATCACCAATTTCCCATGATTTCCTTACACATCTCTCATTCTTCTGAAGCGATGCAATAAAAGATGGTAACAATAAAATTAGGACTAAGTATATCACATCATATTAGCCTTTGCTTTGTGAACTGTAATAAGAACTTGATTTTGTTAGTTCAGACCATGAAAATAAGGGTTAATTAGTGAGACACATGTCCTCATTAAATGGTTATTTAATTCTTTTCAAAGAAACACATGAAAAGTTAATTTGCTCTGTGAACACGAGTCCGAGGATTAGTGGCTACTAGTCTCACTCTGGCTGGTGGCTTTTGGTTACAAAAAATGGAAAACAGCTATCCTATATTGAACAATTAAATCACTGGGTTCTATGTAAAAACAACAAGCAGTGATTTACCAAGAAACTGGAAAGCAATAAAAAAACCTGTTAAAATAACAAATCACATTTCAAAATGGAAAAAAATTATTCCAACTCGCCACTGAAACAGAAAAAGAAAAAAATTTTTTTCTATCAAAAGGCATTTATGTTGAAAACCTTGTCCAGGGGGAAAAAAAAAAACACCACAACTTTCCAGTATCTCTAGAGAATAACAATGCCTGTTACAGCTACACTTGCAAGTTAAAAGAAATATTAAAAGTTCAAACAAAAGCAAAAAGTGCAACAACAACATAAAGTAATCTGACAAATTGCTTGGCTTTCTTAAACACTGTAAGTTTGAGATAGTGGGGAGGTGATGCTGGAAGACACTTCTGAAGAAAGCAAACTTCCTTTTCCAAATCCAATTCCCAACATTATAATTGTGTGATGGATTACGCCCATCCTAAAACGTGGCCGGGAGGGGTTGTGAGAGCCCTGCTCCCCCCAGGGATTAAGGAAACCTGATCCAAGTGGACTTGGCTCCTTCCTTCCTCACCCAGGAAACCAAGTCAGCCTGTTCCACTCCTCCTCCCTGCCCAGCAAAACTATAAAGAGGAGGGTACAGCAACCATTTTGTTCTCTTTTGCTTCTGCCTCGCCTGGACAAGAGGACTAAGAGTTGCTGCCGGCTCCCTGGTTCTCTGCCACGTGGTCAGGCCTGGTCTTTCTCCCTGCTGCATCCACGTTTCTCCATAGGACTGTTGGTTTTGTATATTTCCCTATCCATCCTTGTTCCTTACCCCTGTGAACCCTTTCTGATTTTTTTTCCATCTATATACACACAGACACTCACACACATATATATGCACACATATATGTTGTTTAAAGAAAATTTTACCTCACTACTTCAAATCTGACTCCAAATTATTACTCAGTAGATTTATCTCCTCCCCTACCCCCCTTCCTTCCTTTCTTTTTTTTTTTTTTCCCCCTTCCCTTATGTCTCCCTATTCTTTTCCCCTTCCCTTTTCTTTCTATCGGGACAGAGGAAGGGGGCGCAGGGAAAGGATTCTCAGTCTTGCCTCCCATCCGAGCTCTTAAATTCCAGTTAAGGCTCAAACCACAACAAACTGAAAAAATATTTGTCAAAACATGAACTAGTAGTTGTTGCTACATTACTGCATGGCCAAAGAATAACATCAACAGTTGTAAAACAGATGCCAGTTTAACAGATGCTGTCAAGAACCATGCAAGCTGCACTAAGTTTGCAGAAGTCATAAAACATTTCATGTTACAGTCTGAGAGTGAACAGAGGCACAACAGATACCAGTTGTATTGCAATGGAAAAGATTTCAAAACTGTTACTCTTCTCTCAGCCTTCAAAGATCTGTCATAATATATGCCTTCAACAGTTTAACTGTGGAAGAAAGAACAGCCAAGACCCACCACTTGCTGTACTTCAGTACTTTTGAAGAATGTCAGACCTGCAACTAAGTTCTCTATCCTCACCAACTACTGGAGTGCTCTGGAGCTCCAAGTCTGTCAAAAAGGTATCTCCTAGGAAACAGTTTCATCAAGCAGAGTTGTAACCTAGTAGACATAAACAGTTTCTCACAGCAAATATTTTTCTGAGGAAAACCGTTCTTAACTCTTTCCAATGGCCATTGGCTACTAGAATAAACTGCTGATCTTGCAGTTGCTCAGGAAACTTTTCCCAAAACCTGGATTTAAAGTTAAAACCCTTTTTCAACTTTCCTTCTGAATTCTGTCATCTCCCTTTTTCTGTCCCCTTATCTCACTTCCCCAGTCTGGCAACTTCCCTCCTCAGAGGTTAGTAAAACTACTGCCTCTACAGTAACTGTCATATGTGTTTACACTGTGCACAGAAACTCAAGAAGGCTGAAGAACTAGAATTTTCTTCCCCTGAACCAGAAGCAAATTATGTGGTGAGGGGTGAGGGCAGTGACACCACTAGTTTCCTACAGGAATATGTAGGAGATATACAGAAAGAGGCAGAAACAAAGTAAAGAAGAAGCGGGGGGGGGGGGAGGGTGCCAGACCAACATTTACATTTAAACTCCTCCTTTCCCCACCATGGATTGCCACTGACTTCTATTGCAGGGCTTTTTGTGTTCTAACACAGCTTGGGTTTAGCAGCATGAAAAAAAAAAATACCAAAAAATGGAGGGGAAAATGGAACAAAGCATAAAAAGATTCTGACTACTGGTCAGGTTTCACAACAGCTTATAAAAAAAAAGTGTTACTCAAACCCCAAAGATGCATTAAGGAAATCTACAATCACCCTATGGATAGTGAGAAACAATTGAGCAGAACAATACATCCTTTTGGCTGTATTTTTCAAGATTAAAAAGGCATCTCCAGTTTCAAAAATCAGAATGTAGAGACTGAGACCACTGTTCTCTGTCAAACTTTTAATGTCTAAATTTATAAGTATACTTTTATAGCTTGCCACACCAAGTACCACGGACAATATAATCACAACTCCAGCTAGTATTTCTGCATACAAAAGTGATAAAACAAGAAAACATCCACTATGTTCTTCTAAGTATTTTAAAATGGCCCTTCTAATGTTCCCATTGTGTGGGTTCTTTAGATTTTTTCCTCTCCCAGTTTTTACCATTTGATATAAGCAAAGAGTAAAGAGGTCTTGGACAAGAACATTACACAATATGCTGCATGACACCCATGTGTGATCTTCTTCACTGGGACATTTTTCAGTGAAAAATACAAGGGGTGGAACAGGCAGTCAATCTGAAACAGTCAACAAAAATGTGAAAACACCCAGACGAGATGATCTTTTTATCTCAGCTTCTACAGTATCTGAATAAAATCAGAAAACATGTACTTTGACAAATTAGCTCTTTGCAGAAATAACTGTCACCATGTAAACAGGATAACATTTAAGTTAGAGTGAATCAGCAATCTCTACCAAACAGGCAAGAGCAATAGATGACAGCATCTCCTTTGTACTCTCCAGTGCCTATCCTGCTTTTTCAGCTTCAGTTTAGAAATTGTGTCAATAGGCCAGACCTGATTCAAATTTCATAACATATTTTCTCCTCAGGATGTCGGAGTTTCTAAGGGTGGTGATGCCCATATGTCCACCCCCTCTCCTTTTGGAAAAGTGCTTAAAGTTTTGTTGTCGTAAAGCTAGCTCTTTACAACAACAATGGCAGAAACTTGTAACACTGGTATTTAGAAGTGCTTAACTTCTAATTACTTTTGTTTGCAGAAAATGTGTTTTCATGCAACACAATATGTATAAGATGTCTTGCATTTTTGTTTAAGTTTTCTTAAGTATTACAGGAGCAGCTAGGTGAAACTAGAGCCAAAAGTTCTAAGTCAGCTAACAGCAACAGAAAAACTCCCTTAAAAAAACAAATCAAAACAAAAAACCAAAACAAACAAAAGAAAAACACACACACAAAAAAATCAACCAACAAAAAATCCAACAACAACCAAACCCCCAAGACCTCCCTCCTTGCTTCTCAGCATAGATCCAGCTTTGGCACGGTGATGCACTGTTGTTGTGTATGAAACGCCCGATGGTTACAAATCCTTACACAATCAGGGCCTGGTCACATAATGTAACACAAAAGAACAAGAAAAAGACCCTCTCAGACATTCAGGCAACAATCTCATGAGAGTGCCACAGATATATTTAAAATAGAATTATTTTTGTAAATGAAATTTAATACTTATACCCCAAACATCACAACTGTATAAAGCCTATAAAATAATAGAGTTCAATTACCACATATATAAATATTGCAGTTTGTTATTCTTTGATAGAAGGGTTGAAGTGTTTTTTTTAAGAAGGAGCACTTTTTTTTTTTTTTTAATGCTATTTTAATGCTTTATATTGTTGAATAGGTTACAATAACAATGTTGACTTTTTATCATTATAATTCAGGAAAATGTACTTGCTTGATAGTTTACTTAATGCTTGCTTAATTATCAATGGCCCGAGAGCTCTCTACTTGCTCCCTATCTGAAACACCAGCCAGCTTTTGCAAAGATACAGCACTACGTGCTTTGCCAAGATCACCTTATCTCTAGAAATGCAGATAGTCAGAAGGGGCGGGGGGGGGGGGGGGGGGAAGGCAAAAAAAAAAAAAAAAAAGGCATCCAAAACCCCCTAGGGCTCTGAGAGTAAACAAATGGTCATCATAAAACGTACCATTAGCAGAGATTCTGCAAAACTCCAATAAGAATGTCTGGGAAAAGGAAAAGGTAAAACAACAGTATGTTCACAATGTAACCTGTAAAATATTTTATGTTCTCCTGCACATTAAGGAGGAGAAAAAAATAATCAAAAAGCAGAGGCCAGTGCTTTCCTTCCCCCTGGAGATGGGTCACATTATCATGTTCAATGTCCAGTACTTACAGAACTCTGTTTTGAATAAGGCAATTAAATTGTATCTTTTAAAGAGGAAGAAAGTATTAGCATTTAAGATACACTTACAAAGAACTCCCTATATTAATTTTGCATATTTCCCTAAGTTCTGAAGAATGCCAATTTTTTTTTTTTTTCAAGATTCCTGACACTTCTTGATCATTAAAAAGCAGTAAAAACCTGCAGGAAGCCATAGTGTGAGAATTGTGCCCCAAAAGATCGAATAGCTCCATCTGACTGTCTGACATGGATTCAAGAAAAAAAGTGTAACAGAAAAACAAATAATGATTTAAATAGCAGATACAAAATCTGTAGAATAAATACCTGTTTGAAAGACAACATATTTTTCTCTTAGAAGCAAGAATATCAAACTACCCCAACACTCAGGAGAGCAGTAGATTCTGTAACATTTGCTCTTAAAAACATCAGGAGTAGATACACTGTTGCAAAATAAGCTTTAGATAACCCTCTGGGACCACACCTGGTGGAGGAAGAAAGCTGAAATGTAACTCATCTATGATACAAAGAAGATATGATAAGATACAGTGTTCTTTCCTGGATTTCAAAATGTGCTGCCATAGATTGTGGTACTATCAGTTCTTTTACGAGCAGGCATTATAAAATGAAAATGAATCATTTACAGCGCGACAATACTTTTGCACTGCTGCTTACAAGAGTTACATTACAAAATTCCCACTGAACAATTACTCAAATATTTTGTTAAAGTCTGATGACAGAAAACAAAAAAACAACACCCTCTGAGAAAAAACAAACAAGCAAGCAAACACCAAACCAAAAACCAAACCCCCAATAATCAAAACCACGTGTTTCTCAGCACATATGATAAATTCCTTTGCCTCTGAGCCCTTAAATCTAAGCCGTTTATGTACACTTCAGTCTTGGGTGAGTTCCCACTACAGTAATGCAAAACAAGCCACATGAGTGTCACTGAATTATCATTTATATTAGGTGGGGGGGTTGACCTGCACGAATGTAGGAAGGTTCTGCAGAGGGATCTGGACAGGCTGGATTGATGGTCTAAGACCAATTCTACGTGATTTAACAAGGCCAAGTGCCAGGTCCTGTACTTGGGTCACAACAACCCCATGCAATGTCACAGGCTTGGGGAAGAGTGACTGGAAAGCTGCTCGGCAGAAAAGGTCCTGGGGATGCTCATGGATAGCCAGCTGAACGTGAACCAGCAGTGTGCTCAGGTGGCCGGAGAGGCTAACAGCATCCTGTCCTGTTTCAGGAAGTGTATCCAGCAGTAGGAGGGAAGTGAACATGCCCTTGTACTCAGCTCTGGTGAGGCCACACCTCAAGCAGTGTTCAGTTTTGGGACCCTCACTACAAGGACATTGAGAGAAGGGCAGTGAAGCAGGTGAAGAGCCTAAACAAAAAGTCTTCTGAGGTGCAGATGTGAGAACTGGGATTATTTAGTCTGAAGGAGGATGAAAGGAGACCTCACTGCTCTCTACAACTACCTGAAAGGGTTTGTAGTGAGGTTGGTGTTGGTCTCTTCTCCCTAGTATCAAGAGACAGGATGAGAGGAAATAGCCTCAAGTTGTTCTAGGACAGGTTTAGACTGGATATTAGGGAAAATGTCTTTCCTGAAAGAGTGGTGAGGCATTAGAACAGGCTGCCCAGGGAGGTGATAGAGTCACCTTAGGGATCGGTCCTGGGACCAGTCTTGTTCAACATCTTTGTGGGTGACATGGACAGTGGCATCGAGTGCACCCTCAGCAGGTTTGCTGTTGACACCAAGCTGTGTGGTGCAGCGGACACGCTGGAGGGAAGGGATGCCATCCAGAGGGACCTGGACAGGCTGGAGAGGTGGGCACAAGCCAACCTCATGAGCTTCAACAAGACCAAGGGCAGGGTCCTGCATCTGGGTCGAGGCAATCCCAGGCACAAATACAGGCTGGGTAGGGACTGGCTGGAGAGCAGCCCTGAGGAGAGAGAGACTTGGGGGTGCTGGTGGACAAGAAGCTCAACAGGAGCTCTCAATGTGCACTTGCAGCCCAGAAAGCCAATCAGATCCTGGGCTGCATCAGGAGAAGTGTGACCAGCAGGTCAAGGGAGGTGATTCTTCCCCTCTACTCAGCTCTGGTGAGACCCCACCCGGAGTACTGTGTCCAGTTCTGGAGCCCCTATTACAAGAGGGATATAGAGGTGCTGGAACATGTCCTGGGAAGGGCCACGAGGATGCTCAGAGGGCTGGAGCACCTCTCCTATGAGGACAGACTGAAGGAGTTGGGGCTGTTCAGTCTGGAGAAGAGAAGGCTCCGAGGTGACCTCATTGTGGCTTTCCAGTATCTGAAGGGGGCTTACAGGAAGGCTGGGGAGGGATTTCTCAGGATCTCAGGTAGTGCTAGGACTAGGGGGAATGGAATGAAGCTGGAGGTGGGGAGATTCAGGCTGGACATGAGGAGGAAGTTCTTCCCCATGAGAGTGGTGAAGCCCTGGAATTGGTTGTCCAGGGACGTGGTTGGGGCTCCATCCCTGGAGGCATTTAAGACCAGGCTGGATGAGTCTTTGTCCAGCCTGATCTAGTGTGAGGTGTCCCTGCCCATGGCAGGGGGTTGGAACTAGATGATCCTTGCAGTCCCTTCCAACCCTGACTGATTCTATGATTCTACGTGTTCAAAAAACCAGACATGGCACTTTGGGACATGGTTTAATGGCCATGGTGGCATTGTGTTAAAAGGTGGGACTTCATGACCTTAGAGGTCATTTCCAACTGAAACAATTCTGTGATTCCACTCCATGTCAGAAGTCATACTGTTCAATCTTGCCTATAGGTGATATTTTCCAACCCACTTTTGAATGGAAGATTCAAATCTATCTAAAGTGACATGTTCAAAACTGAGGATACTCTATTCTCTAAGAGACAAAACCAGACAGGCATTTTCCTAGATCAATCTCAAACTCACAAACCCCTTGCTTCCTGTGGAACATTTCAACATTACACATTTTTACTTGCAGCTTCACCTCAGCTCAAGCATTCCAGACCTTGTTTCCAGGGTTTGGAACAAGCATTCATTTGCACTTTCCAGGGCAAAATACTAAGAGATTAAGTATTCTAAGCTACTTAATGTGTGGCTAATGAAGAGATGGCAAAAAACAAGTATAGCCATGATACAATTCAAAACCCAGCTAGGCCCTCTCAGAAGGCCTGTTAAATATAGTGCTGTCTTTGGTACTTATTTCACTGAAAACAGTCACTTCTAATTAGGTATGTTGGTGCTAAGTCTAGAATATGCAAGTGAAAAACACTGTATCACAGCCAAGTTTTTTCATAACTTGTAAACTACACCAAATAATACATGTCACCATCAATGCCAGTGGGTGTGTTGCTCAGTACCTCAAAGGTGACCAAGATATCCCTCATGCTTTCAACAGAAACAGGATTCTTAGTCACTCTGTGGTACTCACCCAGCTTAAGGGCCCTTACTACATAAACTTAATGCCACTATTATTCCAAGCAGTAAATAAATCAAATTCACAGAAACAGGTTGTTGTTATTCTTCCAGTTCCATTTAGCACTGATGGGTTCTAAAAGAAGTGAAGGTTATCTCATTTAGCAGATGCTCCCATTCCTCTGAAAACTGAGGACATAAACATACCGTCATAGACAATACTGCCATCTAACACTTGACCTCATCAACCTTACTGGCATAAACAGCACACATCACCATTATTACACTTGAGTGCAGCATAACTGGGACAGACCTGGCCAGTCACTTCAAACAGACAGAGTCAGATTATAACTGCTTATTTTACTGGCACCAGCCTAAACTACAAGTACCTGTTTGAAGTACAGCTTTTTTACTTAATAGTACATGGTTTTTACAATCAGTAAAATACCAGGTTTACTATCAGTAGGTATCACAGCAAGACACAGTTCATCAAACTGATTTTGTGACTATTAACCGTTTCCCCAGACTATGAGTGTGATGAGCTTGAAAAATTCAATTTCCCTTCCATACACCTATACATGACATGAATTTCTTACTGACCACTCTCCAGATTCAACTGTCTAGTGTACAGGAAAAGAAACCGGCAGAATAATGCTCACTTAAGTTCATAATTAATTATTACCACTTAATACTTTCATGACTGCAATAGCTTTTGCTTGAAGCCCAGTGGCCATTGCAGACATACAAGCCAACGCAACAGCTTCTGACAAAATCCCTAATAGACTGATATTCTCTACTAGCATAGAGAGTGTGTGACTAATTGATTAGTACTTACAGCTGTGCAACTTCAGTAAATTTGACAACAAAGGTAACAACGTATTTCAGACAGATCATCAGAAAGCTACCTGGTTGCATGCATTTTGTGCTACAGCCATTGCCTAATTACATTCTTTTAATTCTATTCCATTAAAGACTCAGAACAGGTATGTTTCTTGATTCAAAAGCTGAGCTCCTAAATACCTTCTTTCTTTCAAATGAACCCCTTCTCTGGTCTTCAATGTTACTTGATTCTCATAGAATCAAGTGCTGCTTTTACACCCACAATGAAGTATCATCAGTAAATATTTCTGGACCATCTACACTCCATCATAACTAAAGAACAAAGAAAGAAAGGCTCAGTTCTTAGAATCATAGAATTGTTTCAGATGGAGAAGACCTCAGTCTAACCATCAACCTAACACCATCATGGCCATCAAACCATATCCTTGAATGTCAAGTCATTTTGGACACCTCTAGGGTTGGGGACTCCACCTGCCTCCTCCCAGGGCAACTTATTCCAATGCCTAACCACTGTTTCAGGAATTTCCCTAATATCCAGTTTAAATCTTCCCTGGCCCAGTTGCAGGGTATTTCCTCTTGTTCTGTCACTTGATAGTAGCGAAAAGAGATCAACCTCCCCCCACCTCACTACAGCCTCTTTTGTAGTTGTAGAGAGGAATGAGGTCTCCCCTCAGCCTCCTCTTTTTCAGACTAAACAATCCCAGGTCCCTCAACCAATCCTGGTGAGACTTGTTCTCTAGACCAGCTCTGTTGTTCTTCTCTGGACACTCTCCTAATTATGAAACAGTTTTGCATTATCTTATCATTTCCATTTCTTTCCTCTACATGAAGTACTCATTCCTCCTTTTCCTCAAACTGCTACATAAACACCATTCTGACACTTGTGAATCCAGCCCCTGTTTTGCAATAATTCTAAAGTATTTAGCTAAGGCTCTTGTATTTATTAATATCCTTTTCATACTACACTCACCCCTAAACTAGCAGGTCTCTAGCTGTCCCTATAGTCAAGAAAACTTCAGCCTCTGATCCTCAGCTAGCTTTTGTTGTCTTTGATCTGCCAGAGCCAGAGGAGGTATTAATTCTCACAGTCAGCTAAGGGATATCTATCAAACAACATTCTGCTCTCTAGTAATAAATTCTTCCTCAATAATCTTCAGCTACACAATTCTGCCTGCTACCCATTTCACAACTTCATCAGTACTGGCCACTTCTCATTTTATTTTCTCTGTTCCTTTCTCGGAATATTCCCAGAATCACAGAACATACCTGGTTGGAAGAGACTTCAAAGATCATCCAGTCCAACTTATGACCCGGCACTGAATCGTCAACACTAAACCATGTCCCTAAGTGCCAGGTCCACACACTGCTTAAACACCCCCAAGGATGGTGACTCCATCACTGCCCTGGACAGACCATTGCAATGTTTGAGAACCCTCTCTGTGAAGAAGTATTTCCTAATATCCAGCCTAAGCCTTCCCTGGTGCAGTTTGTAACCATTTGTTCCAGTCCTGTTGCTTGCCATTAGGAAGAAGAGGCTGTCCTCCTCCTTGCTCCAACCTCCCTTCAGGTAGTTGTACTGAGCAATAAGGTCCCACTCAGCCTCTTCTTCTCTAGACTGAGCAACCAACAACTCACTCACACACTTCTAACAGGTCATGTGCTCCAGGCCCATCACAAGCCTTGCTGCCCTTTTCTGGACAAGCTCCAGAACCTTAATGTCCCTCTTGTAGTGAGGGGCCCAGAACTGAACACGGTACTCAAGGTGTGGCCTCACCAGTGCAAGTACAGGGGGATGATCACCTCCCTGTTCTGTTGGACATAGTGTTTCTAATACAAGCCAGGATGCCATTGGCTTTCTTGGCCCCCTGGGCACTTTGCTGACTCATGTTCAGTTGACTATCAAGCAACACCCCCAGGTCCCTCTACGAGTTGCAGCTTTCCAATCACACATCCACAAGTCTGCAGCTTACCATGGGGTTGTTGTGATCAAAGTGCAGGACCTGGCACTTGGCCTTGCTGAACTGCATACAATTAGCTTTGGCCCATCAGTTTAACCTGCACAGAACCCACTGTAAAGCTTCCCTACCCTCTAGCTGATCGACATAGCCACCCAGCTTGGTGTTGAGTGTACTTACTGAGGGTGCACTATATCCCTTCATCCAGATCATTAAGAAGATATTAAGAGGACAGGCCTCAGTACTGAGTCCTAGGGGACACCACTAGTCATCAGGTACTAGGTGATTAAACTCCATCACCACTATTTGTGCCAAGTCATCCAACCATTTTTTTATCCAATGTAATGTACACTTATCCAAGCCCTGTGCCAGGAGCTTCTGAAGGAGCATACCGTGCGAGACAGTGTCAAAGTCTTAAAAGTTCAGGTAGACAACATCCATGGTCCTTCCTTCATCCACTAGGCAGGTCACGTGAATGAAGGAGATCAGATTAGTCAGGCAGGACCTGCCTTTCATAAACCCATGCTGACCGGCCCCAATTGCCTGGTTGTCTTGCATGTGTCACGTGATGGCACTCAGGATGACCTGCTTCATAACCTTTCCCAGCACCAAGGTCAGTCTGACAGGCCTGCATTTCCCTGGATCATCTTTTCAGCCCTTCTTGCAGATAGGCATCACATTTGCTATCCTCCAGTCAATTGTGACCTCCCCAGTTAGCCAGGACTGTTGACAAATAATGGTGAGTGGCTTGGTGATCACCCCGTGGTTTACGGGTACAAGGTTGAGCATAGAAGGTTTCAACTCAACATGAGGAGAAACTTCTTTACAGTGAGGATGATGGAGCACTGGAATGGGCTGCCCATGAGGGAGGTTGTGGAGTCTCCTTCTCTGGACACACTGGAAACCCACCTGGATGCATTCCTGCGTGGACTACCCTAAGTGATCCTGTTTTGGCAGGGGGTTGGACTTCATGATCTCTGGAGGTCCCTTCCAACCTCTAATGTACTGTGATACTTCTGCTGGCTCCTCAAGTACCTTTAGGTGAATCCCATCCCATGTGGACATCTAAGTGGTACAATAGCTCATTGAACATTTCCTCCTGGATTGTGGGGGTTGCTTTCTGTTCCCCATCCCTGTCTTCCAGTTCAGGGGCTAAACCTTCAAAGAGCAACTAGTGTCACTGACAAGTACTGAAGCAAAGTAGCTGTTCAGAAGATCAACCTTTTCCTTGTCTTTGGCCACCAGGTTCCCTCCTACATCCACCAGTGGGTAAAGATTCTCCCTAGCTCTATTTTTACTGTTAACATTCTTTTAAAAAGCAAATTTTATTATCTTTAATGACATTGTCCAGACTGAGTTATAGCTGAACTTTGGCTTTTCTAATTTTCTTCCTATATACCCTTGAGAGAGCCTTGCACTCTGAGTTGCCTGCCCCTTCTTCCATAGCCAGTAGATTTTCCTTTTCTTCCTAAACGCTATGCAAAGCTCTCTGTTTAGCTGAACTTGCTCCTGCCCCCCCAGCTCATTTTCTGATGCACATGGACAGCTTGTTCCTGTGCGCTGAAGATTTCTGTCTTGAGGAATGTCCAGCCTTCCTGCACTCCTTTGTCCTTCAGCACTACTTCCCAGGGAATGCCATCAACCAATTTCCTAAACATAGAATAGAATAAACCAGGTTGGAAGAGACCTTCAAGATCATCATATCCAACCCATCATCCAACCGACTAAACCATGGCACCAAGCACCCCATCAAGTCGCTTCCTAAACACCGCTAATGATGGCAACTCCACCACCTCCCAGGTCTGCCCGCCAGAACTCCAAGGACATAGTTCTATTGACTCTTCTCCTAACTTCACTGAGAACTGAAAACTCCACTGTCTTGTGGTCACTTTGTCCAAGACAGCCACCAGCCTTTACATCTTCTACTAGTCCTTCTCTGTTTACAAACAGCAGGTCTGGTAGTGAGCCATCTCTTGCTGGCTCGTTCACCAGCCAACCACCGAATCTCCCCACTTACCCCTTTATTTCTGCTCCCTCCATTCTGCCCATCCTCACATCTGCTCTCACTCTGTCTTTTGCTCACCTCAATGCAGAAGCTACTGTTTCAAGTCACGGTGAGAAATAGCTTGCAACTCATCAGCCTAAACTTCCAGTACCTTCCATAACATTGCAATTTTACTAGGAAAATTACGTTCTCTTCAGCATAACTGAACCCCATGCTGCTTAACTTGTGCTTTAGACTCCATTCTCCTACCTCCACTTCTTCCTGTCCCATCTTCCTCCCAAAGGGAACAAACTGCTAAATGCTCTTACCTCTGTACCTTTATCACTACTTCTCCCTTCCACTACTTTTCCTCTAGTTGATAACATCACAAATTGACGTTTCTGTCTAAGGTCATCTTTTGATCTCTGTATTTCCACTAATGTCAGTCAATTTTCTGACTTTGCTTATTCTTTCCTCTTGTTCTGCCTTCCATCTTCATGCACAGTTTCTAGTTCCTATTCATTCCCCACCAGACCAATGCAAAAATCCAGTTTCACTGTTGCAATTATTGTTTGAAATAAGCTTCTTTCCACACTGCTTCTCCCGCCAAGAGGCATGCTCCACAAAATAACCATCAAACCAGTGATTCATTTACATTTAGATTCCATCTTACAATTCTGACACTTTTAAAGGAAAACAAACAAACACAAAACACCAAAAAACCCCAAACAAGCAAAACTCCCACACACACAAACCCCACACCACCCTAAAAAGTCGTCTAAGTGCTGCCTATCAACTTTACCATTACTGGCTCCTTGCCCTTCCTCCTAATCTGTCTGTATTTGCTGTATACTGTTTCACACGTAAGGGTCCAGACCAGTCTTTCCTGCCTGTATTTGTGTATCACCTACACAGCTGAGCCCTCTGTCTTAATTTAGAGCTTCTGAGAAATTGGACAAATATTGATTACAGCTAAGAAAATACTTTTTAAGAAAATACTGCGCAACTAAAGCTGCCTAGTAGGTTCAGAGAAGCCTTCTAGGACAGATAGAACTGCTTGAGAGTAGTAACTGGAAAATTACTGTTTTCTCCTAGGCAAGCACACTTATAAGTCTTAGATTTGTGGTCACAAAAGTTGGGTGGATGAATTATACACAAAAAGATTCACTCTTGTAATTATTTGACTTTGCAATGATGCTTTCCTGATAAAGCAATGAACAGTAACATCAAGACGATGAACTGGCTATTTTTATGTGAATACATAAGACAGTTAACATTTATTCCTCTGAACGTATGAAATGCTATGTTGTCATTTACTTCTACACTGCTTTGACAATAATTCTGTTCCCTACCAACTATGCTTTTTTTTTTTTTTTTCTTTTTTTCCTTCCTTTTCTTTCATGAATTTGAAACAAAAGCTTTGAACTGCATGAAATATTCAGGTCCAATTCCTAAGGCAGATGATGATTATTGGCCTTCTGAGACCAGTAATAGTAATCTGAGCATTATTAAGCTTCCCAAACGTATCTGGTTTCCTGCTTAAAAAGAATGAAGACAACAAACCACAACAACAACAAAAAAATCAGCCTGAACTTCCAGTACCTTCCCTAACATTGCAATTGCAAAAGAAAAACACCACTCCTACTGGGGTAGGTCTAATTTGCAAAGTAGATTCAACTTTGTCATCCATTTCTCTGACAAAGAACTACAGCAAACTAAGCTTAGAATTAAAGTAAAAGGAAACTAAAATATAGCAAACATGCAATGAAGTATGTGGAATGGGACTCAAGTGATTTTTATCATCTGCCTTTATAATATTGATAACACATAAAAGGGAACAGATTCTTAGAAATCATACGCGGTATGATGCTAGAAGAGAAAAAACATAGGGAGTATGATAGGTTTAACACCTGAAAGATTACAGGCTTCTGTCACCACTATCAGATTAACTCAGTGTTCACTTCTCACCCAGTAAGATAATGTCATAATGAAATCAAGGGTAGGTTGGTTGTTACCAAAAAAAATAATCTTGGGAACATATTTGTAGTAGCAATATACAGACAGGTGATATATCTGCCAGACTAATATCATATATGGGATATTCATCTACTAGATTAATACTCCAGATACATACACACCTATCTTGTGGCACCAGTCTGGCCCGCCCAATGTTCTGGCCAAATTCTCTCTTGCCTTCAAAACCAAAAATCAGACTGGAAGGTATTAAAGTTCTAGCATTAAGTTAGAGATACAGCTCTCCCTCCCCCCCCCCTCCCCTTTTAAAGTTAATCATTTGGTGCAAGATTCCACCTATTTCCCAATTTAATTTCCTGTTCTGTTTTCTCTTTTCAGCTTTTCTTGCCCCTCTCTACATTTTTCTTTTCTCCTTTCTTACTGACCGGGCACTTTGCTTTTTCTGCATCCCAAAAGGGAAAGAATCATTGAAACACAACTAACTTAGAAGACACAGAATCATTATCAGCAACCCAAGTCAATTTGCAAATAACGAAATCAAACTCAAGGCAGCACATCTAACACAATTTTGGACATGAAGAAAACACCTACCATGAGATGTCCTTGCATCAATTAAGAAACACAAGCCATTCTAAAATAACAATAATAAAATAACAGGATGTGTGGCCTTCCCTAGGTGATCCTGCTCTGGCAGGGAAGTTGGACTTAGTGATCTCCAGAGGTCACTTCCAACTCCTACATTCTAGGAGTCTAAGGATTCTGGGGAAAAACAGAAAGCAGGCCATTTCCCAAAGGAAGACATAAAACACAGCAGCAAAATTAGGCAGGGCTGCAAAATCATTTGGCAAGGAAAATGACTCACAGTCGAAAACACAAAACAAGAGGTAAGGCTTAATTATTCTGCAATCTTGAAAGGACTTGAAGAGGAATGTAACTGATCTTCTCCAATGACAGCTCCTGATCCTTCAGTAGGAAAAGACAGGCATATACTAAAGGAAAATTTCTGGCTTCACTTTTCTTAAGGCACATAAACAGATTGACCAGCAGAGAGAGCTGCATGAACTGGAAAGTCTGCTTCTCAAATAGCCTGTTGTTGACTAGTGCTCTATCTGGAAAAGCAGTAAGGACAGTATTTAATTAATAATGTAAGATAAGGATCACAAAATCAGAGTGGTAGGGGTTGGATGGGACCTCTAGAGGTCAGCTAGTCCAAACACCCTGTTAATGCAGGTACACCTGGAGCAGGCTGTACATGAACATGCCCAGGCGTGTTTTGGAAATCTCCAGAGAAGGAGACTTCACAACCTATCCAGGTAGCCTGTTCCAGTTCTCTGCCACCCTCAAAGTAATTTCTCCTTCTGTTTAAGTGAAATCTTCTCTGTTCCAGTTTGTACCTGTCGCCATTTTTCCTATCCCTGGCCACCACTGAAAAGCTCCATCCCTATGATCTCCCCCCTTTAAATATTTGTGTGCATTTATAAGATACCCTCTCAGACTTCTTTTTCTAGGTTAAAGAGCCCTTTATCTCACAGCCTCTGCTCATAAGAGACACTCAAATTCCCTAATCATCTTTGTGGCACTCTGTCAGACTCTTTCTAGTTATTCCCTGTCCCCTTTGAACTGGGGAGCCTAGAAGTGGACACAATATTCCAGGCGCAGCCTCACCAGGGCAGAGTAGAGGAGAAGTATCTCCTTTATCTTGCTGGCCAGACTCTTCTTAATGCACCCCAGGATACCATTTGCCTTCTTGGCCACAAAAGCACACTGTTAGCTCATGGTGAACTTGTTATCCACCAGAACTCCCAAGTCCTTCTCCATAAAGGTGTTTCCCAGCAGGTCAACCCCTAACCTGTACTGGTGCATGGGATTATTCTTTCACAGACACAGGACTTGTCCTTACTGAACTTCATTAGGTTCCCCTCTGCCCAACTCTCCAGCCTGTCCAGGTCTCATTGAACAGCAAAACAGCCTTCTGGTGTATCAGCCACTCCTTCCAGTTTTATATTATCAGCAAGCCTGCTGAGAGTGCACTCTGTCCCTTCATCCAGGTCACTGATGAAGATACTACATATGCATATCTGGCACACACCCAAATTGACATACCACAAGAAAATTGAACTGACAGAAACACATTCATTCAACTATCACATAAAAATGCTAAGCATGTCATTAACATATGAGAAAAATACAGAGCTGGAGATCTAAAAAAGTTCTTATGTAAAGGAGCATTCTTGAAATCATCAACACAAATTGCAGTACTGAAATAAGGGAGCTGCTGCCAAAGCTGTGGAAGCAGGAGAGGCAAATATTACTACTACTGCAGTTTCAGACAAAGCTCTTTTGAATGCCTGGGGGATCAACATGTAATTTATGAAGTCCAGTGGAACCTTAATTTACATTCTGTTCCTTTCAGGATGTTCTTGGTTAACTCCTCCACAAGCTATTTTTTCAGTACATAAATAAAATTACAAATGGCAGCAAGACATAGTCACCTCTTTTCCCCCAGTTTAAAGGGTTTTTAAAACCTACATATTCTTTGAGAAATATCTACTGTATAAGCATGACCCAGAAATACAAAGAAATAAGTGCTTTTACATGCAAATTTAATCTGCAAGAGACAGATACATTTTAAGTTGAATAAGCAGCTAAACTCATTTTGAATGCCTACAAAAGCAAAAGCAACTGTACCCCTATTTTATCATTACCAAAACTTACGATTACTCCTTTTAACTATTAACTAACTCAAGGACCAAATATACTTTAAAAAAAAAAAAAAGTAGTCTCAAATACAAAGGTGAATGCAGTGTAATTTCTCATTGGAGGGGAGTGGTTTCACACTGACTCAAGCCTGTGAAAAACTGGAATTCTGAAGTCTCCACTTCCACTTGTTATTCCTGCTTACTCCCTGCTGAAGGCACTTGTACTGTGACAACATTCAGTAAAACAGATTCAGTCAGGACTATTTTAAAGCTTTCATCAGCATCATCATTTTTTCCACAGACACAACTGCTACCACAGGCTAGAAGAAATGTATGGGAACATGCACCAGTCTAACACTGACATACACTGAAATGGAACTGTACTCTCGATGATTTTATCACTAAAAATCAGTTTCCCTGAATCTACACAAAAAACCAGCAGAGATAATAAACGGCTGCTGGTTCTTGGCTGCAAGCTTACATTCTCTTAGAAAGGGACTCAAGAAAAACCTGGGGGGAAAAAAGACTTAATACAGGAGAAAGACCCACTGCATTTTTTTTTAGAGTAAGACACTTCAATTAACTAAAAATACCTGTCCAAGTTCAGCAGGCTTTTGCAAGGATTTCAACTTAGTAATCCATTACCTACCACTTAAAGAAACAAGTGAAAACCATACTTTAGAGAGGTTGTTACCCATACTAATTAGTGTTGCGAAGTAGTTAAACAAGGAGTCAAAACCAAGTAGAGCTGTTTACCTGGAAGTTATGATTATTCATACACAAGTGAAATTCAAGCAAACATTTTCTCTTATGCGAGACAATACACTGCTTTTTCACAGTTTGGTTTATACAAAACCAAAATTTGCAACGAAAAATACAAAACTGATATAAATTACAATTAATAATACAAAGGCATAGACTACTATAGTTGGAAGGGACCCACAGTGGTCCTTTGATCTAGTATCCCTGCTCAAAACAAGGTTGGATTATGATAGGCTCAGAGCCTGTCCAGTGAAGGTTTTACAGTCTCACAAGATGGGTATTTCAAAACCCCTCTGAACAGCTTGCCCTGTCCCTGCTTGACCATCCCCCTGAAATGCCCAACAAAAACTCCAGCTTATATAATCTCCCATCACATAGCTAAAGACAAGATTTAGATTTCTCCTCAGACTTCTCCAAATGGACATTCAAAACTGGACACTCTCAGCCTCTTGCACATCGTGTACTCCACCCCTCTTAATCTCTGATGGCCCTGCACTGAACTCATTGCAGCATGCCAGCATTCTGAAGTGGAATAGCGCAGTCACACAAAACTAGTGTCCTTACAAATAAAACATTATTTAGAAAGCAATATATTTTAATGATACAAACGCAAACTTAGACACTCAGGAAAAAAGCAGGCTATACTTAGGAAACAATGGAGTATGCAACTGAGTATGCCCTGAGAAGTAACAGTTAAAATAACTACAATATACTTTGCTAGACTATGAGAGAAACTACTTCACTTCACATAACATCAATGACCAGCAAATTCAATACATAATAGGGAGGGAAAAAAAGTTAACACAGACACAGGCTGATTCTCAAAAATTTATACTACCTTTTTGGATTCTATATAAATGTAGAAGAGGATTCAAAACCAGGATTTTTACCATGACAAGTCATGGAATGGTTATATCAGCCAGCAAGTACTCTCAATTTGACAAAAAAGTGAAATGATTTTGGAGAAAAACACATTTTACAGAGGAAAAGGTTTTTCCAATTCTAAAGTGTTTGGATATTAAAGAATTTTCTTCCCTTTAGAATTAGTATACAGTGTTTGCTTATGTCTTCAACCTAGTCTGCCAATAAATACAAGCAAGAATGATAACCTGCTTTGTGCTGTCCATTCTCTCTGCTCTCGTGTCCCTAGATGTCTTACCTTCAGGAGGCTCAAGTTATGTGAAACACTTAACTTACATTGCAAGAAAGACATGGGATACAGAAACTTGTAAAACTTGTACCAAGAACTTCAAGGCTTTAATAATAAACAACAGGACATGCTACAAAGAAATGTTCCCAAAGTAAACAAGTCCAGTGGGTACTTAATGTACCTGCTCTTGCCGCCAAAAGGCTTTCTCTTGTCTTCTATCTAGAACAAGCTTTTAATTACCTCAGCAATAATGGAGACATCAACCTTAATTAAAAAATAAACTCGTGCTATCTAAAACCTGTTTAGATTTATTCAGCTCCCAGCTGAGTCATATATTACTCAAATATTTTTGTTAATCATGCCCACATAGCTCAAAAATGGAGAAGCATTCAAATTAATATTGTTGACTTCATAAGGCTTTGACTGAAAGCTCAAGCAGAGAAACAATATTTAAATCACAACAGGAGAAAAAAAATCAAACAAACAAACAAACAGAAACAACCTGCAGGTCAGTCAGATTAATAAGTCTAAAATGTTTGATTGTTGACTTGCCTTTTGCATATTAATCCAATGGATTTTTCAATTTAAGTCCCCAAAAAGTTAGGTAGTATAATTATCTGAAGGTAGGTTTCTCGTGATAATATCGCATCTGTTGAATAGGGGTGTTTGGTCATTTTTAAATGCACAGGAATAAAAACTAAACCACAACAAAACACCATGCAGCTGCAGATCCTCTTTAAAAGCTATTTTTTTTTGATCACAGTATCACCAGGGTTGGAAGAGACCTCGAAGATCATCAAGTCCAACCTGTCACCACAGACCTCATGACTAGACCGTGGCACCAAGTGCCACGTCCAATCCCCTCTTGAACACCTCCAGGGACGGTGACTCCACCACCTCCTTGGGCAGCACATTCCAATGACGAATGACTCAGTGAAGAACCTCCTCCTCACCTCGAGCCTAAACTTCCCCTGGTGCACCTTGACACTGTGTCCTCTTGTTCTGATGCTGGTTGCTAGAGAGAAGACACCAACCCCTTCCTGGCTATAGCTACCCTTCATGTAGTTGTAGAGGGCAATGAGGTCTCCTCTGAGCCTCCTCTTCTCCAGGATAAACAGTCCCAGCTCCCTCAGCCTCTCCTCGTAGGGCTTGTGCTCAAGGCCTCTCCCCAGCCTTGTTGCCCTTCTCTGGACATGTTCAAGTGTCTTGATGTCCTTCTTCAACTGAAGGGCCCTGAACTGGACACAGATGGAACAGTGATCTGCTCCCCAATGGAGTCCTGTGGCAGAGATACATCATTGTAATTTCACTGACGTTTGAGCAACGGCAGCCCTGATCATACCTCCTTATACTGTACAGTGCACAAAACTGCATTTTTGCGAAAGACACTTGAAATTTGTCTGCTTAAAGACCTGTGACAATATATGCAGTTATAATTGTTCTTAATGTTTTAAGGAACTTATTTTATACTGAATGCCATCAAATAACAGAATCCGTATTTGATGAAAGCACCTATATATACACAGCTTTAAATCAGTATTTCTCCTTTCAACTACTGTACCAATATTGCATATCTAGGTGCAAGACTTTGTCAGCTTAATTCCTTCCCCTTATCACTACAGCAGCAGTACTAGAAATAAACCAAGGATGTATAGAAATCTACTAGTTTCTCCATTAGCTCCAGTTAATTCAGGTGTCCCTTGCCTCAATCAACAGAGAATTCCTGCACCACTAAAAACCCCATGGTATGAAGCCATTCCTTAACAGCTGCAGTAACATGGCCTCACTCCTCTGCTAGGTCCCTGACATGGAAGAAAGAAGAAACCATTAGTACCCAGAAGTTTTAACCCTTTCTTTTTTTTTTTTTTTAAATACCTCTCAGTGCTTTCTGCTTAAGGAATCATTACTCTTGTTCACCAGGTTTGTCTGTAGGAAGCGTCAGTAACAGCGACACTAAGCTTCCACATACTTTCTCATCTTAGCCTTGCCAAACCTCTTCTCTTTAATGCTGTCTACCACAGCTTATTAGCAATTCTACTCTAGAAGCAAACACTACCAGTAAACAGTTGTACTGCTGTTCTCCTTTATACACTACCTTTACATGTTTCTGAATAACTGGCATGCTGGAAGGGAAATCTACATCACATCACTAATAGGGGAGGTAGAGATAAGACAGTCAAGGGCTTCGCATACCAGCACTCAGAGCCTGGTGGGTGGATAACATGCTCATTGAAACGAGTGTATTTTCCACAATGGCCAAAACAGCTGAAAATGGCATTACAATTTCTTCCTTTTACAAATTCAAAGCTGTCCCATATGTAGTTCAAGGGTTTTCCTAGAACTGCAGCTGCTCTCAAATCGGTCCTTTCAGTGGTGCCTTTCCTCGTCTCTTTTAACGGCTCTTCATTTCAAAAACTTTTCCAACGTAGTAGCATGACTCAGGTAAGTGACTTAGTATTTCTCCCTTTACCACACAAATGCAAATATATTGCCTATATGCAAATATAGGGCTTGCAAAGCCTCAAAATATTTCTCACATTGAGCATCCAGTCCAGCAGTACTGTAATTATGCTGGGAACTAAACCACCTCCAACTTGTTCCTCTGGTTTTATGTTCTTCCCTTCTCTTCTAAGAGCAATGAGGATTACAAGGGGTTCAGAGAACATGTCATACGTGGAGTGGCTAAGGGAAATGGAGTTGTTTAGTCTGGAGAAGGCTGAGAGAAGATCTTATTGCTCTCTACAACTACCTGAGTGGAGGCTGTAGTGAGGACAGTGCTGGTCTCTTCTCCCAAGTGACAGGACAAGAGGAAATGAGCTTAAGTTGTGCTAGGGCAGTTTTAGGTTGGATGTGAGGAAAACTTTTACTGAAAGAGTGGTGAAGCTGTGCAACAGGCTACCCAGGGAGGTGGTGGAGTTGCCATCCCTGGAGGAGTTAAAGAAGTGTGTAGATGTGGCACTTTAGGGTACAGGTTAGCGGTCACAGTAGTTTAGTTATGGTTGGACTTGATCTTAAAAAGTCTTTTCCAACCTTAATAACTCTAAGACTACCATCCTCTCCCCACCCTCTAAAAGACAAATGGGGGAAAAAAGAAGGGATATAAAAAGAGGGGGAGAAAAGAAAACCCACTCCCTCTTTTTGTTCTTTTCACCTTAATCTATGTGCCTACTTTTTTCCCCCTGTATTTTGTAAAATTTATCCACTTCAATTTTTGTTGTTTATTTTCAGCATTCTCCATTTCCCATTTCCTCTTTCCTAGCTGCAGGACTCCTTCTAAGGACCTCATTCTACCCCTTTGTGAGGTTGGGTTGCTATTTTTTCCTTTCCATAGAAGACAAAAAAACCCACCGCTCTCCCTAGTATTTCTTTCCTTATCACTCAAGAGCATACAAGTTGCTTCTGGAGTAGATAATATGCAATGTGTAACGGCTGTCAAGTCAGTAATAAGAAATAATCCATGAAAAATACAAATTATTGATTAGGCTATTTATGGGACCACTGAACTTCACAAGACAAGATTAACCACAAATAATCTGCACTCAGAGACTGACTTCTAATGAGGAAACAAGTTAACTTAGAAATTTATACAAACTCTAGAAAGATACACAGACAATGTATCTAGAAAAAGGTTCCAGAAAACAAATTCTTATGCTATCACAGGTAGTGTTTCCAAATTTTTCTTGCTCTGCAAATTCACTCTTTCCCACCAAATCCTGATCAAGTTTATTACAGTGCTACACTTTTATTAGTTCCAGCACTTCTAGTGAGGAAAAAAATAAGATTTCCTTTAATCTCCTACTGTGACAGACAATTGCAGACATCACATGATGTGTGTTAGTGAGTCTAAATATCAGATATTTGTTTCAAATTTTTCACCAATAGCCTTTTAGTTTCTTAATGATGCAATGGGCAGAAGTATGTGTTTCACGTTGTGGTCCTTTACTTATTTAGGCTATGTAGTGGCATAACAAACCTTTTAGGTTTATCACATCTCCGGTTAACTGTCAGAGATGGGGTACAGGATTAGTTTTGCAACTGTAATTTGTGATCCCTCTTTCCTGTTCATCCCTGCATACTTTTGTCTCCATTTCTTTTCTGTGTAATGGGTGGAGTCCTTTTGAAGGCATAATTAAAATACCAAATGACAGTACTCAGGAGTGGTAGTAAATTGCTATGTAAGACCAGAACTGTTTAAGTTACTGAAACAATTTTATACTCGAGGTACATAACTGTACATGCAATATTTACATACAATGTTATATAATTCTGATTGTTTTTATGAGAGGGAATTTTTAGTGGAGTATCATTGCATGCACAAAGACACATTGGTCACTGTTTTTAAATGGTAACATGCCTCTTATGGAATGTGGGAGTTAAGCATGATGAGAAAATTTCACATGCTTTCAAAATGTGATTAAAGCATTGCAAATGCATTAAGAGTAATGCTACTGTTCCTGCTAGTTTCAAAGATATTCTTGGTACTTAGCAAGCAAATCATCAAAATGCTACTGTTGGACTAGTTAACACCAGGTCTGGCTTAAGCAAATCTAATTATGTGATTAAAGCCATACTTAGTGTTAAACGGTCTGTACAAGCAATAAAAGAAATGGCAGGTCACAGATGGATTACACAGATAGGGGAGTGCCACTTTGTTAATTTGTCTGTCTGTTTTTGCTCTTCTAGCCTGGAAATTGTGGTTGAGCGAAGAACACCCTTTATGGTACACTCTCAAGACTACTGTGATAACTAGACTAGTAAAGAATGTGTGCATGCATGTGTTAGATACAGCATTTCCTGGGGAAATAAATTATAAATCATTTTAGAGATAATTTTAGTTCCAATTATGAATCCTTTCATACTCATACATAGCCAAAATGCCCGGTCCTCATCCATGGTGAATCAAAAGTGAGAAAGACACTGGAACACAGTATGACCAGCAGCCACAAAAGCCCACCCACACTGCTATTTTCTAGATCAATTGCCTGTACTAAAGTTAAAACTGAAAGTTTCCATAGTCTTATCACAAGACAGGACTTCTGCATTCTCAAGAAATCAGCCTCACTGAAATCTGAAATTACACAGCCACAATTGCTAGAATAATTAACAGTTAAGGTTAAACAGACACATAAAAGTACTTCCACAGTCCGCATTTCCACTACAGAACCACTCATCTACCTAAACTTTCTTGCACCTTTTCAGCCATCTGTGTAATGTTTTTCACACACACATTTCAACTACCTCCTATTATTATTGTATTTCAGACTACAGATCAGTTCTCGTCCAGTCTACTGCCAAGCCAACCTCCAGACTCTTTTCCTTTCAGAAAAATATTGAGTCTTCTCTTCTTCACACTTCAAAATAAACTGTAATCACAATACCACACCCTTACACACTGAGGCTAACAGAACTGAGTGCTCTCACAATCTGTTTTCTACAAGCAACTTATTTCTTCTACTAGCAAATCAAAACTAATTTCCTCTTCAAAACCAGCAACAGTCCTCCTCCAACTGAATAAATTTTCCAGTGTCCCAGACAATGTTTAATATAGTTTAGCCCAGCTTGCAACTATACATTTGACATAGGGTTTCTGATCTCAATTGTTTTATGCAATGTGTTTTTAGGGGGGTTGGTTTTTTCCATTTTTTCATCAAGAGGTACTCAGAACTTTACTGGGAAGTCTGCTCCAGCAAATCTTAGGATGACAATGGATACAGAAAGATAAAAGGTTGTTTCACCAACATAAACTGAAAGACAAAATACTTGGCTAGATCTGGGTCTGAAGCTTGGTTCCAAGTAGCTCAGATCTTGACTACTGTAAAGATCAGAAAGTGATCTTAAAATCTATTTGACAGAGAATACCAGAGCAAATGGTTCTTTTATTAATGGAACTGGAGGAAGGAACATCAGAAAGCAAAGCCACAAAAAGAGAGATGTGACTGAACATAGCAGAAAAGTTCTGAAAAAGATAGGTGAAGAGAAGGTAAGAAGGTAAAAAACAGAGATGCATCTGGAGGGATGAAGAAACAAAGCAGTTTACATACTTGCTCCATCCTTACTTTAAGCCTTTTTTTTCCCCCAGAATCCTACTGAGTTCCTGCTTCTGCCTGTAAATTCACCTCCTGCTTCACTACTGCAAGGAAGGAAAGCAATGATACTTTTACCAATGTGGGAACAGAAGAAAATTCCTTTTCTCGTAGCACAGAAAACATTAACCATTCAAAAGCAATATCAGTATACAATGCTGTCCTCACAGTAGTTTTCCCTGAGGCTGCCTTTTTTCATCTGAAGGTTCAAAAGTTACCTTGCATGCAATGCAACATCATACACATAAGAAAGTCCACTTTTACAATATTAAAAAACTTTAACTATTCCTAGTATTTGCTATGTATGCTTAAGTCTACAAGTTCATCCTGCTTGTTCTTGCCAGAGAGGCTTTTTTATACCACTCTTGTTCCCTTAATCTCTCTTTCTTCTCCTTGATGTGTTACCAGGAAAGATGATTTCATATTTGATTTTCCTGACAGCCAAAGGATGTCCATAAAGCTTTGTCTGCTTTGTTCCTTTCTTTAAAGGTTCAGTGAGTAACTAGAAACTATGTTGAGAAAGACACTGCTCCAAGCAATGGACAAGTATTCTAAATTAATTACAATGAATTGCAACAGAATAACCCCTAGATAACAATTTATCTGTGCTTTTGAACCAGAAATAAGGAAGTTTCAGCTAAGAACACCACAGAGGTAATACACATGTGTACACTGCTTCCAAACACATATATTTCTCAAAGAGAGTAAAACAATTAAGGCAAATACATTTTGCTTAACAATTTCTGGTGTCTTAAAATTTGTTCATTCCCTTTTGAACTAATCTTAAATAATCCAGAAGAAAGCCTAACATTTTAGCTCATCTTAATTTGATATTAGAGGCAGCAACATGAAATCTAAAAAGTAATATAAAAATAGAAGTGGAAACAGAAGGCAAGTGTTCTAACATGACATATACAAGAACTTTAGGAATAAATCAATAATATGCACTCAGGCATCGCAGAATTGTGCAAAATATGGCATAATGATTCAAACATTTATATTCCTCAAGGGAAAAAACTTAGACCTTTATAGAGAGGTTACTGAGCAACTGTTAAGAAAGAAAAAAAAAATATTAAAGCTTGACTTGTGAACATGTACACAAGAATCCAGCTTGATAACCTTATCCCACCAGCATATCCTTGCAACTAGCTCTAGAAGATACTCTGACAAAACAGAACATACTGGTCTCAACTGGTTGAAGTTTAATTACCTGACAAAAACAAAGGACCACAATATTCCATCAGTTCTAGTTGGTTTAACAGTCTGAGAATCTTGTAGAGCCAAAAGAAATTTTTTAAAAAATGAATAAAAAAATACACGTGCCACATGCATCTAAACTATATATTAAATACTCAGTAATCTGAGGGCAAGACACTTATTTATTTAAACTTACAATAGCTTAAGTCGTGATTGACACTGAAGAAAACATTTAATAGAAAACACTCAGTTTACAGGTTTACTTCAAAAGCTGTTCTATGCACTTAACCACTGAAGCAGTCAAATTATTCTTTGCACCAATTATTTTTTGCTGTACAAGACACATTGTGTGGCATTTTTATGTAAAAAGCAATAGAATTTAAAGCGTTCTATCTAGACTTCGAGTTTTAATTAATTTCATTATGCTAACAAGCAATTGGCTATGGTTTTCAAGACAGTGATTTTTATTTCTAGTATGCTGCATTTAGAAATGGAAATGCAATAAAAACACACAGAATTAAAGAAAAAATAATGTACACTTGACATTATTAAATACAACCCTTCTAATGAAATGCTACATAACCAAATAAATTTAGCAAAATTCAGTTTGTATTTCAAACTGAGTAGTCCATTATAGAAGGCAGGCACTATAATTATATGAACTGAACAGATTGACTCTGGTCACAATGCCCTTCAAGGGTTTAAAATTGTTGTATCTCATCATCTTACAGTTATTTTTATATACCAACTGGGAGAGGAAAATGTTCCCATTTTGGTCACTGAAAAGTCTCTGACCACTTACTGTCTTGGTATTTCTATAGAACCTTGCCAACATTCAGATCTTATTTGAATCTAAAATTTAGTGTCATGGCCCTATCTCATTGGGCTGGGACAGAAAAGACACTGGCAAACCAAAATGAGTTTGCAGCAGAGGCTGCCAACATAGTCAAGGACTGTGGCACAGACCCTATGAGGATAGTCTGGGGAGTAAGACCCCTGCCACGTGAAGAAAAGAAAAACTTTGGGAAAACCTAATGGCAGTCCCCAGTACTAACAAGGAGGTTATTCAGAAGACATACCCAAGCTCTTTACAGCGTAAGAGACAACAAGCCAAATTTGAAACACAAGAGGTTCAGAAACAATACAAGGAGAAAGTTTGTCATCCTAAGGACAGCTCAACAATGGATGTGTTGTCTTTATCCTTGGAGGCCTTTATGTCCTAAATTCAATACATAGAATCACAGAATTGTTTCAGTTGCCAAAGTGCCATGCCTACACATTACTGAACACCTCCCTGGGCAGCCTATTCCAATGCCTGACCACTCTTCCAGGAAAAAAAAAAATTCCTAATATCCATACAAACCTCCCATGGCACAACTTGCAGCCATTTCCTCTTGTTCTATCACTTGATACTAAAGAGAAGAGACCAATCCCAACCTCACCACAACCTTTCAGGTAGCCGTAGGAAGCAATGAGGTCCCCCCTCAGCCTCTTCTCCAGACTAAACAAACCCAGATCCCTCAGCCATTCTTCACATAACATGCTCCTCAGGGCCCTTCACCAGCTTCATTTCCCTTCTCTGGACATACTCTGGGAACTCAATGTCCTTATTTCAGTGAGGGTCCAAAAGCTGAACACAGCGCTTATGATGCATCATCAACAGTGCCGAGTACAAGGGCGTGATGACTTCCCTGCTCCTGCTGGGGACACACAATTCTACTCCTAACACAGGCTAGGATGCAGTTAGCCTCCTTGGTCACCTGAGCACATTGCTGGCTCACATTAAGCCAGCTATCAGCCAGCACCCCAGGACCTTTTCTGCCAGGCAGCTTTCCAGCCACACTTCCCCAAGCCTGTAACATTGCATGGGGTTGATGTGACCCAGGTGCAGGACCTGGCAATTGGCCTTATTAAACCTCAGACAACTGATCTCAGTCCATCAATCCAGGCTGTCTAGGCCCCTATGCAGAGCCTTCCTACCTTTGAGAAGATCAAGGTTCCAACCCAATTTGGTGCCATCTGAAAACTTACTGAGGGTGCACTCAACCCCCTCATCCAGGAAGAGAACTGGTCCCAGAACTGAGGCCTGGAGAACACCACTTGTGATTAGCTGCCAACTGGATTTAACTCCATTTACCACCACTCCCTGGGTCCAGGCATCCAGCCAGATCTTGACCCAGCGAATCATCTAACCCTCCAAGCCATGATCAACCAGTTCCTCCAGCAGGATGCTGTGGGAAATGGTATCAAGGGCTTTAATGAAGTCCAGGTAAACAGTATCTACAGCTTTTCCCTCATCCGCTAAGTGGATCACCTTGTTGTAGAACAAGATCAGGTTCATCAAGCAAGACCTGCCCTTCATGAACCCCTGCTGACCTGATCACCTGGTTGCCCTGCGCATGCTGCATAACAGCACTCAGGAGGATCTGCTGCATGACCTTCCCTGGCACTGAGGTCAAACTAACAGGTCTCATTAATAACCCTGCTTTTTGGCAGGAGTTTGGGACAGAAACCTAAATTATTCTATTACTACAGTATCTGTTCAATAAAAGGTTACATTATTGGACTCAATTTATGCCTTATCAGAATTGTAATAATCTCCCAATTATTTTCTTTAAAATAAACATTAACTCAATGCAATGTTTTCCCATCTGTATTAACCACCTGTCCACCCAAGACCAGGAATTATATGCTCATTTTCTTCCTGTCCCCTTAGCATTAAATGACTCTACCACTTTTCCTGGCTTCATGAATATTTAACCTGTTGTGTTAACTGTGTGATGAAGGGCACTTGAGGTCACTTCCCCTTAGGCATTCTCAGTCAGAAATACTAGAGCTACATTGTGGCAAATCAAAACAATACTGGGTTTCTTAGCCGAGACAGACTTCAGATGTGGGATAAGGAAAATAGTAGTTTGACACATTAACACAAAACACCAAATGCCTGACATGCTATTTAAAAGTAAAGCTTCTCAGTATTTCAAGAAATTACTGTAAAAATATTATTTCATCACCTTGCACAGTCTTCTAATCACAGCATAATACCTTAAACTAAAAAAGGAGACATCATGTACTACCAATTGACCCAAAAGGTTTTACCTTGGGTTGAAGAGTTTTAAAAAATCCCAAACGCATGTCAAAACTCATGGAACCACCATAAAATTGACAAATACTACAATCTTTTTATAGGAAACAAAAGTAAAAATATTTTGTCATTCTGAGGTTAGTTTAAAACACAGTCTTGTGAGTTCACAAGCAAAAGTATTGGTAAGTCTAAGCAAGCAGCAGAGCTCTTAAGAGGACAGTCTTGGAAGAGTACCAAAGCACAAGAAAATTATGGTATGGCTTATGTCTGCTGCAGTCTAAAGATATCCTTCTAAACACTGCTAATATGCCTGAGCTACCTTGGGTAGCAAAAGCAACATGAAATTGCCAGTGTCCTGTGCAATTTACACTGCCACAGCTTCCAGCTGCTGAAATACAAGCTAGTTCAGGTACATGCGTTGCAGTCAGGAACACAACTATACCACAGCCACAGCTTCAGACTGATTTGGTTGTGACTTACACTGGTATAATCTCATTAACCTCAACCAAATAAACCTCTCGGTTTATTTATTTTCTACTTACATCTGAGTCTATATTTTGTTACACTGCTTTTAGGTCTGACAATGCATGACAATGAAAAGTGAACATTTCAGATATTTTTTTCTAGCAGGACTTACAAGACCTGTAGAAGGTAGGTATAAGTTCTGCATTCTCATTATCCAATATGCTTCCCTACTACATCTTCAAGGATGTTTCCAAAATACTCATTGCAATTCAGTACTATGACATATCCTTTAAATTCCCAGTGCACCATTTTAAGTTTCAGAGATCAAAAGACTCATAGGAATACAATGTCCAACATCCAGCTTCCTTGAAATCTCCGTTAACTGAAGCAAAGATAAAAGCAATCAGAAATCTTCATTCACAAAACCCCACATACACAGCACAGTTACAAAGGTGTACAAAGACCCATAAAGCAATTAAAAGATACATTGGAACTATTCTAAAAACTGTGTAATTGCAACTATTTACACAGTTTTTAGAATAGTTCCAAAGTCTTTGCCTTTTGGGAGCCAGCTGTTGGCTTGACATATGCTTTATTGCCCACAGCTGAGGATACAGGTCTTGTGCAATCCCACGTCCTCAGATTCCACTGGGAACTCAGAATTTCCTTTGTAGCTCAGTCCATCTCTGGGATTATCCAGGATGTGGTTACACAACATTTTCTCTGGCACTGCAAGCCAGCTTAACAAGTTATCCTGCCCATTCCCCTTCCATAAAACCACTTGTTCTGAAAGAAAAAAAAAACAACCCACCCTATCTCTTAGGTCGGAGTTGTGATACGCTTTACAGCACAGACCTACAAAGAGCTGTTGCATTTACAAAACTGAAGGAGCAGCCAATCCCAGTGTTTGTGAGAGGCTGAGGGAACAGCTTGTGCTCCAGAGACAGTTTAAGAGGACACTTAACACAGATCATGAAACTACAACCTTTACCTTACTCTTAGATCCTTGGGACTTCGTGGTTTATAATTCCTGACAGAAAGGACAAAAACTCTTTCACAGGTCGGATTTTCCCCTATTTGTCTTGCCCTTCGGCCACCAGTTGCTAAGTAGGCAGAGTCTGCTTTCTATTGCTCCAAAGAGCAAAACCTCAAGGTATCAAAACATAAAACACCTGAAAGAGTTTCACTATTTTTACTGCGCAGAAATCTGAAAACTGTGCACAGCACACAGTTTGTGAATGCAATAAAAATAAACCCGTTGCTTAAACCCCACATATTAACACTGACCTTAATACACAGAAGCGACCATTCAAATCCCACACAACTAATCCAAAACTCTAAAGAGTACAATCTTGAAGAACTAGCTTAAAAGTGATTTACAAGGAGAATTTGCAGTGCCAGTGCTGCAAAGTATGGCAAAATAGTGTCAGGAATAAGATCAGAAATGCCAGTTTCAATTTTCAAAATTAGTTTACATAAGCAGCAGTTATTTCCATGTGAGGTACATTTCACTGCAAGAGGTCTTTAGAAGTTCGGTGATAAAACTGAAAAACATGCAAACCTTCAGGCTCATGAATTCCCTTGACAGTCTCCATGTAACCAATAATATAGAAATAGGCTCTGCGCAGAATTTTGATTCCTTCAGCTGTAAGGTAAGGGTTTTAAAGGCTTCACTTAATTCAACTCCTTTTACTCACTCTATTTTCTCAAGGTAACATTTTTCCTTATTTACCTTTGAAGACTATAGGACTGCAATGGTTCTGAATCTGCTTGTCCCTGAAAGGACATTGCCTGGTACAGACCAGTTGCTGTCTGGCACCAGTTCCTGATTTCTGAGCACACAGGAATACTCCTTCATACAGACAGGATGCAACAAACACGTAAGCAGCTTCATTTCCCCTCTGCATTTTGGCAACCTTTTGCTCCTTTGCTTCAGAAAAGTTTATAGAGAATGGGACTGCTGTCCTTTGCAACTGCATTATGGTTGACTTATGAACCAATATAATACAGTACTGCTATATTTTGCAGAACCAGCACCACACACATTAAATAATGTCAGAAATCCCCACAACTGGGAAATAACACTGTTGCTGTCTTATACTGTCTGCTGCAGTATGCAATACAGCAACTATACCATACATAACAGACTATACTTTTTTTAGCGTCATCCTTCAACATGAACCCTCACTTAAAAGCTGTATTTTTAAGAGGCTTCTGTCTTTATGACCTCAGAGCCTCCTATGCTATTTGAATATCTTAATAGGTTTTCAAAGCATGTTTTTTAAACCACAAACCCTCTTATTTTATTAGGAATTAATAGCTGTTTTGCCATAGAACTTTGTCCTCAAATGCTCTTGCTTTAGTCTCACCATCAAGTTTTACCTAATATATTCAGTAAAATGCAGGCATCACCACTGGCCCTATCTCTGTACCTGAATTCATGCAATCAATCCCATAATTTCATGTTGGAGTTAACAGGGCTCCTGATCTAAATACACCTGAACAACTGAGGCCTCTAAAAATTGCTTGAAAAATTCAGGTATCGAATTAATTGTATATTTCTATGTACCAATGCTACACATTTAAAAACCAAAGCTTTTTTCTACTTCCAAGATATGTCAGTGCTGGAAACACAGGCTGTAGCAGAACACGTAGACAACTGATGAACATTTTGCTCCTAACTACAAAATCCTACTAGTCAAATAAGATGAATGGAGAACAAAGATGGGAAACATTCATTTAAGTCATAGTAGACACATTCTTAAAGGTCTGGCGAACATTCATAATATTGCTCTAAGTTATTCTAAAAAAACATAACAAAATAAAAAAACAGGATGGGTTTGTATTTAAAAAAAAAAACACAACACCACCACCACCAAAACTAACCCTCACAAATTGATTTAAATCAATTGGATAATTATTCTTATTAAAGGCTACCAAAAATAGAAAT
The DNA here is from genome assembly GCA_033816785.1 of Picus viridis. Classification (NCBI taxonomy): domain Eukaryota; kingdom Metazoa; phylum Chordata; class Aves; order Piciformes; family Picidae; genus Picus; species Picus viridis. The sequence continues at coordinate 59,298,470 of CM066606.1, forward strand.
TATTTAGACCAAAGTCACATAAAGAAGCATATTTAAATTCTTAATTATACATGCAAATATCTTGAATCAATTTGAACATATTAAAACACCTGTGAAACACTTTCTGCATCACTAAAATCTACTGCATCTGCTTGAGCACATAAGCAAAATGATAAAGGGAATATCAGGTAAGACAGCTCCACTAGACTGTCAGTAAGAAATTTTACATCCCTGACAACACATAGTTCAATATCAGGATAAATATCAGAAAAGCTTCTACATGGGGATGCACACAGGGCACACTACATACTCTTATCTATGCATGTATGCACTTTTGAAGTCTCAGTCTAAGCAATCAAGCTTCAGTTCACTAAGTTCATAAACTGCTCCAGTCCTGTTTTCTAGGCCTTGCACTTTCAGCTTCCCAGTATGTGTTAACAGCAACCAAAACCCAACTTTGGTGATAACCAGTCAACACAAGATTCAAGCAGGATCAAAATGGAGAGCTAGCCAAGTTGGGGAAAAAAAAAAAAAAAAAAAAAAAAAAAGGCAGAGCACAGCTAACATTTGATGTCAACAAATACAAACCAGTAAACTGCTTCAAGTTGCCCTTTCAGGCATTCCCATGTGGCAATGAATTTTAAGCCAAACGTAAACAGATAAGCAAAATAACCATGTACAGGATGTGCATCTCAGCAGAATCTCTGCTTAACACATGAACAAGCATGACAAAAAACAAAGTGTTCCAGTGTGCAAAGCCTGAAAACATTATTTCACCTGGAGCAGTGCCTTTTGTGGCATTGCAGAGGTAATTCAAAGATTTAACTGAGCTACGGATAAATACTAAATATACTAGAAAACAAACAAACAAAAACAAAACTCCAACACAAACAAACAAAAACCAAACACAGATGAAAGCCCAGAGAAAGGGACAAAGGAACGGAAAATCAAAACACCAAGAGCTAGTGCCTCTCTAATATAAAGAAATGTTCAACCCTGATTAAAAAGCAATCTACTAACAATAAAAAGAACAGTGTAATACTACTGTGGAAGTCACTGCCAAAGGCACAGCTGCAAAGACAACTCACATCATAAAAGGACAATGTTTGTATTGATTTAAAATCAATTTTTGGCTGTATCACATTTTTTTTATATGAGTCATATATTGATTGACATTTGACTGCGTGATACAGTGACTGCATAATGAAAATTAGTGGACAATTATCTTCCAGGCAAGTCATTCTGCTTGCGTACTCAAGAAGTATTTAGATTTTCCTCCACAGAAATTAACTTTCTGTACAGGTCAACAGGACAGAATGCAAGCTAGGAATTATTTTTTAAAGATCAAATCAGCTGTACCTCAACACCCATAATAACACAAGGGGATTATATCATTGTCCGTGCAGATCAGATTTCCCTACATCAGTACTGCATAACCCAGACAGCATAACATTGGAGTGAGACATCACCTTTTTCTTCCAGCATCTGGAAGAATCAGGTTGCATCAGGTTGCAATTGACAGTGACAAGACATCTTGCAGCCCTTGCTGTATTGCAAGGCATGTAACACATTGGATGCAGCAAAAAGCACCTACTAGTATGTTGAAAATAAATCTGATTTTTCTTCCAGCACAACTACTATAAAGAAGCTTCATCATACATACATGTTTTGGCTTTGTTTTTCAATTCTCTGTAAAGCCATATTTACAACATAGAATGGTCTGCAGATTCGCTTATCCAGAAATTCAAGAAAGCTCATTTAACTTCTGACAGGCTAAAACCCAAAAATAACTTAAACCCACATACGATACAGGTTAGAGAAACATAAATGAGCTCAAATGTTGACTCAGATCTTGCTATGCTAGTCTTACTCATATTACTCATCTTTCTGAACTCACACTGGGAACCCTGTTGGTGGGTATATGAATTCATACAGAACCCACTGAAATCAGTGCACAGCCAGGGTCAGAGGCCTTGAAACAGCAGCTCTGTTAACTTACATGGAAAAAGATATGACTGTGCATAGCCTAGTAATAGTGTCAACATTTGCATACGAGCCTAAGTAAAAGGAAGGGGAGGTGTTATAACAGAAATACTAGCCTGTAATAGCATAGTTAGCACTAGGATAGGATAAAATGGCTTGAAAGGTACATTAGCTGGCTGCCTAGTTCAACTTCCTACTCAAAGTTCCGATTATTTTTATTTAAAAGAAAAATCATGAAACTTTGGTTGTCGTCTTCCACTTGATTTTTCAAAACACCATTAAAACAAATGTGGGCTTTTAAAAATTATTGAATGTTTAGTCATGTTAATCTGCTTTTCAGTGAAAGTTTTGTAACATTTAATAACAGTTCTCTTTTACCATGACTAATACCATTTAATTCATGTATCTGTTTAATGTTACTCTGTTACTCTGAGTCATGCTTATTTCCCTTTTAAGTTGTTTGGGGCTTTTTTTTTTTTTGGGGGGGGGGGGGGGGGGGGGGGGGGGGAGGGGGTGTGTTGGGGGTTTTTGGCTTTTTTTTACCCATGACACTAAATTATTTCCTGTAACTGCAAACATCATCACTTAGCTTTTTGTTCCATACAGTAAACCAATGAAAATCCCCCAGAGCACTGACACAGAGAGCAGTGTGAAAAGCGACAATGTCTCTTGGTAACTGCTTTTCTCACAACTTCAGCAAGAAGATGCTATTGCTAGCATAACATGGTAGCGACATCCTCTATAGTAGTATTTGGTGGCCATACATAACCTTAACTCCACACAGGCTGGAAAGAGTTAACATACACAGATTTCAGCTTGTTTTTCACTAGCCCAATCACCACTCTCAACAGCTACACCCCAGAAGATGCAGCAGCCTCCTTACATTTTCCATTCTGCAGTTCCAGTCAATCTGATCAATGAGAATGTCAAACATGTGCTGCATTCTGTAAATTTTTTGCTCATTTAAACTTCCCCACCTAGCAGCAAGAACCACTTCCCTATGTTGCTGCCACTAGAACTTACAAAAATGAAAAACTCCGTAAATAGCCTACATTCAAGGCTTCTCTGGAAGGTGTATCGCTGCTTAAAATCCCTATCATTTCACACTACAATACTGAAGTTGTTTACTATAAAATTTTCTATTTACACCACTGAAGTCACTTGGGACTCAGTCTCCTCAAGCAGAAGACTATGATGGGTACTCCGTTCCTGCGGAATCCTCAATTTACTGTCACCGGCTCCAAGAAGAGAAGATAAACAGGCATGCCCAAAGAACACTACTACAATATTTCTCCTATACCAATTACTAGGAAGTGTGGACAGCAGGGAAGAAAAAACAGTTAATCTACGTAACTGCTGCAGGCTACCCTTTTTAACAGTGTACGTGATATTTCTACAATCTCTTGTCAATACTGACTTTCCCATAAAACAAACTTGAGAGATAAATCTCTCTCACCTAAACAACAAATATATTAAAACCCAACTAACATAGTGAAGAAGTAGAAGATAAACTGGAAAGCTTTACATGACTAAGAAGGCACTAAGCAACTAAATTCAAGCACAAAATCACATTTGAAATGGTATGCTGTCATGACAGTCTTTCCAATTATGCTTCTCTCTGCGTAACAACAAAAAGAGTATGATCTATGTCTCCCCAGCAACAAATAATTTACAAATAACTAAAGTAAAGTGTTATCTTCTCACCTGTCACAGAGACCGTAGAGGTGAGGAGGGGAAATATGAAGACAGAGCCAATCAGGTTCTAATTAGACCTGAGTTACACACACAAAAAAAAGTAATTTACGTTTTATCCACAATTACTTTCTAAAATAAACAGACCAACAAAGACACAAAAATTATCTTGTGAAAATAAAGTTCCGTAATTCATAGCCCACATCCAAAGGAACGTTTCCTCACTCAGAAGCAAATTCAATAGAGGTCTACGGCGAAATGCCACAGATGCTTCTGTGATGCTTGTCCTCCTTCTGCAATGAAATGACGGTTTGTTTGGCTGGTTGGGTTTTTTCAACAGCAAACTAAATATTCTCGAGGAAGTTCCCCAGCAAAATGCAGCACCTTCATAAAGCTGCGGCGCCCAGAGCAGCGCCGCCGGAATTCCCGCTCCGACCCGGCCTGGCCAGCCTTCGGCGAGCAATGTTTACGCGGGGTGTTGGGGGAACCCAACAGTGACCCTATACAAACACCGCCGCGCCAGGAAGGCTTTCCGTGCCGACCGAGAACCTCTCAGATCCTCTTCCGCCACAGAAAAGGGGGAGGGGGGGCGGCTGTCCCGCTACCCACCGCCTCCCGAGGGGTCCCGCCGCCCCGTTGCCTAGCTCCAGCCTCACCGCGCACCCCCGCCCGCCGGCGCCCCGCACTCACCCGCCCCATGACCAGGGAACGGACAGCCGCTACACACAGCTCTGAGGCTGGTCGGCGGAACTCCTCGCTGGCGGGATGGGACGTGGAATACGCTGAGGTGCAACCACCACCCTGGCCACCCGCCTCCCCCGCAGCCGCCCTGGCCAGCCGAACACGGCCGTCGGATGGCGCTGTCCCCACTCACCCCGGCGGTGCTGTGCAGACCGGGGCTCGCAGGCAGCTTCCCCGGCGGCGCCCGCTCTCTCTCCATGCACGGCGCCGGAGTACACGGCGGCAGCACCGTGCCGAGCCGCGTCCTGCCCGATGCCTCCGAACGGCTGTCCCGCCCTCCCAAGCGGGAAGCGGAGGGGGAGGGCGGGGAGCCGCCCGCTAGCGGGGCGGGACGTGAGCCGCCAAGCTCCCGCCGTGTGCGTCATCACGCAGCTGCCGGGCGGCGCGCGGCGCGTGCTGGCGCTGAGATCGGGTTCCGCGGAAGCCGGAGGAAGCCGGAGCGGAGCCGGAGCCGTTTCCGTGCTCCCCCGTGGGAGGTGCGGCGTGGCTGAGAGGAGGTGATACCCTTCGCCCTGCGCACAGTCGCCCTCTGGCAGACTTTCCCTTTTTCGGAAGGATACCAGTCGCTTCAGAGATACCGTTGTCAGCCCTGTCAGCGCAGCGATCGCAGGGCAAACACAGAGCAGCTGGCCCTTGGCGACAGCAGTCTCCCTCGTAGGTACTAGGGAGGACACCAGGAGTGTGTAGATGCGGGAAGGAGACCCTCACTGGCGGACAGTTTCTGCTCTCTTGCCCCCTTCCCCGGTCCCTGTGCAGAACTAAGGCACGTCTTTCACGTTTCCGTCTGCCTTCGCCAGTGGCAACCGCTGTGAGGTAAAACCTGAAACAGACTGAGGCAAAAGACATTGTGCAGGCAAGCACAAGTGTGAGGGGACAGACATTGTCTTGTTCAGCCGTGGTAACCAGGTGTGCATCTTTGCTGCGGTCTTGCTTCACGGTACTCTGTGTTTGCTGGGCCAAAGGAGAAATGCACTTTGTGGGTTTTTTTAAAGCAAAGCTCCCTGGGACAGATCTAGTCATGCAAATATACGCTTTTCAGCAACTTCTCATGTGACAGATTTGTTCTGTTTTTTCTTGTCCATGCCATGTAAATATGCTTTGTCTGGAAGCTCTTCAACTCGTTTGTCTGTTACAGATGAGCAAAAAGAAAAATAGCTTGACTGCTGACCTGAAGAAACTAAAAAAAAACAACCCTAGTATCACAATACATTAGAGGTTGGAAGGGATGTCGAGAGATCATCGAGTCCAACTCCCTTGCCAAGGCAGGATCACCTAGGGTATACATCCAGGTGGGTTTTGAGTGTGTCCAGAGAGGGAGACTCCACAACCTCTCTGGGCAGCCTGTTCCCGTGTTTTGTCACCCTCCCTGTAAAGTTTCTCTTCATGTTGAGGTGAAATCTTTGACGTTTGAGCTTGTACCCATTGTTCCTTGTCTTACTTTTGCACACCACTGAAAAGAGATTGGCCCCCTCCACTTGACACCCACCCCTCTGATATTTATGGATATTTATCAGATCCCCTCTCAGTCTTCTCAAGACTAAACAGCCCCAAGTCTCTCAGTCTCTCTTTGTAGGGAAGATGCTCAAGTCCCCTAATCACCCTTCTTCATTCTTCATATAGTGATTGCCCACTGGAATGGGCTGCCCAGGGAGGTGGTGGAGTCACCATCACTGAAGGTGTTTAGGAGGAGACTTGATGGGGTGCTTGGTGCCTTGGTTTAGTTGATTAGGTAGTGTTGGATGATAGGTTGGACTCGAAGATCTCGGGTCTCCCCTCCCCTCCCCTCCCCCCCCCTCCCCTCCCTCCCTCCCCTCCCCTCCCCTCCCTCCCCTCCCTCCCCTCCCCCTCCCCTCCCCCTCCCTCCCCTCCCCTCCCCTCCCCTCCCCCCCTCCTCTCCCCTCCTCTCCCCTCCTCTCCCCTCCTCTCCCCTCCTCTCCCCTCCTCTCCCCTCCTCTCCCCTCCTCTCCCCTCCTCTCCCCTCCTCTCCCCTCCTCTCCCCTCCTCTCCTCTCCCCTCCTCTCCTCTCCCCTCCTCGAATCTCCCCTCCTCGAATCTCCCCTCCTCGAATCTCCCCTCCTCGAATCTCCTCTCCTCGAATCTCCTCTCCTCTCCTCGAATCTCCTCTCCTCGAATCTCCTCTCCTCGAATCTCCTCTCCTCTCCTCGAATCTCCTCTCCTCTCCTCGAATCTCCTCTCCTCTCCTCTCCTCTCCTCCCCTCCCTCCCCTCCCCTCCACTCCCCTCCCCTCTCCTCCCCTCGAGTATCCTCCAGTCTCCTCTTTCTGTTGGATTCTCTCCAGCAGGTCTCTGTCTCTCTTGACCTGGGGAGCCCAAAATTGGACACAGTATTGCAGGTGTGGTCTCACCAGGGCAGAGTAGAGGGAGAGAAGAGCCTCCCTAGACCTCCTGGGCACACTTTTCTGATGCTCCCCAGGATACCATTTGCCCACTGGGCCACATGGGCACATTGCTGTCCCATGGAGAACTTTCTGTTCCACTAGGAGTCCAAGGTCTTAGTCTGTGCAGCTACTTTCCAGCAGGGCAGCCCCTAACCTGTAGTGGTGCCTGTTGTTATTTCTCCCCAGATGCAGGACCCTTGAACTTGTTCTTATCTTGTTGCTCGATCTACAGATACGTACTGTGGAATCTTTATCCATGAAAGAAGAAATTAAGGCAGGGAAAAACTAAGAAAACATGTAAATGATGATGTGTCTCAAAATTGCCAAAGGACTCTCAGTCATAATTGTCAGTGATTTCAAAGTAACCTGTTAAGTGTCAGCTAACAATTTGGTACTGTCAAATAAAATGTCATTCTTTAAGGACAAATGTATGACTATCATTTCTACAGTCTTACACATGGGTTTTTTTTAACTTTTTGTTCTTCTAACAGCATCTTGCAGAATACAAAATCTAGGCCATTTCAGAACTAGAGTTTAATTTGGGGTGTATGTTGCTTTGCATATCTGATTTTCTTGAACATACAGTTTAAAGGACACCTGGTGATGCTGAAATAAAAGTTAGTTATAGCATATTCTTTCCTAGTATGTCTAGACCCTGATCTCACTGAGAGTTTCTGTGATACTGCATCCTCGAGTAATTTGCTTTTCATTATTGTCTTTGTCATTCTAGACTGCAGAGTGGGAAACTCACACAAACGGTGACAGTAACAGTGAAAACTTCCTGCAATCAGGGAAAGGAAACACACTGTAAAATGAAAATATTCTAACTCCTCCAAAATCATAGAATCATGCAACAGCGTTTGTTGAAGAAATCTTTAAGATCATCTTTAAGATCTTTAACTGTTATCCCAGCACTGCTAGGTTACCACAAAACTGTGTTCCTAAGCATCACATCTACACTTTTAAATACCTTCAGGGATGGTGACTCCACCACTTCCCTAGGCAGTCTGGTCCAGTGCTTTCCAACTCCTTCTGTGAAGATTTTTTTTCCCTAATATCCAATATAAATCTCCCCTGGCACAACTTTGAAGCTGGTTTCCCCAAGATAAACGACACCAATTCCCTCAGCCACTCCTCACAAGACTTGTGTTCTGAACCCTTATATAATCATCTTACCTAGACCCCTTAATATAATCACTGAGTTGTGACCGGTTTAGGCCGTGCCTTTAAGAAAGGGACAGTTGCTGAACACTCTGGCTGAATGTTTTGGGGTAATAACAAAAACAAAGATAAGGTCTAAATGAATTTCATTGGTAGATTGATAGAATACAACTTTTAAGTTTTAGCTTAGTCTTCTCAGTCTTCGCTCGCTCTCTGTTCCTGCCGGTCTGTCTTCTCTCTCTTTGAAGTAACAGCTTGCCGGACAGAGCCAACCTTGAATTAACAGAGCTAACCAGATAAGAAATCTAATTCTTGCATACGCTTTGAGCTAACAGAATTTTCTCCTTAATTACCTTTCTCTCTCTCTCTAACCCTTTTTGGGAAAAAAAGGGGAGGTAGGGAGGCAGAGGGGGAACAGAGGCCGGGGGGCACACCCTCCGGCTGTGGGTCTTCTGTATTACATTCATTGCTGTATATTTCTGTATATAGTGTAAATACTGTATATTTTTGTACATATTCATTGCATTCCATTTCTGCTTGTAAATATAGCTTTCATCTGCTTCTCCGACTGAGTTGGCTGTGGTATCTTTGTGTGTGTGGGGGGGGGAACTTTCTCACCCTACCACACTGAGTATACCACCACAATATCTCCAGACCACTTAAAAGAATATAAAATTAGTGTACTATGTTGTTTGTGCTCACTGCATATCTAAGACTCTGCTCACCAAGGTATCTGTGGGCAGAACTCTCCCAAAGCAAAGAATTCTACTGAAACAGATGGGAAATCCTGAAGTTTCAACATTTTTTCAGGGTCAGGTTTAGCTAGATCTGCAACAGTTGCCAAACTCTCAACCGATAAAGCACATCCATCAGTGGACAAGATTGTGGAAGTCTTATCTGTGCTAGGACTCCAAACATTACAGTTTAATTAGTGATACCAGGCATTTTAACTCCTGTTTGTCTTCTGTTATAATTAGTTTAAACACAATTTAGTATAGCAGTAAACTTTATTGTCGTATGAAATATCCTTTTTCACTGGTCTGTTCAGGGTTGTTCGTTACTTCTAACAGTATTCCTTTAATAAGTCCTTTCAAAAGCATCTGCACCCAAAACCTGTCAACATCTCAGATTTACATCTTATCAGTCAGGCATCCCCTTTTCCTTTTTCTTTGCTAAGTGACCATGCATAGTCTTCATATGTTTGCATGTTCACATATGGTTGTTTACAAGTGTCAGCCTATGACACACGGGAACTTGAAAGGGTTGAAGAAACATTTATCTACATTCTGTTTACACATTTCATTTCACATATTCGCACCATATCAAACACAAATATGTGTATTGTACACAGACATAGAAGTCTAAATTAAGCAGGAATATAAAACACTAAATGTAGTGAATGTACCCACCAAACAGGGGACAAAAATATCATTAACTACACAGAAACAGTGATTTTTACAACTGTTGTAGCCACTTCCCTTCAGAGTCAGATTGCTTTTCAAAGCAAGTTAGAAAACTTGCCATCTGTGCAAAAGATACAGTTTTGCTTTCATTACTTCCGTGTTCCAAATTCTGAGATTAACGTACAGACCTAGCAACAGATTTTGTTTCATTTTCATATTCAAACATCTAAAAAGGACAGAAGCAGTCATGTGGTAATTACTTGAAAAATTCTAGTATATTTATTTTTCAGCTGAAAATAAACTCAGAGTATATTTTATATTCAGGAACATGGGGATTGATTACAAAACTTTCACAAATTAGAAAAAGGCTGAGGAAGTTACTGATTTAAATAAAATCTGTGAAACCAGGCTGTGTGTATTTCACTTTTGTTCTATGTTTGGAGAAGGATATAAAATTCTTAATATTTGAAGATAAGTACATATGTTGCAATAGGTTTCTCCTTGTCTATTTGTAGTCCCAGCCTTAGAAAAAAACAATACTTTGGCTAAAAAGACACACATGTATTTTCCTTAAATATATGGCACAAAGAACATTCTTGAAGGAAACTTTTTAATTACTCATAGTCATTCTCTGAAACCTATCTCTTCCTTTTCCTAGGGAACAAAAAAGGGACAAACACCTGTAAGTATAGGTTTGCATATGACTCAGCTCCTGAAAGGATGTGTGTGTCCCAATGGTACGCATTTGTCCCCTTCTAAACACTCCCTTGATGACTTGGGGAATCACTCTCTCTGTATAGAACTTCCTCCTAACATCCAGTCTAAACCTTCCCTGGCGCAGCTTGAGACTGTGTCCTCTTGTTCTGGTGCTGGCTGCCTGGGAGAAGAGCTCAACCTCTGCCTGGCTACAAGCATCGTTCCTTGACTTATTATTGCATACCACTGAGAAGACACTTGTCCCCTCTACTTGACACCCACCCCTCAGATATTTATGGACACTGATCATGTCCCCTGTCAGTCTTCTCTTCTCAAGACTAAACAGCCACAGGTCTCTCAGTCTCTCTTCATAGGGGAGATGCTCAAGTTCCCTAATCATCCTCGTGCCTCTCCACTGGATTCTCTTCAGCAGTTCCCTGTCTCTCTCAAACTAGGGAGCCCAAAATTGGACACAGTATTGCAGGTGTGGTCTCACCAAGGCAGAGTAGAGGGAGAGAAGAACCTCCCTAGACCTGCTGGACACACTTTTCTTGATGCACTCCCAGATACCATTGGCTCAGAGAGTGGTTGCATTACTGTGTGGACTTCCTTTGGCAGGGAGAGTTGGACTCACTGATCTCTGGAGGTCTTCCAACCTGTAATGTTCTGTGATTCTGTGGTTGGCAAACTTGCAACAATCTGGGACCTCCCCAGTTATCCAGGACCAGTGACAAATGATGGAGAACAGCTTTGACAGCTCTTGTACCAGCCCACTAAGCACCCTAGAATGAATCCCACCTGGATCCACTGCCTTGTGAGGATCTAAGTGGCACAGCAGGTCACTAAGTACTTCCTCCCGGATTACAGGAGGCATATTCTGTTCTCCATTGAAGGGCAAGAAGAATCTCCACTCCTTACTGGACCTGGAGGGGAACACGGTGACCGAAGATGAGGAAAAGGCTGAGGTCCTGAACGCCTTCTTTGCCTCGATGTTTAACAGCAAGGTAGGAGTTCAGGATGAGTGGCCTCCTGAGCTGGGTAGTAGGGTTGGGGAGCAGTGTAATGCCCCAGAAATCCATGAGGAATTAGTTTGGGACCTGCTGAGCCACTTGGACACCCACAAGTCCATGGGACCGGATGGGATCCATCCTAGGGTGCTGAGAGAGCTGGCAGATGAGCTGGCCAAGCCGCTCTCCATCATTTTCCTCCAGTCCTGGCTCACTGGAGAGGTCCCAGATGACTGGAAACTGGCTAATGTGGTACCCATCCACAAGAAGGGACGGATGGAGGAACCCAGAAACTCCAGGCCAGTCAGCCTGACCTCAGCGCCAGGGAAAGTGATGGAACAAATGATGATCCTGGAGGCAATAACTGCACACCTGAAAGATGGCCAAGGGCTTGGGTCCAGCCAACATGGATTTAGGAAGGGCAGGCCCTGCCTCTCCAACCTGATCTCCTTCTATGATCAGGTGACCCATCTGGTGGACATGGGGAGGCCTGTGGATGTGGTCTACCTGGACTTCAGCAAGGCCTTTGACACCGTCCCCCACAGTAAACTGCTGGCTAAGTTGTCAGCTCGTGGTTTGGACAGCAACACTCTGTGCTGGGTTGGGAACTGGCTGGAGGGCCGAGCCCAGAGAGTGGTGGTGAATGGTGCCACCTCCAGCTGGTGGCCAGTCACCAGTGGCGTCCCCCAGGGATCAGTGCTGGGCCCCATCCTCTTTAACATCTTCATTGATGATATGGATGAGGGGATTGAGTCAGTCATCAGCAAGTTTGCAGATGACACCAAGTTGGGAATAGATGTTGGTCAGTTAGAGGGTAGAAAGGCTCTGCAGAGGGACCTCGACCGACTGGACAGATGGGCACAGTCTAATGGCATGGCATTTAACAAGTCCAAGTGCCGGGTGCTGCACTTTGGCCACAACCCCATGCAGAGCTACAGGCTGGGGTCAGAGTGGCTGGAGAGCTGCCAAACAGAGAGGGACCTGGGGGTGCTGATTGACACCCGCCTAAACATAAGCCAGCAGTGTGCCCAGGTGGCCAAGAGGGCCAATGGCATCCTGGCCTGCATTAGGAATAGTGTGGCCAGCAGGAGCAGGGAGGTCATTGTGCCCCTGTACTCTGCATTGGTTAGGCCACACCTTGAGTACTGTGTCCAGTTCTGGGCCCCTCAGTTTAAGAAGGACATTGAGACACTTGAGCATGTCCAGAGAAGGGCAACAAGGCTGGTGAGAGGCCTTGAACACAAGCCCTATGAGGAGAGGCTGAGGGAGCTGGGATTGTTTAGCCTGGAGAAGAGAAGGGTCAGGGGTGACCTCATTGCCCTCTACAACTACCTGAAGGGTGGTTGTGGACAGGAGGGGTTGGTCTCTTCTCCCAGGCAACCAGCACCAGAACAAGGGGACACAGTCTCAAGCTGTGCCAGGGGAGGTTTAGACTCGAGGTGAGGAAGAAGTTCTTCACTGAGAGAGTCATTCGTCATTGGAATGGGCTGCCCGGGGAGGTGGTGGAGTCGCCGTCCCTGGAGGTGTTCAAGGGAAGATTGGACATGGCACTTGGTGCCATGGTCTAGTTGTGAGGTCTGTTGGGACAGGTTGGACTTGATGATCCTTGGGGTCTCTTCCAACCTTGGTTATACTGTGATACTGTGATACTGTGATCCCTGACTACCAACTCAGGAGCCCAGTTGCCCTGAGGATATCCAGTCTTTTTGTAAAAGACTGAGGCAAAGAAGCTGGTAAGTACCTCAGCCTTCTCCCTGTTTTCTATTACTATGTTCCCCCTTCATCCAATAAGGAATGGAGATTTTCCCTGCCCCTTTTTTTGTTATTGAAATATTTATGGAAACAGTTTTTATTATCCTTAACAGAAGTGGCCAGATTAAGTTCCAACTGAGCTTTCACATCTCCAATTCTCTTTCTACATGAGCTTACAATATCCTTAAACATTTCCTGGTTCAACTGCCCCTTTTTCCGAAGTTGATACACTCTCTTTTATTTCCCCTGAGTTCTTGCAAAATCTCCCTGCTCAACCAGGCTGCTCTTCTTCCCACCAGCTCATTTCTCATCACACAGGGACAGCCTGCTCCTGCACCTTCACAATTTCATTTTTAAAGTAAGCCCAGCTTTCCCAGACCCCTTTGTTTTTGAGGGCTGCTTCCAAAGGGACTGTCTGTACCAGCATCGTGAATAGATTAAAGTCAGCCCTCTGGAAGTCCAAGGTAGAGGTTTTTCTGATGGTCCCTCTGACTTCACCACATATTGAAAATTCTATCCTATGGTTGCTGTCCCCCAGGCAACCTCTGGCCACCACATCTTGCACCAGCCCTTCCCTGCTTGTAAACAGTAGGCCTAGTGGGGCACTACCCCTGGTAAGCCTCACTCATAAGCCGCAACAGGAAGCTGTCATCCACACATTCCAGAAACTTCCTGAACTGCCCGCTTTCTGCTGTGTTGTACTTTCAGCAGACATCTGGTAAGTTGAAGTCCCCCACAAGAACAAGGTCTAGGGAATGTGAGACATCTCTAAGTTGTTGAAGGAATGTCTCATTGGTGTCTTTATCCTGGTCAGGTGCTCTGTAGCAGACTCCCACCAGGATATCAGCCTCGATCGTCTTCCACTTTATCCCTATCCATACACATTCCATCTTGCTGTGTCTAATATTGAATTCAAGGCAGTCAAAGCACTCCTTAACATACAATGCTACCTGCCTCCTCTCTTTCCTTGCCTATCCCTTGTTAAAAGCCTGTACCCATGGAAGTCATCCCACCACGTTTCCATGATGGCAGCTATATCATGGTTCCCCTGGTGTAGGTTTCTAATTCCTTCTGTTTATTCCCCAGACTCCCTGCATTGGTATATAAGCATTTCAGAGAGGGAGTTAAGCCCCAGTGCAGAAATCCTTTTCCTTTGAGGTCTTCAGTATGTTAGTCATGGGCAAAATAAAACTAAAACTACTTTATTAAAATAATAATACTATTAAAATAAAATATACATTGATATATACAAAACTGATACCGAACCCAACCCCTCTGATAGCAATTAGTCACTGCCACCACTGCCACTGTGTAAGAAGCCCCTGACTGGAGATGGGAGACAGCAACCAGATTCAGGAATTTGTGGATCAGGACTGAAAGTGGAATGGACAGAGTCCTCCTTGGACACCAGCCACTGAAGAGAGCTTGACTCTCATAATCTCCCAGGTTTATATTGAATATGATGCATATGGCATGTCTCAGTCAGTTCAGGGTCACCTGGCCCATATGCTCCTCTCTGCAGGTGCAGTTGCAGCCTTTCACTCTGCACCTCCACACAGTACACAAGATACAGCAGTCACTGCTCCACATAATAATTCTTGGCACTAAATAGAAAAATTGAACTTCCAGAAGTACACACAATACAATACAATACAATACAATACAATACAATACAATACAATACAATACAATACACCAGGTTGGAAGAGACCTTCAAGATCATCGCATCCAACCTATCAACCAATCCAACCCGCCCAACAACTAGACCATACAGCCAAGCACCCCATCAAGTCTCCTCCTGAACACGTCCAATGAAGGTGACTCCACCACCCCCACGGGTAGCCAATTCCAATGGGCAATCACTCTCTCCGTGTAGAACTTCTTCCTAACTTCCAGCCTAAACCTGCCCTGGCGCAGCCTGAGACTGTGTCCTCTTGTTCTGGTACTGGCTGCCTGGGAGAAGAGGCCAACCTCTGCCTGGCTACAACCTCCCTTCAGGTAGTTCTAGAGGGCAGTAAGGTCACCTCTCAGTCTCCTCCTCTCCAGGCTAAGCAACCCCAGCTCCCTCAGCCTTTCCTCATAGGGCTTGTGTTCCAAACCCCTCACCAGCTTTGTTGCCCTTCTCTGGACATGCTCCAGCAAGACAACATCCTTCCTAAACTGAGGGGCCCAGAACTGGACACAGGACTCAAGGTGCGGCCTGCCCAGTGCAGTGTACAGGGGCACAATGACCTCCCTGCTCCTGCTTGCCACACTGTTCCTGATGCAGGCCAGGATGCCATTGGCCTTCTTGGCTGCCTGGGCACACTGCAGGCTCATGTTCAGCCTACAATCAACCAGTATCCCCAGGTCCCTCTCTGCCTGGCCACTGTTTGGAGAAACATGCCACTAACATCAGAAAGTGCCATTACTTAGAAGAGACTGAGATGAAAAGTGGAATGACTGAATAGAATCAGTTCTAACTCAAACCAGAAAAGAAACCCTGCATGAAAGCCCCTGAAAGTGAGACAGATCAGCAACCACGGCACAAAAGAGAGGAAAGTTGTCTGGGTGAGTGGTCAGGGACAGCCTGCAGAGAAATCTGTGTATGTGCCAGGGAATAGGGAAGTGCAGCAGCTCAGAACCCTATAGGAGTATGGTTGGTGCTCTTCTTTCAGCTTGTACAGTGGAGGAAAGACCATGGAGCTAACTGGAGCAGGGAGAACAAATCAGCAGAGTAAAGGAAATATTTCTTCACTAAAAATGGCAAGGTTTAGTCTTTGTAAGAATCTAATGTAGACAAAATATGCCAAACAAATCCTATGACCAAAACAGACACAAATTTCAGAAAAAACAAAACAAAACCAAAACACAAAACCAACAACCCAAACCAAAACCCAACAAAAATCAAAACAGTATGTATTGGGTTTGGCTGAGCTGGAGCTGATTCTCCTCAAAGCCTTCTTCCAGTGCTATGTTTTGCAGTACTGTAACTGATAACACAGCAGTATTTTGGCTGCTGCTGAACAAGCATCCAGGCTGTGTTTTTCCAACACCTCCCTGCACCAAGAGTATGCTGAGTGGTGGGCAAGACCTTGGGAGGGGACCCAGCCAGGCCAACTGACCCAAACTGGTCAAAAGGGTATTCCATGCCATATGACATCAGCTCAGATAGAAGAATGAAGTGAAACAAGGAAGTGGGGGGATATTCATCCATGGCATACGTCCTCCAGAGGAACCATTACACGTAGAGCCCTGGTTCCCGACTACCATCTGATAATGGAAAGTAGAGATAAACATCTCTTTCTGCTTTTGCTTCCATGTGGTCTACTGCTTTGCTCACCATCATTATTAAATTGCTTCTATCTTATAAGTGCATTTTGTTGTATTTTCTCCCCTCCCCTGTCCATCTAAGATGGAAAGTGATAGAGCAGCTTTGGTGGGTATTTGGCCCCCAGCCAGGGCCAAATCAGCACAGAGCAAAAATAAGCCAGGGAAATTTGAGCTTGTAGAGCCACACCATGCTTATTCTTCTTAAAGTGAGGGAAATGTTTATACAGACCTGAGAATCTGTGGATCCATATTTTTCTAGTCCACTTCCTTGTAGGATACAAATAAGTCACTTCATTTTACTGGAACCTGAAAAGATGTGATAAGAAGCCTCTGTGTCCTAAGCTCTATTACGTGAGAGCCAGAAGCTTAAATGAAGTGTGTGAGTGGTGCCAGGTTCATGTCCATGGCAGGGGTCAAGTGCACATAGCAACCTCTTCCACAAGGAAGAAGAGTTCTGGTTGTTGGAGACTCACTCCTGGCAGGAACAGAGGGCCCAATATGCAGGTTTGACCCTCGTCATAGGGAGCCCAAATCAGGGATATCACTAGAGAACTCCCCAACATGGTGTGTTCATCAGACTGTCACCCATTAGCGATCTTCCAGACAAGTGGGGAGGAAGCTGCATCCCACAGTCTGAGGGGAATGAAGAGAGATGTCAAGACTTTGGGACAGTTAGTGAAAGAGTCTGGGGCACAAGTTATTTTCTCTTCCCTACTTCCGGTACCCAGCCATGATATGGAAAGGAGTGGAAGAATACAACCATAAATGCCTGGCTCCAAGGCTGGTGCTACAGACAGGATTTTGGGTTCTTTGATAATGGCTGGGTTTACAGGACACCAGGACCAAGGGTAGTACAGATTCACAGAGAGAGGATCCAGGTAGCTATAGAGCAGTCAGCCTCAAATCCATCCCTAGAAAGATAATGGAACAACTTATCCTTGGTGCTGTCCTTAGGCACATCAAGAACAAGAAGGTCATTAGGAGCAGTCAACATGGTTTTACAAAGGGGAAGTCATGTTTGACCAACCTGATAGCCTTTTATGAGGACATAACCAGATGGATGATGGTAGAGCAGTGGATGTGGTTTATCTTGATTTCAGTAAAGCACGTGACACTCTCTCCAACAACATCCTTGCAGCTAAACTGAGGCAGTGTGGTCTGGATGATCAGGTAGTGAGGTGGATTTGGAACTCTTTGGAGGAAAGAAGTCAGAGAGTTGCTGTCAATGGGACAGAGTCTAGTTGGAAGCCTGTAACTAGTGAAGTCCCTCAGGGGACAGTACTGGGACGAGTACTATTCAATATATTCATCAACGGCCTGGATGAGGGCACAGAGTGCACTGTCAGCAAGTTTGCTGATGACACCAAACTGGGTGGAGTGGCTGACACAGCAGAGCATTCTGCTGCCATTCATCAAGACCTGGACAGGCTGGAGAGTTGGGCAGGGAGAAACTGAATGAAATTCAACAAGGGAAAGTGGAAAGTCTTGCACCTAGGAAAGAGCAACCCCATGTATCAGTATAGGTTGGGGACTGACCTTCTGGAGAGCAGTGAAGGAGAAAAGGACCCTGGAAGGCTGACCATGAGCCAGCAATGTGCTCTTGTGGCCAAGAAGGCCAAAGCCATTCTGGGGTGTATTAGTTTGAGACAGCAGTTTGAGAGAGGTTCTCCTCCTTCTCTACTCTGCCCTGATGAGGCCACATCTGGAATATTGTGTCCAGTTCTGGACCTCTCCATTCAAGAATGACAGGGAATTGTTGAAAGAGTCCAACGGAGAGCCACAAAGATGATTAATGGAGTGGAACATCTTCCTTACGAGGAGAGACTGAGGATCCAAGAGGATGGAGCCAGGCTCTTCTTAGTGATGGCCAGTGACAGGACAAGGGGCAATCAGTGGAAGTTGAGCCATAGGAAACTCCATGTAAACATGAGGAAAAATTATTTCACTGTGAGGGTGACAGAATACTGGAACAGGCTGCCCAGGGCAGTTGTGGAATCTCCTTCTCTGGAGATATTCAAGACCTGCCTGGATGTGTTCCTGTGCGATCTGCTCTAGGTGATCCTGCTCTGGCAGGGGGTTGGACTAGATGACCCCTTGAGGTCCCTTCCAATCCCTAACATTCTGTGATTCTGTGAAGAAAAGTTTCAGTCAAGTTGTCTCTGCATGTCTTTTTCTTTGAAAACAGGGCCAGTGAAGAAAATGTCATGAATGTAAGTATGGATAATGTTTTATTTTGTGTTTCAGTCAATTGAGTGAGTACTTTGGCAGTTTCCTGTATTTTCCTTATAGTGTCTCAGCAGACATCCAGCAGTTCCCGATGCTCTCTTCTATGTAAACTTGTAAGGCTAGGGAGAGTTTAAAAAGGGTTATAGGATTCTGTAAGATCCATCTCCTTGTCTGTTGCACTCCTTTTTCATGAATATTCCTTACCATTAATTTTAAGTCTTAAAAACATCTGCTTACAGTACTTATTTAATTCCGCAAGCTGAAACAGATGTTCCTTCTTTATGTGCATTTTGAAACTTAAAAAGCAAAAAGAAAAACGATTTAGGCAGCTGCCACATTCTTCATGTGGCCAACCCCAGATGGCATAGCTTTAGATTAGCAGCCCCCTGCTCCTTATCATTCTCTTTTGAGTAAGAAGCTGTCAAGGAGCCTGTGAATTGTGTAATAGCCCATTCTTCTAACATGCAATACATACCATGGAGAAAAACAGATCTTTTCAGACCAGCATTTCTTCACTTTGAATCCATGCATCATTACTTAGAAAAGACTAGAACAAGATCTTGACACAGTTTCAATGGAAAACTTGCAACTGACATTAATAGTGAAGGATGAGGAAGCACTGGTTTTATTAATAATCCAACAAACACATTTCCAAATGAAACAGGAATAGTATTTTCTAGGCCATCTTATTTAGACCTTATTTACTGTGAATGTTTTCTTTGAATGTAGATTACATGCGTCATTTAAATCACAAAGAAAACAGGGATAATACACTGCTCGTGTGAAATATCAAGTAGATTTTTATGTTCTGTACTCAGAAACATTCTGCAGCAGAAACCCTTTGCTACAGACAGATTCTGAGTCTGTAGATGTGTTTCTAAATACAGCTACTTAAACAAATCTTTCAGGAAGACTCACTGAGTCAGGCAACTGCTGAATGCTGACACACAAACAAGCCATAAAGTTGGGGCGTATTCCCCAGCCCCCCCACCTTGGAGATGTTAAAAATGAGAGAGTAATCAAACCATTCATATTTTAACAGAGTAAGAGAATGATAGGATTTGGAAGGGACCTCTGGGTATCATTTAGTCCAATCTCCCTGCCAGAGCAGGTTCACTTAGAGTGGGTTGTACAGGACAGCATACAGGCAGGTTTTGAGATACTCTAGAAATGGAGAATTCACCATAGAATCATCTCTCTGGGCAGCCTGTTCCTGGGGTTCTACCATCCTCAAATAAAGAATTTCCTCCTTATGAAACTTCCTACATTCAACTTTGTGCCCATTGCCTCTTGTCCTGTCACTGGGCACCTCTGAAAACAGACTGTCCCTATCCTCCTGACACCCACCATTCACGTATTTATAAGCATTGATTATATCCCCCTCACTCTCCTCTACACTAAAAGACTCTGGTCCCTCAGCCTATCTTCCTAAGGGAGATGTTCTAGTCCTGTAATCATCTTGGTAACCTTTTGCTGTACCCTCTCAAGCAGGTCCCTGTCCTTGAACCAGGGTACCCAGAACTGGACGCCGTACTCCATTTGAGGCAGCACCAGGGCAGAATAAATGAAGAGAAGCTCTCTTGACCTGTTTGCCATGCTATTCTTAATGCACCCTAGTATGCCATTGGCTTTCTTGGCCCCAGGGTCACATTGCTAGTTCATGGGCATCCTGTCGTCTACCAGGACTCCCAGGTCTTTTCTTCACACAGCTGCTTTCCAGCAAGTCCATCCCCAACTTGTACTGATACATGGGGTTATTCCTCCCTACACTTGCCCTTGTTGAATTTCCTGAGGTTACTCTCTTCCCACCTTCTCCAGCCTGTCCAGGTCTCACTGGAGGGCACAGACTGATGGGGTGTCAGCCAATCCTCCCAGTTTTGTGTCATCAGCAGTCTTACTGAGGGCATGTTCTATCCCTTCGCCCAGGTTGTTGATGTATTCATCGTATTGAACAGGACTGGACCCAGTACTGACACAAGGGGAACACCACTTGTTATGGACCTCCAGCTAGACTGTGCACTACTGACCACAGCCTTCTGAGCTCTGTCTTTCAGCCAGTTTTCAATCCATTCCACTGTCCATTCATCTAACCCCTAAGCTTGCCTATGAGCACAGAGCATGCTGTGGAAGATGATGTCAGAAGCCTACCTTTTCAAGGTAGAAAATATCCACTGGCCTCCCCTCATCTATCTATCTATCTATCCAGTCGTGTCCTTGTAGAATGTTATCAGCTTAGTCAGACATAACTCCCCCTTGGTGAGTCCATTCTGACAACCTTCCTTTCCTCCACATGCTTTGACATGATGCCCAGAACAAGCTGTTCCACCACTTTTTCAGCGATGGAGGTGATGCTGACTGGCCTGTAATTTCCTTGACCTAGACACAGCTTGCAGAGGCATTGTATTTTACATCTCATCAGAACTACATTTCCAGACACATGGAAGAGAGTTGTCTGCCCTGATGGTACTGAGGGATGAGCTTTACAACAGTCTTACTTTACAGACTCAATCTCTAATCATGATTATTTTTTTCTTACCCACTGAGACAGTTTAGAACTTGCCAAGGTGTAGGTAACTTCCAAGGAGAAGAGTGGTTGCAAGTCAGAGGCAAAGTATGGAGCAAAATGCTTGTTCTGAGGTGGTGTGACTTTTGATGCAGCCTGCAAATACGGACTCCCTATTGAGCCTGTCACATTTTGTATAATAGGAGGCATCGCTGGCATGTAGTGATGATCACTTAAATCAACCTCTTGATCCTACTAGCTTGCCCATGATTAAACACTGGTTGGTTCACATGGATTGGTTTCACATGGACTCTGCATATTTTCACCATGGGCTGTAAAAGCACTATCGGTGTTTCTCATGTGGAAAAGCACAGTGGAGGCTGCCATGGAAGTATGTCCAAAGTGAGAGTGAGGCAAGTGTGGACAATCTGGCAGACATAGAGCAGGAAAGCAAATGTACTCCGCTCTGGTGAGACCTTGCCTGGAGTACTGCATCCAGTTCTGGAGTCCCTATTACAGGAGGGATCTGGATGTGCTGAAGCATGTCCAGAGAAGGGCCATGAGGCTGGAGCACATCTCCTGTGAGGACAGAGTGTTGGGTCTATTCAGTCTGGAGAAGAAAAGGCTCTGAGGAGACCTTTTGGTGGCCTCCCAGTATCTTAAGGGGGCCTACAAGAAAGCTGGGGAGGGACTTTTTAGGGTGTCAGGTAATGATAGTACTAGGGGAATGGAACAACAATAGAAATGGGTAGATTCAGAAGTTTTTCACCATGAGGGTGGTGAGACACTAGAATAGGTGGCCCAGGAAGGTGGTAGAAGCCCCATCCCTGGAGGTTTTTAAGGGCAGGCTGTATGTGGCTCTGGGCAACCTGATCTACTGTGAGGTGTTCCTGCCCATGGCAGGGGGTTGGAAGTGGATGATCCTTGAGGTCCCTTCCAACCCCAACAATTCTATTAATCTGTTCTATGTACAGATGTCAGTCCATGCCTGGTGTGCACAATGGACTCACCCTCAATAGCTGCACAGTTGTGCAAAGGAATTGCCAGCAATGAGAGGCTTCTGGTCACTTCACTTCTCGTTGTTCTCACCTGCATTGCAGAAGTGGCTAGTGAGCCCTGCTGAAGCCAGCCACTGTTCACTGTGATGAGTTGCCTTTGGCTGTTGTTTTCTTGTGGATCTCCTTGTTGCTATCCCCACAAACACAGCTGCTTCTACATGCTGTAGCACACAGGAAATATAGTTCAGGGCAGTCCTCGTGGTGTGTGTATAATCATCTTACTGTGCCAGGAGACAGAGTAATACTCATACTTAAGTCTGTGTGGTAGGGTGAGAAAGTTCCCCCCCACACACACATACGAAGATTCCACAGCTAACTCAGCCAGAGAAAGCAAATGAAACAAGCTATATTTACAAGCAGAAATGGAATACAATGAATATGTACAAAAAAATAAACAATATTTACAATATATACAGAAATATACAGCAAAGTATGTAATACAGGAGACCTTTTTCACCACTTCAGCCAGGGGGTTCCCCCTGTAACCCCTTCCTCCCTCCCTACCTCCCCTTTTTTACCAAAAAGTGTTAGAGAGAGAGAGAAAGGCAATTAAGGAGAAAAATTCTGTTAGTTCAAAGTGTATGCAAGAGTTAGTTTTCTTATCTGGTTAGCTCTGTTAATCCAAGGTTTCTCTGTTCAGCAGCTGTTGCTTCAGCAAGAGGGAAGACAGACCAGCCCACAGGACAGAGAAGAACAGACTGACTCCAGACTTAACCCAAAACTTAAAGTTGCATTCTACCTATCTACCAATGAAATTAGTTTAGAATATCTTTGTTTTCAATACATTCAGCCAGTGTTCAGAAAGTGTCTATTTCTTAAAGGCACAGCCTAAACTGGTCACAATCCACCCCTTCTAAACAATTTCATTGGCTGTTCGTACTGTCCATCCAATCTAAAACAATATCTACAATTCATAAGTAAAGTTCATAGTCCATTCCAGCTATCCTCAGGTGTAGATGATTCAGAAGTCCAAGAAAATCAGGAAACAAGAAAAATGGAAAACAGCTTGTCTCTTCACAGACGAAACAAAGAAAAGGGAAAGAGGGAAACAGGGACTCTCATTTGACTCAGGGCTCTCAGGGTTTTCAGGGTTCGTGCACCGTGGATTCCTCATGGATTCTTCCTTTGGGCGCGATGTAGCTGTAGAACATTCTGAAATTGAAATCTTTCAGCTAATGTTAAGTTTCTTTGTGGAATACACTGAATTTCACCATTCTCTTGCATTACCCAATAAGTGTGACCCGGACCTTCAGCTGAAACCACCCCTTGGACAGGTTTAGCCTCTCCTGAGGGAGAAAATACCCAAACAGTTTTACCTAACAGATTCTTTTCTCTAACAACAGGAACTCTATCACCTTCTACTTTCTGTAGCAGATCTGAGTGTGCTGGTCCAGCTCGGCTCACTGAACCTCTACTATTTACCAGCCAGGTTGCTTGTGCTAAATGTTTTTCCCAGTTTTTCAAAGATCCACCCCCATGGCTTTAAGAGTAGTCTTCAGCAAACCGTTGTAGCGTTCAATCTTCCCTGCAGCTGGTGCATAGTAGGGAATGTGGAATATCCACTCAATGCTGTGCTCTTTTGCTCAGCCCTTTACAAGGTTGTTTTTGAAGTGAGTTCCGTTGTCTGACTCAATCCTCTCTGGAGTTCCGTGTCTCCACAGGACTTGTCTCTCCAGACCGAGAATGGTGTTGCGTGCAGTTGCATGTGGTACTGGATACGTTTCCAACCATCCAGTGTTTGCCTCTACCATAGTAAGCACATACTGCTTACCAGAACGAGAACGTGGTAGAGTAATGTAGTCAATCTGCCAAGCTTCACCATACTTGTACTTGGACCATCTGTCACCATACCATAAGGGCTTAAGTCGCTTTGCCTGCTTAATAGCAGCACAAATGTCACAGTCATGGATGACTTGTGTGATAGCACCCATGGAAATGTCTATGGATCTGTCACGAGCCCACTGGTAGGTTGCATCTCTGCCTTGATGTCCTGACGAATCGTGAGCCCACCGAGCTAAGAATATCTCACCTCGGTCTTTCCAGTTGAGATCAAGATCAGAGTCCATGTCTACTTGAGAAACTCTTGCAGCCAGATCTGCCTGATGGTTGTGTTGTTGTTCCTCAGTAGCTTTGCTCTTAGGAATGTGAGCATCAGTGTGTCTCACCTTCACTGGAATTCTCTCGATTCGATCAGCAATGTCCTGCCACAGGTCAGCTGCCCAAATAGGCTTTCCTTTTCTCTGCCAACCATTCTTTTTTCAGTCCTTTAGCCAACCCCACAGAGCATTGGCTACCAGCCATGAGTCGGTGTAGAGATAAAGCTTTGGCCATCTCTCACGTTCAGCTACGTCGAGAGCTAGCTGGACAGCTTTTACCTCTGCAAACTGACTGGATTCTCCTTCTCCATCCTTTGCTTCTGCAACTCAACGTGTTGGACTCCACACTGCAGACTTCCACCTTCACTTGTTCCTGACAAGATGACAGGAACCATCTGTGAACAAAGCATATTTCTTCTCATCATCAGAAAGGTCATTGTAAGGAGGAGCTTCCTCAGCACGAGTTACTCTCTCCTCTGGAGGTTTAGTACAGTTGGTACCTTCAGGCCAACTTGAGATCACCTCCACTAGACCAGGTCTTTCAAGATTTTCCATTCGAGCTCTCTGTGTTATCAGAGCCAACCACTTAGACCATGTGGAGTCTGTAGCATGATGTGGTGTGGAACCTTTGCCTTTGAACATCCCAATTCAAAACTGGTAATCTGGGAGCTAAGAGAAGTTGTGATTCAGTTCCAATTACTTCAGAAGCTGCTTTTACTCCTTCATAGGCAGCTAGAATCTCTTCCTCTGTTGGAGTATAGTTAGCCTCTGAACCTCTGTAACCTCGACTCCAGAAACCAAGAGGTCGTCCACGTGTTTCACCTGGAGCTCTCTGCCACAAGCACCAGGTTGGACCATTGTCACTTGCAGCCGTGTACAAAATGTTCTTAATGTCTGGACCATCTCGGACAGGTCCCAGACCCATCGCTTGAACTACCTCTTGCTTTATCTGGCCAAAAGCTGCTTGTTGTTCAGGTCCCCAGTGGAAATGGTTTCTCTTTCGAGTCACATCATACAGAGGTTTCACAATCTGACTGTATCCAGGAATGTGCAGTCTCCAAAATCCCACTATCCCCAAGAAACGTAGAGTTTCTTGCTTGTTCATGGGATTTGCCATGGTAGAGACTTTATTTACCACATCCATTGGAATGTGCTAGCGTCTATCCTGCCACCACACTCCCAGAAACTGAATCTCTCTGGTAGATCCTTTCACCTTGTCTCGCTTGATGGCGAAACCTGCTTTCAGAAGAATGTCAATGATTTTGTTACCTTTCTTGAAGACTTCCTCAGCAGTTTGACCCCAGACGATGATATCATTGATGAACTGGATGTGTTCTGGAGCCACAGATATGCTACAAATCACCCTAACAAATACATCATATAACTATGTCACAATTTAACTTTACCTAGCACAAGAGCAATTTGAACACTGAGATGCTCTGTTGCAGTGCATGACTGACTTTCATTACATATACAATAATGTAACCGGAGTTCACTCCATGCACTCTATTCCCTGTGGGACTTTCTGCCTTTTTACCCCTCCCACTGACAACAGGTACTACATGTTTTTTCAGAGCTTGTCAGTGCTGCTGCTAGACCAGACAGGAAAACTTGTATACAACTCACCAAGAATGATCTTTGAAGACAGTGCTTATGAAGATCTAAGCAGTAACTGTAAAATATGCCCCTTCCACCTTTACATTTCTTTTTCCCCAGAAATAAAAAAAAAAAAAAGTGTAAGAATGGCCATGCAATATCAAAAAATGAGAAAGAAACTCACAGGCAAAATTATGCCTCCTGAAACCTGGTACTTCTGTTTTTCCTCTTGTTGCTGTCTCAAAAGCACGATTGAAAAAGAAGGAAGTGAATGTCAGAGCTTGCAACCAACAAAATTACACCTTAGTGGCTTGAAACAAAATGCATTTAACTCATAATATCACCAGTGGGAAAGAAGAAAAAGAGAGTATCTATGCTCTGGCAGTAACATAATCACCATTTCGAAAATGCTACCCAAGACAGCCATGTACTCACTGTTTTGGCCTAGCTAACTTAACTGCCGTGTTTCCCCAGACAGTTATTACTCTGGCTTCTCGTGATACACGCTCAGTAAATTGCGCTGGCTTGGACTGAAGCAATTTCACCTTCAGCATAATCTCTACTACCCTACAGCAACTTAATATGAATTTTCTGACATAATTACAAAAGATGCAGTCAAGTTACTGTCACAGCTTAGAAACTGAAGAGTGTGACAACATATTTTAAAAGGGGAAACAGGTGCAAAAGTAAAAGCATATTTTGCAAATACTTTTTAGACCACCACTGTAGGAGCCTTTTCTTTTAAGCTCGTTTAAAGAAGATGGGGCCATTTAATGAGGCACTCTGATTCATTCTCCCCCATACCATTTTTCTGTGTTCTTTGCCCTCTCCCTGTGTTAAAATGATTGCAACTAAAATGCACATTACAAAATACTTCTGCTAATTAGTCCCCTTCCACATGTGTACCTCCTTACAATGATCCCTTAAAGCTTTCTGCAAGCAGGAACGTTTCTGATCACAGCAGAAGGGTATTATCAGTGTTGTTCACCCAAACAGATTAATTGAATTGCTCAAAGAGTACAGAAGTATTCGCATACAGCTAATCAGTTCAAGTCACCTAAACATCAAATCTGCCATGATGGACTGAGATGAAAGATGTATCACCTAGTAACTAATACTCTTACCATAAAGTCCATGGCTATAAGCTCTATGAATTTCCTTCACCAAAAATTAAGTTCCTCTGCCTAGATCTAAAATTAAACTATTTACTGCTTGTGGGATCAGACCACCTAAATAGCTGTTAGCTGCTGTTCTGCCAAGAAACAAACTGATTTTATCTGCAGAATTTCCTTCTATTAAGTACATCTCACAAAATGTGAAGCCCAAACAATTTTAAGAAAGCTATTACCTAAAAACTCCTCTGGAATTGCTCCTGTTTCTCCAGAGACTGGCTGTTCTGGAAAAAGCATATTCCTTTCACATACATCTCTTTTTCCCTGCAAAGCAACAAGCAATTCTGGTCATAGGAAGTACTGTGCTGGAGAGTAGGCACCTTGCAGCAGGCTTAAGCGTTAGCAGTCTAACTTTACCACTGAGGTCTTGTTAAGCACAGGTGATTTTGCGACACAGTAACTTTACTGCTAAAGAATCTGCTACTGGGCAACACATTGTCCTTTTCTGTGTTTGGGGTAACTGGAGCATCTGGAAAAGCTGTCACAGCTTCAAAGTTGAAAGCTTTAGAAGTTTCAGGAAAATAAAACTTTACATTTTTGAAGTTGTGATAATACTTACAAATTTTGGTTAGATCAGTTTTGGAAATCTGAGATGTGCTAGAAATGTGTATCTTTAAGTAGTGTAAACTTTATATATTTAATCCAGAGGCTGTTAGTCTCAGCTTGCACATTTTACCTTCCAGAACACTGGCTCCCTGTATTTTCAGGATCATTTTAATTTAGAAACTTTCTAGTTTTTTCATTACATAGGTGACAAAGGGGAGTAAAGTGAATTCTCCCTTGCCCATGTACTTTATCCTAGTGGAACTTGAAATGTAAAAAATAGAGTAGAAGAATTTTATTTCACATTCTACTATTTCATTTAGGGGTTTTATAGCTGCAAATGAAATTTTTGAAACCTAGTATATTGAAAGAAAGGCCTCACCCTCTCCCTTCCTCCCACCCCGACAACTCCCAGTGCTGTTCTTTTGAGGTACCAGTTCAAAACAGACATTTACCTTTTGAAGTGCCATCTTACAGGACTGGGGAAAAGCATTTTTGTTGTTGTTTGTTTAGTTTTAAAAGTAAATAAAGCCTTATATAGGAAAAAAACCCAAACACTTTATTTTTCCAAAATGCGTTCAGACAGACTGCAACAAGAACAAAGTACAGTATAAAAATTACTCACACAGCCTACAGTAGTTAATAATCCACTAATCAAATACCTAACTTTTTGTCAAAGTCCTTTTGGGCCAAATATACATCTTTTGTACTGCAGAGGTAATGCCCACTTTACAGTGGGCATCACATAAAATTCATTAGACCATTAAAACACAGTCACTATTGTTTGCCCTCTATAGATAACAGCTTTTGACAATGTTTTATTTCACCCCAGACACATTCAATATAGTCTGAAGTCAAGTATTTCTTTCCTTGTGTTAGAAGTTCAACATTAACTCCAGCAGGTTTGCCTGGAATCTACCAAAAGCCTTTCTTGGGTAAATATTGACACATTGTTATCCCTTCTTTCAAAAGAAAGCAGCTGCATAAAATGTGATGGCATAACACTGTATTTTTCACTCAAAGCTTACAGCATTTTTTGCTGCATTTCACAACTAATTGCAAACTGCAGTATGAGGCATGCCAAACAAACCTGAAGAGAAGACATGTAGTAAGGCAAAAACCAGCAAGGTTTCTCCTCCATGACCATCTTTGCAGAGGAAGCTAAAACAAGTCAGTATAGGCTGTCACTTCTTCTGTAGCATTCTAGCACTGAGGAAAATTAAAAGACAGGTACTTTTTTTTTCTCACTAAATTGCAATTTAGTCAGCGTAGGCAGGAGCAAAGCATTTGGCAAATCCAACACACATGCAATGTATAAACAAAAAGTTATTGTCACACCTTGAATTTTATTTCCATGCCAATATTGTCTCTGCAATTCCCTGAAGAATCTATAACAGTTTCTATTGTGATTGTTTATTTTTCACTGAAGAGGTCTTGTTTTCCCTATCTAAATCTTTCAGAACAAGGTAAGAGTGAAGTAGATACAAAGCAGAGCACCCACTGCACTAAGGCATGAGGACACAGGGACATAAGGGGTATGTGTTCCATGCAGAGAAATGCAGTGCAAAGAGTCCCAAGCCTGCTGAGACTCTGGCCAGCTATTCCATGCAGCACTGAATAGTGGCACTGCATTTATAAACAACATCAGTCTAAATAGCCCAGAGTCAGCTTTACTGCCTACATGAAGCAAGCTTGGGTACCTCTGCACTGGGTTTGTCACTCATTTCCCTGGGCCAGAGTAAGCACACAGGAAAAGGCAGGTTTGGTCACATCTTTGCAGTATTTTCTGTCATGATGTTTCACGAAGGCTGCAGATGTTTCTTATCTTATGGTTTTGCTAATATTGGAAAATCCAACACCAACACAAGTCATTAAGATTTTCTCCCCGCCCACGTGTTCTTCCTCAGGGGTCTTTGTTTCAATTTTAAACATGATCTGGAAGAAGCTTCTCAGGTGTCGTAGAAACTCAATTCTGAGGGAGAAAAAACAACACAGTTTAAGAAACAAAAAAGAAAGCAAATTAGCAGTATGTACTAATGCTGATTACCGTATATGACAACATTGCTGAGTACAGAGCAGCAAGTCTACAGGCTCCTAACATTGTTCTCAATTGTGTTGGAGAAGTGCCTAGTGAGCTCTGTTGAAACCACTGCACTCTTTGTACAAGCAGAGAGAAAGGGAATGCCTGGTAACATAGCAGGACAAAATGGTAAGGGAAAAGGAGAAAGCAGCCAGGCAAGGTGACTTATGATGCTGACTTTCCATGTTACAGTCATGTGGTACTCCTCCCTGCCACCCCTGTCCCCCAATAGCTAAAGCAGAAATAAGAGATAAGTAGGGATAGCTGAAATGTTGGCCATGGGTGCATACCTTGAGAAGCATCATATCCTAAAGCATACATTTGATTTGTATTACTATTGTATTACTACTTGTATTAGTATTAGTTTGATAGAATCACATTCAGACTCAGATTCATCATTTTGGAATGAGAGGCATGAAAACAGAGTGATCCCAAACTAAGAAAACATTTCTAATGATTTCCCCAGAAGAGAAAACAAGCAATTACACCAAAGGCTATGAATACAAAATAGGGAATTGTTCCTGACACAAGTCTGGTCCCTTCCAGTCATGGCCACAAGGAAGTCAGCAGTCTTGAATTAAAGTTTATTCTCCCGCAACAACCAGTATGTGCCCTTCTTAGGTTAAGTTTAACCTTTAAAGAAAGGGAATGTACACATCCAATCCACACATTTGTTTTGCTGACAATGTGGAAAAAGCCTCTACTCTGCATGCTGAGAGCATAATCACAAGCTAATCACACTTAATCAAAACAAAGTGCTAACAAATTGGGCCACAGGAGACTAAGAGGGCTGTTCCCACTGCAACATCATAAGGCTTCTCCTTATGGTTGCCTCCTGGCAACTCATATTCACAGAAATTGTGAATAAGCACAGCAAAAGTTGCATTAACAAGAACTCCCTTATCTGCTCCAGCTGTGCATGCTTGCTGTTCCTGTAACTGGGTATCTGCATGGGGTGAGGAGGGAAAGAGCAGGAGCTGGACTAAGAGAGGCTGCTGTTACTTACACTGGTCAGAGCTCTAGAACATCTCAAGAGTTAACTCTCAAGCAGTTAACTGAATACCTCTGAGGGGTGAAAGTGGCCTCATCACTCCTCATGCTACCTACACCTTTCTACCTCACCTTCCTGCCTGGTAACTAGCCTGAGCATAGACACCAGCTCTTTCATTTCTCAAACAGATTAACAGTCAAAAGAAGAACTGGAAACCACCTGTTCTTACATTCCTCCCTGAATGCAAGGTTTCCAGTTGCTGCTGTGATAGGCAAATGGGCATGTGCTGGCACAAATGCTTCAGTAGAGCTCACAGGCAAGAAGCTCAGTATCTGCCTCCTCCTTATCTGGGTGCTTTTCAAGAGCTCTGGCAGTGTGGCAAGAAAGCAGCCAAGCCCAAAACAGCAGGAGTGCCATGCTGAACTGCAAGGTGGACACAGAATAAACTATACAAATGCCACAGTCAGTATGGAGCTGGAAGCTCAGGGTAAAATCCTAAAAGCTGATCAGCAAACTTTACAACACATTGTTGCCACCAGTTCTGTCCATACTTCTCTTTGTACATGTGGACTACTGTGCTTTCTTTACCTCTTCTCACTTTTGAAGAACAGTGAGGAAAAGCAAGGTGGCTTTGCCACAGTCCTCAGGTACATCATAAAGCCTCAGGGAATACAAGTGAAAGGGAGGCTGCCTGGGAATGTAGCCCTAGGGAGAATTTGGGAGGAACAAAAGGCCATATCTGTCTTGCAGTAGTAGAAGCACAAGTGCTAAGAGCCCTGTAGATAGGAAAAAATGAGGGGGGAAGGCAGGGGTAAGTGAGAGAAGTGCAACAGAAAGCAGGTTTGTACTAGCCTGAGGCTGATATGGGTCACACACAGAAGGTTTGCATATCAAATAGTATGGTGGAGGCTGCATCAGACATACATATACAGACTGGAGGACAGAGGGAGGAGGTGACAGGTATATAGAAGTTCTGTTTTGCCTAACATCTAGATTGTGTGCTCAAGCAAGAGCATGGGACCAACACTTTTCCCAAAGCCCAAGAACAGCTATGTGGGCCACACTGGAGGTTCTCTTCAGGGATAGCCATTTTCAAAGAAAAAGCCATTATATTACCAGAAAAAAAAAAAAAAAAAAAAAAAAAAAAAAAAAAAAAGAGTAGGGGTGGGGGAGTCTACTTCTCTAAGCACAGTCTGTCCCCAGAAGCCTGACTAAGTAACAGCAAAAGATACACAACCACTTCACACATTTTAGCTTGCTGTCTGGGCAAAGAGACCAACTCAAAGATCAGTGTGAGAGAAGATCTGTGCACCAGCAACACCTTCTTGGTCCGACTACCCTAAGAAAGGCCTGTCAGGGCCGGTGGATCCCTTATTACTCCCCAGCGTCCCGCAAAGGGCCATTGCCCGGACAGGGGCCGGGTGTGACATGGACCTGCTGGATGTGGCCCGCGGGCGGTGCTCGAAGGCCCGAGCCGCCAGGGGGCGCCGTGACCCGCCAAGGCCCCGGCCCCGATCCAACAGGCAGCGAGCGGGCGGTGGGCCAGGAAAGAGAGATACGCCATGGAGCTACCGGTCGGACCCACACCTCCTCTCCCCCAACCAATGCCATTAGCAGGGGCAAAGGATGCCTCCTTGGAAATACAGAAATTTGGGAGAGATTTAATGATCTCATGTGCCACATACTGCTTCAGGATGTCTTCTCCTCACCTTCATCCCTACTGCATACTCCTAGCTTGGAAGAAGAGACAACCCAACCCTTTGAAATGACCCTGCTTACAAAATAAACTAGTGCACGTGTGTGATTTCCATGGCATCAGAAAAGAGACCACAGTGAGTGATTACTTTGTTTCACTTGCACTGTGCACTCAAACACTGATACCTACCCCATGTAAGCCTGGATACTTTACACAGGATTACTTAACCCCTATACAATGGGAGGCTCCCTGTCATCCCCTCAAAATCTGATATATGCTGTTTCTGAGATGCCAGGGGTTGAGAATAGCAGTTAGGCAATTTCTAGCTGTCATGTGATGGCACCACCATTCTTCAGTTATCACAGTACTGTACCTTTCACATATACAGCACCGGTACCATGATAACCGAAAAAGGACAGTTCACAGTCTTATTATTTGATGCCACTGTGGGATAAACAGCACTGCCTTCATTTTTTTAAAGGAAACCAGCTCAGTCTCTAGGGATAACTGTGACCTAGTCATTCTAACAGAGTAAAAGAGATCTTTGGTATTGGATGCCCTTCCCCTAACTTTCAAGTTGCAACTAACAACATAAGAAACCCAGTCTTTTTCTGTCCTCTGAACCTCTACCAGCCACAGACAAAGCTTTAACAAAAATGAAGACTGAAGGACTAGCTAAAAGTGCTTCCTAATAGGGCTAAAGCTTTGGGGTTGTACAGAACTCTATGAATTGAACTCTTAAGCTGTTTCCTATGAACAATCAGCTTTGGCATTTGGTTAAGCCTTTGAAAAATGCCATTTAATAACCAGCAGGTTATAGAGAGATCACTAGGAAAACACAACAGTGTACACCAGGCAACAGAAACCAAACTGATGCACACATACATTCCATGACCAAGAACCAACAAGAAAACCCATCTCTGTAATTCTGAGAATCACAAATGATATGGAAGAGCAAAGGAATCAAATCACCTTCTAATGTGTAGCAATAAACACTATCTGTCTCATTTGAAGATGGGTACAAGCTGTTCTATGCATAGCCATCAGCAAAGTCTTCCATAGTAAAAAAAACAGCTGTGCGATAAATCTAGGGATTTAAACAAGACTGGGTAATGGAACTTAACAAAACAACTTACGTGTATGGAGACAAAGGTCCTAACAGGACTTTGGAAACATCCCGTTGGCCAAGGGTCATAAGGAGCAGAGCAAGGCCCTGATTTGTCGAATCTACACAGCCTCCCTGCAAACCAAAACGTTTTAATAATTAATCTCTATACAAACCGGAATTTGAGATGGGCTGAGACTAACAAAGGAGAAAGATACACTTAAAAGGTTGGATTATTTTCTCAACTTTTGAAGGCCAAAAAGACAAAAATCTAGATTTTGTAACAAACACAAATTAGTTTCACATGGCAGGCTGGGAAAGGAACAGAACTTACCCAAAACTCAGTAGCAAGGTCACATTAAAGACCCCCCCAGCTCTCCCAACCTGTTTTCCTCCAGTGTCACATAATGTAATCACGGAAGAATTTCTTTGCAGTAAACTGAAAATAGATATTAATTACAGTTCATGAGCATTTGAATATACCAGGAATTGCGGAGCTTTATGGTGACCATGAAGTTACGTTTGGATAAACAGTTCAGCATTAGCAGGTGCAAACCAGCAAGCTAAAATTTTGTTCTCACAAACATCCACCTAAGATCTTGCTGCTAACTTCTATGGTTTTACATTTGTAAAACATTTTCTCCACATATTTAAAATGGGGATTAAAAAAAAATATTATTACTGTTGTTATGCGGAAGACCCATGCATAAAAGTATATAGAACTACATGTACTCTTGTACATATTTGGCTGTTGTAAGCCATACATGCATTGTGAATTGTTTTCTATGTGGAAGGTGTTAATAATGATACACACATAAATTAGGATTGGAAAGCCTTTCAGTCAGGGCTGTTGTAGAAGGAATTTACCAACTATGCAAATACACTGAGAATGGCATAACATTATTTCTAATAATAATATTAATTATTCACAGACACATGAAATTTGTGAACAGCTTCCTGCTGGATCAAGCCTGACGCTAAATCCTTTTAATAGGCTCTCTAGAGAGGATAAAACTAAAAATTCATCCTCTAAACCCAAATGTTCTAATGATGTAAACTTACAGTTATCTTTGTGGGCAAGGAGTAACTTGACATCATTCTGAGAGATAACACCATCCAAAAATGCAAGGGAAGGGCAAAATATATTTTGGCCTACACTGATTAAGAAAACACAAGGAAGTGCAACCTCAGCACATTTACTCAGTGAGAGGGCAGGAAGGATACTTTTCCAAGGAGAGTTACTGAAGGTTTCATTCTCAAGATGGCCTTGCTTCAGTGTGACCAGCCTCAGCTCTGCTCTTCTGAAAAAGCCTCTGCACTTCATGCAACTAACCATACACCGCAACAAAGGAAACATCTTCATTACATTCACTACCATGAACATGTAAGAGCAAGCATACCTTGCAACCTGCTCTTACAACAGTCCTTGTCCTTTTAACTGTGTGAATTTGCCATATCATAGTGAAGTTCATTTACTCAAACTAATGTCCTCTGGGATTGATAAAAATTGTGCTTTATCTTGAGCAAGTAGGGCACCTGCAGAAAATTTACTGGGGCAATCCAGACCCAAAGCTCTCACCAGCTGTATTTGCCAATCTGAAACATGTACAAGAAGCACATGAGAGTTTGCTAAGGAGTATTCCTGACACAGGACCATCTGTATTTGTAGTTTGGTTAATAATTCAAAATTCTTCTTTATCACTTGGATGAAACATTTACACTACCTGAGCTGGTTTTTGTTTTTCTAAAGCTGAAAACACTGTAAAGCATCTATTTTTACAACAAAATATATGCAAAAGTTTCAATTAGCATGGACACAATTATGTCCTACACAATAGAGCAAAACAAGATGCATCCACAACACATCCTAGCTGCTTACATAAGCTCTCTTGATGCAGTGAGTCAGTCATCCTTGCTATTGTTGTGCATTAGCAGCGCACTGCTATGCCCTTTCCTGCATAGGCAGTGTCCAGACAGAGAAATTTATTTGCTTGTAATCTGATGACAGAACTGTACCTTGTGCCACATAAGAACACATTGCTCCCAAGAAGTACAGGCTTTTTCTCTCTATCCACCTGTCACTTACTCAAAAGTGCAAAATAAAATAGACCCTCCCAAGAGAAATAGGATAGGATAGGATAGGATAGGATAGGACAGGACAGGACAGGACAGGACAGGACAGGACAGGATAGACCAGACCAGGTTGGAAGAGACCTTCGAGATCATTGTGTCCAACCTATCATCCACCACCTAATCAACTAAACCATGCAACCAAGCACCCTATCAAGTCTCCTCCTAAACACCTCCAAGGATGAGGAAAGTCAGAGCTAAAGTACTGTTATGAATGTATGGTTACTATTGATATTTAATAGGTGGAACAATTAATAAAAATATTAGTAACTTCATTTTAAAAAATCCCATGGAAAATATGAATAAAATCTATTCGGTGGTTTGAAATAGTTGGTTGTGGAACAGACACCTCACCAGCAGGAAGCAGCTGGGGGCAGGAGTTGATCTGCTGGAGGGTAGAGAGGCTTTGCAGAGGGACCTCGACAGGCTGGACAGATGGGCAGAGTCCAATGGCATGAGATTTAACACATCCAAGTGCCGGGTTCTGCACATTGGCCACAACAACCCCAGGCAGTGGTACAGGCTGGGGTCAGAGTGGCTGGAGAGTGGCCAGGCAGAGAGGGACCTGGGGGTACTGGTTGATTGTAGGCTGAACATGAGCCTGCAATGTGCCCAGGCAGCCAAGAGGGCCAATGGCATCCTGGCCTGCATCAGGAACAGTGTGGCCAGCAGGAGCAGGGAGGTCATTGTGCCCCTGTACACTGCACTGGTTAGGCCACACCTTGAGTACTGCGTCCAGTTCTGGGCCCCTCAGTTTAGGAAGGATGTTGTCTTGCTGGAACGTGTCCAGAGAAGGGCAACGAAGTTGGTGAGGGGTTTGGAACACAAGCCCTATGAGGAAAGGCTGAGGGAGCTGGGGTTGCTTAGCCTGGAGAAGAGGAGACTGAGGGGTGACCTTATTGCTCTCTACAACTCCCTGAAGGGAGGTTGTAGACAGGCAGAGGTTGGTCTCTTCTCCCAGGCAGCCAGTACCAGAACAAGAGGACACAGTCTCAGGCTGTGCCAGGGCAGGTTTAGACTGGATGTTAGGAAGAAGTTCTATACAGAGAGAGTGATTGCCCATTGGAATGGGCTACCCGTGGAGGTGGTGGTCACCTTCATTGGGGGTGTTCAGGAGGAGGCTTGATGGGGTGCTTGGTGCCATGGTTTAGTTGTTTAGGTGGGTTGGATTGTTTGATGGGTTGGACGCGATGATCTTGAAGGTCTCTTCCAACCTGGTGTATTGTATTGTATTGTAAGTGGTAAAGGAGGCGTAAGAAAAGCTGCAGCCCTGGCAGCAGTGACCACGAAAAGGTAGAGTTTAAGATCCTCAAGGCATCAAAGAGTATGCAAAGCAAGCTCACTACTCTGGATTTCAAGAGAGCAGACTTCATCCTTTTCAGGGATCTGCTTGGCAGGGAAGAGGGGCCCAAGAAAGCTGGTCAATATTCAAGGGCCATCTTCTCCAAGCTCAAGCTCAGCAGCACTACATCCCAAGAAAGAAGGTGACAGGAAAGAATGCCAGCAGGCCAGCATGGATGAAAAAGGTGCTCCTGGACTTCTTTGGGCACAACAATAGAGCATATAGGGAGTGGAAGCAAGAACAGGTTACTTGGGAGGATTACAAAGAAGTTGTGGGAGCAACCAGGAGTTAGGTTAGACAGAACTGAACTTGGATAGGGACATAAAGGGGAACAAGAAGAAATTTCTTCAGGTAGATCAGTGACAAAAAGAAGGCTAGGGAAGGTGTGGGGCCTTGCCAGAAAGAATATGGACATCTGGTCATGAGAGATATCACAGTATATTAGAGTTTGGAAGGCACGTCAAGAGATCATTGGGTCCAACCCTCCTGCCAAAGCAGGATCACTTATGGTAGTCTGCAGAGGAGCAGGGAAGTCATTCTGCCCCTGTACTCAGCACTGGTTAGTATCACAGTATCAGTCAGGGTTGGAAGGGACCACACAGATCATCTAGTTCCAACCCCCCTGCCATGGGCAGGGATACCCTACACTAGATCAGGCTGGCCAGAGCCTCATCCAGCCTGGTCTTAAACACCTCCAGGGATGGTACCTCAACCACCTCCCTGGACAACCCATTCCAGGACTTCACCACTCTCATGGTGAAGAACTTCCTCCTCACATCTAGCCTGAATCTCCCCACCTCTGGCTTCATTCCATTCCCCCTAGTCCTATCACTACCGGATAGCCTGAGAAGTCCCTCCCCAGCCTTCTTGTAGGCCCCCTTCAGATACTGGAAGGCCACAATGAGGTCACCTCTGAGCCTTCTCTTCTCCAGACTGTTAGGCCACACCTTGAGTACTGTGTCCAGTTCTGGGCTCCTCAATTTAAGAAGGAATATACTTGATCGCATCCAGAGAAGGGCAACAAGGCTGGAGAGAGCTCTCAAGCACAAGCCCTATGAGGAGAGGCTGAGGGAGCTGGAGTTGTTTAGCCTGGAGAAGAGGAGGCTCAGGGGAGACTTTATTGCTCTCTACATCTGCCTGATGTACAAGGTTGTAGCCAGGTGGGAGTTGGTCTCTTCTCGCAGGCAACCAATACACAATACAATACACAATACAATACACCAGGTTGGAAGAGACCTTCAAGATCATCGCGTCCAACCCATCAAACAATCCAACCCACCCAACAACTAGACCATACAGCCAAGCACCCCATCAAGACTTCTCCTGAACACCTCCAGTGAAGTTGACTCCACCACCTCCATGGGCAGCTGATTCCAATGGCCAATCACTCTCTCCATGTAGAACTTCTTCCTAACATCCAGCCTAAACCTGCCCTGGCGCAGCCTGAGACTGTGTCCTCTTGTTCTGGTGCTGGCTGCCTGGGAGAAGAGGCCAACCTCTGCCTGGCTACAACCTCCCTTCAGGTAGTTGTAGAGAGCAATAAGGTCACCCCTCAGTCTCCTCTTCTCCAGGCTAAGCAACCCCAGCTCCCTCAGCCTTTCCTCATAGGGCTTGTGTTCCAAACCCCTCACCAGCTTTGTTGCCCTTCTCTGGACACGTTCCAGCACGACAACATCCTTCCTAAACTGAGGCGCCCAGAACTGGACACAGGACTCAAGGTGTGGCCTAACCAGTGCAGTGTACAGGGGGAGAATGACCTTCCTGCTCCTGCTGGCCATACTGTTCCTGATGCAAGCCAGGATGCCATCGGCCTTCTTGGCTGCCTGGGCACACTGCAGGCTCATGTTCAGCCTACAATCAACCAGTACCCCCAGGTCCCTCTCTGCCTGGCCACTCTCCAGCCACTCTGACCCCAGCCTGTAGCACTGCCTGGGGTTGTTGTGGCCAATGTGCAGAATCCGGCACTTGGATGTGTTAAATCTCATGCCATTGGACTCTGCCCATCTGTCCAGCCTGTCGAGGTCCCTCTGCAAAGCCTCTCTGCCCTCCAGCAAATCAACTGCTGCCCCCAGCTTGGTGTCATCTGCAAATTTACTGATGATGGACTCAATGCCCTCATCCAGATCATCAATAAAGAGTGGCAGAACAAGAAGACACAGTTTCAAGCTGTGCCAGGGGAAGCTTAGAACTGAGGTGAGGAGAAAGTTCTTCACAGGAAGAGTAATTTGCCATTGGAATGGGCTGCCCAGGGAGCTGGTGGAGTCCCTGTCCCTGGATGCGTTCAAAAAAGAATTGGATATGCCACTTGAAGCCATGGTTTATTTGTCATGAGGTGCTAGGTATTAGGTAATAGGTTGGACTTGATGATCTCGGAGGTCCTTTCCAACCTGTTTGATTCTATGATGAATGCTTCCAGGTGGGTTTTGAAAGTCTCCAGAGAAGGAGACTCCACAACCCATCTGGGTAGCCTGTTCCAGTGCTCTGTCACCCTCACTGTAAAGAAGTTTCTCCTCGTGTTGAGGTGAAATCTTCTATGTTCAAGTTTGAACCCATTGTTTCTTGTCTTATTACTGTGCACCACCAAAAAGAGCTTGGCCCCCTCCACTTGACACCCACCCCTCATATATTTATGCACATTGATGATATGGAGAAGGCTGAGCTACTCAACGACTTATTTGCCTCAGGCTTTACCAGCAAGGGCTCTAGCCACACTGCTCAAGCTCTAGAAAGCAAAAGTAGGAATTGGGAAAATGAAGTTCTACCCACTGTAAGTGAAGATTCAGTCTGAGACTATCTAAAGAAGCCTAAGGTGCACAAGTCCTTAGGGCCCAATGAGATTCACCCATGGGTCCTGGTGGAACTGGCAGATAAAGCTGCCAAACCACTATCCATCGTATTTGAAAGGTAATGGCCATCTGGTGGAAGTTCTGCTGACTGGAAAAGAGCAAACATGAGCTCTGTCTTCAGAAAGAGAAAAAAAGGAAGACACTGAAAACTATAGGCCTTGCATACAGAAAATGAAGAAGAGGTGATTGCTGGTAACCAACACAGCTTCACCAAGGGAAAATCATGAGTGACAAATCTGGCAGCCTTTTATGATGGAGTTACAGCATCAGTCAATAAGGGAAGAGCAACTGATGTCATCTACCTGGACCTGTGTAAAGTTTTTGGCACTGTCCTGCACAACATCCTGGTCACCAAATTGGAAGAGCATGGATTCGAGGGGTGAAGCACTCACTGGATAATGAATTGACTGGAGGGGTGCACTCAGAAAGTTGTGGTCAATGGCTCAATGTCCAAATGGAGACCAGTAATGAGTAGTGTCCCTCAGGGGTTGGTACTGAGACCAGTGCTGTTTAACATCTTGGTCATTGATATGGACAGTGGGATTGAGCCACCCTCAGCAAGTCTACAGATGACACTGAACTGTGTGGCCCAGATGGCATGTGGAAGGGAAGGGATGCCATCCAGAGGAACTTGGACAGGCTTGAGAGGTGGGCTCATGCCAACCTCAGGCAGTTCAACAAGGCCACGTGCAAGGTCTGGCACCTGGGTTGGGGCAATCCCAATCACAAATGTAGGCTGAGCAGAAAACAGCTTGAGAGCAGACTTGAGGGGAAAGACTTAGGAGTGTTCAGTTGATGAAACATTCAATGTGAGTTGGCAATGTGCACTTGCAGCCCAGAAAGCCAACTGTGTGCTGGGCTGCAACAAAAGAAGCATGACCAGCAGGACACATGAGGTAATTCTTCCCCTCTACTCTGCTCCTGTGAGACACCACCTTGAGAACTGCATCCAGTTCTGGGGCTTCCAACACAAGGACAGTGAACTGTCAGAGTGGGTCCAGAGGACAGCCATGAAGATGATCAGAGGGCTGGTGCACCTCCCCTGTGGGGACAGGTTGAGAGATTTGGGGCTGTCCAGCCTGCAGAAGAGAAGGCTCCCGGGAGACCTTATAGCGGTCTTACAGTATCTGAAGGGGGCCTAAAAGAAACCTGGGGAGGGACTTTTTACAAGGGCTTGCAGTGGTAGGATGAGAGGGAATGAACAGAAGCTTGAGGATGGTAAATTTCAAATTAATACTAGGAAGAAATTCTTTACAGGGAGGGTGGTGAAACTCTAGAGTAGGTTGCCCAGGGAGGTTGTGGATGCCCACTCCCTGGAAATAGTCAAGGCCAGGTTGGACACGGCTTTGAGTAACCTGGTCTAGTGAAAGGTGTCCCTGCCCATGACAGGGAGCTTGGAGCTAGATGACCTTTTAAGGTCCCTTCAAAACCAAACCATTCTGTGATATATGTTTTGGGCTTGTTTTTTTTTTTGTTTCCAGAAGAATGGAGGAAAACCTTGTCACACTGAAGTAAGGCAATCTTGAAAATTTATCCTTCAGTAAAATTCTTCATCCATTTTAGCTCCAGTCAAATAAAACAAATAGCTTTAGCCCTCCTGCCTCTACAAACCCACTAATAACTTGACCTTTCTTCATTAAACAACACAGCCTTAAACAGGTATTGTATACTCCCCTATTATGCATTATGATAAGTAACATAAACATTGTCTTTCTTCAGTTGTTCCAGACCTTTCCATTCTGCCAATCACTTGCTATGTAAATCTCCCACAACCAACACCTTTCTCAGACAAGAGGAAAATCCTTACTGGCCTTCTGCAATTAACTGTGGGAAAAACTTCATGTCTAAAGACAGTGACAGCTAGTCACTCCATGCCCCCTCTTTCAGGGCCACTGTAATTAGCACTGTGCCAGTTATAATTAGCTGGTTAGTTCAGAAATTCTTCAGTGAAAAAATACACATAAAAAGGGTCCACTGACTCGAAGCATCATACCACATCTCATTGCCTTTTGAAGGCTTAGTAAAAGGGACCATTTGACACTTAAGACAGTGTGCTAAAGACTTAAACCCTTAGATTTCCTACATGGTAAAGGTCACAAGCACTAAGCAAGCAATTTAATCCGTGCTCCTAGGCCCCTTTAAACAGTGACAAAATCCTGCAGATTCATGGGTGATCTCAACAGCTAAAACCCTTCTGCAGAAAATTAGCTCCAGTGCTCCCAGGATGCCCTTTTCTAGTCAACCTTGCAGCATGGCACCTACAGGCAAAGACACAGATGGAGAAATAATCTTATAAAGAGATGTAATCACAGTGAGAGAAATTGTCTCATGAGCCTTGAATTCAGCGAGTAGGTGGTGTAACAAGAAAGATTTAAGAAATGCCTGTTCAGAGCAATCTACTCTTGCTACATACAGAACTTTCCCAAATCTTTACTGTTTCAATAGACATCTTTTCCACCACAAGCTGCTGCAGTAGAGGACCACAAGCAGTTCATGCACTGCTTAGCACTTATCAGTCACTCTTTAGACTGAAGCAGCCCAGATGTAAAAGCCTGGTAGGAGCACCAGTGGCACCATAGCAGACCACAACTAACAACCTCATTCAGAATTTTGTCTTCAAAGACACTGAAACCTCACAGCCCACCCCTTCATCATTCAAAGACTTGTCTGACCCTGTTTCCCCCTCAAATGTCTTTTTTTCCTGTTGTCCTGAGATCCTCACTATTCCAGCATTTCACAGAAGTTGACTCGTCAAATTCAAACAGCTGCAGTACACTAAAGCAGGAAATTACCTGGTTCTGGCCTTTCTAGGCCTCTTCATTTTGGGAAGTTCTCTGACATCTGAAGTGTCTGGACAAATTCCCTCATCAGATTCCATCAGTGATGTGCTAGATAGTTTTCAGGGAAAAAAATACCTACTGCTGCTGATAAAGGTACGTGGAAATTGAACCTTTCGTGCTTTCTATCATACGACTACTCAAAAATGTCTTCCAAGAGATTTAGTCAAACTAAAGTGCTAAACTTTAGGTTGCACTGATTAGGTTCTTTTGGGATTTGTGCATTTTTTGTTTTAATATTTGGGGCTTTTTGGGCAGGCAAGGAAGAACTGGCATACTCTGTCTACAAAATTTCTGCAGGTGACTAAAGAACCAAGAAGGAGAGGTGTGATGCTAGATCTTGTATTAACAAAGAAGGTCTAATCAAGGACATTACAGCAGGAGGCAGCCTTGGCATGAAATGCCAGAGCTTAGTATTGTTAGGGAAAGAAAGAAAGCAAACAGAA
The DNA here is from genome assembly GCA_033816785.1 of Picus viridis. Lineage (NCBI taxonomy): Eukaryota > Metazoa > Chordata > Aves > Piciformes > Picidae > Picus > Picus viridis. The sequence goes on from CM066606.1 coordinate 59,341,261, forward strand.
AACTTCTCCCTGGACTTTAAAAGGAAGGTTAACTTTGTCCTATTCAAAGAACTATTTAAAACTGTCCCATGAGCTAGGGCTGTAGATGGTAGGGGATTCCAAGAGAGGTTTAATATTCAAACATCCCCACCTCCAAGCTCAAGATAAACATACACCTTTGAAAAAAAAATCTAGTAGAGGAGGCAGGAGACCTGCATGGATAAGCAAGGAGCTGCTAGAAAAGTTCAAATGGAAGAGGGAAGTCTACAGCAAATGGAAAAAAGGTCTGAGCAGTTGGGAGGATTATAGAAATACGGTCAAAGCATGCTGACATGCAACAAAGGCGGCCAAGGGTCTCTTGGAACTAAACCTGGCTAGGTTAGGTAAGTGAAAGATAACAAGAAGGGCTTCTATAAATACATCAGTAATAGGAAGAAGAGGGAAGAAGTGGGTTCACTGTTAAATAAGGTGGGAGACATGGTGACAGGCAATGCAGAGATGGTGCAATTACTAAATGCCTTCATGTGGTTTATGAGAGTAATTTTGTAATTGACATTACCTAATATAGAATCTCATTAATGGCATTTTTAATACTTTGCAAAGTTTCATCAGGTTACTCCAGTTTGGAGAAATTACTTTTTTGTTTTAAACAGTGAGTACAGCTGGTAGATGATTGCCTCCTAAAGGCCATCACTGACAGCTACTTATTTTAACATTTGTGGACATACACAGCAAGGGCAAACAGATTCTTTGTTAAGTGAGAAATTCATTATGATGCTAATTGCCAAACAATTTGTAAGATTGGAAACTGCCCATCCCCTGAAAGTCTCACCACAAATTGAAAACTATTTTAATTATAATAAATAACAATTACACTGTGGGGAATGTGATGCACTCAAGACTCCTATGCAAGCACTGTCCCACCTCCTTTCCGACAAACCACACGTTTGGCTTTGTCATCATCACCATAAAATAGCCAGCATTCAGGCAACCTGCTTTTTCCCCCGCCCCTCTTCCTCCTATGTTCTCATTTGTAACACCCCATTCCAACCCCTAGTTTAAAATCATTAACGCTATTAGTCCTGCAACTTAGTATTAAACAAAGTAACAGCACATGTGAAGCCACCCCAGTTCTGCTGGGGACAGAAAGCAAAGTAAAAACCTGTCACTACAATGTTTCATAGTAATATCTTCAGGACATGGGAAATAACATCGCCCAGTAAGTCATTACGCTGTTAATGGAACCATTTAAAACCATCACTTACCTGGATGAAGAGGACACTAGCAGCATCTGATCATTCTTCTGTTTATCTCAGCCTGCCTCAGTGCCCCCAGACCACCTCTTCCTTTACCAATATATCATCATCTTCTTACCCTACAGCTAAATGCACAAAACATACTGGCTGCTTACCCTGTAGATCTCTTCAAGCAACAGCTTAGCACAGTTCTGGCCCAGTTCCTCAGGACGCACAGGTTCTCCCTGGCCCTGAGGGTTTGAGGCTAGCTCAGCACTAAGAATAGTGCCATTGATGGTTTCTGCAGTAAGGCACATGCCGAAACCTGGTGATCTGAAAGAAAGCAAAAAAGTGCACTTAAGGACAAAAATCAAGTAATGAGCCAAGAAATACTCCCAGCCAAGCTCCTCCTCAAGTCACAAACAGCTACTCTCACAGGGCAACACTGGAAATGTGGACTTGGCAACAATTTTCCCATCCTATACATTTGATAAACCCTGGAGAAAACATTAACAACAGTACTTTGCCTTAAACCTATTGTGCTGGATATTCCTGGCAGAAACTCTTTAAAATGGAAAAATAACACAACATTCACACCTCAGAACTATTCTTCTCTATTGAAAATAAAGAAAAGAAAGACGTTTATTTCACATTAGTTTGTGTATGATGAACATTTTGAAGGTTTCTGTAGTTTATTTTATTCTCTGCCACATTCAAAACCTCTTTCCTTGGAAGCTTCAAATTTTAACAAGATTAGACCATACCATGCCAGCAGGCAGGAAAATTAAAAAAAGGGGGGAAAAAAAGTGCAGTTCAATACCATCCAAACTGTTACAATCATGTAAGAATTCTGAGCATATGATTTTAAACAAAGAAACAAAAACCCCATTTTCCTTAGAACTCAGGATTCTACAAAATGCTATTGCTAGAGTTAAGAAACACTTGCTGCAAGAAACTCCAGATGGCTGAGTAGAGCTTTCTGAGAAATCAGAAAGTTGTAAGGAAAGAAAATAAAATGCCACAAAATCCTCTTACTTATATGCCCTGGAAGAACACCAATAACTAGCCATTCAAAAGAAGGTTAAGTTGACTTGACTCCACACACAGGATTTTCTACAGTTCTGGGCTCCTGCTGTCTCCACCACTCCAAGTTCTTACTTAAAAAAGTCACACTGACCCTAAACTGCAAGGAACGTCACCATCATCAACAAACCAGACAAACAAACTCCAAGTATCAATACACATAAGCTCTCCCAGTGCCAGAAATACAACATTTCCTCCAGAGGTATTTCAGCAGGGCAGGAACAGAAAGCTATCAGTGGTTCCCACCCACATTTAACAGCCTGCTTTTGCTAAGCAACACAGGAGGTATGTTAGAGATGTTCCTTTCCTCCTTCATCTGAAAGAGAGAGTGAGATCTAGATAGCAAGACAGAAACAGTGTTAAAGATGTTATTTTGGGGGCAAGAACCCTTAATAGCTTTACACACTGGCAGAATTCCTCAGTATTCAGTAGCCCATAGCAAACTGTGCCAAGAGCATCAGACAGCATCTGCACAGACAAACATTTGAGAGCTCAAAACAGAACTGGGAAGTTTTTGGTTAAAGAGAGATTACAGGTGGCAGAAGATTTTCAGATAATGTATCTTCTGAAGTTTCTGTTACTGGGGAAAGGACATATTGTTCAGTGCTTTATATTCTGAAACCCAGGCTTGGTTTGGGCTGGGCACAGATGGGCTGAACTAGTCCTTGCTGGTCTTGCTTGCTACCAGAAGCTGTGTCAGAAACAATGAGGCATATTGCTTTCCTAATCCTCGTGCTGCTAAAACATATACACAAGTGCTGGGAAACAGGTAATGAAAAAAGCTTTGCCAAAGTGGCAAAATGTTACTACCTGATAAAATGCAATCAAACTGGCACCCTACTTATGCTGAATGTGGCAGCACAGCAACATCAGAAAAATGCATGCACCAGCAGGATGGAGAGGCATTCAGTTCACCCTTCCATGCTATTCTTTATAAGCAGTAAATACACCACTACTGCCTCAAATAAATTGACTTTTTTACTTTATAGACAGATAATAACTAAAATATGTCCCCTGAAACACATAACTCCCAGAAATGTTTTCACAATTCTGATTACTATTAACAGTCTGGAGCCACAAGCCTTACTAACCTGGGTTATTAAATGTGATGGAGGATCAGAAAAGAGGAAGAATACTTAAAAGTGAGTAGACGATTTTTACGTTAATAAATACACAGATATAACATGGTTTTCTTTACAGGTAATACAGGAACAGCAAAAGAAAATGTGCAGGCTTGGATTTGAGCATACAGATAAAGACAAAGGTTATCCAGAACTCCTTCAAGCCTCATCAAAAAGTGACAAGGACAATAAAACAAGAATATTGTTTGAATCACATTCATCACTTCTGTGTTCTGCTGGCAAACAAAATGTGTGAAGGTAAGTAAATTAATCTCTTGGTTTTCCAGTCCTCGCTGCTGAAAGGACACTTCTTCAACTACTTATGTAATGGTGAAGTGGAAGACAATCTATACAGCTCAAACGCTTTCTAAACCAGTTTTGTCCCTTCCTTAATACCACCATTTCCATCATAGGGTGTACAGTCAATTTGAATGTTGTTTTTCACAATACACCATGGTGCCTCTGATTTTAATATCACCTCAAAACAACAAGAAGAAAGCTCAAGTTGCTGTTAGTGGCAGTAGTGACACATCACATTCCTTGTTCAAGAAAATACATAAATGAGTGGAACAAGCATATCTAGTGATTAATTTCATTTTTTTCCCTGCGAGGATTATTTATTTCAAGTCAGCAAAACAGCAGATTGTGGTCTAAAACTTGATGAAATTACAGATCAGAATACTCTAGCAGACAAATAAATGCAGAATTAAATTTCTGTTCTCTGTGAATACTGGATACTCACTTTCCAGAGCTGACCCCCTTCATATGATCTGTGTAGATATATATGTCTGGGAGGAATTTATTCAGGATGCTCCTTGCAGATTCCACCATTCTGTTCGCCATCTGTGGTGACACTCTGACAGAGTATCTACATTTCCAAGCTAAGGAATTAATTGTGTTCACAAAAGAAATTTAAACCAGAGATTGATGAAAGTGGCCAAGAGGTCCCAATGCATTATTCTGCAAAATGCAGTTTTGTCCTGCACATCCATTCCAGAGCACTAGTCCATTCCCCTGCATTTAAAAAGCATATACGTGTAAGTGCTTTCTATAGCCTTTTCACTGATAATACCTTGAAGTGAGGTATGCAGAACATGTGCAGAACAGCTCATTATTGCTAGATAACCACCTATCTTAAAAACACCCTTTGATAATTTTAAGTTCCTGCTCTGTCACCTTGTGCTTTCTTATGATGGAGTAAATCCTATGTGCTCTGCTCTTCCTATAATACTGAAAGGTGATGACAGGTGAAGTTTCTCTGAATTAACAGCAAGATATCTTTTCTTTCCATCTATCTCTATCAGAGAGACATTGAGTAGATTAAAGACAAATGGCTTAAAATTAGAAAGCACTAAAATGCTTTAAGATAATATTGGCTTTGCTCTCTCCAACTACTTTGTAGTGCTGTGAGGCTATCAAGTCCACCAGTTCTTGAGTCACTCAGCATCTGAAGGTAACAATTCCATGGAAGAAGAAATTACCATCTTCCCACTCACCCCAACGCACCTCTCCAAACTACACAACAGATGAACTGCCTTTATGCCTTTTTACTCAGGTGCTGCTTCAGTGATATTCATCACGTATCTTCAAATGTACGAAGCACATCGTGTTCTGCATTCCATTCGAACTACAGTGCAGAGACATGTTCTGCACATTTAACCACACGTTTTTACCTACATGCACATAGCAATGCAGGGAAATACACTCTCAAACCTCCCAGCTTGCAGAAGGGGAGTTCCTTTTCTACAAATTTCTATTGCATTCTCTTGTGGAATAGGTAAACCAAAAGTTTTAAGATTGTAAGGCCAAAACCAGTAAACGTTCATCAGAAAACTGATCATTCTGTACAGCTGGTGCACTCAGCATTTTGGATGACTAAGAGGTTGCTGCAACACAGCTCCCCTGCTGTATTACTGCCTCATTACATGATGGAAAGTAATTTAATTTATTGCTGTTGAAAAGATTTTAAATAGTACTATTTTAAATTTACTTACTTGTCTATCAACGCTTTTTGAACAGCAGCATTCTGAAAACAGCAGTTTTGACACGTGGTCCAGAAACCTAGTTGTGTGATCTGTCTGTGTAATGTCACTCTGCATTATCTCAGCAACACGGGTATACTCCTGCCACCTCAAGTTGGGAGACAATTCTTTAAGGTAACTAGTTTAAAGGAAAAACAAACAAACAAGGATACGCAGTGCCTCTGATGCGTTTGATTTTGCCAGGGTCTGTGAACTGAATAGGCTGCAAGACTTTTCTCACTGGGCAAGCAAACAGTATCTCTCCACCCCCTTTGGGAGGCATTCCTCTCCGGTTGATCTAGAAACAACAATGGAGGAAAAGAAGCAGGTTAGTAAAGAGCAAACAGAATGTACTTAGACACTGAGAAATTACACTTCTATTTCACATACAATAAAATGCTATCAGTAGGCGTATTATGGAAACAGCAGGCAAGAAAAGGACATTGTAATAGCAAAAATGGATTTTGCAAAATGGGCTTTGAACCAAGCCTGTAAACAAAATTTGATTTGGCTTCTTCCTCTCCTCTCTCAAGTACAGTAGGGTATAACTTCTCAACTGAAAACAAGACAAAAACCAGCCAAACAAACCCCCCCATCTTTACCAGGAAGGCAACCCTGACTGGTGTCTTAAGCAAACCTGCCCTGCAGAGCTGACCATAGACTAAAAGTGTTTGATATTCAGTATGCGTATGAGGGACCAGAATGAACTTACTCCCACAAATAGGCCTGGCCAGCCCGACTCTGGTCCCCCATCCCAGCCAACATCCACAAAGATGGGGTTGGCACATAAGCCTGCCAGTGGGTCTAGCTCAAGGTGCTCATGGGTGGGTAGGGCAGGGCTGTGGAGAGCTAGAGACTGGCCCTGCTGCAGCATCACTGGAACAATGGCAGACAGTCCCAGAGTGATGACATAGGGTCTTGGGCTATAGACAGGGTAGAGGGAGGCACCTGGGGTGCAGGGCTTGGCAGAGTGTGCAGAGACTAGTAGCTCAGCAAGAAATTTCACACATTTGAAATGTCTGATCTTAACTTTAAAAGGCTGTAGTTTTATATTTCAACACAAAACAAAACACCCCAAACTTTCTGCATCCAGAATTATTTGGCCTGTGAAAAGTGTAGTCTTTGAAGAAAAGTTTCTTTCCTGTATTTTCCAAATGGGAAGCAAATCTCAATCACCCACACACGGACTCGGCTCCCTAGCCCTAAGCAGGGCAGGAAAAACAAGAGCAAGGAAAAATAAAGTAACTGAAATGGGATAAGAAATCAAAAAGGTTTCTTAGCTTGCTGAGATGTCAGACATTAAGAAAAGTCATTGCTTTCTCCTTACCCTCTCTACCCATAGCTTTTGCATCTCTTTTCTACACCATTGGCAAACACTGTGTGGTGGGTGTGCCATTTAAATCATGCCAAGAAAAGGAGGCAATTGTGCAGAGCTACAACTAAGTATCTGCTGGAGACAGATACTGGCAGCAAGCATATGTCCCTGTGAAGCAGAGCAGAGTATCATTTTAACATGTGCTAGAAAGGAAAGGAACAAGTTGTTTTACCTTGATTTCCAGACCTTCACCATCAATTCCAAACTTCTTCAGTAGGGGTAGAGCTGTTGCCTTAAGAACATCAACCTACAAACACAGGATTAAAAAAAACAGACTCTTCATTGCAAGTTACCCAAGTCAGTAATTTAAGAATCATTGCATTATGAGGTGTCTAACAAAGGCAAGACTTCTCCATACTAGGTGTCCACAGGAAAACATGGGAATGCAGCACAGAAAGCTTCAGCTACTCCTAAACAACCACAGTGTCTCACAACTAAAAAAATTTTCTGAAACAAAATATTGGGAGATAGAATTTCCTGTTCTGGATTTCTTCCTCAGCCTGATTTTTACCACTACAACAGCTCAGGTAAAACAGGTCATTTGCTTTTCTGAAACCAGTTATTGGGGAAAAAAAAAACCAACACATTTTTCTGTCATCGTTATAAATTACTACAGTTATATTGCAAGATTGCAACTTTGCATTTTGAAGCACGCCCTTGATTTGCCAGGAAGAACTTCATCTTTCTGTCAAGAACTTCTTTTAACTATTTCTGAGAAACAAAAACTTCTCTTGAAATACTTAGAAGAATCTGGAATGGGTGAGACATCTTCCATGTACTCCCATTGAGCCAGATGCTCACCAAATCCAGATCTGAGCAGGATTTTCTTTGCTATTGCTTGTCCTAATTGCTGATCTAACATAACAGTTACTGTTGTCTTTTTTCCCCTCTGATGACACTTCAGAGGCATTGCTAAAGATGACAAAAATAATTTAGCAGTGCAACAGCACAGGACAAACAGCCTGGGAGAGACAGGACCAGGACAGTGTGGCCAAAGAGTAACTAAATTCAGATGAAGAAAACAGGCATGCAGTAGATAGCAGCTTGGGGGGGGGGGGGGGGAAGAAAGAAAAAAAAAAAAAAGGGGGGAAGGAAAAAAAAAAAGGGAAAGAAAAAAAAGAAGCCTTCATCCAGAATCCACAACTCTAACATTTCATTCTCTCTGCAATTAGTAGCATCGACCTCATCTACAAAGCTGTCAACCACCTGTAAGAGCTACCAGAGTAGCTACAAGTGTATGCCACAGTTCTGCCCTTTAAATTTTTCTGGCCAATATATTTATTCTCTTAAGAGAAGCATTTGGTGTTGTTTTTAATGGTAATATCAATATTTGAAAGTCTTAGTTAAAAAAAATAAATGCTGTAAGTCAATGATTCCTTCTATGGCTTTTTCTTTTTTTCCCCCTTTTTACAGCCAAGCTGACTTATTCAGGCCCCTTCATTAATCACACACATTTGACTTTCAGAGCAAAACCCCTTACTAACATGTACACACACACACATATTCACACTCGTGGAGGTTCCAACAAGCTGATGTGGTTTGCATTTAAATTACACAAGATTACTTTCTTATGAAATAAAATACATCAGTAAAAAAGGAAAAGTTTTCCCCTCCTCTATTTCCACTTTTGCAATACTTTGGACTGAACCCTATCTCTGGTGAAAGCATGTTATGCCAGCATTAGGAAGCTGCACCGGGTTTGTCTGTTTCAAAAATTTTAGAGATGTGTCGTATTTCTTGGACCTCAGACAAATTATAGATGTGATACTTACCAGGTCCCAGACAGACAAATAATAAAGGACTGTCATAGTTCCAGATTTGCAGCCTCAATAGAGAGGTGACTGGCAGCACTTGATGAAGTAGAAAAGGTTGTTCTGTTTGGCAGATGAGCCATCTCTATGGAGATCACAAGATGGTAGCGGAACTGAAACCTAAAGTCATATTTTCTAGAGTCTTGCCTATACTCTGCCATAAACCCATCCTTTGGCAACCCTTAAAGGGCAGTTATTTCATTTCCAGAGCAGAAAACACATGACCAAGTTGTACCAAAGCAAATGCATCATACAATTAAAAGCATAACTCACCACAAATGGCAACATACTAAGAATAGAATAAAGCAGGTTGGAAAAGACCTTTGAGATCACTGAGTCCAACCCATCACCCAACAACTATCTAATCAACTAAACTATGGCACCAAGTGCCCCATCCAGTCTCTTCTTAACCACCAGTGATGGTGACTGCACCACCTCCCTGGGCAGCCCATTCCAATGGCTAATCACCCTTTCTATGAAGAACTTCTTCCTAACATCCAACCTAAACCTCCCCCGGCACAGCTTCAGACTGTGTCCTCTTCTTCTGGTGCTGGTTGCCTGGGAGAAGAGGCCAACCCTTTACCACTGGGTTTTATTGGCTCCTTCAGAATGGAGGAGGCTATTAATGTATATAAATAAATGCTAGCATAAACACTCTGTTTATGTACCAGTGTAGTGGGTTGAATTGAGATGGAGTTAATTCTCCTCACAGCATCTTTCTAGTGCTGTGGTTTTTTGCAGCAGTAGTTGATAACACAGCAGTGTTTTGGCTACGGCTGAATCTAGTATCCAGGCTGTGTCCTTTCAACATTTGCCTGCCCCAAGAGTGGATCAAGGGGCAGGCAAAATCTTGGGAGGGGACACAGCTGAGCCAGCTGACTCAGACTGGCCAAAGAGGTATTCCATACCATATGACATCAGCTCAGGTATAAGAATGAAGTGGAAGAAGGAAGTGTGGGGATTCGTCCATGGCGTTCATCCTCCCAAGCAACCACCAAGCTTAGAGAGCCCTGCTTCCCGAGACCGACCACCGTCCTGCTGATGGGAAGTAGAGACTAACATCGCTCGCTCTGTTTTTCTGCTTCCGCGCGGTCTATTGCTATTTGCTTATTAGTGTTATTAAACTGCTCCTATTTTACTCTCTGGCTTCTGTTATATTTTCCTTTCCACAGTGTAGTGGTATCATGCAAGATTCCCATTCTTGCGACCCGGGTTCGATTCCCGGCTGGTGCACCAAAAAGGACTGTGGTGGTTTGGCTCTGGCCGGGGGGGGCCAGATGCCCACCAAAGCCGCTCTATCACTCCCCCTCTTTAAGCAAACAGGGGAAGAAGGGAAGGAAAATATAACAGAAGCCAGAGAGTGAAATAGGAGCAGTTTAATAACACTAATAAGCAAGTGGCAATAGACCGCGCGGAAGCAGAAAAAAACAGAGCAAGAGATGTTAGTCTCTACTTCCCATCAGCAGGACGGTGGTCGGTCTCGGGAAGCAGGGCTCTCTAAGCTTGGTGGTTGCTTGGGAGGATGAACGCCATGGACGAATCCCCACACTTCCTTCTTCCACTTCATTCTTATACCTGAGCTGATGTCATATGGTATGGAATACCTCTTTGGCCAGTCTGAGTCAGCTGGCTCAGCTGTGTCCTCCCCAAGATTTTGCCTGCCCCTTGATCCACTCTTGGGGCAGGCAAATGTTGAAAGGACACAGCCTGGATACTAGATTCAGCCGTAGCCAAAACACTGCTGTGTTATCAACTACTGTTGCAAAAAACCACAGCACTAGAAAGATGCTGTGAGGAGAATTAACTCCATCTCAATTCAACCCACTACAATCAGGAATCGGTCCTGACCTGTCTCTCACTCTCCACACAGCAGATTTGCTGTTTCCCCTTTGTCCTCCTGACAAAAAGACATTCTCAGGCAAAGAGCTACCTCAAACTCACAACTCAGCAATCACATCCAGCAGATATGACTGGATGAGATTCAAGACCTCAGTGATGAGAACAGATTTCAAAAAGCCCAGTGGGTCAGCCTACCTGTGCATTACTACCATGAGTGAAAGATCTCATTTCTCTAGCTGCACACACACTCCTGCTATTCATCTTGTGGATACCTCCAGAAAAAAAGTCAGGGGAACAGCTCTCTGTCATTTTGCCATTTAGTTGAACTGTCTTAGGGAAAGTTTTGAAAAGCATCCATGGTATTGGAGTACACAGGATTGTGTGGTTGAAAGCAGGAGATATGGAGGGGGATTGGTAGGACTACTTTCTTTCAACCACAAAGGTGTTGTTGCAGGATCATATCTGTGTATATATACGTACATATTTTCACACATATATGTAAATTGTGCATTTGTCTGTAGATGGCAGATGTTGAAAACAACCATGCAAGGATACATCTGCAGAGTTCATCTAGCTCCAGAAGACATGTTTATAAAACACGGGATTGTTTTTACAAACAAACCAAATAAAAAATCTCAAAAGCAGATGAGTATGTGTCTTGCCTGTTGTATCTACGAAGTTGAGATGGAGAGGTTCTTGCATGAAGAACAGCAGGGAAAACTTGCCCATTTTAAAGCAGCCACAATATATTTATGTTGGCTTGCCTTTCCCCTTCTCCTTGGAAAGCCAGAAAGAGTACAGTAAATTGTTGTATTGGGGCATGCACACGTAATAAATGTTCACCCAGTTTCTAAACAACTTCTGTCTACTGAAAAATAAAAGCCCAAATCAATTTAAAACCAATGGTACAATGATTCAGCTGATGTATTCCAATACCCTTCTTTGTCTGAGCTTTGGCTAGCGAAAGCTCCCTTCAAGCACAAACTTAACTGGCTTTAAATTCTTGCACTCATTTCAATTAAAATTGTTTCACCTATATTAGTTCACGTGGCTGATGCCTGAAGAGGAGTAATTTCCAGAACTAAGACTCAGTTACTTATATGAGAGCCCAAAATTACTTGAAAGCAACAGTAAAACTGGACTGTTCTTTGTTACCAAATTCTTCAATAATTTCTCTTCTGTGACTAAAAAGACAGGCAACCAAAACAGACCTCTTTCATTTTCACTACCTGTTAAGTACTTTTAATGACAGTAACTGGAAGGTTAGCAAAACATGCTTCCCCTTTTACTTTTTCTGACAGTGCTGAAAGGAATCCACTTTGATCATACTTTGACACATGTGGATGTCTCACAGAGCCATCGGTGAGAGACCAATTTTCTAAATTACAAGAGAAATATTGAAGAAAAGCCATGAATACTAGAAGGATTCACAGAGTCCTCTAATATCTGCAATTACACTTCACAGTACTTGTATTCATTTAAGCTGGTTAAGTTTTCACATGACAAAGTTTCCATAATCTACACAGAGGGAAACAGGCAGCCTCACTCAACAGGTAAATAGCAATGCTGGTCTCCAGATGCCATTGTGTTTGGGTTTTCTGGGGTTTGGTTTTCTTTTTCTTTTTAATTAAAAATAAAAATTATAAAAATCTCAGCATAACCAGTAACTGTTATTCTAGTGCTTTAATCCCATGGTAGGAGAAACATTTGATTTAATTTCTAACAGAACCAGAGAAGCAAATCAGTGGCCCGGCCTCACATCATGTTTAAAAGCAATTTTCAGAGAAGACAACTGAAGCAGTTAAGAGAACTGAAAGCCAAAAGGTGGATTATAAACTGCAGTCCAGAGTATGATGCAGAAAGCAAACGGCTTAACAGATGCTTGATTCAGAGAGTTTGCTGGCAGATGCAGCAACACTGTACACTTCTGGATGCGAAGGATTACAAAAACGTAACACAGTTTAGACTCTTCATTCTAATCTTTCTGTATCGGGGAAAAACAACTATATTTAATTACTTACGGAAGGATCTACTTGATCGTTTGTTACTCCCCTCAAGACAATCTTCAATGGATGTTTCATGAAAGGTGCCAGGCAGAGCAGACCTTCCAAATAGTAGCCAATACTACGACTGGGGCTGCAGTCATGTTCCAACGAGCCTCCGTACAGAAGACCAGGCTGATAATATAAGGTGGTACCTGGGGAAGATGCCAGAGAAGTAAACTAAATAAAAGCACTGTCAGCACACTGGGCACTATTACAGAGATTGCAGCATCGCATATAGGCAACTACATAAATGGGAGACAGATGATTTCATGCAAGATGGTAGCACTTCCAACGTGTGATTTCTATGTCTGTGGTTAATAAATGGGTCAATACATAAGAGTTTGTCTTGTACATCATTTTTACTACTTTCCCATTGTCCCAAAACCAGAAGATCTCTTAGCAACCCCAAAATGATGACACAAGCAATTACTGCCCTCCACAGCAGCTAAATCTTCACCAGACCATCAGATCATTGCTCTCTCAGCATACCTGGTGATAGCTCATCTGCTATACTGACCAACCATAATCCTTAAAACTCTTAATAAACAAAAAAGGAAAAAACAACAAAAAAAGAGAGAAAAAAAAGGACAAGAACCAGACAACACTGTTATGCAGGACACCTCTCACTCAAATCAATACCTTTTTCTGAGCATGACTAGGCAAACAAATAAAAAGTCTTCCTCAGAAGTTTGTGTTTTTGGAATGTAAACCTTGCCTTCTACAAAACTCCATTCCAGTTCAGAGGGCACTTCCACTCTCTGAAATCCTGCACACCAAACAAAATACTGATTTTAATTACTCAGCAAAAGAGTTTCCTTAACTCTCTGCATTAAGGTAGAGCACTGATCTTCTTGCATCAACCAGTTTCTGTAGAAGTTCTCATCTTGGTTATTTCTGATTTTCTCTGATTCATCTGAATACCTACATCTGCCAAGCCAAAACTCTGATTCCACTGCAGCAAATGAGACAGCCCAGAAGGACAAAACAGAGGAAGAAGAGAAAACAATCTCACCTGTTTGGTTTATTTCAACCCGAGAGCCATTGGTCACTTTGTCAATCAGGCGAATGAAGCTTGCTTCAAAATCTAGGGAGAAGAACAAAGACAGAATTTTAAAGTTCCTTAAATTCATTCCTGGAAAAAAAAAACTTCAGCACCACACTTACCCATTTTCCCATTCCTGCCTCTCATGGCAGTAAGGCCATACAAGAAAAAGCAAGTTACTATAAAACTAGAGATGTTAAATTGAACCTCCACAGTTACATGCCCCCAGGATACAACCACTGGAACAGCCACAGTCCTCTTCCCCGCACATAGTACTTCTGACCACAGTGGCCTGATGGATTACTCAAGCACATTTTGCTTGAGTACTTATATTTTGCTCAGTATGAAGCACAACATACAAATCCTAGCAAACAGGATCCCATCAAGATAATGGCAGCTCTCCATTACTCTCTGTACAAGTCGTTTAAAAGAGAGAGACATTCAGATGCAAAGTGCTGCTGCACAGCTGCTCCTTCCACAGACACAGTCACCTGCAGACTTTCAAATTTCTGCAGACTTTAAAACTTTTCATTTACAAACCTGTTGCTGGCATAAGGCCTAGAAAAAAATGATACAAATCTCCACATAACTTCTTTTATTACTTACTGTATATACTGCAATTGTTTGTGTGGACCTAATTCCTATTTTTTTCTTATTTGTGTGGATTCTTGCCCAGAAAGGCGGGAAAGGACAAGCACATTTAAAGGGAGAAGAAAAAAAAAGGAATCAGATGTGCTAGTATTCTAGTATTGAGGTATCCCAAGCTGATACAGACCAGTATCAAGGAAGTGCACAAGTGCACACAAGTGTAAAACCTAGGTAGTTTTAAGGACCCACAGCACCTGCATAACAGGTGGTAGGTTGCAGACTCCCCAGCAATAACGTTGTGCTACTTCTTCAACAGACTTTTCTTCTTATATAAGCTTCTAGGATGCAACAGGCATTTCAACCAGAGAACTACCTGCAGGAATTACAGTTCACTAATATTTGCATAACATAGTGGATGCCCCAGTCACACAGTGCAGGTTCTGCTCTTTGTTCAGACAATTTCTAAAACTAAAGGTTTAGAGTACAGTACAGGGAGCTCTTCCAGTACAAGAGTGATTCCTTACCTTTTGGAGAACAAACCTGTAAAAAGTTTTCCTTGCAAGTATTACAGTCACAAAAAGCAGAGGTAACTCCATGTTGAACCATCACCATAAAGCATACTTTGTTGTTAATATTTGTAACAGTTTACATTTTAACCCATACTTTTAAAAAGCAATTCAAACACATTTTATAAAAGACATGGTAAAACCTACAAATTCCACCACCACCAAACTTCCCATGACAACAATAAATACTTTGAGTCATGGTAAATGTTAAAGTCCAGTACACAAGAATGTTTTGACAGGTTCGAAAGAAAATTTCTAGCTATAAAGCCTCCTCAAGAGGTTAAGTAGCATTTACGCTGGGTCTTAACTTCACACCTTGTTCAACAAATAACTGAACACCACAATAACGTTTCTTTCCCAGTCTCTACCCTGTTGCCTTCTTCAGTCCAACAATGAAATTTACTCTGGGTTGCCAAACTATTAGGGGAGTAAAGAGCCCCCAAGCAAGGTTTTCCTCAAGGGAATCCACAGCACTGAAAGCTTTCAGAAATGGGGTGTAAATGGCTTTCACGTCTTTCACCTTTAGTACTGTTTGGGCAAAATTCAGATTAAAAAAAACCCAAACCAACAACAAAACCAACATGACACAACGTGAAAGCTGAGCCGTTAAAACTGTGGGCACTTGGGCTCCCACACAGAGACGGAGCACGCGGCAGAAAACGGCGGCCAGAGTGCCAGCAAGTGCTACAACTTCTGCCCGGAGAGCCGCTGCCAGAGGCGCCGCCAGCCCCGCGCCTGGCATCCCTGCCCCACACATCCCGCTCCTGTCGCCCGGTGCGCTTTGTTTTGGACCGGCTCACGAAGGCTCGCGCTGGGACAGAAGCATCACGGCTGCGGAGCACCGCGAAAAGCCGCACCGCTGTCGGCACGGGGTCTCTCCACGGCACATGGCTGCCACGAAAACAATTCGGGTGACATCCTCCCCGCGTTGCTCCCACGCCTTCTTCCAAAGCCGCGCCACCCACGTGTGTCAGCCCAGCAGACTCGCCTCCCGTGCAGGGTATGCAGGGTGGGCAGGGGACAGCTTTTCCACGATGTTACACTGGCATGCAGCTGGGACCCGCCGACAGGAGCTGCCGAGAAAGTGTCAAAGCTGCCCCTGCCTCGCATCAAGCCTCCCGCATAGCCGCAGCCGTGGCTCCCAAGCCCTTCCGACCCCTTCCCTCTGCGGCCGCCGGTACCCCCGCTCACCCCTGAGGCCAGGGTCCTCCTCCTTGGAGCGGATCTTGTGGATTTTCAGCGGCCGCCCGCTGAGCGTGGACAACACCAGGCGCTGCCGCAGGAAGTTGCACCCTGCGTAGCTGAGGCACTGCACCTCGCCCGCCGCCCCGCCCGCCATGCCGCCGCCGTGCCCGCCGCGCCCACGCGGTTGGGAACAGGAAGCGCAGAGACAGCGGCGGCGGGGTCAGAGTGCACGGGGCGGGGCAGCGGCTTCCGCTACGGGTCGGGCGCGGATACCGGCGGGAGCGGCTTGCCGCTGTGTTGCGGCCCCCGGGTGGAGGGGCCGCAGAGCGGTGCTTACTGTCTCTGCCTTCGCTGCAGCCCTCCCTCGCTGCATTCTCTTAACTGAGGTTTTTAACTCTTAAAAAAAGTTAAAACTCTTGTTGGCTTGTGTTGTGGCTTTTTTTGATTGTTTTTAACGGAAGCTCGGTGCCTCTCCACCTGCGGCTGGGCAGCTCCTCCAGCCTTTCTCCCTCGCCCTGAGAGAGCTCGGTGAGTCGGCGGTGGGTGCTTACAGCTCGGGGTGAAGCGCGGTGCCTGCCCCAGGGCTGTGCTTGCCCCGGGGTGGCTTGGGGCCTGAGAGCATGTACCCTCCACTTGGCCTTATCGGTCATTTATCCCCGGCTGCCTCAAGGAAAAGGCTAAGGAAAGGAATGGGTATCGATTTCCTGTCTTCTCGCCAGCGTGTTTGCTTAATCGTAGGGGCAGAGCCCACTCAGCCAGAAGAGACTGAGCGAAGCCTTTAGTCTTTAAGAGAAACGTGGATTACAGAAGAGGTGTGATAGTGTCAATTGCAAGGCTACGGGGGTGGGGTGGAGGGGAATGAAATAGCATAGTTCTTAAATTGAAAGAGCCTACAGCGATCATCTAGCTCAACTGCCCGACCACTTCGTGGCTGACCAAAAGTTAAAGCATGATGTTAAGGGCATTGTCCCAATGCTTCTTAAACTCTAACAGGCTTGGGGCATTAAACACCTCTCTAGGAATCCTGTTCCTGGGTTTGGCCACCCTCTTGGTAGAGAAATGCTTCTGTGTGTCTAGTCCGAACTTCCCTTGGTACAGATTGGACCCATTCCCACGAGTCCTATCACTGGATCCCAGGGAGAACAGATAGCACCTCCCTCACCACTTCTCCTCCTCAGGAAGCTGAGAGCAATGAGGTTGCTCTGCCTCGTTTCCAAACTGGAAAAGCCCGAAGTCTGTAGTTGTTCGTTACAGGACCTGCCTTCCAATCCTTTCCCCAGCTTTGCTGCCCTCCTCTAGATGAATTCAGGGACCTTCACATCCATCTTAAATGGTGTCCTCAGAAACGCACACAGTACTCCAGGTGAGCCTGTATCAATGATGAATGCAGTATCTCCTAAGAGCCATCTCTTTTCCAGGTGGACAGCCCCAACTCTCTCAGACTTTCTTCACAGGAGACGTGTTCCAGCCCTCTTGATTATTTTCATGGCTTTCCACTGCATTCACCCCATCAGGTCCATGTCCTTCTTGTGCTGAGGGCTCCAGAGCTGGACACATTAGTCCAGTGGAGCCTCAGCAGAGTAGAGGGGCAGAATCATCAGCCTCAGCCTGCTGGCTATGCTGCATAGGATAGAACTGGCTTTCTGGGCTGCAAGTACAATACAATACAATAATACAATACAATAAACCAGGTTGGAAGAGACCTTTAAGATCATCACGTCCAACCTATCAACCAATCCAACCCACCCAAACAACTGGATCATGGCACCAAGCACCCCATCAAGTCTCCTCCTGAGCACATCCAATGATGGTGACTCCACCACCTCCCTGGGCAGACCATTCCAATGGGCAATCAATCACTCGGTGCTGGTTGCCTGGGAGAAGAGACCAACCTCTACCTGTCTACAACCTCCTTTCAGGTAGTTGTAAGGAGCAATAAGGTCACCCCTGAGTCTCCTCCAGGCTAAGCAACCCCAGCTCCCTCAGTCTCTCCTCACAGGGCTTGTGTTCCAAACCCCTCACCTACTTCGTTGCCCTTCTCTGGACACGTTCCAGCAAGACAACATCCTTCCTAAACTGAGGGGCCCAAAACTGGACACAGGACTCATGGTGTGACTTAACCAGTGCAGTGTACAGGGGCAGAATGACCTCCCTGCTCCTGCTGGCCACACTGTTCCTGATGCAGGCCAGGATGCCATTGGCCCTCTTGGCTGCCTGGGCACACTGCAGGCTCATGTTCAGCCTACCATCAACCAGTACCCCCAGGTCCCTCTCTGCCTGGCCGCTCTCCAGGCACTCTGACCCCAGCTTGTAGCACTGCATGGGGTTGTGGCCAATGTGCACATTGACATAAGGCTCATGTCCAGCTATTCATCCAGCAATATCGCTAAATATTCCTCTGCTGGGCTGGTCTCAATCCCTTCATCTTCGAGCTTCTCTTGTCACCATGGGTTGCCTCAACCCAGGTGCAGGACTTTGTACTTGGCCTTGTTGAGCTTCATGAGGTTCCCATGGGCCCATTCCTCAAGCCTTTCAAGGTGTCTTGGGATGACATCCCATCCCTCAGGCATGTCAACTGCACCACTCAGCTTGGTATCATCTGCAAACATTCTGAGGGTGTGCTCGATCCATGTGATTGATGAAGATTGTAAATATCATTGGGACCAATATAGGCTCTTACGGAGTACACTTGTTACTGGTTTCTTCTTTGAAACTGACTTTCATTTGTTGCAGGAGTCCAAACAACCACTTCCTTATCTATCTAACAGTCTATATCTTACAAGCCCATGTCTCTAATTTATCACAGTATCACAGTATCACAGTATTACCAAGGTTGGAAGAGACCTTGAAGATCATCGAGTCCAACCTGTAACCACAAACCTCACGACTAGACCATGGCACCAAGTGCCACATCCAGTCCCCTCTTGAACGCCTCCAGGGACGGCGACTCAACCACCTCCCTGGGCAGCCCATTCCAATGACGAATCACTCTCTCGGTGAAGAACTTTCTCCTCACCGCGAGCCTAAACTTCCCCTGGTGCAGCTTGAGACTGTGTCCCCTTGTTCTGGTGCTGGTTGCTAGGGAGAAGAGGCCAACCCCTTCCTGGCTACAACCACCTTTCAGGTAGTTGTAGAGAGCAATGAGGTCTCCCCTAAGTCTCCTCCAGGCTAAACAACCCCAGCTCCCTCAGCCTCTCCTCATAGGGCTTGTGCTCAAGGCCTCTCCCCAGCCTTGTTGCCCTTCTCTGGACATGTTCAAGTGTCTCGATGTCCTTCTTAAACTGAGGGGCCCAGAACTGGACACAGTACTCAAGGTGTGGCCTAACCAAAGCAGAGTAAGAATGATATGGCAGACTGTACCAAAGGCCTTACAGAAGTCTAAGTAGAGGTCACCTGTCGCACTTCCCTTGTCCACTGTCTACTGACAGATTCAGTCTGTTGTAGAAGGCCACTAGATTAGTCAGGCATAATTTACCCATGGTGAAGCCACACTGTCAGTTTCCAGTCACCCTGTCTTGCATATGTTTCAGCATGTTTTCCAGGAGGATCTGCTCCATGATCTTACTGGCCACCAAGCTGGGGCTGAACAGTTAGTAGTTCCCAGGATCCTTCTTTTAACCCTTTTTAAAAATGACCATGATGTTTCTCTTTTTTCAGTGACTTGGGACTTGCCCTGACTGACAGCACTTTTCAAATATGATTGAAAGTAGTTGGCCACTGCATCAGCCAGTTCCCTTAGGACCCTGCTATGCATCTCATTGGGTCCTATGGATGTGTGTGTGTTCAGGTTCATCCAATGCTCTTGAATCTGATCTTCCCCTACAGTAGGAGAGACTTCATTCTGCCAGTCCATGCCTTGAACTTTAGGGGCTTTAGGGATGAGGAAGGAGAGATTACAATTGAAAAGTGAGGGGGAAAAAATGGTTGTATATCTCATCAATTTCATATCATTAGACTTGGATTGTTACTGAATCTTGCAGCAAGCATGTTTCCTAATCCATGGACCTGTCCCTGAGCGAACATGATGTGAGAAATTTAAAGGGATATTTTATATATTTTAACATTCAGCTATAACCTTATTCTACTTTAAAATATACAAATGTTTTTCATACATCTCCTATTTATTGTTTTTTTGGCATTGATCTGGCTTGCAGGTAAAATATGTCTTTGAATCCCTCATAATAAACCAGTTTTGCCTTTCTGTAAGACAAGATTTCTGTGGTGTTAATGTTGCCTTCTGTACTTTCTGTTGGCTGCAGCCTAAACCATGTTTCACCTGGTAGTCACACATCTATTCCCATAATAGGATGGAGACAAATGGAAAGCTTATACCTGTTTCACAAAGTTCTTTCTTGAGGTAAGATCAATACTGTATTTGTTTAGGCTTTTCAGCAGTGAGAGTCCACATCAAATAATTGGTGCTTATCCATGAGGGGTTCACAGGCTATTCATAGGCCCTGTGATACACTGATTTCCACAAGAACTGTGAATGAAATTGATGCAATTTATTTGTTTGTTTGTTTTAAATAAACTGGGATGCTCTCCCTCAGTAGCCCTCTGCACTTCCTCCTTAGCTAGCTCAGGCAAGCTGAAATTCCTGTCTGAGCAGGTGTAGTAGTACAGTACTACAGAAGTGTTGAGTCTTTCTGTCTCCTACTCTTATTGCTATCACTGGCCCTTTTAAGGCCTCAGACAAGATCTAATCTTGATCTGTGCTCTTTGCACATAGTGAGAGACTGTGTGTTCTTCCTTGTATTCCAGGAGATACATGATGAAAGAAATTTGAGGCAAATGGCCTGACCTTCCAGTCAAACAAAGGAGGATCAAGAGGAGGTTCTGAGTTCTCCAGATGGATCTATTTACAGGAGGGGTTGAGGTGTATGGCATAGAGATGAATTAAGAAATAGGCAGCAGAGGGAAGAGTGGATCTTTGAAGCATTAGTGGGAAAACAGTTACGGAAAACCATAATGTGTTTCTCGAGTAGGATGAGGCAGGCTGAAGATTGAGGAGAGCAGTTGAGGGATCATGTGTTCATTTTCCCTTGAATGGTGGTCTGGCTTTGTGAAGTTCCTAAGAGGCCCTCAGCTATCTATTTTGGTTCAGGGTTTAAGAAATGCAGGGAAAGACTCCCTTGTTTAATTTACGAAAGATTGACTACCTAGCTGGGAGCAACAGAAGGGACAACAGAAAGTTCCCACAGCATATAAAGCTCTCATTTTGCTCCCCACTGTGCTTCCTTCTAGCAGACCTGTGGGTTACTCCAAGGGCACTGGGATTTTTGCCTTTGCTGTTCAAGATCTTAATTCCATGACAGGTTTTAAAAGAGCCAGCATCCCACAGTCCTGAAACTCCAACACACAGCCAGCTCCCAGCTGAATGCTGTACACACAAACTTCTCTCTGTCTTGGGTGCACTTGTCCAGTTCTGCTCTGTATCTTCAACAGCCAATACACAAACTTGTGGACCAACACCCATTCGTCACAGGTTGATGTCAACTCTGAGGCCTCAAGCAGACAGCTCTACCATCACTCCTGCTCCTCTGCTAAGTATAGCAATAGGAGGCCTGAAGACCATTGTAGTGTCCCACTCACTGCAGTTGCTGCAGCTTTGCAGGGAAAGCTTAGGCACTTCTGCTCTGTTTCCAAATTGCTTTACTTGTTTGCCTCCGAATGTTAAGTGCAAATAGGCAAATTCGGGTGCACAGTTCCAGTTGGGGAGATTGGTGAGCTACTGCCCCACATTTCCACTTCCACTGTCCTCTCTTGGCAGAGAAATTGTACCACATTGGTGAAAACCTCAATTCCCATGGAAGTCTCCCTCTGAAATGTTTGGACGAATAGCATCTCCTCAACTGTCTGCAAGAGGATGGCTGTAAGCTTAGCATCACAGAGTGAAGTTGTATGACCTTTACAGGTCATCTAGTCAAATGCCTCTTCTCTAGCAGGGCCATCCAGAGCCAGTTGCCCAGGACAGTGCCCAGACAGATTTTTTAATATCTCTAAGGTAGAAGACTCTACAACCTCTCGTGGCAACCTGTGCCAGGGTTCAGTCACCCTCATGATTAAAAAGGTGTTTCCTGATGTTCAGAGGACACCTCCTGTGTTTTACCCTGTGCCCATTGCCTCCAGTGCTGTCACTGAGCACCACTGAGAAGGGTTTGGCCTCTGTCTTTGTTGCACCCTCCTTTCAGGTATTTATATATATGGATGAGGTCCCCTTTGTGCCTTCAACTCCCTAGGCTTAACTGTCCCAGTTCTCTCAGCCTTTACAATACAATACAATACAATACAATACAATACAATACACCAGGTTGGAAGAGACCTTCAAGATCATCGCGTCCAACCCATCAAACAATCCAACCCACCCAACAACTAGACCATACAGCCAAGCACCCCATCAAGTCTTCTCCTGAACACCTCCTGTGAAGGTGACTCCACCACCTCCACAGGTAGCCGATTCCAATGGGCAATCACTCTCTCCGTGTAGAACTTCTTCCTAACATCCAGCCTAAACCTGCCCTGGCGCAGCCTGAGACTGTGTCCTCTTGTTCTGGTGCTGGCTGCCTGGGAGAAGAGGCCAACCTCTGCCTGGCTACAACCTCCCTTCAGGTAGTTGTAGAGAGCAATAAGGTCACCCCTCAGTCTCCTCTTCTCCAGGCTAAGCAACCCCAGCTCCCTCAGCCTTTCCTCATAGGGCTTGTGTTCCAAACCCCTCACCAGCTTTGTTGCCCTTCTCTGGACACGTTCCAGCAAGTCAACATCCTTCCTAAACTGAGGGGCCCAGAACTGGACACAGTACTCAAGGTGCGGCCTAACCAGTGCAGTGTACAGGGGCACAATGACCTCCCTGCTCCTGCTGGCCACACAGTTCCTGATGCAAGCCAGGATGCCATTGGCCTTCTTGGCTGCCTGGGCACACTGCAGGCTCATGTTCAGCCTACCATCAACCAGTACCCCCAGGTCCCTCTCTGCCTGGCCGCTCTCCAGCCACTCGGACCCCAGCCTGTAGCACTGCCTGGGGTTGTTGTGGCCAATGTGCAGAATCCGGCACTTGGATGTGTTAAATCTCATGCCATTGGACTCTGCCCATCTGTCCAGCCTGTCGAGGTCCCTCTGCAAAGCCTCTCTGCCCTCCAGCAAATCAACTGCTGCCCCCAGCTTGGTGTCATCTGCAAATTTACTGATGATGGACTCAATGCCCTCATCCAGATCATCAATAAAGATGTTGAAGAGCATGGGGCCCAGTACTGATCCCTGGGGCACACCACTAGTGACAGGCCGCCAGCTGGATGTGGTGCCATTCACCATTACTCTCTGGGCTCGGCCCTCCAGCCAGTTCCTAACCCAACGCAGTGTGCTCCTGTCCAAGCCACAGGCTGCCAGCTTGGCCAGGAGTTTGCTGTGGGGAACGGTGTCAAAGGCCTTGCTGAGGTCCAGGTAGACCACATCCACAGGCCTCCCCACATCCACCAGGCGGGTCACCTGATCATAGAAGGAGATCAGGTTGGTCAGGCAGGACCTGCCCCTCCTAAATCCATGCTGGCTAGGCCTGAGCCCCTGGTCATCCTGTAAGTGCTGTGTGATCGCACTCGAGATGACCCGTTCCATAATCTTGCCTGGCACTGAGGTCAGGCTGACAGGCCTATAATTCCCTGGCTCATCCAACCGGCCCTTCTTGTGGATGGGCACCACGTTGGCCAGCTTCCAGTCTTCTGGGACCTCTCCAGTGAGCCAGGACTGCTGAAAAATGATGGAAAGTGGCTTGGACAGCTCATCTGTCAGCAATCTCAGCACCCTAGGATGGATCCCATCCGGTCCCATGGCCTTGTGGGGGTCCAAGCGGCTCAGTAGATCTCTAACTTCCTCTTGGAGCAGTGGGAAACTATGCATCTCTCTGGCTCCTTCTGCCAGCTCTGCAGGCCAGCTGTCTGGAAGACGTTCTGCCCTGCTAGTGAAGACTGAGGCAAAGAAGGTGTTAAGTACCTCTGCCTTTTCCTCATTCTTTGTTACAACGTTCCCCTCCGTGTCAACCAAGGAGTGGAGGTTGTCCTTGCCCTTCTTCTTGCTATTGATGTATTTATAGAAGGATTTTTGTTGTCCTTCACAGCAGAGGCCAGTCTAAGTTCTAAATGGGCTTTTGCCTCCCTAATTTTCTTCCTGCACAACCTAGCAACATCCCTAAACATTCTGTAGGTTGCCTCCCCTTTCTTCCAAAGATAATACACCCTCTTTTTTTCCCTAAGTTCTATTAAAAGTTCATTGCCCATCCAGGCTGGCCGTCTGCCCCGGCGGCTCATCTTCCGGCACACCGGCACAGCCTGTTCTTGCACCTTCAATAGTTCTTCCTTGAAGTAGGTCCAGTTCTCCTGGACCCCTTTATTTTTAAGGACTGATTCCCAAGGAACCTTCTGAATTAGTTCCTTGAGTAGCCTGAAGTCTGCCCTCCGGAAGTCCAGAGTGGAGGTCTTCTTGCTGCCCCTCTTGGCTTGGCTGCATACTGAAAACTCTATTATGTCATGGTCACTGGTGCCTAAACACCCTCCGACCACCACATCACCCACCAGCCCTTCCCTGTTGGTGAAGAGGAGGTCAAGCATAGCCTTACCCCTGGTAGGCTCACGCAGCACCTGGGATAAGAAGCTGTCCTCCATGCACTCTAAGAACCTCCTAGACTGCCTCCTCTCTGCTGTGTTGAGATCCCAACAGATATCAGGCAGGTTGAAGTCACCCATGAGAACGAGGTCAGGTGATCTTGAGACAGCCTTAAGCTGCCTATAGAATGCCTCATCGACATCCTCCTTTACACATAGGACAGATGCTCCAATGCCTTCAACATCATGCTGGCCCTTTCTTAATTTGTTGTCATGTATTGAAATAAATAGTTGTCTATAGCAATAAAACTTCTTCTCTTTCTATAAGCCTAAAATAGAACCCATTTTGATTTCAGTATAAAACTCCAGTAGTGTGACATACTGGGTTTAATCCTCTTTTCAAATATTGGTATCCAAGTCAAGACATATGAGAAGTCTATCATCAGGTATCATTATTCTTAATGGAGATTAAATCTATGTGTTAAGTATATCTATACTACCTAGATGACAGCCTATTTTTCACTAATAATCTTATTTTTCTTGGCAATTTTTCCCTTGAAGTGCTTGAGGTGATGATGGCTGCACTAGGCTGGACAGATGGGCAGAATCCAAGGGCATGAGATTTAACACATCCAAGTGCCGGGTTCTGCACATTGGCCACAACAACCCCATGCAGTGCTACAGGCTGGGGTCAGAGTGGCTGGAGAGCGGCCAGGCAGAGAGGGACCTGGGGGTACTGGTTGATTGTAGGCTGAACATGAGCCTGCAGTGTGCCCAGGCAGCCAAGAGGGCCAATGGCATCCTGGCCTGCATCAGGAACAGGGTGGCCAGCAGGAGCAGGGAGGTCATTCTCCACCTGTATGCTGCACTGGTTAGGCCACACCTTGAGTCCTGTGTCCAGTTCTGGGCCCCTCAGTTTAGGAAGGATGTTGACTTGCTGGAGCATGTCCAGAGAAGGGCAACAAAGTTGGTAAGGGGCTTGGAACACAAGCCCTATGAGGAGAGACTGAGGGAGCTGGGGTTGCTTAGCCTGGAGAAGAGGAGACTGAGGGGTGACCTTATTGCTCTCTACAACTACCTTAAGGGAGGTTGTAGAAAGGCAGAGACTGGGGTCTTCTCCCAGGCAATCAGCACCAGAACAAGAGGACAGAGTCTCAGGCTGCGTCAGGGGAGGTTTAGGCTGGATGTTAGGAGGAAGTTCTACACAGAGGGAGTGATTGCCCATTGGAATGGGCTGCCCGGTGAGGTGGTGGAGTCACCATCACTGGAGGTGTTCAGGAGGAGACTTGATGGGGTGCTTGGTTGCATGGTTTAGTTGATTGGGTGATGTTGGATGATAGGTTGGACATGATGATCTCGAAGGTCTCTTCCAGCCTGGTCTATTCTATTCTATTCTATTCTATTCTATTCTATTCTATTCTATTCTATTCTATTCTATTCTATTCTATTCCTATTCTATTCTATTTAAATATGTGTTCCTGCTCTTCATGAATTTTCTCTACAAATAGTAAAGAATGACTAGAACTTGCAATACTGCACTATCACCTTCTGGGAATAAATTACATCTTCTTTGAAAGGAGTTGCAACAGAAAGAAAAAAGGCTGTCCTTATACAAGTTCTGAAGGGAGGTTAACACTCAGAAGATTGATTGGTCAGGAAAAAAGCTTGTATGAGGACTTTAATATTGGTGTAGATTTGAAAGAGAAGAAAATAAGGCAGTATGTTTTATACACAGTTTTAGCACAGGTGCTTTTCTTTAATTTCTAGTGTATTATACTTTGGTAGGTTTAAGTCAGCTGTTCAGCTGCCTGAATAGTTTTCTTTTTCAAGCAAGTAGTAAAGGATGCTAGCTAGAGAGCACATTAAATTAAAATTTGATAATGTGGGGAAGGTTTTATGTAGCAATTTGTCAAGATGTTTAAAGTCATTAAAATGTAAGGGGGGAATACTGTAAATATGTTTTTTGAGATATTTGTAGAAAAAAATAATAGTTGTATACTGGTGCAAATTGCTTAAACTACAGTCACCTGCATCTCCACACATCATCCTTTGCTGTGTGATCCTCAGAGGAACACCTGAGTAACATGGCCCCACATATTTGTTACTTTCAATAATAAATAATACAATAAACCAGGTTGGAAGAGACCTTCAAGATCATTGTGCCCAACCTATCAACCAATCCAACCCACCTAAACAACTAAACCATGGCACCAAGCACCCCATCAAGTCTCCTCCTGAACACCTCCAATGAAGGTGACTCCACCACCTCCCCAGGCAGTCCATTCCAATGGGCAATCACTCTCTCTGTATAGAACTTCTTCCTCACATCCAGTCTAAACCTACCCTTGTGCAGCTTGAGACTGTAACAAACTCTAAAGAAGTACCAAGGAAGGACATCTTGGTCAGCAGAAAATTCAGAAAGAGGTATGGAAATGCATGTCTTTACAAAAGAGAAGGGCCCACATTTTGTCTTGAACTAGAATATATTCAAGGGAAGTACTCTAACCAAACCTTAAGTTTCAAAGTCATTTTCCCCACAATTTAGGTAGATGATCCTGGAAAATCCTTGTTTTATGCTTTAGCACAAGGGCTAACCTGCCTGCTCCCCCAACACAAAAGTGAGGGGAAAAGTAACACACAAAACTCAAGGCTGAGATAGAGATAAGAGTTTAATATAGCATGAGACACAATAATCACAATTCGTAATTACCTTAGCTAATAATCTAATCATCTAATGCATGATTACCTTATCTTAGTATATTTGCAGGAGAAGCGCAGTGAAACACACAGGGAAAAAACAGCAGAAAACAGAAAATCAAAACCAGCAGCTGACTCCCACTCTTTCTGCCACCATGCCCGAATGAAAGAGGCCACACCCAAGAGCCCAGAAGCCAGAAGCAGCAACCAGAACAGGAAGCCTCCCATGTTGCAATCTGAACTTCAAGCCCCATAGTATTTTGCTGCAATTGGTTCCTCTTGGAAGCTGGCATGACCGCAGAATGGTACAAATAACAGCAGGGGGTTCAATGCAGTCCATGACACCTTGTCATTCCCATTCTGGAGTAGAAAATTATCTTGATTTTCCTCAATTCTGTAATAACCTTGTGACACACACCTCCTAAAAGGAACTTAACTGTAAGTTAACTGCATGTAGTGGGTTGAAATTACCCCCAAAATAAAACTGCCAGAGTGGCTCGGATGGAAGCAAACGAAGCTATATTTACAAACATGCTAAAATCTAGAAATATGGAATACAATGAATATGTACAAAATATACTATTTATATGTATATACATGTATTTACAATGTATAAACAACACGAGAACCCGCCTGGACAAACCCAGGACCCCCTCCTTGCTCCCTTCCCCCACCCTATACAAGGTAAAAGAGAGAAGGAGAAGAGCAGAAGACAAGGTTCATGACCACCTGAAGAACATATACAAGTCTGTAGAATCTGAGGAGAGGAATCCCAGAGGCCTGAGGATGTAGCTGCCAGGCCACTCTCCAAGACATTTGACAAGTCCTGTCAGTCCGGTGAAGTCCCTTGTGACCAGACAACGGGAAACATTGCACCCATTTTTGAAAAGGGTAGAAAGGAGGACCCTGGGAACTACCAATTTGTCAGCTTCAGCTCTGTGCCTGGAAAGATCATGGAATAAATCCTCCTAGAAGCTCTAAGGCCAGAGAGGTGATTTGAGACAGCCAGCATGGCTTCACTAAGTGCAAGACCTACCTGAACAACATAGTGGCTTTCTTCAGTGGAGTGACCTCATCAGTGGATGAAAGAAGGGCAGTGGGTGTTACCTATCAGGACTTCTGCAGGGCCTTTAACATGGTCCCCTACAACATTCTTCTACCTAAGTTGGAGAGATATAGGTTTGATGGGTGGACAATTTGATGGATAAGGAATTGGCTGGGTGGTCACATCCAGAGGGTCTGGATCCTTAGAGGTCTGTACTGAGTTCAGTGCTGTTAAATATCTTCATCAATGATATAGACAGCGAGATCAAGTGCATTGTCAGCAAGTTTACAGACAACACCAAGCTGAGTGGTGCAGTCAATATGCCAGAGGGACCTGGACAAGCTGGAGAAGTGGGCCTAGGTGAAACTCATGAGGTGCTGCACCTGGATCAGGACAATGCTCCTTATCAATACAGGCTGAGGGATGATGTGATAGAGAGGAACCCTGCAGAGAAGGACTTAGGGGTACCGGTGGATGCAAAGCTGGACATGGGCCAACAATGTGCACTTGCAGCCCAGACCAATCACATCCTGGGCCACATAAAAAAAAAAAGCATTGGGAGAGGTGATTCCACCACTTTGCTCTGGTGAGACATCACCTGGGGTACTGTGTCCAGCTTGGGCCTTCAACACAAGAAGGACATGGACCTGCTGGACTGGGTCCAGAGGATGGCTACAAAAATTATCAGAAGGCTGGAGCACATCTCCTACGAAGTCAGGCTGAGAGAGCTGGGGCTGTTCAGCCTGGAGAAGAGAAAGCTCTGAGGAGACCTTATAGTTGCCTTCCAGTACCTGAAGGCGTCCTACGAGAAGGCTGGGGACTGACTGTTAACAAAGGCACATAGCACTAGGACATGAGGCAATGCTTCTAAATTAGAGAAGCACAGGTTTAGATTGACCATTAGTAAGAACTTCTTTACTGTGAGGGTGGTGAAGCATGGAGACAGGTCGTTCAGGAAGGTGGTGGAGGCCCCATCCCTGGATACATTCAAGGTCAGACTTGATGAGGCTCTGAACAACCTGATCTATTTCGTGAAGTCTCTGCTTACTGCAGGGACCATTGGACTAGGTGACCTGAAGAGGTCACTTCCAACCCAACGCCTTCTATGATAATATTATGTGATTCTGTTTCACTAGGGCAGCCAGTCTCATCATGTACACTTGCTTGTTTTCACTGGCTATAGATGAAAAGTGCCCTAAACAAAATTAACCACAAGCTCTCATGTTTTTCTTCTCTATTTTCTTAACTTTGAACTCTTTTTGTCTTAATTTTGAAGTCATGTTAAAAGCCAAATAGTTATAGAATCATAGAACTGTTAGGGTTGGAAGGGACCTCAAGGATCATCCAGTTCCAGTTCCCCTGCCATGGATAGGGACATCTCACACTAGATCAGGTTGCTCAGACCCACATGCAGGCTGGCCTTCAAAACCTCCAGGGATGGGGCTTCTACCACCTCCCTGGGCAACCTATTCCAGTGTCTCACCACTCTCATTGTGAAGAACTTCTTGCAACATCCAATCTGAATCTATCCATTTCTGGTTTTGTTTCATTCCCCCTAGTCCTGTCACTGCCTGACACCCTCAAAAGTCTCTCCCCAGCTTTCTTGTAGGCTCCCTTAAGATACTGGAAGGCCACAATAAGGTCTTGGAGCCTTCTCTTCTGCAGACTGAACAGCCCAAACTCCCTCAGTCTGTCCTCATAGGAGAGGTGCTCCAGCCCTCTAATTATCCTCATGGCCCTCATGGCTCCAGCACGTCCAGATCCTTCCTGTAATAGGGGCTCTAGAACTGGACACAGTACTCCAGGTGGGGTCTCAACAGAGCGGAGTAGAGGGGAGAATCACCTCCCTCAACCTGCTGGCTATGCTTCTCTTTTCTTCAGGGCTGCTCTCAAGCCAGTCCCTGCCCAGCCTATACTGGTGCCTGGAATTGCCCCGACCCAGCTGCAGAACCTTGCATTTGGTCTTGTTGAACCTCATGATGTTGGCTTGTGCCCACCTCTCCAGTCTGTCAAAGTCCTTCTGGATGTCATCCCTTCCCTCCAGCGTGTCTGCTGTACCACAGCTTGGTGTCATCAGCAAACCTGCTAAGGGTGCACTCAATGCCACTGTCCGTGTCACCAACAGAGATGTTAAACAAGACTGGTCCCAGTCCTGATCCCTGAGGGACTCCATTTGTCACTGGCCTCCACTTGGACATGGATCCATTGACAGCCACCCTTTGGGTGCAGCCATCAAGCCAGTTCTTTATCCATCAAACCCATACTGCACAAACTTGGAGATCAGGATGTCATGTGGGACAGTGTCGAAGGCTTTGCTCAGGTCCAGGTAAATGACATCAGTTGCTCAGCCTTCATTTTTGGGTTAGGTATTATTGCTTTATTTTCCCTAAGGAATAAGGTAATCTATAATTGATCTCCTCCCTTAGGGAACCATCTGGAGAAGGCAGTGTCTTCCTTGTTCTGTGCATTTGTGGAATCCAAGCTGGCTAATCAGAATTGCAGATCAGCAAGCATGGTAACAATGAAAAACATTTAATTGTATTTTTCAGTTCCAGTCTTGCTGTTAAACACATAAAATCCAAATAATTAAACAAAGGAACACAAATTTTATAATGAGCTATTTTATGAACAATTCAAACTTAACCTGGATGGGGTTACTGGCTGTCTACGTAGCATCTGTACAGGTCAAAGAAACTAGGAGTTTGGAGAGTTGCTGTGAAAGGCATGTGCTCTTTACATTCCCATTGGCAGTCTTTGGAAAAGCAGCCTTCAGAGAGGTGTAAATGAAATATGCATTTCCTTGCTTTAAGCTATGATGCCGAATCAAAATGAAGGGTGACTACACTACAGTCTATAACTCAAGGAAGGCAGCTGGGGGGAAATGCTGATCTTGATTGAAGGGGCAGGAGCTCTAGTGGTGTTCTGCTCAGTTCCCACAGTGGCAGGGGAGTACACTGAGAGGAATGGGAGAACCCACACCATCAACAATTGGCTCAGGGGATGGTGACAGCAGCAGAATTTTGGTTTCTTCGATCATGGGGCAACTTTCACTGCACCCGACCTGCTGGGACCTGATGGGGTGACATTATCCAGAAAAGGTAAGAGAGTCCTAGCACTAGAGTTGACAGGGCTCATTAAGAGGGCTTTAAACTAGGTCTGAAGGGGGTAGATGAGGAAATCAGTCCCTCTGTAGATGAAGGAGTGGGGCACAGATTAGGGTCAATAGAGAAGTCGAGAGCCCAGCTGAAGTGCATGTACACCAATGCATGCAGCATGGGCAATAAGCAAGAGGAGCTGGAAGTCCTGGTCCACCAGGGTGACTATGATATAGTTGCCATCTCAGAGACGTGGTGGGATGACATGCACGATTGGAGTGCTGCACTGGGGGTTACAGGCTCTTCAGGAGAGACAGGCAAGAGAGAAGAGGAGGAGGGGTGGCTCTGTAGGTTAGGGAGTCACTCTCTGCCTCAGAACTTGAGGTGGAAAATGAAGGGATTGAGAGTCTGTGGGTTAAAATCAGAGGGCAGACCAACAAATCTGACATCCTGGTTGGAGTCTGTTATAGACCACCCAACCAGGATGAGGAGGCAGATGAATTATTCTATAAGCAACTGGAGGCTGTCTCAAGATCAGATCTTGTCCTTGTGGGTGACTTTAACCTGCCAGATATCTGCTGGGAACTTAACTCAGCAGAGAGGAGGCAGTCCAGAAGATTCCTGGACCACATGGAGGACAACTTCCTGATGCAGCTGTTGAGTGAGCCTACCAGGGGTCAGGCTCTGCTTGACCTGCTGTTCTCCAATAGAGAAGGGCTGGTGGGAGACGTGACCATGGGAGGCTGCCTAGGGTGCAGCGACCATGAGATGGTGAAGTTTTCAATATGCAGGGAGATAGGGAGGAGCACCAACAGAACCTTCACCTTGGACTTCTGGAGGGCAAACTTCAGCCTCTTTAAGAAACTTATTTGTAAAGTTCCCTGGGTATCAGCCCTCAAGAACCGAGAGGTCCAGGAGGGTTGGACCTACTCCAAACTGGAGCCCTTGAAGGCACAGGAACTGGCGGTTCCCATCTGCCGAAAGATGAGCCGGCAGGGAAGGCGACCGGCCTGGATGAGCAAGCAGCTCCTGAGTGGAACTAAGGGACAAAAAGAGGCTGTATCACCTTTGGAAGGAGGGGAAGGCTTCTCGAGGTATGTTTAAGGAAGTTGTTAGATTATGTAGGAAAAAAATTAGAGAGGCAAAGGCCCAGTTGGAACTGAAGCTGGCCACCTCTGTGAAGGACAATAAAAAGCATTTTAACAAATATGTTAACGCTAAAAAGAAGGGCAGGAAGAACCTGCACTCCCTATTGGACCTGGAGGGGAAGACTATGACTGAAGACAAGGAAAAGGCTGAGGTCCTGAACACCTTCTTTGCCTCAATTTTTAACAGTGAGGCAGGAGAAGTTCAGGATGAGTGGCCTCCTGAGCTGGGTGATGGGGTCAGGGAGCAGTGTAATGCCCTGGATATCCATGAGGAATTAGTTCAGGACCTGTTGAGCCACTTGGACACTCACAAGTCCATGGGGCCGGATGGGATCCATCCTAGGGTGCTGAGAGAGCTGGCAGGTGAGCTGGCCAAGACGCTCTCCATCATTTTCCTCCAATCCTGGCTCACTGGTGAGGTCCCAGATGACTGGAAACTGGCCAATGTGGTCCCCATCCACAAGAAGGGTGGGATGGAGGAACCCGGAAACTCCAGGCCAGTCAGCCTGACCTCAGTGCCAGGGAAAAGGATGGAGCAGATTATCCTGGCGGCAATAACTGCACACCTGCAGGATGGCCAAGGGCTCAGGCCCAGCCAACATGGATTCAGGAAGGGCAGGTCCTGCCTCTCCAACCTGATCTCCTTCTATGATCAGGTGACCCACCTGGTGGATGTGGGGAGGCCTGTGGATGTGGTCTACCTGGACTTCAGCAAGGCCTTAGACACCGTCCCCCACAGTAAACTGCTGGCTAAGTTGTCAGCTCGTGGTTTGGACAGCAACACTCTGCACTGGGTTGGGAACTGGCTGGAGGGCCGGGCCCAGAGAGTGGTGGTGAACGGTGCCACCTCCAGCTGGAGGCCAGTCACCAGTGGCATCCCCCAGGGATCAGTGCTGGGCCCCATGCTCTTCAATGTCTTCATTGACGATCTGGATGAGGGGATTGAGACAGTCATCAGCAAATTTGAAGATGACACCAACTTGGGAGCAGATGTTGGTCAGCTAGAGGGTGGAAGTGCCCTGCAGAGGGACCTCTACCAACTGGACAAATGGGTGGAGTCCAATGGGATGGCATTCGACAAGTCCAAGTGCTGGGTGATGCACTTTGGCCACAACAACCCCATGCAGAGCTACAGGCTGGGGTCGGAGTGGCTGGAGAGCTGCCAAACAGAGAGGGACCTGGGGGTGCTGATCGACAGCTGCCTGAACATGAGCCAGCAGTGTGCCCAGGTGGCCAAGAAGGCCAATGGCATCCTGTCCTGCATTAGGAATGGTGTGGCCAGCAGGAGCAGGGAGGTCATTGTGCCCCTGTATTCTGCTTTGGCTACCTTGAGTCCTGTGTCCAGTTCTGGGCCCCTCAGTTTAAGAAGGACATCGAGACACTTGAACATGTCCAGAGAAGGGCAACAAGGCTGGGGAGAGGCCTTGAGCACAAGCCCTATGAGGAGAGGCTGAGGGAGCTGGGGTTGTTTAGCCTGGAGAAGAGGAGGCTCAGGGGCAACCTCATTGCTCTCTACAACTACCTGAAAGGTGGTTGTAGCCAGGAAGGGGTTGGCCTCTTCTCCCTAGCAACCAGCACCAGAACAAGGGGACACAGTCTCAAGGTGCACCAGGGGAAGTTTAGGCTCGAGGTGAGGAGAAAGCTCTTCACCGAGAGAGTCATTCGCCATTGGAATGGGCTGCCTGCAAAGGTGGTGGAGTCACCGTTCCTGGAGGTGTTCAAGAGGGGATTGGACGTGGCACTTGGTGCCATAGTCTAGTCATGGGGTCTGTGGTGACAGGTTGGACTCGATGATCTTTGAGGTCTCTTCCAACCTTGGTGATACTGTGATACTGTGATCTTTCCCTGGTGATCAGGAATGATGCCTGCAGCGGCCATGTGGGGACATCTAGTGACCGAAAATGGCACTGCAGGACTGGAACGGCCTGATTCTCACCACCTTCAGGGAAGCAGTCAAGCAGTGTGTAAAGTTTGTGGAGATGTTCTGCGGTTTCGACTGGATCAGTTTAGGATTCCTGTTAAAAGAGGCCTGAGTTAGGAATCACTGTTTGGTTTGGGTGTTTGGGTGTTGTTTTTTTTTGTTTGTTTGTTTTTTGTTTTTTTTTACCTGCAATAGCTTTAGTAAATCTTACGCATACAAACCAGGTTCAAGTGTTGAAAGATCCATGATTAGCTTTAGCTGTAACTGCTCTTGCTTATCCAGGCTAGGGTGACATGCAGTATTTGCCATTCATGTAGTTTTACTTATTTTCAATACCTTTCATAATAAATTTAACACCATGACACCATTACATAAAATGTTTTGATAAACCTGGATGCCTTTCAGAAATGGAATACATGACGGAGGAAGCAGCACAAATTTGGAATTCCAACACCAGTATTCTGTGGGATTTTTCCCATTATTGGGAGTCAGCTGGGATTGTGGTACCATGCCATGTTAATGATGTGAAAGATACTTCTTCATACATACAAACTCTTTTCACTTTATATGACATTAAGTATCTTACTTGGGTTGGCCTCTTCTCCCTAGCAACCAGCACCAGAACAAGGGGACACAGTCTCAAGCTGCACCAGGGGAAGTTTAGGCTCGAGGTGAGGAGAAAGTTCTTCACTGAGAGAGTGATTCGTCATTGGAATGGGCTGCCCGGGGAGGTGGTTGAGTCTCCATCCCTGGAGGCGTTCAGGAGGGGACTGGATGTGGCACTTGGTGCCATGGTCTAGTTGTGAGGTTGTGGTTACAGGTTGGACTCGATGATCTTCAAGGTCTCTTCCAACCTTGGTAATTCTATTCTATTCTATTCTATTCTATTCTATTCTATTCTATTCTATTCTATTCTATTCTATTCTATTCTATTCTATTCTATTCTATTCTATTCTACTATTCATGAAAGGTCTCTGACCACAGTGTGTTTTTGAAAAGCCTGTGGAATCTAAGTGTAACAATCCATATTCTCCTGAATTTCAGTGGAGAAGCATAGAATGGTTTGGGTTGGAAGGGAACTTTGAAGACCATCTAGTCCAACTCCCCTGCTGTGGTCAGGGACATCTTCCACTAGATCATGTTGATTGAAGCCCCATCCAACCTGACCGTGACCCCTTCCAGGGATAAGGCATCCACAACTTCCCTGGGTAACCTGCTCCAGTATTTCCCCAACTTCTTGGTGAAGAATTTCTTTGTAATATCAAATCTAAACCTACCTTCTTTTAGTTTGGAATTGTTGCCTCTTCTCCTGTCACTATAGGCCCTGTTAAGAAATCTCAGTCTTTCTGGTAAGCCCCTTTTATATACTGAAAAGCTGCAATAAGATCTCTTGAGGTATTGCTGCAGCCTTCCCAGGAAGGCTCCAACACTCTCACCCTTTATGCATAGAAGAGATGTTGCAGCCCTATGATTGTTTTCATGACTCTCCTCTGGACCGCTTAGACTGTACCATGTCATTCTTGTGCTGAGTATTCCAGAGATGGATGCAGTACTCCAGGTAAGGTCTCACAAGAGTGAAATAGGAGGCAGAATTGTGTCACTACACTTCTTTCTGTGCAGCCCAGTGTTGATGTATAGGGGTCGGGGTAAGGATAAGGTGACGGTCTGTGCAACAAGAATCAAATACAAGCAGAGCACATAGAAGGCCAAAAGCAAGCCCCCGTTTATTCCAGCACACAACTCATATACTGTGTGTAGTGTCAGTGTGGCTGCCTGCAATTGGTTAATGAACTTTTCTCAAGATTCTCATGGGTCAGCGACAGCATTGCTATAGTTACTTGTTAAGTTAGTGCAGGTGGCCTCCCATCTTATCTTGCGGTTTCTCATTCCCACTCAGTCTGTCCGGGGAGTTTCCAGCTTCTCATGGGAGCTCAGCCATGTTTTCTCACCAGGGCTCTTCCGAGGGTTCGCAGATACGTCACAGTCCCCCACAGCCCAGGATACCGTTGGCTTTTTGGGTTGCAAGAGCACATCGATAGTTCATATCCAGCTTTTCATCCACCAGTAGACCCGAGTTCTCCACTCAATCCATTCACCACCCAGCCTGTATTGATACTTGGGGTTTCCATGACCCGAGTGCAAAGACAGAAAATCAAATCCAGAAAAATTATACGTTCAAAATAACACATCCATGCTGAAACAGAACATAAGGCATTTTCTTAATGGAAGCAGCCTGAGAAATCTGTGGAAAACGAGGATCAGAAAATGAAAGCTGGACTACAGTCTTAGCTCATGTACACAATGTGGAAGATTTCTGAGATATGGGTAAATATGTGTAGGTCTGTTAATGTACAGATGTACACAACTGTAATTTTAGAAAAATAGGTTTCTGGTGTGTTTTTGAGGAATCAGAGGAATGTAGCTTTCTGTGTGCAAGAACTTTGGTGGTTGTTACAGCCTTGACTCAGGACACGACTGAAAAGAGAGTGAATTTCAATAATGCTTTCTCTTTAGCTCTGCATTGCATGAGATCACTTTTTTTACTGTGGACCTTTTAGCTCACAGGGGATCAGCTCACTCCTGCTGTGGACATGACAGTAAACATGCACCAAGTGGTACAGTCTTCTGTTGTGGTGAAAACACTGCTCTGCTGTAGCTGGGAATTACTGAATTGCATCTGTGGTAAGGAACCTCTATATGTTGTTTGGAAGAACACTGCTCAAAACAAGGCCAACCTGCAGTAGTTCATGTTCCAAGTGTATCACAGTATCACAGTATCACAGTATCAACCAAGGTTGGAAGAGACCCCAAGGATCATCAAGTCCAACCTGTCCCAACAGACCTCACAACTAGACCATGGCACCAAATGCCTGTCCAATCTCCCCTTGAACACCTCCAGGGACGGCAACTCCACCACCTCCCTGGGCAGCCCATTCCAATGACGAATGACTCGCTCAGTGAAGAACTTTTCCCTCACGTCGAGTCTAAACCTCCCCCTGGCACAGCCCAAGACCGTGTCCCCCCGTTCTGGTGCTGGTTGCCTGGGAGAAGAGACCAACCCCTCCTGTCTACAACCACCTTTCAGGTAGTTGTAGAGGGCAATGAGGTCACCCCTGATCCTTCTCTTCTCCAGGCTAAACAATCCCAATCTCCAGGCTAAACAATCTTTAAAGAAAACTCATAGACACAGGTTTTTGACAATGCAGCTGCTTGGTACCATACAGTTAGAGCTTATTTGTTGGAGATCAGTAGAAGCAGGGCTGCTGCAGGGGGAGGGATGAGCTGGGAGCTGTCCGGGCACGGTACCTGACACCCAGAGCCTCATGGCACCTGGACAGGGAATGACAGCAAGAGGATGTGTCGACAGCTTAGCAGTCACCGGGTGACAGCCAAGTGAAAAGCAACGTCGCAGGTCACTCTCACAGTAGCTCAGGACCTAGAGTGGGAACAGGCTAGGTTAGGGACTGGTGGCTTCGAGGGCAGCCAAAATGGGGCTCCTGGGCAGAGGGGTGTGAGAAGGTTTATTAGGAGCAGTCAGAGCAGCGATACTCTATTGAGGTTTGTCTAAAAGGTGAATTTGCTTCAGTTATCTTTCCCCACACAGAGCCCTCCCCCGCCAGCGCTCCCCTCTCCTCACACACACACAAACGCATACACCCCCTCCCGATAGTTTTATGTAAAGTCTCCTTCCTTCCTGCCGCTGACCGACGGCCAGAAAAACTGCCACAGCTTTTGCCTTGGAAGAACCGGCTTCACCTCCCTACCCTATTCACCCCCGCCTAGGTCCTAAAGGGAGCAGCCGAGGCGGTGCTTCCTGGGAGGGCGGTGCTGCTACCGGGCCGCGTCCGCCGGGCAGCCTCCGCCCGCGGCGCGAGCAGCCGCAGCGGCAGCAGCGGAATGGTGGTGCAGCCGCTGCTGCGCGCCGTCATCATGGGGCCCCCGGGCTCCGGGAAAGGCACCGTCTCCGCTCGGATTATTAAATACTTTGGCATGAAGCACCTCTCCAGCGGCGACCTGCTAAGAGACAACATGCAGAAGAAGACAGGTGGGGAACAGGTCCCGAACGGGGCTGGAGGCTGGCGGGGGAGTGGGGAGCAGCAGGCCGCCGCTCGCCCGGCGCCGGCCCCCAGCCGCGCGGGAGCCGGTCCCACGCAGCCCAGCAGGAAGCTCCCGCCTGACACACCCCCGCTCCGCCGGGGCGGCCGGGCCGCACTTTTCTCCCGATCCGTGCCTTGCCCTTCTCTCATCCATCTCGCCCATCCGGGAAGCCTCTCGGGGCATCTTGAAAGGGGGGTTGGTGCTCCCCAGTCCCACATCTATGTGCCCTCAACCTCGAGATCGAGCGTCTTCACGCAGCGGTTCCCGGAGACCAGAGGCCACTGAAGTGGGCCTTAAGGTTTCAGCCGAGGATCATCTAAAAGCTGTCACTCGACATCCTCCTTGTAAGCGCCACCGGGGCCTGTGTCGGTGGCGTCGCGTTCCCTTGCTTTTGTAACACCAAATTGTTTGCTTGACTTTGTGCTTTTCATAAGCACCCAGCGTTTTTGGTAGGTGTTTATCACAGTCTTTCAGCCGAAACATCCTGAAAGGGAAAAATAATTCAAGTTTTTAATAGATGTGGCAAGAGGAGGAGTTCTGGGCAGCCAGACTTTTTCAGATCTCCATTAGAAGGCTAGTAGTAAAGGCTCCTAGAATTACCAGCTATTCCCAAATTAGAAGACCTTGCCCTGAACCGACTGGCATAATTGAAGTGGTGCATGCCAAAAACAATGGGCAAAATTTGCAGACTGCTTACATTGTCTTATTTTATTACAATTATCTTACAACAAGTTCATCCCTTGCTTGGGTTTCAGCATGGTCTGTGTTTGTGTATGAAGTTCCTTGTATTACACAATGGTGTGAGTACTTGCTGTATAGTCTGAGCTTGACCTCTGGCTGTCAACTGAAAATCTACAACCCCTTTCTCCAGTGGATTTTTGCAGTCATGAAGGGTCTCCTCCTGACTTCTTAATCTGTTTTTTACACGTTAGAGTCAAAAACCTTTTAAGAACCATTTAAGATTGCATGTGATGAAGTAAGAGTATTGCTACTAACAGCACTTCAAAGTTGCAGAGGACTGTGATACTATGGTTAGGTAGCTGGTAGTCTTGGTCTTTGAAGCTTATGAGCATGTTTGAAGATGAAAAATTATCTGTATTTTGAAATTGTTTGTTATGTGATGTGATTTCTACATCTCCTTTCACAGAAATACTCTTTGCACTGTAGGAGCAATGACTTTGGCCTAGTTGATTGACTTTACTATGGCTGGTATCTACAAGTTAAACATTTGCTAGGAGTACCATCTGTGCAGTCATACCTGATCACATTCATGCCTTTTCTATCTGTTTACTTGCACAAGCTTAAGGTTTTTTTTTACAGAAGATCACAAAACCAAAATTGTTGCTGTTAATGAACTTACCAGTGTAAGCAAGACACAGTGAGAGAAGAAGGCATTCCAGAAGACGAAGGGAATATGTTATTTGCTAAATGCTTTAGGTTCTGCACTCTTTCAGTATGTCTTGGAAGGAAGATCAAAGAGCACCAAATTAAGATGGAGGGTGTGTGAGAAGAGGAAATTATAACTGGAAGTACCCCATGAAGTAGTGCAGAGAAAAGTGATCAGTGAAGTGTGTTAGGTGGGTTGAACACATGAAAGAATGTGAAGCAGAAATGGAAGTGTAACGAACACATTAAACCCCTGAGCATAAGGAGATAAGCCAGTGTAGGGTTTAAGAGATAGTTTGTTCTGAATTAGCTAGTGTAGAGTTTACAGGAATTGGCTCCAGTTTTTAATCCACTTATTAACCTGTTTGAAGCTCTGTTTTAATTTTATTGAAAGTGAGTCAGTTGTTGCAGAAATGCTCTCCAAAGGATTAAGATAAATACTGAGGTAGCACAAGTAAGTAGTACACCAAAGGATGGAGAGAGACTGAATATCATGTCAGGGAGCTCTGAAAAGTTTAGTCAAGGCAGAGTTCAAATTTTTATTATAATAGAAAAGTCTTGAAAATCCCAGTTCTATGGGAATTGTGTTAGACTAATTTGGGTGGTTGAAACACTTAAATTAGTGATACTTATACTGTGCCATTTTTGGCATTTACTGTCTTGTGAAAGTCGACTTAAAATCCTATTGAACTTGTTAGCAATTTTAGTAATTTCCCAATACTAACATGTGAAAGCTGCTTTGGAGAGTGGAGAGACAGACTATGTATCTAATGCTAAGCAGCCTGTTGTCTGGATATTGCTAGACATTGTTTGCTGTGATCTGGTTAGGATGTGCCAACCCTTTGGGAGAACTATGAAACATCAACACCTGTTGTAATCTAGACAGGACAGAAACTTGTATTCCCTTTAATTCCAGAGATTTCTATGCCTGTAATGGCTTCAGGCCCAAGCTGGGTAAAAAAAAAAACCAAAAAAAACCCAAAACCCCACAACCCAACCCTCCCCTCCCCCCCCAAGCCAAAACCACCCCAACCCCCAAAACAAGCAAACAAACAAAAAAGAAACCCCAACAAACCCCAAACCAAAAAAAACAAACAAACCAACCAACCAACCAAACCCCTCAAAACCCAGCCAAA
Organism: Picus viridis; assembly: GCA_033816785.1. NCBI lineage: Eukaryota > Metazoa > Chordata > Aves > Piciformes > Picidae > Picus > Picus viridis. Next base: position 59,382,268 of record CM066606.1, read on the forward strand.
ATACTAGAACAAAATAAAGTCAATAAAACCTAAAGAAATCCCATTTCCAACAAGAAGAAGAAAACCAAGCGATAAAAAGGGAGTCATCTAGTACGTACACTTTTTGTCCTAACATACAACTATCTGCCTACAGTTGTGCCAATTTTTTAGTTTTGTAATAGTGACTTTTCTAAAGAACCTGAGGTTTATAGAGATAGGCAGCACGTTTCCAGCTCTTTTGGTCTAACAATAGGACCTTACAGCTTGCTGTGCTTAAAAGCTCCTTTGGGCCCAGAAGCTCATCTGTCTTTCCAAGGCGTGTTAGTAACATTCTCTGTTGACCTTGCCTTGTGCACATTCTTAGACCACTGTGGCTAGGGCAATGCTGCAGCGTAAATCAGTAACAGAGCCAAGCATCAAGTACACATTGAACTATCTAGATGTGATTTGCTCCTCCTCCCAGCCTGCTTCTGCAGGGTACATAGTTCAAAGTGCACTAAAATAAGAAAAGAGGTCTGACTTGCTGATCTCAGAGAAAGGAGGTAGAAAAGTATAGACACTTTGTACCCAGACTGTCACCTTCATTGGAGTTTGTATTGTGATGGAAGACACAAGCACCAGAGTCAGACTCTTCCATATTGTGAGGATTATTTGAGTCTGACCAAGGTGCAGTAGTGCCAGTTGCTAAATGGTCTTCAAACTTTTCAGAGCCTAACTGTAGCTGTGAACATCCAATGAGGGAAAATAGTTACTTTATTACTTGTTTTCTTTTCAGCATCAAAGCTACTGTTTGAATTACTTGAGGGCATCTATTGCCTTTCAGTTGCCTTGTCTGAGAATGGCCTCAGTACTACTGCACATTCAAATACTGCATCAAGTGATGGGACTTGCATTCTTTGTTGCTTTCTGCTGAAAGTGGGTATATCTTCTGTTGGTATGTCAGTCCATCCCATTTTCTCTTCTGTTTAGTTTACTGCAACTAGATTGAATTGGCTGCAAGTAAAGGCTTCTTCATTCATCCACAGTGAAACCAACATAGCTGCTATATTGGGTGGCTTACATAATTGGGTAATTGTTTTATAAACAAGTTTGTAAACAATCCCAGAGTCTTTGTGCCTAGGACACAAGCCAGGCAAATGAATCCAGCTATACCTGTCACTGGGAACTACAGCATGCTACTGCCTGTTGTGTCAGAGTATGGTTTGATATCCAGAACTGTGGTACGTGGATGGCATTTTAGTGAGCCAATAGGGTAAATGCCCGGTACTAAAGGTTAGCAAGCTCCATGGGAAAATAAAAGTCTCTGCACGCTTCCATAAAGAGTTTACAGCATCTGTAAACATCCTCTTGTAAATAGTAATCACAAGAATACACGTGGCAACCGTGTCCCCACTGCATGCTGCCCATGTAAATACCAAAGGTAATTCTGTTTGAAATCATGTTTATGATTTCAATAACTAGCCACTAAACAGAGAAAGTAACTTTCTTGATAGGAAACCTGAGTGCTGTTATCTTAAATGTAGAAGATTCAAGTTCTTTATTGTTTTGAAGGCTCTGCTACCTAATGGCTGCTCCTGATTTTAGTTCTTGGAACCTAAGATTTCAAATACTTACTAGTAAAATTACTTGCAGGAGGCGTGGGTAGAGGTGTACTGAATGCCCCATGGCCATCTGTGGAACCACAGACCTATCAAGTTACTTACATATATATTTGCATGATCTGGTTCTAACTGATGATGTTTTTAAATTTGTTTTTCCTAATTTCAGCAAGCACACTGTCATGTTCATAACTTTACTGTTCTGCACTATCCTGATAATATTTTTTTTCTTTCCAGGCTTTTTTTTTCGCTTGCTGGAGGTCAGAGATAGTGTAATGCGACTTCTCTTACTTTCGCAGAAGTTGGAATCCTTGCCAAGTCCTACATTGATCAAGGGCGGCTTATTCCAGATGACATCATGACAAGACTAATGCTGAATGAGCTAAGAGGCCTAGATCGATGCAGCTGGCTATTGGATGGTAAGCTCACAGTGTATTTGGTGTCACTATACATGAACAACAGATCTGCACTGGGTAGCTTGGAGGGCTTTGGTCACTTGCGGAGTAGTCATGCTGGAGTCATAGTAGTCATAGTAACTGGGCAGTATTTGTGGTCAACTTGTTGTGAAACCTTTAGCAGCTAATCTGCCCCAGTTTCTTTGGTTGCAAAATGCTGTGGGTACATCCTGCCTTCAGAGCGTTACAGGGTTGTTTAATACATGTTAGAGTAGTTCAGCACTCCAATTAAAATTTCAAAACTGGCAATTCTGGTAATTCTTATGCTTTAGTCTGCATTTAGAATATGCACTGAGAAGGTTCTCTTTTTTAAGCTTTTTATTGCTGAAATCCTTGGGGGTAGAACACTTCTGAAGAATGGGGCTGAGGAACAACTTAAATAGAAAGGTAGGTATGAGATGGAAGAACAAAGTTAAGTATGGAGAGCAAGTACTGCAGCAGCGCTGCATGTAATAAATCACTGACAAAAACACTGCTTAAGTGCTCTGAAAGATCTCTTTCATTTGCTCTTTGGTTCTCTAGAAGGAACTTCTACGTGGTCCTGCAGCATAAGCTCATTGCTTCAGCGTTCACAGCAGAGAGAACATTTATTTGCCACTGTCTTTACGAACTGAAGGGTTCTTGTTACCCCAGCCCATGGGTGTAAACTTGGACGAACAGCACAAAGATAGTGCCTAGGCTGGATATGTGTGTTTTCGCATTCTAGTGACATGACAACTTGCCTCAGCAGATAAAACTAAAAGGTTGTTGCTGTGGCTCTTTCTTTAGAGGGAGTGAAAAATCCACAGTGCTTGCTGTCCTTTAGTGCTTACATTGTAATTGCTTCTAGTACTGTGGTCTGTTCTGGTGGCTTTAGTCACATTATGTTCCTCCTTAATGAGGACAAAAGGTTAGTTCCCACAGTAACCTGCACAATAAAACCTAGTCCATAAAGGAAAGGGCTGCAGGCGTTCCTTTTTCTTTAGTTACTGGTCCTGTGTACACACAGTTCCAGACTTGTGCATCTGGATGTATAATAGTATAGCTGGCAACTCTTTAACAGGAGGACAGTGTGGAGGCAGTGGAAGAATAAACGAGTTCCTGCTACATGTTAATGTATAGTGTTCTCTAAGCCTTTGGAGCAGAAATTTTGTCCGCATTAGTATTTGTAATAAGAATATAGTGGCTTGACCCTTAATTAGAGTTTAAGAACTCAGATGGTAGCAAAAAACCTGAGAATTTCCTCCCCCAGCCCCAAAGAGACTGGAGGTAAATCTACCAAAAAATAATCTGGAGTCGGTTTGGAAGCAGGAGAAGTGAATGTTCTAACAAAACATATATATGTCAGTAACAGGGAGGATTTACAAGGGTAAGGATGAATAGGAAAATATACAAAAGCAAATTTGGATGGCCTTGTATCTCCCTTGATGTATGTGGATTTCAGTTGTTTAGAGAAGCATGGATGCAGCAGGGAGATCAGGCCTGACCAGATGGCAGAACCAGGAGGCCAGCAGCTGCTGTTGGTCCTTTCAAATAGGCAAGACGGGAGCAAAGAGGGAAAATGGCTGCAGTGTCTCCCTTTTTATAGGCTTGTTGGACAGGAAGGGGGAGTGGAATAGACCACCTTCAACCTGGGTGAGCCCTCTTCCTGGGAGGGGGAAATCAAGTCCCTCTCTGTTCACCTGGATCAGGTTTCTTTAGTCCCCCCAGAAAGCAGGACTCTCGCAACCCTCCCCCAGGATGGGTGTAACCCTGCACACTCCACCCCTCTATTTCACTTCCACTTTCCTGTTACAGTCCCTTTATCCATTTGTGAAATGTGGTATTAGAGTTCTTGATCCATGTCCTTCTTTATCCTGTCTGTCTCTCTCTCAGGGCAGTCTCTCTCTCTCAAGTGCTGGTCGATGCAGGTAGTACTTGTACTGGGCAGGGGTGTGGAGAAGAATCAGGAACCAGGGAACTGTCTTTGAAACAGGAAATCAGTGACAGTCTGTTGCTGTAGGGGAACAGGAACAGTCTTTTGCTGTGGGGCATCAGGAACAGGTGAAGGTGAGATGATGCAGAAGTCCCCTGGATTGGAAGCAGGGCTCTTGCAGCCCTTCCCCAGGATGGGTGTAACCCAGCACAAGACTTAGTGGATTACACTAGGGATATCTGTGGTGTAGTCAGCTCTGCAGAAACAACACAGCTCTGTTGAAATATGTTAACCATAAGGTCTTCAGTTTGGCAAGTGCATCTCAGAACAAACAGCTGAGGGTGACCTCAGTCTAGTTAGCTATTTGTATGCTCATTTAGCCAAATACCCAATTTCCACTGCTTTAGGATGGGTTGGTGGCTTCTAGAGTTATAGCAGATACAGCAGTTGGAGAGGTGTGGGGTGTGATCTGCTTAGATTTATTGCAAATTAAGGCACTTTTCTCAGTGTTCATGAATTCTTCATAATTCATCACACCTTGTAGATTATTTATGTTCTGTATTGAGAAAACACTGCATGCAGCAAAGCCTGGTTCAGTTTGAGTGAAATGATGTTGTAAAGGCACTTTAATTTGTTGAGGAAGTTTCTCAGTACTAAATCCCAAAGCAAACTCATTTTCCAGTTGCACAACAAAGATGTGTGGTGGCTGACTAGCTTGTCAGCAGTAAGAAAGAACAGCAGTGTGGGAGCTGTGGGTCTCCCTCTGGTCTTAATATTTAAAAACTCTTCCATGAGCTACTGTGAACCTAAGAGAAACAGGATGAGGGCAGTTGATGACTGTGGTGCAAACCAGGTGCGTTAGACAATACACAATCAAGGGCTTGGTTTCAGTGAATAAACTCTTTCCTTTTGTGATGTAGACAAGACACAGTAGCCTTAAGACTGTAAAATACTTTGTGTCATAAGGCTAGTTCTTGGCTGGTTCCTTACTCAGGCAACAGGCTTGTCTTGGGTTCACCTAGGACAGGGTTAATTTCTTTCACAAGAAGCTGAGAGGGGTCATGCCCAGGACAGCAGCAGAGCCAGCCAGTGGGGTATTTGGTAAGTCATGCCTGCTATAGCAGAGGGGTGTGTGGCATGGGTGCTGTTTTTTTTTGGTCTGGGTGTCTGGTGAGAATATGGAACTCTAAACGACTAGTTGTTAGATATTAATTCTTTACTTTGTGGTCTGCTGCAGCTGGGCCTCAAACCACCAACCAGTGTTATGCAAGGATTTTCTTGTTTGTACCTACCAATACTTGTCCCTGTGGAGAAGTTTACTTGGGTAGTACAATGAAAAGTTACTGAAGAACACGAGACTGTACACAAACTTTGTGAATCTACGGTCCAATAGTATGTTCTGCAGTAGCTTTGACCAGCTGAACTCTTTTGGTCAATTTTTCATTTGAAATTCTTTATGGAGACTTTGATTTTTCTTCTCCTATTTCTTCTTAAGTTCCATGAGCGCCTCTAGTAGTAACACATGCCTTAGAAGGTGCACGGAGTTCATGGGGCAAATTGTGGTGTCTTGGAAGCACAGACTAATTCCTGTTCAGTTTGAGTGCTACCACAGTCAGTCTTCCCTGAAAATGTTTTGATATATTAGACTTTCTGGAACTCTTTCTAAACCTACTTAGTTACAAAAAAACTAATCTTGGGCTGCTTCAGGTAGATATATTTGGTTTACTGAAACTGAGTAAAATAGGTTTGTAATGGTCAAATCTGTAAGCCAGACTTACACAGCTGTGGAAATTGTCTCAAGTGTTCCTAGGTTGCTTCAAACCTGAATGAACTACCTGTAGCTTTTCTTGTTCAGAATACTTTTATTCAATACAGTGGTATGCAGTATGTAGGAGTATGGGGTCTTTTTGCATTTATTTGTAAACCCTTTTGAGACAAATAACTGAAATTAAATAGAAGCTGGGAGATACTTGGCAAGTTAAGTGCCATGACTCACTGAAAAACACTGACAAAACCTTTACAGTATGATGATGCCTCTTTTTTTGTCTGATAATTATTTTCTCTAATGAATGAATCCATGTAATTCTCACTACTACTCTACCTTTTGATTTTTATTGAGTTGTTTCCTTTGAAAAGGTTTCCCACGAACAGTTGCTCAGGCAAAAGCCTTGGATAAAGAATGTCAGATAGACACTGTGATTGACCTAGATGTGCCATTTGAGACCATAAAATGTCGGCTTACAGCACGCTGGATCCACCCTGCTAGTGGCAGAGTTTACAATCTTGAATTCAGCCCTCCCAAAGTACAGGTAAGCAACACATGTTGATGTTGCCACTAAATACATGTTGCCTTGCATTTGGTAATTGCAGTAAAATATTCTTTTGCTGCACATAATAGCTCAGAAGAAAAAGGTGCATTTCATCTCTTAGGAGCACAGAAACTTTATGGTAGTACCTTATCTCTGAAGGTATGTTAGTGACTAGTAAAATCCCAAGCTGATAGACAAGTTGTTTGTCCCCTGCAGAATGAAACACTGTGTTTTTCTGTGAGCTGTTGTTAAAGCTGTTCACTGATCTTTTTTGCAGACTGACTTAGGAGTTGGGCATGTTCTTGCCCTGTGCTGCAAGTTTGCAGCCTGTAGAATCCAAAACATAGTTTCCTTCCCCTTCCCTTTGAGGATTCGTTCTTTGTATCTAGGATGCAACTGAATTTTCAGTTAGAGGAATCTACTTAATGCTTTTCCTTTGTTTAACAAGGATGGGCATTTTCAAGGGAGCAGTTGTATTGCAAAATTAGATGTGTAACCTTACCAGTCAGGGAAGCTTCTCAAAAGATTAAGGAGGTTATGGTTTGCGATATCCTAAAGAGGAATATTGAACTTAAGGATAATTGTTGTACATTGCTACCTTAAGATTTCCAAGAAACTTTTATTAGCCTCAGTGCAACTTTAGAAGCTGTATTTCATCCTTAGCTTTAAATAACTTACTGTTGTGGTGTCACATTTCACCTGGAAGTTCAATTAAGTGATGTCAGAAGCATAACAAGCCTTTAGTTTTCAGATTGCAATTTTGCCGGAAAAGCAGCCCATCTGAAATAGCAGGTAAGCACTGGAAGTGAACAACTGGAAACAGTGCCTTTGTACCATTTAAAATGTGGTGGTTAAAGTTGTTATTTTTAATTGCAGAAAAATATAGGCAAGCTGCAACAGGGAATTACCAGACCTGCCAAAGAGAAGGCTTCAGCTGCAACACCTTTACTTTTAGGAACACGCCACTTTACCTTCCAGTAATTAGGAGGCACATCACAACACAGGAGATTGTGGTACTTACAGGAAACCATGGAATGGAGCTGAAATACAGTTATCTCTGTTATCTGGTTGACAGCTGGCTGAACATGAGCCAGCAGTGTGCCCAGGTGGCCAAGAATGCCAATGGCATCCTGGCATGCATCAGAAACAGTGTGGCTAGCAAAAGCAGGGAAGTCATTCTGCCCCTGCACTCAGCAATGGTTAGGCCACACCTTCAGTACTGTGTCCAGTTCTGGGCTCAATTTAAGAAGGGCATTGAGATACCTGAATGTGTCCAAAGAAGGGCAATGAGGCTGGTGAGAGGTCTCGAGCATAATCCCTATGAGTCGAGGCTGAGGGAGCTGCCGTTTTTAGCCTGGGGAAGAGGAGTCTCAGGGAGACCTTATTGCTCTCTACTGCTACCTGAAAGGAGGTTGTAGCCAGGTGGGGGTTGGTCTCTTCTCCCAGGCAACCAGCACCAGAACAAGGGGACACAGTCTCAGGGGAATCTTAGGCTTGAGGTGAGGAGAAAGTTTTTCACAGAAAGAGTAATTCGCCCTTGGAATGGGCTGCCCAGGGAGGTTGTGGAGTCACCATCCCTGGAGGTGTTCAGAAAAGGACTGGACATGGCACTTGAAGCCATGGTTTAGTTAGTCATGATGTGTTAGGTAATAGGTTGGACTTGATGATCTCTGAGGTCTTTTTCAACCTGGTTGATTCAATGATTCTGATAGAACTGCAAAACATTTTCTTACTGAATGGAACCAAAATATTATGGCATATTAAGGCAAGGCTGAAGACTTAGTATTTGATATGTACTATGAAGGCATTAGTAAGACTGCCTGCTCAGCTCTTAGAAAGAAACACTTGAGTGTTTTAAATGATTGTATTACATAAACAAGGTTAAGTTTTACCATATAAATCCATCTCTACTATGATACAGATGTTACGGAACAGATTTTCTTCACACCTCCATGAACAGAGACGTTTACTGCGCTTTATGCCAGCTGTGCCTAAACCACAGCATAACTCTTACATTTTGTGACTTAAAGAGCCACTAAGTCCTCTCCCTATTTCAGCATTGTCAAATAAAGGTCCGGAGGTCCAGTTGATCTCTTTCTTGTTCCCTGTTAAGCAGGACCATATTACCAACCATGTTATTTTCCTTCTTATGTGAAGATTTTGTCTACATATTTCCCATATTCAATAAACGTTCCAGAGGAGAAATTAGTCATTATACTGAGAAAATACTTAAAAGCAATGGACTGTTGTACTGGAAAGTCAACATAACAGATATAGGCAGGAGCCTTTATAAGCAGAAGGCTGCACCTTAACTGGAAAGTGATCATATTTAAATAGAAAAATGCATAAAACATACTTAAACAGAAATGGGAAAACATACTTAAACCAAAATTGCTTTTACTCATGATTAGGGCATTGATGATATTACTGGAGAGCCACTTGTTCAGCGTGAGGATGATAAGCCAGAGACGGTTACCAAGAGGCTGCAGGCTTATGATGCTCTAACAAAACCTGTTCTAGAGTATTATCGGTAAGTAGTAAATTCTGTTCTTCCACATGCACAGAGACACTGTACCATGTGGTACAAGTAGCAGCGTACCTTTCATCAACTGAAGAAATCAGCACAGTAAAATCAGTATGTTTTCCAGTGCTGCCTGAAAACTCTTCTGGGGGCTGCTTAGCAAAAGAGCCTTTCACTGCAGCCATATTCATCCTTCCGAAGGGTCCTGTGCATTATTTGATACATTATAATACTGCTGTAAGCAACATGGCTCCGATTAGTAAGGTGACAGATTTAACATTATTTTCTCTTCTGGATGTCTAAGTAGCAGCCCTCCTAACAAGGGCAAATATAAACAAACAGAAATCATATAGAAATGGAAACAAAAGCTCTTAGTGACGATTTAAAAGCAGCTGTTCTAAGAACTGTATTGTGACAGGCATGGCTAGCAAGACTCTTAAGGAATAAGTAGCTATTTGAGAATACTGCCATTTTTACTGTAGAATGACAAATTATTTAAGAGCCAAAATTAGACATAAAGTTTTTCTTTGTGTAAAAATGCAAATAACACATATGGTTACCATATAGGTAACACTAGGTTTCTATGTTGAACTTTGTTGTCTTACCTTGCTTAGACAAAGAAGTGAGATTCAATTTGACAACATCCTGAAGTGACTGTCCTTCCTCTCTCTCTCCATATCTAGCATTCTTCATTGTGCTTTACCAAAACTGTTGAGCAAAAGACTAGAAGCTTCATAGTGTGGTAGTTAATTTCTAAAGGAGCTTTTCTGGATTGTCAATGATTTTCTGACTTTTGGTAGCTTTCTGAAGTGAAAATGCCTCAGAGTAAGACACAGGCCTAAGCTGTTGTAAGATACCTTACAGATAAAACTAGCTACTGTAACTAATTTAGAGCAACTTTTATGGTGCCTGATTCTCTTGCTTGGTCTGATGTGCTTTCATCCCTCAGGTGTAACTTTACATTGACTGGTTTAGTCATAGCTGTTTGGATGAGTGATGTATAGCATGTGCTACATGACTGCATCGTTTCTTATTTTTCCCCCACATAGTTTGTTATTAAGTGCTCCATGGATAGCTGTCAGTGCTATGAACTGTGGCAGTAGCTCTCTGAGAAACAGAGTAATGCATGCCCAGCTTCCATTCCCAATGTTATGGCTGGTCTTGGTGTGAATCACACACATTCCCATGCTCTTGGCAGAGCAATCTTAACATGAGCTGGAGATCTTTGAACAGTTAAACAATTTGGCTTCTGTAATGCTGTCTTCTTTTTCTCCCTTAGGGAAAAAGGATTACTGAAATCCTTCTCTGGAACAGAAACCAATAAGATCTGGCCACAAATCTATGCGTTCCTCCAAACCAAGTTGCCAGATATAAGCCAGGAAGATGCTGCCACTCCCAGGTGAAAATAGGTCTGACTTTCCCTCATCTGTCATAGCTCACAACTGAGATTCTGCAATCAAGGGTTTCTCTAAGCAGTCTATCAGACTGATAAATAATTAAACTCTAATGCTGCCCTTAACATACATTATGATAAAATTTTATGCCTGATTGTCACTTTAATGCTGTATTTTTAAAATATTGAACATACCTAATTTTTTATAATATAGTAACTGACTTCAACAAGAACAGGTACTGTTGTCTCTTATTCAGAAAACAGTTATGGCTGCAGATACTGACTGCTGAAGGAAACGTTTCAGAATACAGCTTAATTGCAAAGCATGTTGAGTGATTTACTCAAGATCCACTGTGCAAAGCAATAATGAGGACAGGAAAGCTTGTTTCTGGAATGCGTGATTGCAGTATCACAGAATATATCCAGTTACAAGAGACCTCAAAGATCATCCAGTCCAACCCTTGATCCCACACTGAAGGGTCAATGCTAAACCATGTCCCTAAGCACCAGGTCCACACACTGTTTCAACACCCCCAGGGATGGTGATTTCACCGCTACCCTGAGCAGACTATTCTAATGTTTGAGAACCCTTTCAGTTAAAAAAAAATAATCCTAATATCCAGCCTAAACCTCCCCTGGTGCAGTTTGTAACTAGCTTCTCTAGTCCTGTCACTTGTCACCAAGGAGAAGAGGGCTGGCCCACTCCTTGCTCCAACCACCCTTCAGGTAGGTGTAGAAATCCTCCTCTTCTCCAGACTCCACAACCTTAACTTCCGTATATGTTCCTCATAGCTCATGTGCTCCAGGCCCTTCGCAAGCCTCATTGCCCTTCTCTGGAAAAGCTCCAGCATCTCAATATCTTTCCTATAGTGAATGTCCCAGAACTGACCATAATACTCAAGGCGGGACCTCACCAGTGCTGAGCACAGGGCCATGATCACCTTCCTGTTCCTGATGGCCACAGTATTTCTAATACAAGCCAGGATGCCCTTGGCTTTTTTGGCCACCTGGGCACACTGCTGACTCATGTTCAACTGACCGTCAAACAATACCCCCAGGCCCTCTCCACTGCAGCTTTCCAACCACACATCCCTAAGCCTGTAACTTACAATGTGGTGGTTGTGACCCAGGTGCAGGACCTGGCACTTGGCCTTGTAGTTTCATACAATTAACCTTTGCCCATTGGCCTACCTGTCTGCTGTAAAGCTTCCCCTTGGTTGGGGCCAGCCACAAGCGGTGAGGAGCCATTCTGCAAAAGGCCATTTCAGACCAGAACTGGCATGTGTATAGGCTGAGATCAGGGAAGACAGTCACCTTTGGCAGGCTTAAATGACCCTTAACATTTGCTTGGGTAATTTGCCTTACTACTGCATTTGTATTTCAGCCCTCAGAGCAGCTACCTTGCAGGTACGAGAAAGGGAGTTTCGATGATTTGTAACATACTTGGTAAAGCCTCTGTGCAGATGTGTAAGATTCTTAATAAAAAGACAGCAGATACTAAACAGACTATGTGTAATCTGGTAAACCTGAAGCTAGCTGCTCTTGACAGCAAATGTGTCTTTTCTACTATTCTTGTAAAAAGAACTTCTCATTGATGCCATTGCCACCATTTCCAATGGTCAAACTAACTTTCTTGTTTTACTGTAGCAAGTTATACTGTAGTGAGTGGACTGGTTCTCCTGAGTTCATACTATTTCGTGTCTCTTGACCAGCTGTTTTATTTTAGGCACTACATAGCTGCAGTTACAAACCTTCACAGCCCATACTTTTTAATAGTCCAGACATTGCCATTTTTCAGTGAACTTCCTTATCTTTTTTTCATGCTCACCAGATTGAGAGTTCCAAGGAGTCAGCAAAACCTGAGGAACAAACAGCTCCATCTAGGCAACAAGGAACTGTGTCCTGGTAGTGCAGGTCCCAACTTCCTTTTGCAATAACTGTAGACAACTCCACAACTGTGGTGCTGACAGAGCTTGGACTGCATTTGCACATCTAGCCTTACCAGTATTGAGACATGAGTCTAGTAACTCAAATGTAGAATTTGTAAAGCTTTCCCAGTACATATTCCCCCACCATCCAGTTTTAGCCCATTAGAAACTAACTTTCAATGTATCACAGGTGTCTAGGTTGATGTGGCTCTGCTGCTAATAGTAATTGCAGGTCACTTGTTAACCACCCTTGTGATTCATGTATGTAATATTCAGCTAAAACCATGAAGTGAGTAGTTTCCCTTACTTTCCTTTAAATAGTTAGCTAATTATTAAAGAGGAAGCAGTGTTTACTGAGCCTGTCTAGAGTATGTGTCCAATATACACAAACTACTACTGAAGCTAGTTATCTCCAATTTGCAACCAGGAACAGAGCTGCTGTTTTCTCCTTTATCCTGTGTCTGCCAAAGAACTACTAGAGAGTATATACCAATACCATCATCTGAGATAGTTGTCTTCACTGTAGTCTTCCAGCTGCTGTATACATTTTTATGCATAGAACTGCTGTTAGCAACAAGTTGGAAAAGAACAGAATTCTGGATTGCAAAGGTTCTGTGGAAGGCCTTGTCTAGAAACACTATTTGGATTTCCAGATCAAACAGGAAGCTTTTATTGATTTTACACTTTGAGTTGGCAATGTCAGACACCCACTTTACTTCGTAGCATATGAAATGCCTTTCATACCCTTCATGACATCTTACCCTATATGAATGACATCAAAACTCTTTTTTTTTTTTAAATGAAGTTTTAGCTCAATCTTTGTACTTCCAGTTACCCCGATCCCCATCAGATTTCTTCCAGTAATGAGACTTAGCTTTAAGAACATGAAGAGTCAGACTCTGAAAAAACACACAATCCAACACTCATATGTAAACAAATACTGCTCACATTTTAGGACAAAACAAGTTATGTTTAATGAAAGCACAATTTAACATTTAAATCCCCTTAAGTAGAGGTAGAAAGCCAGTATTTTAATCGAATCCATTCAGATCTGAAATACTGATACCAGATACTGATTTATTGCTATTAGTGATAACCAAATTTGAGCTTATAATATCAGCAAGGTAGCATCAATACAGTTGTGATCTCCAATACTCATAGAAGAAAACATGTCCACATCTGTAGTAAGACAATAGCAGATTCTACCAAGAATCTACTGCTTCTTGTAAACATAGTATTTGTGCAGATTTTTTTTTTCTCATACTTTAATTTCTAAAGTCATTAAAGGCAAGGTTAGTAGCAGAAAACACATCCAGTTTCACATTCGGCAATATTGAAAACCCTGCTCTTCAAGGACAACCAAAAACCTAGCAGCACATTTTCAAACAATGTAACAAGTTTTTCTTAATTACTCACCCTTCAAAATCCCTTCCCCCAAAAAAAACCAAACAACAAAACCAACGAAAATCTGACACCAAAAATAAAGTGCAGTACCCAGAAAAGTAAGTGTCAAGAAAATAGCCATGTTTGTTTCTTTGAAGGAAAAAACCAACAACAACAACAAAAAAGGAGTACTTGGCTTCAGTCTTACGAGTACTATACTGTGTCCATCATTTTGGATTCTTCTTCATCTCTTTGTATGACGGAGTTTAAACTGCAGGCATCTGTGCTTATGGAACCTTGTAGATTACTTGTGTTCTGCAAGAAAAAATGACAGCTTAATTCCCCATAATTTTAACTCTTACTGAATCAATGAATACCAGGTTGAAAAAGACCTCAAGGATCAACTCTTCCTGAGAAAAGCATTATTTCTCCTCAAACTTCTTTGCTCCCATCTGGAGGTATGCCATTTCCTACCCAAGGGGATCAGGACAGTTAATGGAAGGATGAAACCAAAGGGCTGCCCGCCACCAATCCCCCAGCCCAGCACTGTGGGAGGGCTTGGCTGCTTTCACCTCCTGCCATGACGCCAAAATGGGGATGGAAAAGATGCTGCACAAGTGGGGGGAAAAAAAGACAACCCAAAATAAAAAAAATAAATCAGAATCACAGAAGTATTAAAAGTTAAAAAAGACCTTTAAGATCATCAAGTGCAATTGTAGCCCAACTACCACGACCACTAAACTGTATCATGAAGTGCCACATCTACACCTCCAGGGATGGTGACTCCACCACCTCCCTGGGCAGCCTGTTGCAATGCCTCACCACTCTCTCAGTAAAGAAAATTTTCCTAATATCCAACCTAAACCTCCCCTGGCACAACTTAAGCTCTTTTCTTCTTATGCTATTACTAGTTACGTGGGAGAAGAGACCAACACCAGCCTCACTACAACCTCCTTTCAGTTAGTTGTTGAGAGCAATTAAGATTTCCCCTTAGCCTTCTCTTGTCCAGACTAAACCCCCCCAATTCCATCAGCCATTCCTCATATGCCATGCCCTCCAAACCTCTCACCAGCCTCACTGCTCTTCTCTGGACACAGTGTGGGTCTTCAGTGTTGTCCTCATACTATGGCACCCTGAACTGAGCACAGTACTTGGGCTGTGGTCTCACCAGGGCCAAGTACAGAGGCACAATCACTTCCCTACTCCTGCTGTTCTTGATACAGACCAAGATGCCATTGGCCCCCTTGGCCACCTGGGCATGCTGCTGGCTCATGTTCAGCCAGTCATCCACCAGTACCCCCAGATCCTTTTAAAATGGACTGCTTTCAAGCCACTCTTACCCAAGCCTGCAGCACTGTTTGGGGTTGCTGCGACCCCAGTGCACTTGGTCCTGTTAAACCTCATCTCATCAGTCTAACCTGTCCATGTCCTCTGCAGTGCCTTCCTAGCCTTGGGCAAATCAACATCCCCACCTAATTCAGTGTCATCTGCAAACTTGCTGAGGGTGCTCTCAATCCCCTTATCCAAATCAGTGCTAAAGATATTAAGCATAACTGGCCCAAATACCAAGCCTTAGGGACACCACTTGTGACTGACCACCAGTTGGATTTAACTCTGTTTACCACAACTCTTTGGCCCAGCCATCCTAAATCAATTACAAACCCCAAATCCACAGACATTGGCATAATGCAATACTGTTTAATTGCCATTTTCAATCTCCAGGACAGGCTGTCAAACAGGCATCTCATGTATCAAATCGCTAGGAGCTGGCTGATGAAGAGTAAAGCAGAACCTTGTCCCATTTCCACCTCACCCCAACCCCATACCTCAAATGCTGTAACTACTATTTTTTGGTAACCCCAGCTTTCCAGCAAAATAGAGTGTCTTGGGTTCAGATAGGATAAGGAGATAAGAATAACTTCACAAGAAGTTGGGATGAGCCACACCCTGGCCAGCCAGTGAGGTATTCTATACCATACTGCCATCATACGCATTACATGCAGGGGGCAACTGGAATGGGAGGTCAATTCTCCAGCAGGTGGGGCTCAGTTTCTATTTGGCTTAAAACTACAACAGGCCTTTTTTAGCATCCAGTATGGGGCACAAAGCATTGAGAAAATGAAACATCTGACCAAAGCATGTTAAAACAATTTTGTTATATACACTCCCTATCAGATAGTCTGTGTTCACAGTGTGGGTCCATCTGTTTGCATGGTGCTGTCACATAAATCCTTACGGTACACCTTGTACTCCCTATGTTAATATTTTAGCCTCTCAGGGAAATGGATCAGATCTATCACTTGTACTGGACATTGTCAGCTTGGAATATCACAGTCACATGCATGTCATGGGGTTAAGATGGTATTTGTATGTGGCATTGTCATTCACTAGTAATCTTACCCCATGTATGAGTGAAATAGGGAAGGAGACTTTCTCAGCTTTTTGAAAACATTGAAAATTCTCAGGATGTCCAAGTCAGCGTGTTCTTGTTCCTGCCTCCTATGCCCCAGGTCTTATTCAGGGTTACACAATATTTTTTCAAGAATACCACCAAAAGATCTGCCCCAAAGTGGGGTAATTTTAAGTGGCAGGATGTGTGGGAGAGTATGGGCAAGTGTCCAGAACAGTGATCATCTCCAATATTTTGGAATTTCACCAATTAAACAAGTGCAGAATCCTGAAAACCAATTAAAATAGTTGGAAAATTTATGTTGTCAATTTGGCAATTCCTGAGACACAAATCACTGCAATGTGCTGGGGCCTAGCCATGCCTTCTGAGTTCTTTTCAGCAGTATCTGTGCCCTCAAGGGGAGAAAGAGGTTTCTGGGCTTAAAGACATACTAACAGACACTGTGGCTAAGAAAATCTCTCTCTCACTATGGGGCTGTTTCAGCTGTGGAGAAACTGTAACACAGTCCCATCAATTCAAACAGGACATGCCCTACTCCTCACCTGTACAGTCCTGTATCTCAGGAGTGTATTTTCCCCTGTCCTAAAGACAGACGGATGTATGCACCATGAGGCACCCTGTGGTTTTACATACGTAACTATGGAGAGGACATGAGGAACTGGGGTGGAAAACCCACTTCAATTCTAGCTGCACAATACATGGGCTGCAAGGGAAAACAATCACAAAAGAGTATTCCTCCAGGAAGAATGCTTCTCCAGTGGAGAGTTAGGCCAGTGATGAGTGCTGCCATGCCAGACACACTAGAACTTCAATACCAGCTTGAGTCAAGGGCAGCCAAGTGGTACACCACAACTGACATCAGTGATGTGTTCTTCTCTATTCCTACAGCACCAAAGCACAAACCACAGTTTGCATCCAGTACACCTGGAACCGACTGTCCCAGGGGTGGAAACACAGCCCCACCATTTGTCATGGACTGGTCAAGACTGTACTCCAGAACACTTTCAATACATTGATGACATCATTGTATGGGACAGCACAGAAAAAGTTTCTGAGAAAAGGAAGAAAATAGTCCAGATCCTCCTGAAAGATGGTTTTGCCATCTGCACAGAAGATCCCAGCTTCTAGAGATAAAATGTCAAGATGGTACATTCAAAGCCCATCCCCACCAAGACAGGATGGGTGGGAGCAGAGAAGCTAGGACAGAGGGAGTCAGATGGTGACACCTTCCCCACCCAGGACTGTGGGTCAGTAAGACTCATATGAGCCCTTCCCTCAAGCCACAGGCCCTGCCAGGCACAGTAAGACACAGAAGCCATGCTGGGAACAAGGCTGGGCAAAGGACAGATGCTATCTGTTCCTGATGCCCACTTCTTTTGACTGGGCTTTGGACATGCTCTCCTTATGACCTGCATAAACAATTAGATTTGGCTTTTCATTAGAACAGGTCAGTTGTGGAGTGAGTGAGCTCCTTCTCTCAGGTCTTCCCCACCACACGTGTGGACTAAGCAGCTATAGCAGTTTAGAATTCTCTGATAAAAAGGGACCAAAAGAGGAACTCCCACAATCAGCAGACAGCATTGTATTTGATATATTCCTAAGCCCTGGGAAAGTTCCTTCCTTTTGTAAGTGGGATGTTACTGGTACTTTTGAATCAAACTTTTCCCAATACTATTCTCAAACAATCTGTACCCATTCCTGTTGTGAAGATAACCATCAACCAAGCTGCCAAACTGTTATAACATTTGTATCATATTATGAGGGTGGCAGAGCCAAATTAATAAATGATTATTATTAATTTCTCACCTTACTCCCCCTTATTTGTAAGAGATGGGCATCATCAGGTCCCTATAGATGTGATTAACAAGACAGCAGCAATGTCTCTGCTCAACAATAAAAGGAAACACAGGCTTTCTTGGGTGTTGTAGGTTTCTGGAGGATGCATATCCCAGACTACAGCCCAATTGTGAGCCCTCTCTACCAAGTGACCCAGAACGATTTTAATGGAGCCCTGAGCAGGGACAGGCCTTTAAGCAAACAGGAGATTGTGCATGCAGTAACCCTTGGGCCACTCTGGGCAGGACAAGATATTAAAAACATGCTCTACACTGGAGCCAGCAAGAAGGGTCCTACCTTGAGCCTCTGTCAGGGAACACCCAGGGAGACCCACAGCCAGCACCTAGGATTTTGAAGTTGGGCATACAAAGGATCTGAGGCCAACTACACTCCAGCCGAAAAAGAGATACTGGCTGTATATGGAATTCAAGCTGCCACAGAAAAGGTTGGTACTGAAGCACAACCAGCAGTGCTGGGTTGGATATTCAAAGGGATGGTCTCCTCTACCCACCATGCAACTGATGCCATATGGAGTAAGTGGGATTTGGATTGGCAATAAGGTGAATGATTCACAGCTCGGTGGGCCCATGACACCTTGAGTCATCAACAAAGAGAAGCAACATATAGATGTACCTGAGACTGACTTAACCATGGACACTACTGCACAGATTATCCATGAATGCAAAACATGCTGCAATCAATCAAGCCAAATGGTTAAAGCCTCTGTGGTATGTGGGATGATTTAAATATAAATATGCAGAGGTCTGGCAGACTGCCTTCATGACTCTCCCATAAAACATGTAAAGGCAAGTTATCATGCTCCCACTGGTGGAAGCAAACCTGTCCCATGCCACTGCTTGGAACACCATCCCAGATCTTATGGTGATATAGTCCCTGTGAGAGAATTAAGTCAGACAGTGGGACTGAAATAGCCTCATAGACTCCTGAGCTGAAGAGCATGCCACTGAGTGGGTGTATCTCATCCCCTACCACATACCACACCGGGTAAGATCAAACACTACAACGGACTGCAAAAGACCACACTAAAAGCAATGTGGGATGGAATCTGTAAAATAGGAAGAAACATTTAGAGCAAGCCACCTGATTAGTTAACACTAGAGCATCTGCCATTTGAGCTGGCACTGCCCCATCAGAACTCCCACATACTGTAGAAAGGGATAACATCCTCATACTGCACATGAAAAATGTATTAAGGAAGATGCTCTAGGTTAGTCCTGCTTCAGGCAAAGCCAAACTCATCCATGGGCTTGCTTTTGCCCAGGGACCTGGGTGTAGCTTGCAAGTGATGTAGGAGGCTGCTGTAGTCTGTGTGCTGCAAGGCAATTCAATTTGGGTAAGAACTAAATAGTGAATTAAATAGTGTAATACTGACTGTTAACAAATACCTTTGCTTGGCATGAAGTAGATGTTACAGAATAAGGGGTAAATAATATCTAGGGTTTGGCTAGTACAGGGTTAATTTCCTTAAAAAGCCGGCACCAGCCACATCCAGAACAGCAGCAGAGCCACCCAGTGGTATATTGCACAATTCACATATGTAGGCTATACAAGAGGGGAGGGGAGTGTGTGCAGTGGTTCTCCCTTGGCAATAGGTCTGGACATTAGGTGAGTGTTGCATTCTGTATCACTATTTGTTATATATTACTCATTACTGTTGTTATTCCAGTTGTTCCTTCATTGTTTGTATCAGGATCATAGGAGGTTGTAAAGGCTGACACTAAAATGGCTCAATTCAGAGCAATGTGTAAGGGGAGCACTCTGCACCAGACCATGTACTTAAAAAGCCAGGTCATGGTAATAGATGAACCTACTTCATCATTTTAATTATTCAACTATTTAAAGACTTCAAAGGTCATACTTCCAAGAATTTCAGTTCATATGATCACAGGATGTTACGGGTTGGAAGGGACCTTCAAAGATCATCAAGTCCAACCCCTCTGCCAGAGCAGGAACATAAAATCTAGTACAGGTCACAGGAACACATCCAGATGGGTCCTGAAAGTCTCCAGAGAAGGAGACTCCAAAACCTCCATGGGCAGCCAGTTCCACTGCTCTGTGACCATCACAGTAAAGAAGTTCCTACTCAGAGTGAGGTGAAACCTCCTGTGCTGTAGCTTATATCCATTACCCCTTGTCCTATCACAGGATGCAACGGAGAAGAGCCTGTCCCCTCCCTCTTGACACCCTGCCCTCAGGTATTTATAAACATTCATTAAATCCCCTCTCACTCTTCTCCAGACTACACAGCCCCAGGGCTCTCATTCTCTGCTCACAGCACACATGCTCCAGTCCCTTAATCATCCTGGTAGCTCTCTGTTGGACTCTCTCCAGTAGATCCCTGTGCCCCTGGAACCGAGGAGCCCAAAACTGGATGTGATATTCCAGGTGAGGTCGCACCAGGGCAGAGGAGAGGGGGCCAAGCCACTCAGTTTGGTATCATCAGAAAACTTGCTGAGCAGACACTCTGTCATTCTGTCTCTTCTGTCATCAGTGTCATTGATAAAGATGTTCAATAGGACCAGACCCAGCACTGATCCCTGGGGGACTCCACTAGTTACAGCTCTCCAGGTGGACTTGGCACCACTGACAACCACTCTTTGCACTCTATTGTGTAACCAGTTCCTAATCCATCTCACTGTTCTTCTATTCCACACTTCCCAAGCTTGCTCATAAGGATGGTATGGGAGGCAATGTCAAAAGCCTTACTAAGGACAAGGTAGACTACATGCACTGATCTCCCTGCATCTACCCATTCTGATACAACATCACAGAAGGCTATCAGATTAGTCAAGCATGATTTCCCCATGGTAAATCCATGCTGACTGCTCCTGATCATATTCTTCTCTTCCAAGTGCCTCGAGATGACCTCCAGAATCATACACTCATAGAATCAGTAAGGTTGGAAAAGACCTGAGAAATCGTCAAGTCCAATTTATCACCCAACACCTCATGACTAACTAAACCATGGCTTCAGGTGCCACGTCCAATCCTTTATTGAACACCTCCAGGGATGGTGACTCCACCACCTCCCTGGGCAGCACATTCCAACAGGAAATTACTTTTCCTGTGAAGAACTTTCTCCTCATCTTGAGCCTAAACTTCCCCTGGCACAGCTTGAGACTGTGTCCTCTTGTTCTGCTGGTTGCCTGGGAGAAGAGACCAACCCCCACCTGGCTACAACCTCCTTTCAGGTAGCAGTAGAAAGTGTTTAGCCTGGAGAAGAGGCTAATTAACCCCAGCTCACTAGGATGGATCCCATGTGGTCCCATGGACTTGTGAGTATCCAAGTGGTTCAGCAAGTCCCTAACTGCTTCCTCTTGGATTTCAGCAGAACTACACTGCTACCTGACCCCATCTACCAGTTGAGGAGCCCAGTTATCCTGAGGTCCTCCTGCCTCACTGTTGAAAATGGAGGCAAAGAAGGTATTTAGTACCTCAGCCTTTTCCTCATCTTTAGTTACAGTGTTCCCCTCCAGGTCCAATAAGGAGTGGAGGTTCATCTTGCCCCTCTTTTTAGCATTAATATATTTATAAAAATGCTTTTTGTTTACTTCACAGAAGTCACCACCTTGAGTTCTAACTGGGCTAAATCTCTCTGATTTTTCTCCTACAATATCTATCAACATCCTTAAAGATATCTCAAGTTGCCTCCCCCCTTTCCAAAGGTGATACAGCCTCTTTTTTGCCCCTTAATTCCTTCAAGAGCTGCTTGCCCATCCAGGCCAGTCGCCTTCCCCATCGGCTCATATTTCAGCATGTGGGAACTGCCACTTCCTGTGCCTTCAAGAGCTCTTGTTTGAAGTAGGTCCAACCACGCTGGACCCCTTGGTTCTTAAGGGCTGCTACCCAGGACACTCTCTGAATTAGTTGTTTCAACAAGGTGAAGTTTGCCCTCTGGAAGTCCAAAGCAAAGGTTCTGGTATTGCTCCTCTTTATTTCCCTGCATATTGAAAACTCCACTATCTCATGGTTGCTGCACCCTAGACAGCCTCCTACCATCACATCTCCCACCAGCCTTTCATTTGAGCTGCTCCATCATTTTTCCAGTGATGGAGGTGAGGCTCACTGGTCTGTAGTTTCCTGGAACCTCTCTCTTGCCTTGTTTGAAGACTGGAGTGACATTGGCTTTCCCCCAGTCCTCAGGCACCTCTCCTGTCTGCCAGAATTTTGCAAAAATGATGGAGAGTGGTAGAGCAACAACACCAACCAGCTCTCTCAACAGCCTTGGGTGCCTCGTATCAGGGCCCATGGACTTGTGAATAGTCAGTTTATGTAACTGATCCCTAACCCAGTCTTCACTGACTAGTGGAAGGTTGCCCAGTTGTCTTCTCCTTCATCCAGGGTCCAGTCTTCATAGGGGAGTTCAGACTGAAGAAGACTAGGCATTCAGCATCTCTGCCTTCTTTGCATCCTCAGTTATGAGGACTGCCTCCCTGCTCAGCAGTGGGGCCACACCTTCCCTATTCTTCCTTTTCCTACTGATATATTTGAGGAAGCCCTTCTTGCTCTCTTTTACTTCCTTTGCCAGTTTTAGTTTCAAGACAGCTCTGGCCTTCCTTGTTGCCTTCCTACATGCCCTGGCAACTACTCTATAGTTCTCCCATGTGACAAGTCCCTTCTTCAATAAACTCTAAGTATATTTTTCCCATGAGAGTTTCTTCAGAAGCCCCTTGCTCATCCATGCAGGTCTCCTGGCATGCCTACCCCATTTTTTACTCAAGGGAACACAGCTATCTTGGGCTTGGAGGAAGTGGCATTTAAAAATTATCTGACTTTCTTGGTCTCCTTTACCCACCAGTCTTAGCCCATGGGATTCCTGCAAGTATATCTCTGAGTAGTACAAAGTTAGCCCTGCAGAAATCCAGGGTTGTAATCCTACTTACTGCCCTACTGCTACCCTGTATGATACTGAACTCCACCATGTCATGGTCACTGTCACCAAGGCTGTTCCCAACCTTAATGCCCCTGATCAGTCCATCTCTTAGTCAACACAAGGTCCAGCAGTGCACCTCTCCCTATTGGCTGCTCCACTACCTGCATCAAGAAGTTATTGTTCTGTTAAACTCGTTATCCCAAAATGTGATGAGCTCTGTATTTTGCTCCCCATTTCTCTTTCCCATCCTACTGGAGAGGAGAGGGTGGGGGGCAACTGTGTGAACTGCAATGTGTAGGTCAGCTGCAGCTGGGCCTGAAGCCACATCAATGTGAGGAAGTGAAAGAAACAGATTTTAGCTTAAGTTGAATGTGTCATGCTGTCCACTCTAAAATGAGACAAATTTGCAAGAGTAAGGAAATAAGCTCTGAAAAATTCATGAACCAGTATCACCTCATGTCAGGAATTCTTTAAATTTGAGGGCACAGCTAGTTTTTATTCTCAGGATTTCTAGCAATTTACTATATGATTACTTAAAGTTCAGCTGCAGTATCTTATTTGAGAGGTACTTCAATTATTTCAAGGAGGTAGTTTCAGCTGTGACCCGTTGCCTAACACTGCATTTTTCATAATCTCTGAAGTTGTTTCTTCATTCCAGAATGTGGCCATCACTAGTACTGTATGACAAAAAAACCCCCAACAACCTAAGTCTCCCGAGTTTTCTCATCAGACAACTTTCCTTAGGCTTGACTTACCTGAACGATGCCATGAAGAGGATGCGTCATTTTACACTGAAAACTCATTTCACTACATGTGGTACACCGAATACAATTCTAGCTTCTGATCAGTTTCATGGTGCAGTGTTTATCTTAAGCATGCAAATACAAGGGCACTGAACTAACAAATGCTTTTGACCTGGTGTTGATGCTTTCTAAATTCCAGACAGTGAAAAGAAAGCCCATACATGCCTTGCACATTGATAATACTGTAAGATATATCCCGAGTATTAGCAGTTCTACAAATAATCCTCTTTATGTTTCAAATAAGTATAGTTTAAGGCAGGACCTAATCCTACTTCAAGTTGAATTCCTAGAAATAGCAAACATACCTGTAAAAAAGAAGTCAGTTCTCCTACAAGACCAGGATTGACACTGAGATCACGTAGTAACATAGTCTGAAAGCCCTGTGATTGTGACCAAATTCTCACTCTCGTCTTGAAAGCTTCAAGTTCATTTTTAAAAGCCTCAAAATAGTCTTCTCCTGTCTACAAAGAGAAAAATTAATATGTGCACATCAAGATTTACTTTTGCATTGTAAGTACAGAGTGCTGAAAGTACCCCATGCAGTAATGCACGTTATACCCTTTGGGGAATAACAATCATGAACAACTCAAGAATAATGTTAGTCCATTTAAAATGAAGTTTCAGGTAGATTTAGGGTGATCTGTGGTATTTTGTATACAGAAGTAAAGTAATTGATTTATTTAAGGATATCCTATATTAGCCTCTCTTATTTCAACTGGGAAGCCAGTATGCTTTGAAGAACGGGTACTTGTAGCACACTGGTCTAAGGTAAAGCACAAACTGACTTGCACTTTAACTCCTTTAGGCAGTATTGAGTATTGCCTAAATATTCAATTTCAGTAAGTGAATACAGTCTGTGAATCAGTTTCAGTCTTCCTGCGTTTCTCCTGCAGAGCTCTGGCTTGCTGTATTGCAGCAATAAGAATAGGATCCTATGTTGGGCCCCCACTGTGAATCACAGATGAAATGGAAAGTTGTGACAGTGTGAACACACAGAGATAATTAGGCAAAATCAGTTCTTAAACTGACCTGTATTTGCTGTTGTTAGTTATTACATCTCTAACAGCCCTGTTGCCCCCTTGCTGTATTTTGCTTTCCCTCCAAGATAACCAAAATCCACTAAACTTTCCTTTTCAGAATTGAAATTACACCAACATATTCCATCTAGAAAAGAGCTGCTAATAAAACACTCTTCCATAAGTCTTAGTCAATGAAGTATTTTGCCTCTTATGGTTAAGAATAAGTCTTCCCTAAAACACAGGTCCTTTGTAAAATATCAGGAGTTTCTCCCATCATTACCCAAGCCAACTTACTTTGGCTTTTTGGAAAAAGAGACGAAAACAGCCTCTTGGATCCACATTGCAGTTTCTGGCAATTTCTATAATAAACTGCATTACAACTGCTTGATGTGCTACTTGCTCCATCAGAGCTGTTTTCTGGAAAAAAAAAAAAAACAGGTTAAAGTTATGATTCAGAGACAGTTCCCGTGATTGTATTTCTGAATTCAGCATAATTTCCTTTTGTTCTAGTTCCTAAACAGATGAGAACTGATACACAGGGATGCAAGGGAACTGATCATTAGTTATAACTATAGTCATGTGCAGACTAGAGATTTTTTCTTCAGTGAAGCAGAGAGGGTGGAAAGCACAGTTAAAAGAGCTGATCAAGTTGGCTAGCTTTTCTACAGTGCAAACAGCAAACTGTATGCTTTCAAACAATTCACACCTTCATACCTGTTCACTTTCTAGATGAAAACACCACAATGTGAGATATCTAGATGTTTCTTCACATACAAGATATGGGTGATCAGACAAAAATCTTTGACTATCATCCCATCTGCTCAGCATACCTAATAAGAGAAACGTAGTTAAGATATTCTAAATGGATAAGTTATTTAATGCAGCAAGGAAGTTACTTGCATTGATACACCAGTATATATAACACCTTTGCAATTCACTAACTTCAGAATGCCAGCATGCAGTTAAATTTGGAGGGTTATTTATATACCTAACCAACACAAAAAGAGCATTACCAGAGGGTATAATCAGACTTTGAAGAGTCTAAAAGTAGATTTTAACAGTCACATTTTCCTGTATTTTAATGCATTTCCTGCATTTTAGTACATTAGACAAAAGTATTTTACCTAACTCTTAGCTAGGAGGCCTGCAAGAAAGCCTCTCTTTTTTCTGATGAAATGCACAGCAGTGGAGAAGTCTTCTGATTCCACTGTCATTACACTTAGCCGTTCAGATGTTTGAAAACATCTGGGCCTACTGCCGCTGTCTGCACATTCCAAGAGTGTTGTGCCTCGAGCTGGTACTTGCAAGGCTTGCTAAGACTAACAGGACTAGAAACCCTTCCTTTAAAATAGTTCAGATCCTTAGAAGACAAATAGCTTAGCAACAATCAGTTCCTACCAAAAAAATAATTGTATTTTGTCAACTTGGTACTGCTCTTGATCTGAAATTCCAAATATGGTTACACTACACCACAGACTGAAAGCAGCCCACAATTTACCACAGAAAGCACTTCAGAGAACCATCACATTTTTGGATTACTTTACAAGATCTGCTTTGTGCTTCACTGGGTTCAACAACTGTGACAGAGCTCAAGTGACACCTAGTGGATAATTAGATATAATTTTAAGAAATATGTAATTTCCTGCACACAGAGGCATTTCTAGGCATTTAATCAGTCATTACTCTTTAGTCATTACTCTGTAGCTTAACAGCTACAAGGAAAACATTTATTAAAAGGAGATAGCTATGGATAATCCCATGACATTCTACACATACAACTTCCATTTCCATGAATGTTCCTGTCTTTTCCTCCTGAACAGCAAAGGAAGTTGACAGAACTTGGTCTTTAGGGCTTATGCTCATTTAAGCATTCATTTTTAATTAAAGGAAAAAAGTCAGTCACTGCTGCTTACAGGGTCTAACAAGCTTCTGCAGTTTACATGTTGTTTTGCTTTGACATTATCTGTCCTGATAAATTGAAGCTGAACAGTTTGTTAGCATGTCCTTAATTTGTTAGCACTCATTCTGCACAGTAAGAAGCAAACCCACACAAATTCTGTATAAGTCTGAAACACAAAATGTTGGACAAAGCATACTCACCAAAGTGTCTAATCTTTTGTTCATGTTTCTGCATAAGTGGTTCAGACACATCATCTTCTATTTCTTTTCTTTTTTGATTAATAAAACTCTGAGGAAGAGGAAGAATTGTACTGTCACAGAAACTCAAGACATACTCCTATGTATTGCTGAAAAGGATTACATTTGCTACTATTTAAAGGGCTATGTTCTCATTTTGGAGTCATGTCATCTACTTCACAAGGTTTTCTTCAAAAACTGCAATACCTAACAATAGGGTTGGAAAGTCTCCTATAGTCTGACCAAAGAACTTCGAGAAACTTCTTTCATCAGGTAGGAATGTACTGATCTGTCAACAAATGAGAATCACGTACATTGCAGCCTGGATGCAGCTAAATCAGGGAAAACAGGAGACACTAGCTGTCCAAGTGAAGCTGTTAAATCAGAGCTGAAATTCTATTAATAAAAAAATTATTTGTGGTAAATAACCTGTGTTAGAGTCAATATTAGATGCAAACTAACAATGTCACATTTTAAGAGTTTGGCACAGTAAAACACTGCTCATGTGAAGAAGCTATTCCTCAGCACATTTGGCAGTACTTGCTCTATTACAGAATCATAGTGGTTTGGGTTGGAATGGACATTTAAAGACCACATAGTTCCACCCCTCCCTGCCAAGAGCAGGGACATCTTTCACATCAGGTTGCCCTAAGCCACACTCAAGTTGACCTCTACTGCTTCCAGGGACGGGGCATCCACAAATTCGTTGGGCAATCTATTCCACTGTTTCAGCATCTCCATCATAAAAAAATTTCCTTAAAGTACCCTCTCAGTTTAAAACCATCACTCTATAGTCCGATCACTACAAGCCATGATAAAAAAAGAGTAATAAAAAAGTATCTCCATCTTTCTTGTAACCCCCTTTAAGTACAGAAAGGCCACAATACAGTTAAAGGCTCTCCAGCACCTTCCCCGCAGGCTGAACTTCCCTAACTCTCAGCTGTTCCTTACAGGAGAGCTGTTCCAGTGCTCTGGCCACTTGTGAGACTTTAAGGCTGTGCCTTTAAGAAAAGGACAGCAACAGAATTCTCTAGCTGAATGTTTAGGTGTAAAAAGGAAAACAAAGATAATTCTAAATGAATAATTGGTAGATCAGTAGAATGTAGCTTCAAGAACTTAGTCTATCTTCAGTGTTTTTTCTCCTGTTCCTGGCCAGCCTGCATGCAACTAACCTTGGACTGAAACTGATAAGAAAACTAACTTTAACAACTGCTTTGAGCTAACAAAAACTTCCCTTACTATCCATTTCTCTTTTTTTCCTCTCCTCCTTTTCTGTTTAATTAGCTTTGGACAAAAGGGGTTTTGGGGGAACCCGGGGGGTGGGGGTGGGGATTCTCCTTGGGAGGGTGTTTGTGTTATGTTCTTCCCTGTATATTTTGGTACATAGTGTAAATACTTTATATTTGGTACACATTCATTGCATTTCATTCTGCTTGTAAAATACAGCTTTTCATTTGCTTCTCTGACTGAGTTAGCTGTGCTTTGTGTGGTGGATTAAACCTTCACACTACCACACCACTTCTGTGACCCTTCTCTGGACTCACTCCAACAGATTCATGTCTGTCCTTTGCTGTGGACTTGAGCTGGACACAGTATCCCAGTTTGTGTCTGAGCAAAGCAGAGAGGTAAAATTGCTCCCCTTGACCTTGCTGACTATGCTTGTTTTGATGCAGCCCAGGACAACCATATCCTGGGCTGCAAGTGTACATTGCTGGTTCATATCCAGTATCTAAATGACCCAAGCAAGTTCTGATTCATAGTTCTGGTAGAGAAATACTTCCAAATTTATATGAGTGCAGCGTGCTCCTTTTCATGAGGAAAAGTGAAAAAAGAGGGAAAAAATCCAAAATAATTTCACATACTCTGTGGTTCTGTGCTATACTGAACACAGAAGACACTCAAGTGAAAGGAAAAAAGAGGCTACGACTGGTCTCCATGCACACTGATATGAGTCATACCTTATTAAAAACCTCCTTACTAACAGGGTCTGTGTTCCATAGATTCTGTCTTTCGTGCTGGTTTAGTGCTTCTTCTTTTCTTCTCCACTCTTCCTCTCTCCATCTCAACTCTGCAGCCTCAGTCTTTGCTTGAGCTAACTCCTGATCACAGGATTCAGAATTATGCAGTACCAAGCTTCCAAGTTTTTGCTGGGCTTCTGCAAGGTTCCATGTGCATTCTACAGAGTGCTTCACAAACTCTCTTTCTTTTTGGCAGGCTAATTCAATCCCTTGGCTGTATGTCTGTGTGGAAAATGAGACATTTATTGGGAGAAAACTGTCCATTCACTTTGCATAGGAGCAGACATGCATAAATCCCTAAGACAATGCACCCAAAGGCACCTTAGATATACAGCATCATACTGAGAGGAGTGATGAAGCATGGTATGGTGCAGCCAAATGTTTTTTTAGAAATATTTCTGATTCATCTTAACTTTGTCAACTGCAGGTGCAAAATCTTGGATCATATACTGTTATCACTAATAGTCTCCAAACTGTAAAAATACCTCTGACACAGCTGAAACCCCTCTGGCTATCTCTGGGTTGCAAAGCTAGCAACAGCCAAGTGCAAGAATATTCTGAATATATACTTCTAAGAAAAAAGCATTAATTTTGTGATGCCAGATCACACTAGTAAAGTAATTGCCGCTGACTGCACTCCAGTATAGACTAGTGCTTAACAGATGTCCAGCATCTTCCTTTGAACTGACAGTGAAAGTGGAATAATTTAAGTTATGAAGTGGCTGAGGCCCAGCACTAGCAAATCTACTGAGGTCACCACACAGCTGGGAGAGAAAAGTAACCTCTTTAGGGATCAATGCTTATATTATTTCCAGGTGTGTGCTGTCAAATTCAGTAAACTTGCAAAATTATCCTCTAAAGCACAGGCTATGCTTCCCCCCAGGGCACAGAGGAAAAGCATTTATATGCATTATTTACTCAGCCTTCCAGTGCCATATGAAATTTGTGGTGCTGATAACCTCTGGATGAGGAACACAAAGAGCCAAACAAGTTGTGAAACCTTATTGGGAAGAAAACTGAATGCAGGCAGGTACAATCACACCTGCTTTGGGAACTACAGTGTCTGTGGGTTTTTTTTAACAAGAGGAAAATGTCACTGTTTGGGAAACCAATGTAATGGCATCTTCTTCCACGGCCGTACGTAATTTCTCACAATGCATTCATAAAATGTCGACTTGCCCAAGGCAACAAACACACCGTCCATAAATCTCTCTGCTTTTAAGTCTTAAGTATGCTGGGGTGACTTCAACACAGCTTCCTCCATACCACTTGTCAGACCCACAACTGTCACTCACGGGTGGGGGCGGCCACCAGATCCTACCCAGCCCCCTTCAGCGGCGGCAGCACATTTGCTCCTTCTGGCGTGCTCCAGGGCGGCGAAACGGCGCCGGAGGGACACAGACACCTCCGCGCACTCCCGCCCCGACACGCGCCGGCCTCCGCGGTGACCGGAGGCCCGCTGCGCGCATCGGGGTCGGACTGGGGCACGGAGCGACTGAGGCTCCCGCAGCACCGACTTGCTCCACTCCACTCCGCGCCGGCCGGGGCGGGGGAACTGCGCCGCAAGGGACAAGAAGCGGCGCGAGGTTACCGGGGCGGCAGGAGGGGGGGGGGCTGGGGGAGGGGGGGCACAGATGTACCTGCATTTCTGGCAAGCGCCGAGGGGAAGTGGGAGCCTGCTCCCGCTCCTCATCCTCCTCCGACGGAGGGCCGCTGTTCCGTGAGCCCGGCAGCCACAGGGCCATCCCCAACGCTGATCCCCCACCGGTCGCCGACCCCGGTCGCCCGCGACACTTACACGCCTCACCGGAAGTGAGGAAGTGCGCCACTTCCGGCAATATAAGCGGGTCGCGCGCTCCCCCAGCCGGCGCCGCCGGGCGGGGCCTGCTCCAGCCGCGCCAGTGGGAGGCGAGGCGGGGGGACGGGGCGGGGCGAC
Organism: Picus viridis; assembly: GCA_033816785.1. Classification (NCBI taxonomy): domain Eukaryota; kingdom Metazoa; phylum Chordata; class Aves; order Piciformes; family Picidae; genus Picus; species Picus viridis. Next base: position 59,412,780 of record CM066606.1, read on the forward strand.
GGGAGGCGGGGCGGGCGCTGATGGGCCCGCCGGCCTGCCCCTGCTGTTGCCCCTGCCCCTCGGAGGCGCATCGTCGGGCGCGCCGTCCGCCGCGCGCTGGAGTGACCTGCCCTCGTATCACCCACCAGGCCCTGCCGCCGCTAAAGCGCAGTGGTCAGCCGAGTGTCAGCGCGGAGACGCTCGGGCATGTCCATGTCCGGAGTACCGTGTGTCGGGCCTCCGCCGGGTCCTCTCCCAAGATCTTGCCCACCCCTCAGTGTACTCTTGGGGTGGGGGAATGTTGGAAAAACACAGCCTGGGTGCTCATTCAGCAGTAGCTAAAACACTGCTGTGTTATCAGCACTCAGCTGCAGCACTGCAAAACACAGCACTAGAACAATGCTCTGGAGAGAATTGACTCCAGCTCAGCCAAACCCAATGTGCTGGTACAGGCCAGGATGCTGTTGGCTTGCTTTGCTACTCGAACGCACTGCTGGCTTATGTTCAGCTGGCTGCCAGCACCCCCAGGTTCTTTTCTGCCAGGCAGCTTTCCTGCCACTCTCCCCCAAGCCTGTAGCATTGCATGGAGTTGCTGTGTCCCTGGCAATTGGCCTTGTTGAACCTCATAGAGTTGACCTTGGCCAGTCAATCCAGCCTGTCCAGATCCCTCTGCAGAGCCTTCCCACCTTCAGGCAGATCAACACTCCCACCTAATTTGTTGTCATCTGCAAATGTACTGAGGGTGTGCTCGATCCCCTCATTCAGATCGTTGATAAAGTTGTTAATGTGAACTGGCCTCAAAACTGAGCCTTGGGAGCACCACTTGTGACTGGTCACCAACTGGATTTAACTCCATTCACAACCATTCTTTTAGCCCAGATACCCAGCCAGTTTTAACCCAGTGAAGCATCCACCTGTCCTAGCCATGTGCAGCCAGTTTCTCCAGGAGGATTCTATTGGAGAGTGACAAAGGCTTTACTAAAGTCTGGACAAACATCCACCGCCTTTCCTTCATTCACTAAGTGGGCCACCTTATCACAGAGAGAGATCAAGTTTGTTAAACAGGACCTGCCTTTCATGAACCCGTGCTGACTGGGCCTGATTCCCTGGTTGCCCTGCACATGCTGCATAATGGCACCCAGGATGATCTGCTCCATGACCTTCCCTGGAACTGAAGTCAGGCTGACAGTTCTGTAGTTCCCTGGTGGGTCCTTCTTCTGGCCCTCCTTGTAGATGGGTGTCATCTTTACCAATCTCCAGTCAGCTGGGACCTCCCTGGTTAGCCGTGACTCCTGGTATATGATGGAAAGTGGCTTGGTAAGCATTTCTGCCAGCTCCCTCGGTACCCTCAGGTGCATGCCATCCATTCCCAGAGACATCTGTATGTCTAAGTGGTGCAGCAGGCCACTATCTCTTCTTGGACTATGGTGGCTTTGTTCTGCTCCCCATCTCTGTCTTCCAGCTCAGGGTGCTTGGTACCAAGCAAACAACTGGGTCTACTACTAAAGAGTGAGGGAAACAAGGTATTGAGTACCTCAGCATTTTCCTCATCCTTTACCACTGTGATCCCTCCTGCATCCAGCAAAAGACAGAGACTCTCCTTACTCTTCCTTCGGTTGCCAATGTATTTGTAGAAAGAATTTCTGTTTAACAGTTGAAGCCAAAGTAATTTCCAGTTGGGCTTTGGCCCTTCCAATTTTTTCCCTGCATACTCTCACACTGATGTGTTTTTGTGTCTGTGACCTTTATTAGTAGGTGGTAACCAGCATGAAACAACACATTTTCTTAGGGAAAACATGACTTTACACAGGCCTTTCAGAAAAAAAGGCTACTGAAAAATGCTATCACAAAAATGCTGCCTGGGAACACTGAAATAATTTGAAGAAGTATAATGGCACATCTGAAAGAAACAAAAAAAGCAGTAAATACTGATAAAACAAATGGCATGCAGCTGGGCACATCTTCTCTGTATAGGTAGAGTGTCCAGCATGAATGCCCAATAATAAATACAATACAATACAATACAATACAATACAATACAATACAATACAATAAACCAGGTTGGAAGAGACCTTCAAAATCATTGCGTCCAACCCATCAACCAATCCAACCCACCTAAACAACTAAACCATGCAACCAAGCACCCCATCAAGTCTCCTCCTGAACACCTCCAATGAAGGTGACTCCACCACCTCCACAGGTAGCCAATTCCAATGGGCAATCACTCTCTCTGTATAGAACTTCTTCCTAACATCCAGCCTAAACCTCCCCTGGCGCAGCCTGAGACTGTGTCCTCTTGTTCTGGTACTGGCTGCCTGGGAGAAGAGACCAACCTCTGCCTGTCTGCAACCTCCCTTCAGGTAGTTGTAGAGAGCAATAAGGTTACCCCTCAGTCTCCTCTTCTCCAGGCTAAGCAACCCCAGCTCCCTCAGCCTTTCCTCATAGGGCTTGTGTTCCAAATCCCTCACCAACTTCGTTGCCCTTCTCTGGACAAGTCAGTGGTTAAAGTTGTCATTTGCTTCAAAGGGGTTGGAATTTCATTTGAAGGCATGGAAACAGTGTCTTTGAATAAGACACAATTCTTCATAGTTAAACAGAGAAGACTAACTACTGGCAACCAAATTTGAATTTGCTTATTAAAAGACATTTAATAGCTGACATCTCAATTTTATTTTTATAAGATATTTGGACAATCTTTGTGTAATACAAAGATTCAGAAAAAGTTCCTGATATGTTCTCATTCATCTGTAGTCCCTATGGAAGATTACCTGTACTTTACGGCGTTTGCACTTAGGGTTTTTAATTTTTTTCCTTTTGGAATTGGCCAAGAATTCAAGTGCTTTCCAAACATAGATACCCTAATGGTACTTGTGGTTTGTTCTGCAGTTTTACAGTTCACAGAATTGCACTTACTCTACTGCAAACATGGTAATTGCATAGTTTAGTTGATTAGGTGGTGTTGGATGATAGGTTGGATACAATGATCTTGAAGGTCTCTTCCAACCTGGTCTATTCTATTCTATTCTATTCTATTCTATTCTATTCTATTCTATTCTATTCTATTCTATTCTATTCTATTCTATTCTAATTTTTTCCTGTGAAGAACAGACTGTTCTGAAGTTTATACTGACATGGACAAATATGCAATTTCAGCTTTAAAGGGCTTATTTCCCAGAATATTGTATAACTTAAAAAACGTAAATGGTATCTTAAAAGTACACAAACATAGACACATGGTATTTGTTAATTTTGATCTTACTTAGTGGCAGTCTGACAAAGAGTAGGTATTGAAAAGTCACTGTGAGTGCCAGGTTGTTGAATTACTTGGTGTTGCAATCAATTGATTTACTTCTTCCTGTTTCCCTGAAGGTATTTGAAAGCACCATATATCCTGCTTTCAGTAGGAAAAGGAAGAACAGGGAAGGTGGGGCCCCGCTGCTGAACGAGGAGGCAGTCCTCATAACTGAGGATGCAGAGAAGGCAGAGTTGCTGAATGCCTTCTTTGCTTCAGTCTTTACTCCTAAAATTGAAGTCCCCTATGAAGACCAGAACCTGGATGAAGGAGATGACTGGAGGAGGGAAGACCTTTGTATTAGGTTGGACTGAGCTGGAGTTAATTGTCATCACAGCATCTTTCTAGTGCTGTGATTTTTGCAGCAGTGGCTGATAACACAGCAGTGTTGTGGCTACTGTTGAATCCAGTATCCAGGCTGTGTCCTTTCAACATTTCCCTGCCCCAGGAGTACCTTGAGGGGTGGGCAAAATCCTGGGAGGGGACATGACAGAGCCAGCTGACTCAGACTGGACAAAGAGGTATTCCATACCATATGTTGTCAGCTCAGGTATAAGAATGAAGTGAAAGAAGGATGTGAAGGGATTTGTCCATGGCGTCTATGCTCCCAAGTAACCACTGAGCTTAGAGAGCCCTGCTTCCCAAGACCAACCATTGTACTGCTGATGGGAAGTAGAGACTAACATCTCTCTCTGCTTTTTGCTTCTGTGTGGTCTGTTGCTGTTTGCTTATTAGTGTTACTAAAATTGCTCCTATCCTATTCCTGGCTTCTGTTATATTTTTTTTTTTTCCCTTCTTCCCCTGTTCACTTAAGAGGGGGAGTGATAGAGTGGCTTTGGTGGGCATCTAGCCTCCAGGCCAGGGCCAAACTACCACAACCTTCCACTAGTCAATGAAGACTGGGTTAGGGATCAGTTACATAAACTGAATATTCACAAGTCCATGGGCCCTGGTGAGATGCACCCAAGGCTGTTGAGAGAGCTGGTTGGTGTTGTTGCTCTACCGCTCTCCATCATTTATGCAAAATTCTGGCAGACAGGAGAGGTGCCTGAGGACTGGGGAAAGCCAATGTCACTCCAGTCTTCAAAAATGGCAAGAGAGAGGTTCCAGGAAACTACAGACCAGTGAGCCTCACCTCCATCACTGGAAAAATGATGGAGCAGCTAATTCTGGAGGTCATCTCTAGGCACTTGGAAGAGAAGAATATGATCAGGAGCAGTCAGCATGGATTTACCATGGGGAAATCATGCTTGACTAATCTGATAGCCTTCTGTGATGTTGTATCAGAATGGGTAGATGCAGGGAGATCAGTGCATGTAGTCTACCTTGTCCTTAGTAAGGCTTTTGACATTGCCTCCCATACCATCCTTGTGAGCAAGCTTGGGAAGTGTGGAATAGAAGAACAGTGAGATGGATTAGGAACTGGTTACACAATAGAGTGCAAAGAGTGGTTGTCAGTGGTGCCAAGTCCACCTGGAGAGCTGTAACTAGTGGAGTCCCCCAGGGATCAGTGCTGGGTCTGGTCCTATTGAACATCTTTATCAATGACATTGATGACAGAAGAGACAGACAGAATGACAGAGTGTCTGCTCAGCAAGTTTTCTGATGATACCAAACTGGGAGACTTGGCTGATACACCTGAAGGCTGTGCAGCCATTGAGGAAGACCTGGACAGACTGGAGAGCTGGGCAGAGAGGAACCTAATGAGGTTCAACAAAGATAAGTGCAGAGTCCTGCATTTGGGAAGGAATAATAAACTGCACCAGTACAGGTTAGGAGGTGATCTGGTGGAGAGCAGCCCTATGGAGAAGGACCTGGGAGTCCTGGTGGGTAACAAATTATCCATGGGACAGCAATGTGCCCTTGTGGCCAAGAGGGCCTGTGGTATCCTGGGGTGCATTGAGAGGAGTGTGTCCAGCAGATCCAGGGAGGTTCTCCCCTCTCCTCTGCCCTGCTGTGACCTCACCTGGAATATCGCATCCAGTTTTGGGCTCCCCAGTTCCAGGGGCACAGGGATCTACTGGAGAGAGTCCAACAGAGAGCTACCAGGATGATTAAGGGACTGGAGCATGTGTGCTGTGAGCAGAGAATGAGAGCCCTGGGGCTGTGTAGTCTGGAGAAGAGTGAGAGGGGATTTAATGAATGTTTATAAATACCTGAGGGCAGGGTGTCAAGAGGGAGGGGACAGGCTCTTCTCCATTGCATCCTGTGATAGGACAAGGGGTAATGGATATAAGCTACAGCACAGGAGGTTTCACCTCACTCTGAGTAGGAACTTCTTTACTGTAATGGTCACAGAGCAGTGGAACTGGCTGCCCATGGAGGTTTTGGAGTCTCCTTCTCTGGAGACTTTCAGGACCCATCTGGATGTATTCCTGTGACCTGTGCTAGATTTTATGTTCCTGCTCTGGCAGAGGGGTTGGACTTGATGATCTTTGAAGGTCCCTTCCAACCCGTAACATCCTGCGATCATATGAACTGAAATTCTTGGAAGTATGACCTTTGAAGTCTTTAAATAGTTGAATAATTAAAATGATGAAGTAGGTTCATCTATTCCTATGACCTGCCTAATGGTCTGGCTTTCTAAAGTACGTGGTCTGGTGCAGAGTGCTCCCCTTACACATTGCTCTGAATTGAGCCATTTTAGTGTCAGCCTTTACAGCCTCCCCTAGAGTCAATTATATGCCATTCTTCGGCCAGGCTGCGTTCTGACACCTAGTGTAACACCAGGCTAATCTGATGGGTCTGCTTTTTATTTTTCCTATCAGCAACTCTTTGTTTTGAAGTCAGTGACAAATCATTAATTTAATCACTAGGCACATGAAAAGCTGAGGTTTTGTGCATAAATTGCAGGTATGTACAATATTAGACTTCAGAAAAGCAAACTGTTGGGTAGTTCTGCCTACCGCAAAAATACTTTATGAGCATTCAGAACAGAAATTTTGAAACATATGCTCTGGTTTGTTATCTTGTATGACTCTCTAACTTGGTCTTTAAGGGTGAGCTGAAGGCAAAGAAAGTGCTGATGTATTGGTAAGGGAATGGGTGATTTGAGACTACCCTCAGACTAGCTCAAATTCAGGCACAGAACTGGCAGCATCACCTCATTGCTGTGACTGGGTCTGGGCCTGTTGATGCTGCCCTCAAATCACCTATTCCTTTACCAATGTGTCATCGGTGTCTTTTTTCTTTGGGTAGAGAGCTCATTTATTTGCTTCTTCACCACTGATAGTCTTTTTCCTCCTCCTTCTCTTTGTATAAAGGCAGGGGCAAATACAGTTTGAAGGTACCATACTTTGATTTCTCTGTCAGTCTTGTGGCAGTAAGAGGAATGGCTGAAAATGCAAAATTCAGAGTTGAAGGCAAATGAACAGATTTGTTTGTTTGTAGTTAGAGGCCATTAGATTTTTTTACAGTATTTTTCATTACATTACTTGCCCTGAAAGGCAAACTGGGATTCTTTTTGGACACCATTTTGAAAAGTGCCTTTGGGCCATTCTGATCAGGAAGACTAGTCTACAAACTGAGCTGCTAACCAAACAGTAAAGAGCTGTATATCTGTTCTGTAGTTCAAAGGAGTCTACTCACTTTTCTTCACAATATTGGCTTTATGAGGAAATGCTCTGGGGCAGTGGTAGAACCTCAAGCATATGTTTTGATCATGCTAGCCTTGTGCATCACATTTCTCTTTTTGAGTGGTTTATACCCATTAAGACAGCAGACTAAAGTCAAATTGCTGCTTTTCATAGCAAAATTTCTTTGCAAGTCTTCTTTGCTGGTGGGTTTGCCACAGGTCTTTTTCTGCCTGCAGTGCTTCTTTAAGCCACTTTTCAATTCTGCAGTTGCAAAGAAATTCCTGAAGTGTTCTAAGGGAGATGTTTAGGCAATGATTATATTTTAGATCCTTTACCCTTAACTGTTAAGGGAATAGTACCAGCAATAGAAATCTCCACAAGAACAACCATTGCAGAGCTGCTACTTCTGTACAGAAGGAAGAATTTTGTAAGTATTTATTACAATAAGAATGCAGACCTGGTTGCAGTTTTACTGCCATTGACTGAGTGTATTTGAGTCTAGCTTGACTCTAGCCTTTTTGTCTAAGATACATTAGACAGTAGTGGTAGGTAAGATTTAAGGCAATGCTAAAGGGCCTACATTTTGTTGTAAAACCATCAAATCTAACTGACTGAACCAAGGCCATCCTTTTCTCAGTTGTTTTCTGCTCTCCCAGATGCCCTTATTTACTAATTATTAAGCAACTCCTTCCAGGGGAAGCTCACAAAACCCAAATAATCCTTTAATTTCTTTCTATTGAATGTAAGGCTTAAACAGATACTGATCTCTGGATTTTATGGCATTTGCTGACAGGGGTTTATATCAAGCGTTTACAAATGTTTCTCTTTACATGTTTTTGCTTGGTGAATTCATGCTTTTTCTATTTATCATTGCATCTGATCCAGGCTGAATTGCAACCAGTTAGTGCTCTGCTGAAAAGTCCTACCAATGCACTTTGTGTTTTGTTCAGTGGCTTCATATCTAATAGGTTATCTATTAGATAATCCTGTGGGGAAAAAATTCTGCCCACCCTGCTAAAAAAAACACCACTCAGAGCAGATAAACTGTTTCTGTTTGAGTAACAGCTACTGAATTTGACCCCCATATCTCTTGACCTGAGATAGTAGAAAGGTTTACTGGTTTACATGGGTAAGCTCCCAAAGAAGTCAGGATTTCAAGATTTTAACCAAAGTTCTGAATTTTCTAAGGCTGTATGTGCTTTTATGAAGTACTTGATCCTCCTTTGAGCTGTGTGTCATCCAGGGAACAATCTTTCAGGACTAAGGTCTAGATGAGAGGTTATACAACTGAGATAATGTGGAAAGCATTAGGATATTTGAGCCAATGCTGACCTCTCTCTGGTTTTGACTTTGCTACACTCCAATACAGAATCACAGATTCTTCTATTTTGTACATATAAACATCCAAATTTTCCTATCATAAAGTCAGTTAGCCATGGACTAATTTCTCCTTAGAGCTTAGCCTTCTTTGATGGTAGTTGCAAATGGCTTGTTTTGGTTTTACTCAGGTAGTTTTATAACAGTGGATTTCTCTGCCAGGACTAAACCAAAAAAGGGAGTCAAGGATCTGCATCACCAAAATGAAGGAACCAACCACTAATGCAATGCAAGACATGAGTGAAAAGAGATAAAAGCGATAAAGGACATACAGACCTTAAAACCACAAGCTCCTTCTCCAGGAGACTGCTTCTGTGGGCTCTGCAGAAAAAAATCAGCAGCAGCCATCAAGACTGAGCCTGCAGTCTGCTGAGTGCAAATCAGAAAATGAGAACAGGCCACCATTTGTGGTCAGACATGTAAGTCCTGGAAATACTGTGATGCTGAAGAAGGTGAATTTTTGTTAGTATTAATTTCAGCGCTTTTGTCTGTCCTGTCTTGAACTACCAGATCAACAGAAGACTGAAGAAATTTAGCAACAAATTTGGAAATATAAACAGAAACTTCTTTTGTTCAGTATGTTATTGGACTGTCAAACTTAAAGACAGCTTGTGGAAATCAGGCCAGTCAACAAAGGAAAAACATTAAGCAAAGGAAAGAGTAGTACAAACAAAACTTCCCAGAAGTGTTCAGATACTATAAAAACAGATGGAGTACATCTGTCCCAGAGGAGGGGAAAGGTCACACTACATGAGAATGGCCTATCCCCCAAAGGTAAAAAGATTCTGGGAAGGGAATTGGCAGGTCTCATTAACAGGGCTTTAAACTAGCTTCGAAGGGGGAAGGGGTTGAAACCAGTCCCCTCAGGCAGGAGTCTGGGGGTGATAAACTAGAGCCAGAAGTGAAACCAGAGGTGAAACCAGCAGCCCAGCTGCAGTGCATGTACACTAATGCACGAAGCATGGGTAACAAACAAGAGGAGCTGGAAGCCTTGTTGCAGCAGGAAAGTTATGATGTAGTTGCCATCACAGAGACGTGGTGGGACGACTCACATGACTGGAGTGCTGCAATTGATGGCTACAGGCTCTTCAGGAGAGACAGGCAAGGAAGAAGGGGTAGAGGGGTGGCCCTGTACATCAGGGAGGCACTAGATGCCGTTGAGATGGAGATCAGGGATGATCGGGTTGAGTGCTTGTGGGTGAGAATTAGAGGGAAGATCGGCAGGGTAGACATCCTGGTTGGAGTCTGTTATAGACCACCCAACCAGGAGGAAGATGTTGATGAAGCATTCTATAGGCAGCTTAAGGCTGTCTCAAGATCACCTGACCTTGTTCTCATGGGCAACTTCAACCTGCCTGATATCTGCTGGGATCTCAACACAGCAGAGAGGAGGCAGTCTAGGAGGTTCTTAGAGTGCATGGAGGACAGCTTCTTATCCCAGGTTCTGCGCAAGCCTACCAGGGGTAAGGCTATGCTTGACCTCCTCTTCACCAACAGGGAAGGGCTGGTGGGTTGTTGGAGAATGGCTTAAATCTAAGGGACATGACTCTGTGGAACAGCTACTTGAGCAGAATGTGTAGGCCTTGCTCCATCTTGTTGTTTACCGCCCATAGTTAGCTGTCATGCTGAGGCAGTGAGGTCACTATGGCCTTGCAGCTGTTCTCGTAGCTGTGTGTTTGCAAGATAACTGGATGGGAAAGGAAGAGCTAGTGAGAAGGGAGTTTTCTGAGAATGTACACAGAGCCTTTGATGTTCTACACAGACCTAATTGCAAGTGGGCTGGATATTATAATGTTGCCTTCAGTCAGAGACCAATAGAATAGTGACGCTTGTGCATATTTAGCTGAGATGCTATATAAACTGTGTATCCGGGCAATAAAGTTGAAGCGTGCTTATCAATCATATTGATTGCTGCCGTCTTCCCTTGCCACTCTCCGATATCTGACACCCGAGAACAGGGATGGACGATCCAGTGGGAAAGGGAGAGAACCCCTGACATGGAATAGGAGGCTTTCGGAGACCCTCTTGCTGTCGGGGTGGTGGCAAGCCTGGAAAAGCATCGATTAGCAGCGAATCGAGGGGCAAAAGTGCGACTCAACGCTGGCGTAGGGAGTTCGTACCGTGCCTGAGCTGGAATTTGGCTCGCCGTCCGGGTAAGAGCTGCTGTCAGCTTCCACGGTTTTGAAGGCTGCACTAAGGGCTGGAAAGTGAAGTAGCTCTTAACTTACTTAAAAGTTTCCTTGAGAAACGCAGCGTAGAGGATATGGATTTAAAGAAACGTCCTGAATATTTATTGCAGTTTGATAAAGAGAATGGTCTTTTCAAGTCATCAGAGGATGTGTTTAATGTTGATGTATTGGAGAGAATATGGAAACAAATTGTGGGACTTGGTCGTAGATGGTGACAAAACTGCTATAAAGCTGCAAAGGTGGCTGGGGAGAGGCACGGCAAAGCACTCCATGAAACAGAAGAGGCTGTGCTAAACGTCCTCCAAACTGTCCTCTCCGATAGTGGGTGATGTGGTGGTCGGAGGGTGTTTAGGCACCAGTGACGACGAGATAACTGAGTTTTCAGTATTCAGCCAAGACAAGAGGGGCAGCAAGAAGACCTCCACTCTGGACTTCAAGAGGGCAGACTTCAGGTTACTCAAGGAACTAACTCAGAAGGTTCCTTGGGATATGGCCCTTAAAAATAAAGGGGTCCAGGAGAGCTGGACCTACTTCAAGGAAGAACTCTTGAAGGTGCAGGAACAGGCTGTGCCAATGTGCCGGAAGATGAGCCGCTGGGGCAGATGGCCAGCCTGGATGGGTAATGAACTTTTAATAGAACTAAGGGAAAAAAAAGAGGGTGTATCATCTTTGGAAGAAAGGGGAGGCAACCCATGGAATGTTTAGGGATGTTGCTAGGTCTTGTAGGAAGAAAATTAGGGAGGCAAAAGCCCATTTAGAGCTCAGACTGGCCTCTGCTGTGAAGGACAACAAAAAGTCCTTCCATAAATACATTAATTGCAAGAAGAAGGGCAAGGACAACCTCCACTCCTTGGTTGACACGGAGGGGAACGTTGTAACAAAGGATGAGGAAAAGGCAGAGGTACTTAACACCTTCTTTGCCTCAATTTTTGCTAGCAGGACAGAATGTCTTCCAGACAGGTGGCCTGCAGAGCTGGCAGAAGGAGCCAGAGAGCTGAATAGTTTTCCTCTGTTCCAGGATGGGATAGTTAGAGATCTTCTGAGCTGCTTGGACCCCCACAAGTCCATGGGACCGGATGGGATCCATCCTAGGGTGCTGAGAGAGCTGGCAGATGAGCTGTCCAAGCTGCTCTCCCTCATTTTTCAGCAGTCTTGGCTCACTGGAGAGGTCCCAGAAGACTGGAAGCTGGCCAACGTGGTGCCCATCCACAAGAAGGGCCGGTTGGATGACCCAGGGAATTATAGGCCTGTCAGCCTGACCTCAGTGCCAGGCAAGATTATGGAGCAGGTCGTCTTGAGTGCAATCACACAGTACTTACAGGATGGCCAAGGGATCAGGCCTAGCCAGCATGGATTTAGGAAGGGCAGGTCCTGCCTGACCAACCTGATCTCTTTCTATGATCAGGTGACCAACCTGGTGGATGTGGGGAGGCCTGTGGATGTGGTCTACCTGGACCTCAGCAAGGCCTTTGACACCGTCCCCCACAGCAAACTCCTGGCCAAGCTGTCAGCCCATGGCTTGGACAGGATCACACTGTGTTGGGTTAGGAACTGGCTGGAGGGCTGAGCCCAGAGAGTGGTGGTGAATGGTGCCACATCCAGCTGGCAGCCAGTCACTAGTGGTGTGCCCCAAGGATCAGTGCTGGGCCCCATGCTCTTCAACATCTTTATTGATGATCTGGATGAGGGCATTGAGTCCATCATCAGTAAATTTGCGGACGACACCAAGCTGGGGGCAGGAGTTGATCTGCTGGAGGGCAGAGAGGCTTTGCAGAGGGACCTCGACAGGCTGGACAGATGGGCAGAATCCAACAGCATGAGATTGAACACATCCAAGTGCCGGGTTCTGCACATTGGCCACAACAACCCCAGGCAGTGCTACAGGCTGGGGTCAAAGTGGCTGGAGAGTGGCCAGGCAGAGAGGGACCTGGGGGTACTGGTCGATGGTAGGCTGAACATGAGCCTGCAGTGTGCCAAGGCAGCCAAGAGGGCCAATGGCATCCTGGCCTGCATCAGGAACAGTGTGGCCAGCAGGAGCAGGGAGGTCATTCTGCCCCTGTACACTGCACTGGGTAGGCTGCACCTCGAGTACTGTGTCCAGTTCTGGGCCCCTCAGTTTAGGAAGGATGTTGTCTTGCTGGAGTGTGTCCAGAGGAAGGCAACAAAGCTGGTGAGGGGTTTGGAACACAAGCCCTATGAGGAAAGGCTGAGGGAGCTGGGCTTGCTTAGCCTGGAGAAGAGGAGACTCAGGGGTGACCTTATTGCTCTCTACAACTGCCTGAAGGGAGGTTGTAGCCAGGCAGAGGTTGGCCTCTTCTCCCAGGCAGCCAGTACCAGAACAAGAGGACACAGTCTCAGGCTGCGCCAGGGGAGGTTTAGGCTGGATGTTAGGAAGAAGTTCTATACAGAGAGAGTGATTGCCCATTGGAATGGGCTGCCCGTGGAAGTGGTGGAGTCACCTTCATTGGAGGTGTTCAGGAGGAGACTTGATGGGGTGCTTGGTTGCATGGTTTAGTTGTTTAGGTGGGTTGGATTGGTTGATAGGTTGGACACGATGATCTTGAAGGTCTCTTTCAACCCGGTGTATTGTATTGTAAAATAAAGTAACATCTTAATCCTTGCATTTTGTATTGGACACAAAACAATTAATACTTTTCTGTACTTGGTAAGGAAAGTGTGGGCAGTTTATTTCTTACTTTTGAGATAGTCCTTCTTTGTTCTGAAAATTCTGGGTCTGGTTATACATACTGACAGATCAGCAAATTGATTATATGGCACCTGATTATATGGCAGTGATTGTCGGTCCCCAAGATTCTGCTTAGGTCTGTCAAGCTCTTTTGTTATTCATTCAAGTTAGTGGAAAGCATTTCTGGAGTTTCATCAAGAAACCTTTGAGTTTAGCTAATAGAGTGGTCCATCTGAATACTTCAGGTCCTAACAATTACTAGGACAGTGTTCTTCTGAGTATTTGTCTGGTTTAGAGAGAGGAACAGCATTTCTTGCATCATTGCTACTTCCAGGCTTGTGGTGGTTTTAGGCTATGCCTTTAAAACTTTGTTACAGATTTTGAGCAGAAAAGTAGAAAAATATAAATAAATCACTACTGGGTGTGAAAAGGAAAACTAAAGATAATTCTAAACAATTTCATTGGAGAAAATACCTAGTATAAGATTGGCTGTACCAAAACAATTCTTTCTCTTTTTCTGATCTCTTCTCTGCTTGCTCTGCTTGGGAGAGATTAACCTGCGTCTGGCTGACCTGACCTTGGCTGCATTATTTTGGTTAAGTCTAGCTGATACTTTCTCTTTCTGCTCCTTTCTCCCTTTTGGACAGGGGGTGGGGTGGGCAAAGGGACAGTTTCCATGGTCTCTGACCAGGGATGTTTTTATGTTGTGTGTTAATTGTAAATGTTGTAAATACTGTAAATACTGTATATTTTATACATATTAATTGCATTCCATTGTAGATTGTACTTTTGCCTGTAAATACAGCTTCCATTTGCTTCCAACTGAGCTGGTCTGGCAAAGTTAATGTTGGGGGGTGTAATTGCTTGATTGATTATTTCCTGCTCAGATTAAGGAAGCAAAATGAAGCTGTTTTGGATTTTGTGGTATTTGGTGTATTCTGCTCTAACTGTAATGTTGTACAAGTAGCATGTGCCTGCTATGATTGATAAAATAGGTAGATAATTGGCATATAAGTTGTCAATTTGGTTTAAATACAAGATGAAAAGGCTGTATTAGTACTGCCTAGGGTTTATTTGGTTAAGAAAATATAATAATGTGACTGTAACTGTTCCTGCAGAAATGTATTAATTTAGTATTCCAGTTACAGAGATCCATATAAGCAGCAGGGCCCCCAAAATACAATAATACAATACAATACAATAAACCAGGTTGGAAGAGACCTTCAAGACCATCGCATCCAACCCATCAAACAACTAGATCATGTCACCAAGCACCCCATCAAGTCTCCTCCTGAACACCTCCAATGACAGTGACTCCACCACCTCCCCAGGCAGCCCATTCCAATGGGGAATCACTCTCTCTGTATAGAACTTCCTCCTAACGTCCAGCCTAAACCTCCCCTGGCGCAGCTTAAGACTGTGTCCTCTTGTTCTGGTGCTGGCTGCCTGGGAGAAGAGACCAACCTCTGCCTGTCTACAACCTCCCTTCAGGGAGTTGTAGAGAGCAATAAGGTCACCCCTCAGTCTCCTGAGGAGTGGAGGTTGTCCTTGCCCTTCCTCTTGCTATTAATGTATTTATAGAAGGACTTTTTGTTGTCCTTCACAGCAGAGGCCAGTCTGAGCTCCAAATGTGCTTTTCCTTCCCTAATTTTCTTCCTACAAGACCTAGCAACATCCCTAAACATTCCATGGGTTGCCTCCCCTTTTTTCCCAAAGATGATACACCCTCTTTTTTCCCCTTAGTTCCTTTAGAAGTTCATTACCCATCCAGGCTGGCTGTCTGCCCCAGCGGCTTATCTTCCGGCACAAATGATCTATTTGCTATGCATGAATCTGCTATTGGTAATAGTATTTGTATGCCTGCTAATAGCACTGTAGCAAGAGAGGCATACAGCTAGTAGGTGTTCTACTTTTAGGTGCCGAAGGAGACGTAGAAGGTCTGGTTCTAATGCAGAAATTTCTAGTGAAAAGGAAGATGCAGAGACAAGATGAACAGGTGGCAGCAGGCAGGCAGGAGTTAATGGGAAAGCTGCTCTGAGTGAGAGCGGCAGCACTGGCGTTGAGCCAATGGGGGGCAGATGCAGCCCACAGTGGCAGCATGGGCTACACCAGCACCTAAAATGATGGCCACTAGTTCACAGGCAGCCATTAACCAGGCAAAGTCTTTTCCACCCTCAGAGGCTGGAATGGAAGTGAGTCCAGCAGCAACCACAGAGTCCCAAAGACTGCCTGCTGATGCCATTTTTGTGCAACCCCTTCTACTTCTGCTGATCCTGCTGTGAATTTAAAAGCAGCACCAGTTAAGCAGATTGTGGGTTTGAAGGGGCAGGCACAAGGCAGATGCAGAAGAAGGGCAAGATCCCTCTACTGGTCAGGGACCTTCTGTTAAAAAGGATCCTTCTAAAGATGGAAAGATAGTCTGCCTTGGAGATATAGCTGAATTACTGAGGCCACCAGTGGATAGTGGAGATGCAGGACAGGATATGGGTTCTGGTAAGTAAGGAGCTAATGGAGGTGCTTCTGAACTTAAAGAGGTCCTATGGAGGGTATCAGCAGGATGATAGGGACAGCAGCTTCAAGAAGAGGAGGATGATGAGGATGACATACAGTCAGCTAATGCACCCAGACAGGAAATTACACATGTAAGAAAAGATACATTAAAGGAGAGAATGAGCCAATTCTGAGTTGATTAGGGAGATGTTATGACACAAGCACTCCTGCTTTAGTGGTGTGGGACAAGTCTGCATCCCAGCTTGGAACTCTGTCGAAAGATAAAGGAATTGATAGGCAACTAGGCAGGTGCCTTGGTAAGGTTTCTCTGTGGACATGCCTTCCACTGGCAGCTCTTATGAGGTACCTGTCCAGAGACTACGTTCCATGGAACTCTAAGCCTTGGAACATGATGGATGAGGGAATTAAATGTTTGAGAGAGTTTGCTGTAGAGAAGTGATGTATGGCGACCATGGTACTCTGAATCCTGATGAAATTCCTGTGGGAACAGGTCTTGGCAAAAAGCTCATCAAACTTGCTCCTCCTAGTTATGCTACTATTCTGGCAAGCAGAATTGTAGCAAGAAATTATGGTGGAGCTCCTCCTACTGTTGGCCATTTCACTGACCAAATGAGACAACTGGAGGATAGTCTCACACGTGTTTCTTTGGTTTCAGCCATTGAAACTCTGTCTGGTGAGATAAAGAATTGCATGAAAGATCTGAAGGAGGAATTAAAAACTTCCATATCCAAATTGGCAAAGGGGGATGATTCCAATTCTTCTTCTTCCAGATGGTTACAAGTTTCAGCTGTTAGAAATAGATGTCCTCCAAGGAGGCCGTTCTAAAATAGGTCAGCCAGAAGTGGTAGATAGTTTTGTTTACCTAGGTTCTGGTCTTGTATTGCACAGTCATATCCTGGCATGCATGTGTTTTACAAGTCTTATGTTTAACAGTCATGTATTTTAAGTGTTTCCTGTAACAAGTTATGTTCTTTAAATCCCAGCTTTGCATGAGAATCGTGAAATCATCAGCTTGAGGTGGACCTCTGGAGGCCACCTAGTCCACACACATCCAATTAGATTAAGCTGCTTAAGGCCTTTTGTGGTTGAGTTTTGGGTATTTCCAAGGACAGAGATTTCATAGCCTTTCTAAGGTAAGTACCTGCATGGTAAAAAAATGTTGTCCTTGTATCTGATTGGAAGTTAATGCCATTTGTTCTTGTCCTTCCATGAGGTATCTCTGGGAATAGCCTGGCTCAGTCCTTGGATTATATAGTTGTGGACAATAATACAATCTCAGAGTCACAGAACTGTTGGAAGAGACCTTGTGAAACCAACTAATCCATCCGGGCTGCTCAAGGAGGGTCAGGTATAATGTCCACAGAACTATATTCAGTTAGGTGGTGAATCCCTCTGTGGATGGAGACTTCCCAACCTCCATGGGACATGTATTTGACCAGTCTCGCAGCAGAACAGTGTTTTCTGGTGTTCAGATGGAATTTTGTGGGGTTGAATTTGTACTCATTTCCTCTTGTCTCAGGACATCACTGGGACAAACCTGGCACTGCTCTTAATTCCCATCCATCAGGTATTTCTATACATGAATAAGATACCCCTCTGACACTTCTCTTTTCCAGGCTACAGTCCCAGCTCTTTCAGTCTTTCCATATACAAAACATGTTCTAGTCCTTTGATGACCTTTGTGGCTCTTTAGTGTACTTGGACCAGCAAGTCTATCTCTTTCCTGTACTGAGGACCCCAGAACTGCGCACAGTACTCCAGCTATGGCCTTACCCGTGCTGAGAGGAAAGATCACCTCCCTCCACATGCTTACAATACCCTTCCCAGTGCTACCCAGGAAGCTGTTGGTTGCCTTTGCCAGGACTCATGATCAACATGTTATCTGCTAGGACCCTAAGATTTTTCCCTGCAGAGCTGATCTCTAGCCAGTCAGTACACAGCATGTACTGGTGCCTAGAGTTATTCCTCCCCAGTTGCAGGACTTTGCATTTGTCCTTGTTAATCTTTATGTGATTTCTGTCAGACATCCATTTGTCTGTCCAAGTTCCTGTGAATGGCAGTAAAACCATCTTATGGATCAGCTATTCCTCCTGAACTTGTACTGTGTATTCACTGAGGGTGCATTCTAGCTGTTGGTGAAGATGCTAAACATTACTGTCCTCAGTGTTGGCTCCTAGAATACATTGCTAATGAGTTGCCACTAAGTCAGGGATAACAACCCTCTGGGCCAGGCTGTTGAAGCTATTTTAATCTGTCTCTCACTGTACATTTATCTAACCTGTACTTAGTCAGCTTTTCAGTGAGGATTTTTTGGGAGACAGTGTCAAAAGCCTGACTAAAATCAAGGAAAATGACATTCACTGCTCTCCCCTCATCCACGAAGATTGTCACCTCATTGTACAAAGTTATCAGGTTGGTTGAGGATGGCTTCCTCTTGGTAAATCCATGCTGAACTATTTCTGTCCACTGTCTTGTGCTTTGCATGTTTTGAAAAATGGCTTCCAAGATCAATTGTTCCATTATTTTCCCAGAGATTGTGATGAAGCTGGTCAGCCTGTAGTTCCCTGGATATTTCCTCTTGCCCTGCTTGAAGATAGGAAGGGCATTTGCTTTCCCTCCAGTCTTAAGGAACCTCTCCTAGTTGCCATGACCTTTCAAAGACAATCAAGAGTGAACTTGCAATGACATACAGCTCTCTCAGCACTTGTGTTTGCAACCTCTCATGCCCCATGAATTTCCATATGTTCAGTTTGTTTAAGTTCTCTTTTGCCTGGTCTTCCTTCCATGGAGGGTTGTTCCAGACATTTCCATCCAGTTTCTGGGGCTTGGGATTCCTCATGGACAGTAAAGACTGATAAAGACTGAGGCAAAGAAGGCACTGAGTATCTCAGACTTTTCCATATCCTTTAATATCAGCACCTCTCTCCCATTCAGCCCACATTTTTCCCTAGTTCTCCGTTTGCTCCTATATACTTGTAGAAGCCTTTCTTTTTTCCCTTCACATCCAGAAATATTACCAGATTCAACTCCAGCTCAGCCTCAGCTTTCCTGATGCAGTTGCTGCAAGATCAGACAGCAACTCTCTACTTCTTCTGGGTCATCTGTCCTGGCTTCCTCTCCTTATACACTTGCTTTTTATGTCTGAGTTCAGTTAGAAGTTCCTCATTCGCTTGTGCCAGTGTCCTAATGCTTTTGAGGCCTTGAGCAACCAAGTCTAGTTGAGAGATGTCCCTGCCCATGGCAAGGGGGCTGGAGTAGCTGATTTCTGAGATCCTTTCCAGCCTAAGCCATTCTGTGATTGTGGTAGTAACCACTGTTATCCTACTGTATCTGACCTCAAATGGTGCAAACCAAAGCTCATGATGAACTCAAACACAGGGCTTTTTTCCTCACCAGCATTGATGTTTCCCAATGAGAAAGTCCATTTTCTGCCATCAATTTAAGCAGACTAATACATTGTGTAGTTACTTTGGTGGAGTTTACACAGGAGTGACTTTGAGATTAAGAATAGACCCTGTGGCATGTGAGAAACATATAGGAAAGGGTTTCTAGGTTGTATTCTATTCTTTGAGTCATAGCAGCCCTTTCTGCTACTTACCTAGGTACATAAAACACTGCTCTTGTCATAAAATGTTTGTAATCCCAAAGAAACACATTATGTTCAGAGTAGCTGTTTTTATTGCAACATTTAGACTGCAATAGAGGTCCAGTGAATTTCTTATGACATTTCTTTGTGCCCTCTCTTGCTATAATAGGATTTCATATTGAGGCATCTGACTCCTGAGAAGGCTACAAGGGACAGAGATTAGTGTCTGTTGTTCTGAACTGGCTGAGATCTTGTGGTAACAAGTGAAAAGTTTGCTTTCTGGTACTGATACTTCTCTCAGTACTCTTGAAGGTAAGCAAAGAATTTCAAGGCATAAAGGGAATCGACAGGGGTGATACAAACTTTCTTTGGGTATTTTCATACAGTTGTACTCTGCATGGGTTTGCACACCTGCTTCTGACCTGTCTAGTCCTAACCACTGAGGGAGACTTGCTGGGTGAACCATGGCCTTTCTATATATCTTTATGAAGAATGTATTTCCGGAAGAGTTGCTACTATTGTTTTCCACTGAAGTTTACATGAGAATAATAAATGCAGTTTGACCAAATCAGGAAGTGAATCTTCCTGATCATCTTCAGCTTGTGCTCTCACAGCACAAAGTCACTCAGGTAACTGATTTGATTAGGAATAATCTGTTTCGAAAAGCACAGGGACTCCCAACAGGATTCGGTGACTTGAGGCACCGGGAGGTGGCAGGCGAAGCTGCACAGTGAGAAGCTGAAGTCCTCTGACTGGCAGAATAATGCAAATAACTCATGGATCCATCCATCCTGAGAGAGGATGCATTGTGTTCAGAAGTAGCCCGTTCATGTGGTTCCATGATCAGCTGGGGAATGTGGAAGCAAGTTTCCATAACTAGAACTGACACATGACATAGCAAAAGAAAGTATCTGGGGAAATAAAGGAGGAGAGAAGTTGACTTCTATTTGAGAGAATCCTCTCTTGAACATGTAAATCTCCTGGTGAAGTGATGATTACATTAAGGACTGAGAAGTGTCTCAACAAAGATATGATCATCCTGAACAACCCACCTGACGTGTCAACTCTGCCCACAAGACAGCAACTGCCCAAGGGGTGTAGTGGGCAGTGGATGGCAGAGGGGTGGAGGCCACTCAGTGCTGACCCGTGCAGGCACATGGAAGACCCCCGGAAATCCACTTACGCATTGTTGATGTCAGCCAGGTGGAGCTATGATGAATGAATCAGGAACAGTATAAAAATTCATGAACCAAGCCTGCTTAAGAAGAGAGAAAAACATCACTGGAAACACTACAAGCTGGAGTGATGCCACCCAGGACATCACAAGCTGAAGAGACATCAGCAACACCCTCTTCAGATGTCTCTCGCCTCCTTCTCATTTGTGTCTTAACTTCACTCACAGGAATGTTCAAATAGAACCAAGTCTCCTTCCCAAATTCCAGCCTGAGAAGCCATTTTATGGAAAGGAAGCCTAAGGGGATAGTGGAGCTACACTGAAAATTCCTAACACCAAATGTAAACCATGTACAGACCTGCTGTGAGACACATGGAATGGAAACTCAAAACCAAGGCCCATAACTAACAAAACCAGGCAGAGTTACTCATGCTGATGAGCAGCTGGGAAAAAAAGCTAATTGCAGGCTAGGAGACCACAGGAAACATGAGCAGGCTGCTCCTCTCTCTATGTACTTTGCTGCATTAGGCTGACAAGCATCCCTCCCAACTAGTTGTGCTGGCCCTTAACGTGTGAGGGAATCAGGAAAAATGTGCCACATAGAATAGTCCTGGGAGAGGCTTTTGTAGAACCTGTGGCCACCTTCCTTTGTGAAGTGACATTTCAAGTGGGCTGTGACTAGGCAATGTGAAAGGAACAGAGGAGCAGCCCACTTCATGATGAAAGCACTTTTGTTCAGTGATGAGTGGGGAGATATCAGAAGACTGTTTGATCTCATCTTTGATATCAGACATAATTATTAGCACACCTGATACCTGAGAGAAAAACAATGCCATTAGTTGATGTGACCTAGAACTGTGTCTCCATAACTACTTTTTCAAACCTGCTGTTCCTCAGACACATATTTGGACCCTTTACTCAGAGGAGGATAAAGGAAATGGCTGAAGGCATATTCTAGTGTCTAGAACTGGTTATGTGGTGTGCCGTGGTTCACTTAAAAATGAATCTGGCTTCTCAGATAATAGTGACTACAGGTCATTACACACGCTGTTCATCTCACTGGTCACATGAGTTTGGCATCCAGTTCTGACTAGTTGTCCATTTTAGATAATGAGGAGAGGTAAGAATGGCATAATACATGATACACCCCCAGGTGCCTTAGATTTTGTGCAAGAACAAATCACCAAATTTCCACTACCTATGGAAAGAGATGAGATGTCACACCTTTTTCTAGCTGTAATTACCTTAGATGATTGCTACTCCACTGTTATCTGTTCAGTGTTTTTCTGATGTTACTGCATATATATATATAACACATATATATTTTTATATATATTTAACAACACATATATTTATATATATTTAACAACAAACCCCTAAACTTAATTTCACCTACCTGAAGAGATCCAGCCATGGTAACAACTTGGCCAAAGGCTATTAGAAAGACAGTAGGTACCCAGACAGAGCTGGCACACAACATGCAGGTGTCCAGGCTGTTAGCTGCAGAGAGTGCTGGAGCCTGGCACTTGGAATGGAAGGTGAAGGAGACAACATCTATGTGAGGTGTGACCAAGTGAATTTTCTCCCCAATATGCTGGCTGAGCTAAAGAATAGAGTAGAATAGAATAGAATAGAATAGAATAGAATAGAATAGAATAGAATAGGGCAAGGACAAGTTCCACTCCTTGGTGGGCATGGGGGGGGAACATTGTAACAAAGGATGAGGCAAAGGCAGAGGTACTTAACACCTTCTTTGCCTCAATTTTTACTAGCAGGACAGAACGGCTTCCAGACAGCTGGCCTGCAGAGCTGGCAGAAGGAGCCAGGGAGCAGCATAGTACCTCTCTGTTCCAGGATGGGACAGTTAGAGATCTTCTCAGCCGCTTGGACCCCCACAAGTCCATGGGACTGGATGGGATCCATCCTAGGGTGCTGAGGGAGGTGGCAGATGAGCTGTCCAAGCCACTCTCCATCATTTTTCAGCAGTCCTGGCTCACTGGAGAGGTCCCAGAAGACTGGAAGACTAGGTCTGAAGGGGGTGGGTGATGAAACCAGTCTCTCTGGAGAGGAGAGAGAGGGACATAAACGAGAGTCAGATGAGAACTCAGCAGCCCAGCTGAAGTGCATGTGCACCAACACACACAGTACGGGGAACAAACAAGAGGAACTGGAAGTCTTGGTTTATCAGGAACGCCACAATGTAGTTGCCATTACAGAAAGGTGGCGGGATGACTCACATGACTGGAGCACTGCACTGGGTGGTTACAAGCTCTTTAGGAGGGACAGGTGAGGGAGAAGAGGAGGAGGGGTGTCCCTGTATATTAGGGAAGCTCTTGATGCCACAGAACTTGAGGTAGAGGATGAAGGGATTGAGTGCCTGTGGGTTAAAATCAGAGGGAAGGCTAACAAAATTGACATCCTGTTTGGAGTCTGTTATAGACCACCCAACCAGGATGAAGAGGCAGATGAAATATTCTATGAGCAACTGGAGGCTGTCTCAAGATCATCAGGCCTTGTCCTTGTGAGTGACTTTAACATGCCAGACATCTGCTGGGAACTTAACTCAGCAGAGAGGAGGCAGTCCAGAAGGTTCTTACACTGTACGGAGGACAGCTTCTTGATGCAGCTGTTAGGTGAGCCTACCAGGGGTCAGGCTCTGCTTGACCTGCTGTTCTCAAATAGAGAAGGGCTGGTGGGAGATTTGATGTTAGGAGGCTGTCTAGGGTGCAGTGACTGTGAGATAGTGGAGTTTTCAATGTGCAGGGAAATAAGGAGGAGCAATAACAGAACCCTTACTTTGGACTTCCAGAGGGCAAACTTCAGCTTGTTTAAACAACTAATTTGGAGAGTGCCCTGGGTAGCATCCGTTAAGAACCAAGGGGTCCAGGATGGTTGGACCTACTTCAAACAGGAGCTCTTGGAGGAACAAGAACGGGCTGTGCCCATGTGCCAAAAGATGAGCCGGCAGGGAAGGAGACTGGCCTGGATGGGCAAGCAGCTCCTGGAGGAATTAAGGGAAAAAAAGAGGCTGTATTGCCTTTGGAAAAGGGGGAGGCAACTTGAGATACTTTAAAGGATGTTGTTAGATCATGTAGGAGAAAAATTAGAGAGTCAAAAGCCCAGTTAGACCTCACAGTATCAGTATCACCAAGGTTGGAAGAGACCTCAAAGATCATCAAGTCCAACCTGTCACCACAGACTGTCTCAATCTCCTCATCCAGATCATCGATTAAGATATTAAAGAGCATGGGGCCCAGCACTGATCCCTGGGGCACACCACTAGTCACTGGCTGCCAGCTGGGTGTGGCACCATTCACCACCACTCTCTGGGCCTGGCCCTCCAGCCAGTTCCTAACCCAGCACAGAGTGCTGCTGTCCAAGCCACGAGCTGACAGCTTAGACAGCAGTTTGCTGTGGGGGACGGTGTCAAAGGCCTTGCTGAGGTCTAGGTAGACTACATCCACAGCCTGCCCCACATCCACCAGGCAAGTCACCTGATCCTAGAAGGAGATCAGGTTGGAGAGGCAGGACCTGCCCTTCCTAAATCCATGTTGGCTGGACCTGAGCCCTTGGCCATCCTTCAGGTCCAATGCAAGGTGGCTACTTCTGTGAAGGACAATAAAAAGCATTTTTATAAATATATTAGTGCTAAAAAGAGGGGCAAGAAGAACCTCCACTCCTTATTGGACATGAAGTGGAACATTGTAACTAAAGATGAGGAAAAGGCTGAGGTTCTAAATACCTGGAACGTGTCCAGAGAAGGGCAACAAAGTTGGTGAGGGGTTTGGAACACAAGCCCTCTGAGGAGAGGCTGAGGGAGCTGGGGTTGCTTAGCCTGGAGGAGACTGAGGGGTGACCTTATTGCTCTCTACAACTCCCTGAAGGGAGGTTGTAGCCAGGCAGAGGTTGGTCTCTTCTTCCAGGCAACCAGCACCAGAACAAGAGGACACAGTCTCAGGCTGCACCAGGGGTTTAGACACGTTCCAGCAAGTCAACATCCTTCCTACACTGAGTGGCCCAGAACTGGACACAGTACTCAAGGTGCGGCCTAACCAGTCCTGAGTACAGGGAGAGAATGACCTCCCTGCTCCTGCTGGCCACACTGTTCCTGATGCAGGCCAGGATGCGGTTGGCCCTCTTGACCACCTTGGCACACTGCAGGCTCATGTTCAGCCTACCATCAACCAGTACCCCCAGGTCCCTCTCTGCCTGGCTACTCTCCAGCCACTCTGACCCCAGCCTGTAGCACTGCCTGGGGTTGTTGTGGCCAATGTGCAGAACCCGACACTTGGATGTGTTAAATCTCATGCCTTTGGATTCTGCCCATCTGTCCAGCCTGTCGAGGTCCCTCTGCAAAGCCTCTCTGCCCTCCAGCAGATCAACTCCTGCCCCCAGCTTGGTGCCATCTGCAAATTTACTGATGATGGACTCAATGCCCTCACCCAGATCATCAATAAAGATGTTGAAGAGCATGGGGCTCAGCACTGATCCTTGGGGCACACCACTAGTGACTGGCCGCCAGCTGGATGTGGCACCATTCACCACCAGTCTCTGGGCTCAGCTCTCCAGCCAGTTCCTAACCCAGCACAGAGTGCTGCTGTCCAAGCCATGGGCTGACAGCTTGGCCAGGAGTTTGCTGTGGGGGATGGTGTCAAAGGCCTTGCAGAGGTCCAGGTAGACCACATCCACAGGCCTCCCCACATCCACCAGGTTGGTCACCTGATCATAGAAGGAGATCAGGTTGGTCAGGCAGGACTTGCCCTTCCTATTACCTCTAGTAATATCTCACATTCCACTGCATTCCCTTCTCTTCTGGCTACTGCTTTCTGTCTCAGCTGGGAGAATTTTTATCACCACTGACCTTGAGATAAGCATTGCTGACTCTTTTTCTTAACGACGCTTGTGAACTGACTGAAATTTCCCTAATATCTCTCCTTTTCTCTTTTCTTCTAATTAACCAGAGGATTTCTGTGCTGTTTTAATTTTGTAAATACCTGTATAATATTGCAAATACTGTATATTTGTACATATTTCATTGCATTCCCTTATTGCTTTTAAATACACTTTTCATTGCTTCCCTGACTGAGTTCAGCCGAGTTATTTTGTTGATGTGGGTGGAGAAAGCAGGAGAAGGGAGGCATGAAATAGAAAGCCAAAAAGGTAAAGCCAGCAGCTACCTGACTCCCACCCATTCTGCTGCCATGCCTGTAGAAAAGAGACTACACCCAGGAACCCAGTACCCAGAAGCAGCAACTGGAACAGGAAGCTTCCCATGTTTCAATCTTAACTTCAAACCCCATACTACTTTGCTTTTTGAAGCTGGCATGACTGCTGCATGGTATGAATAACAGCAGCAGGTTCAACTCAATCCATGACACACTGCAAGGGTGTGCATTGTTGTTGTTGGGTTGTTACAGCTAAACACAGAGCAATAATGGTACCACAAATTCCTTGACAGGCTAGTGCTCTGCAAGATGTGTGTAGCAACGAAGTGAGTTAAGTCCCTCAGTGATGTCTATCAGACAGGGCAATTTCTTAGCAGCAACCTGGAGAGAAGTCACCCAAAAATGTGCTAAACTCTATTCATAGAACATGTGAAATGGTTTCATCCACTTTAAGTTTGTTTTCACTCTGGTAGGATCACTGGCCAAGTCCACTACTGAGAGCTGATGGCTGAAGTTCTCTTTTGGGGATAGTGTGATAGTTCAAATAGCCCAGCAACATGGAGAGGGACAGATAATAGACTTTTGGCAAAGTATACTGCCATATTTTATCCTGCAGTGGTATTTCAAAGTAGAAGCTATGAGGGTACTGTATTTCCACTAGCCCAAACTCCCACTTGCCTGAGGATTCAAGGGTCCCCACCGGCTCTACAGTAAAGTTCTTGCTGGTGTATTGTGGAAAGCTGCTGGTGCTGGCATTGCTGGGCAGCATGATTTTCTGTGATCCCCGATCTTCCATTCTTCCTTTTCACCCTGCTCTGCTGCCAGTCACTCAATAATCAGGATGTGCGAGGCTCCTGTCAACTGCTAAATTTCTGGGGTAGCCTTTCCACTATTCGGCAGCTGTCTTCTTTCTTCCCTTTTCTTCTGCAGCTATGTTCTTCTAAATGCTGTAGATTCTGTCCTTGTCAGGATTCATTTTTTTGAAGTTCTTCAGAGTAAAATGTCTCACCAATTGCTTTACGATCATTATCTGTTTAGTATTATGCAGGCAGCCTAATACACATTTTAGCTGCTATGAAAATTGAACCTGCAAATACCTGCTCATAACCTTTCTCCAATTCAACCCCATACATGGTTTTCCACACCCTTGCAGAGTTTGAAGCATTCATGTCCACAGGCCTGAATCTGATAGCTTGGTGGAAGCTGTATTTGTAGCATTTTATAAACTTCAGTGACACATAAATGTATCAAGAAGTGTTACATGTCAAATATCCTGGCTTTGAGCATCCTGTTAAAATGCCTTATGGCAGAGGCTTTTACTTCTTTATTAGTAATAACATAGTGAACATTATGTGCTTTAACAGCTTGTTTAAAGGCTAGTTGAAAAACTGTTTTCCCTGGTCCATCTGTAATATCTTAGGCTTGCACTGTCTTCTGAAATTGTTATAAAAGCCTCAGTATCTCAGAACTTGTTACCTTTTGGATCAGTGGTGGAGGCAAGCTTCAACAGGATGTCTATCACTAATATGATCTACAAAACATCATCATTATGACAGAAGACTGTTGCGTATGCAGCAGTTCTGCTTCCCATGATGCAGCCACCATTTGAGAGCAGCCCTGCAGAAAAAGGCTTTCAAGTGCTTTTTTTGCTACCTTGTCTGAGTGTAAGAGACTAAATCTTGTCTCTCCTAATGTGAATCAACAAAGACAAAATCACCTTTGCTCCTCACCCAGACAATAGCTGGTGTGTAATGGATAGCTGCCACTGGATAATGACTCTCTGGAATGTGCAATGGCAAGATCAGACCATCTCTACCCATCAGCTACCCTGGAAAGGGAGGATGGTGAAAAGGACAAGGGTTTCACCACCTGGACACATACCTAAAAAAAAACAGTGACTAAAAAACTGTATAAAAGACTTGAGCAATGTCTGTTCAGGAGAATTAAAACAGAGAAGCAAATACAAGGAAAGAAAAGGGCAGACACAGGAGAAAAGACATCACTGTGTAGCCTGGAAGCAGCAGACCAGGAGGAACCCTCTCTCTGTGTCCTAAGTTCCACCTGCTGCAACTCATGGAGCTGAAGAGGCTGCTCAGAGAAGGACTTGGACATGGACTTTGGGATCTCTCCCTCCCCTTCTCTAGTGGAGGACAGCACAGCCAACAAGGATGAAATCTCCTCCATGCCAAAGTGGCAGCACCCTTCCTACACAGACCCAAACCATCTTGGGGGTGTGGTAATATAATTCCTTTCCTCTTCTCTCTTCTCCCTCTCTCCCTTCTCCTGTTTGGTCCACTTTATTCTGTTAATAAATAGCTCCAGGGCTGTTGATATTTTGGCCTCGTCTGTGCCTCTAATTTCATAGCACAGGAATATTCAAAAGAACTGAGTCTCTTTCCCTCTCCAGACCTGGACACTGAGCTATAGGCATCCTGGTTTGCAAGTGAAGGTTACCACTTGGCTTCTGTTGAGTTCAGCAATTCAAATTTTAGAAGCTTCAAAACAGAGGTTTTTTTACCCTGAAAGCTTCCTATCTACCCAGGAAGACAGCAGATCTCTGACAGTAGATCTCTGCTAGAAGAAGTGGTGGAATAAAGGTCTACTCATGTGCTATTACATAAGCTTATGAAAGGAAACACTAGGCAATCAATTTAACTCAAGTACTGGAAAGTTTACTAACAGGGTATGAAGGGAGTTGGTTGCCAGTCATACTTCTCCAGACTTTTTCCTGCCCCTCCCAGAGCCTCCAAGCTTGGGAGGAGCAGAGACAGAGGTGTCTTTCTTTGTCTCGTTTGCAAACGCTTCCCTTCCCCTTCAAGTTTAGCAAAAGGCCCAGGGATGAACAAAAGGCATGGGCCCTGGGCAACATGCAAGGTAGTGCAAACAGAAAAAGCACATCTGCCTTTACCCCACCAAATGTGCTGCAGATCAGGAGAGAGGAGAGGGATCATACCACGCGGCCTTCAGTTCAGCTGCAGCCTGCACTGCCAGCACCTGCAAAGAAAGTCTCTCCTTTGAAGCACCAGAGTTACTGGGACTTTCCTGAGTCTGTAGCCTTAGGAAGGCATGGCAGAAGCTGCTGCTGCCTCGTGGGTCAATGCCGGAACTGGATTACTGGGCGATTTCCCTCACCAGCAGTGCTCCTGTTGTGGAGCTTTCCTGCTCCAGCAGCTGCCGACCTCTTGTGGCGCATCATTTGTGTGCAGCCTCCCCTCGAAATAAAGGTACGGCAGCAGGCACCAGCAGTTAATTCACACAGCCAATACACCTTTATTTTGCAGGGGTTGCTAATGATCCCAGAGTTGCACCGTCTTCTCTCACAGCAGGGTAGTAAGAAGCTGTCTGAGGGCATGAGTAAGGGAGAAGTGGGTTCTGACTCTGTGGGCCACAGCCTGGAATCGGAGGGGTTGGGAGATTTATCTCATCCACCACCACCAGTATTACACATACTCAAAAGAAATTCAAGCAGAGGAGTGACAGTTTGTAGTAGTGAGAAAAGTTCAATTCTCCCCCCCCACACAAACCACAGCTAACTCAGTCGAAGAAGCAAAATGGAAAAGAGCTGTATTTTACAAGCAGAATGAAATGCAATGAATATATACACAATATACAGTATTTACAGTATATAAAAAAATACACAGGAAATAATGTAACACAGAAAACTTCCCCTCCCCTTGATGGAGAAGGGTGCCCCCAGAACCCCCTTTCCTACCTTCCTCCTTTTTTTCCCAAAAAGGGTTAGAGAGAAAAGTAATTATTAAGGGGGAATTCTGTTGGTTCAAAGCATATGTTAAGGGAAGAATAGAATTAGTTTCTTATCTCATCCAGGGATCAGTCCTGGGACCAGTCTTGTTCACCATCTTTGTCAGTGACATGGACAGTGGCATCAAGTGCACCCTCAGCAGGTTTGCTGATGACACCAAGCTGTGTGGTGCAGTGGACACGCTGGAGGGAAGGGATGCCATCCAGAGGCACCTTGACAGGCTGGAGAGGTGGGCACAAGCCAACCTCATGAGCTTCAACAAGATCAAGTGCAGGGTCCTGCATCTGGGTCGAGGCAATCCCAGATGTTCTGGAGCCCCTATTACAAGAGGGATATGGAGGTGCTGGAAGGTGTCCAGAGAAGGGCCACGAGGATGCTCAGAGGGCTGGAGCACCTCTGCTATGAGGACAGACTGAAGGAGTTGGGGCTGTTCAGTCTGGAGAAGAGAAGGCTCTGAGCTGACCTCATTGTGGCCTTCCAGTATCTGAAGGGGGCCTACAAGAAGGCTGGGGAGGGACTTCTTGGAATATCAGGTAGTAATAGGACTAGGGGGAATGGAATGAAGCTGGAGGTTGGGTGATTCAGGCTGGACGTGAGGAGGAAAACTGTTTTACAATTGCGATTGTCAGCATAATTAAGAAGGCTGATGCTTGGATGAGTGTTTACAGATGTTCCACTTGCAGGATAAGAGGTATGTGGAAGACCACATGTTTCAATACTGTTGTATTGGCTGTTGGTACCATTACAGACTCTACCCCAATTCTGCCATCCATCTGATGGGTAACCCCAACAAGCACCTATTATCTGTGATTAGAGTTCTAAGGCTTCCTATGAACCAGGAGAATTTCAGGAGAATTTTCAGGGCAGGCACTGCCTAAAACTATTCTTTGGCACAGCTGAAAAGAAGACTTCACCCCTCTGACAAGTGGGTCAAAGCCAATCTGAAGCTGTCCTAGCTGCCTAACAGACCAGGCCCACATTAGATTATTCCCACTGCTTAGCGAAACCTGTGTTTTGCTGAATGATCATACACAAAGGGTAGTGGTCAACAGCTCAGTGCCCAGCTGGAGATGGGTGACAAGTGGTGTCCCTCAATAGTCTGTATTGGCACTAGTGCTGTTCAGTATCTTCACCAATGATATAGACAGTGAGACTGAGTGCACCCTCTGCAAGTTTGCAGATACCAAGCTGAGTGATGCAGTTAATAAGACTGCAGGACGGGATGCAATCCAGAGGGACCTAGACATGATGGAGAGTGGGCTGAGGAAAATCTCATGAGGTTCAACAAGGCTAAGTACAAGGCAACCCTTGGTATCAATCAATACAGGGTGGGGAATGATGAGATTGAGAGCAGACCTGCAGAAAATGACTTGGGGTACTGGTAGATAAGAAGCTGGGCATGAGTCAGCAACATGCACTTGCAGCCCAGAAGGCAAATCACATCTTGGGCTGCATCGAGAGAAGTATGGCCAGCAGGTCAAGAGGGGTGATTCTGCCCCTCTACTCTGCTCTGGTGACACCTCACCAGGAGTACTATATCCAGCTCTGTGGCTCCCTGTGGAACCAGCAGGATTTAAGTCCCCTTTAAGAAATGTTGTGCTTGTAAGTTCAGAACTGTGGGATGAAAGTTTTTTGGTATCTGTGTAAAGGCGGCAGTTGTCCTGTTGCTGCCCTGACCTTGTAGCTAAGTGAAAGAATGTGTGTTTGTTAAAATTATCTAATTGGCACATCTCTGGTTTTATATCCTTGCCCATATGTTACATCAGCTATTTTGGGCAGATATATAAGGACCTTGGATACATTAATAATGTCTTCAGTGTCTTCAATTATCACACTGGAGTCTGTGAAAAATCCACTGTGACAGCCCCCAACACAAAAGGGATATCAACCTGCTGAAGCAGGTCCAGAGGAGGGCCACAAAGATTACCAGGGAGCTGAGGCACCTCACATATGAAGACAGACTGGAAGAATTTGGGCTGTTTAGCCTGGAGAAGAAAAAAGCTCTGGGAAGACCTTGTAGCTGCATTTCAATATCTGAAGGGGACCTACAGGAAGGCTGGGGAAGGGCTGTTTGGAAGGACTTTTAGTGATAGGACAAGGGGTTTTAAACTGGAGCAGTGTAGATTTAGGTTGCACATGAGGAAGAAGTTCTTGCAATGAGTGTGGTAAAATACTGGTACAGATTGCCAGTATTTCACTGAAGCTCTGTCCCTGGAGGCATTCAAGATCAGACTTAAAGTGGCCCTGGACAGCCTGATCTAGTTGGAGGTGTCCCAGCTCACTGCAGGGTGTTTGGACAAGATGACCTTTGAGGGTACCTTACAACCTAATGCAGTCTATGACCCTGTGGAATATTAATATTGTGGTCTTTTCCATGGACATTGGTGGTCATCCATGCATAGAGATTAAGGGGGAAAGGGGGGAAAGGATGGCTGTGTACAAGGTCAAAGGTACTTGTCCCAGGGTAGGCAACTCCACCAGAAGCATGGCTGGGTCTTTGTTCTCTCAGTTTCTGAGCATAATTGTAGGTGATATTTGGCCATTTGGCAAGAGAGCAGCTCAGGACTAGCACCAGGACTGGCATACTCAAGCTGAGAGGTGCTTTATTTTGGTTTCTTTTGGGTTTTTTTGGGGGCAGGAGGACCTTGACAGGCAGTGAGGACCAGCAGGGTTGTCTTCTTGTGTGCCTGCTTGAGAGGGTGATGTCAGCTGTGGGAGATTTAAATGTGGGGAGAACAATGCCATGTGACTGCCATTTGGTAAGAGAGCTGCTGTCTGACTGGATCACAGCAAGTGGCGTGTGCTGGGTAAGGTGACAGTGCAGAAGCCTCTCTGGTAGCCTGGATAAAACACAGTAGTCAGGTGGATTATATATATTTAAAACCAAACAATAAAACCCCTCAAACTTAATTTCACCTGCCTGAGGAGTTCCAGCCATGGTAATGACTTGGCCAGAGGCTACTAGAAAAACAGTGGGTACCCAGGCAGAGCCCATGTGCAAACATGCAGGTGTCCAGGCTGCTAGCTGCAGAGGGTGCTGGAGCCTGGCACTTGAAATGGAGGGTGATGGAGACAACACCTCTGTGAGGTGTGACCAGGTAAATGATCTTCTTAACTTGGTGGCCAAGCTAAAAGAAGTGGTAAGACTCAGGACTACAAGGGAATCTGAAAGGGAGTTAGACATGTGGGAGCAGGCTCTACAGACCTCCCTAGTTGAGGGAGCTGACCCAGGAAACAGGGGGAATGGGTACAGGTCCCTGTTTGGAGAAGCACGGGGAATCCATCCCAGCCCTTTTCACCTCCCTCATTGCCCTTGCATAATAAGTATGAGGCACTGCAAGTTGAGGACAATGTGAACGAGAAGGCAGAAGAGGAACCATCTGAAGGGATGCCTAAAGCAAATCAGTCCCTACCTTGCATCAGGACTAGTACCAAAAAGAGAAAGAGGCGGCTAATTGTTATCAGTGACTCTCCTGAGGGGAACAGGAACATGTTGCCCTGACCCATCTCACAGGGAAGCTGGGGGCAGCAGTTGATTTGCTGGAGGGTAGAGAAGCTTTGCAGAGGGACCTCAACAGGCTGGACAGAGGGGCAGAATCCAAGGGCATGAGATTTAACACATCCAAGTGCCGGGTTCTGCACATTGGCCACAACAACCCCATGCACTGCTACAGGCTGGGGTCAGAGTGGCTGGTGAGCGGCCAGGCAGAGAAGGACCTGGGGGTGCTGGTCGATGGTAGGCTGAACATGAGCCTGCAGTGTGCCCAGGCATCCAGGAGGGCCAATGGCATCCTGGCCTGCATCAGGAACAGTGTGGCCAGCAGGAGCAGGGAGGTCATTCTGCCCCTGTATACTGCACTGGGTAGGCTGCACCTTGAGTCCTGTGTCCAGTTCTGGGCCCCTCAGTTTAGGAAGGATGTTGACTTGCTGGAACGTGTCCAGAGAAGGGCAACAAAGTTGGTAAGGGGCTTGGAACACAAGCCCTATGAGGAGAGGCTGAGGGAGCTGGGGTTGCTTAGCCTGGAGAGGAGGAGACTGAGGGGTGACCTTATTGCTCTCTACAGCTCCCTGAAGGGAGGTTGTAGACAGGCAGAGGTTGGTCTCTTTTCCCAGGCAGCCAGTACCAGAACAAGAGGACAGAGTCTCAGGCTGCACCAGGGGAGGTTTAGGCTGGATGTTAGGAAGAAGTTCTATACAGAGAGAATGATTGCCCATTGGAATGGGCTGCCCGAGCAGGTGATGAAGTCACCATCACTGAAGGTGTTCAGGAGGAGACTTGATGGGGTGCTTGGTTGCATGGTTTAGTTGATTAGGTGGTGTTGGATGATAGGTTGGACGTGATGATCTTGAAGGTCTCTTCCAACCTGGTCTATTCTATTCTATTCTATTCTATTCTATTCTATTCTATTCTATTCTATTCTATTCTATTCTATTCTATTCTAATTCTATTCCTGCCTGCTATTTTGCTGTTGTTTTGCTAACAGTTCTTTGAGACTCTCAGCCTTCATTTGTCCTTGCATTGCTTTCACACCATGCAGGGACTGACTGAATCACTTCCTTTTCTTCTTGCCAACTGGTCTGGTTCTCTTATTGGGCAGCTGCTAGGGCCACTTCTGACACAGCAGACTATTGCCTTTCACTCACTGCATTTAAATGTTCTTTCTTTTGATAAGCATTACTCGATCTACCACAGCTTTTGGGATTGTGCTAATTATTTTGAGCCAGGTCATGCCTAGAGGAGAGGGACAACTAACTTGTTCCTCTTTGGGAGGTAATTTTAATATTTCCATCAGTTATCAGGCCCTTGAAGGTGTGAAACCAGTTATTAGCCTCCTGAGGGGAAAAAAGTCTTCATGTCCTGGGAGCTATTCCCTTGTCAACCCTAGGGGAAAACTCCACCAGTGTCCTGGTTTCTTTTTTAGCAGTCAGTTTTGTTCTGAAACTGGGGATCCTGCTGGCTACA
The DNA here is from genome assembly GCA_033816785.1 of Picus viridis. NCBI lineage: Eukaryota > Metazoa > Chordata > Aves > Piciformes > Picidae > Picus > Picus viridis. The sequence continues at coordinate 59,447,040 of CM066606.1, forward strand.
CCAATTTAAGATGATGCAACCCAAGTCTCAAACCCTGGGCATGGGGAACGAGCCACACCAGGCACTGAGATCCCCTGAAGACAAACAAAGGTGAATCCAGCACCAAGCAACTACTGAACTCAGTCGAACTTGGTATTAAATGCAAAAGGCAATGGCAATGCAGCGAAACAGGTGTCCTTGTCAAGAAATTAATAAAGAGCAGAGGAAGGAACAAAAGACAAGAGAGGACAAGAATAACAAAAATGAGAGCAAGATTATTACCATGCCAGGCTCCAGCATTGCACAATGTGTTCTCAAAGCTGGGATGTCAGGGCACCAATTTTATCTGTCTGCCTTTGAGCTTCTTACAGTCTCTGTTCCTTAGGGTCCTCCCCCTCAGGGTGGAGTTTGCTGGGCACGTGTACTTATCACGCTGTGGAATGGTCCCAAAATGGACCTGAGTGCTTGGAAGGTCCTTGAAACAGGTCTGAGGGTGTAGGGACTCTTGAGGTTGTCTCATTCCCCTCGAAGCCATGATTGTGGCATGACTTTTGTATATACATGCACCTTTTCTCCTGAGCTGGAGCAGGGAAGGTGCTGCAAGAAGACCCTGCCCTCACAGGCCTTGCCACTGCTTACTGGCTGTGCAAACCAGCATGTTTAAGGCATGCCCTCTAGGACACGGCTGTGACAGGAGTTGGCCCACTCAGCCCCTTTGGCTCCACATCATCCTGGGGGTGTCTCAGCCACCAAAGTGGTCAAAGGACTGTGGCAAAGTGCTGCTACATGCCTCCACCTTTCCCAGAACCCACATGCACCCAATAGCTTCTCTGGGATGAGCCAGCTTGCAGGGCCCTGCCAGGTCATGAGCACCTACCTGAGCATAAAGATGGAGCCCTGCTGGGCTCTGTCCTCATGCCATGTGAGCAAAGAGAGGGGAGAGCTGTTGGATACCGAGGTCCTGGCTGGAAGGCAGACCTTGGAAAGCCTCTTGGCAGATGTCCCTGTCTCAGATTCTCCACTGGTCAAGGTCCTTCCACCTAGTCTGCTGCCAGTCCCTGCCCACATACTCGTGATGCTCCAGGCAGTGGCTCTGACAAGAATTCATTGCTCACGCAGTCAGTTTCCACATATACAGAAGACACATACTCAGAATATTGTTCAGTAAAAGCATCCTTAGAGTTAACAGTATCTTCAGTATAGGGTTTGGTCTCTTGGTGATGAGCAGAGGGCAAAACAGCATAATTAACCCCTGCTTAGTTGAATCTGATACATTTAAATAATGAAGTCATACACAAATAATCCCTTGCCTAGCCTGCATTTAATAGTGTACCACTCAGTTCAGGTCATCTGTAGTTTAGAGGGCTTTCTTGCAATCTCAGCATTGTACACTTCAGCATTTATTTTATTGGAAGAGGAGAGTAATTCTTTCTAGAGGTACAGCTGAGTCACCAGTGAATATAACATAAATCTTAAATTCAATTGCTTTTCTTTTTCTTGCTATAGCTAAAGGAACTCAGTATTGCGCAGTGAGGAGAGCACTGAAACAGGAGTAGGCTGAAACAGGAGTAAAGAGAGAAACTGTTTATTTAGAACACATTAGGAACACTATTCACAGTACATCATAACAGAGTGACTACATAGTGTAGTGATCATAATATGCTAACTTAAAAAAGCAAAGAAAAGACAAAGCATAGATTATAGGCTAATTGTGCAAACTGGTGGGTATTTTTTCTCCCATAAGCACAGCCGTACAAATAAAGACTGCCTTGTACTATTTCTGCACAGGTAAAAGGTTGATTTACTCACTCTGTACAATTTATTTATTTTGTACAAACATACCAATACCTAGATAACACATATAGTTTACAATATTTAATTCAAATACAGTATTATGTCTCATTGACTTGTTGATTTAAGGTGCAATTTATCAAAACCAACAGTAAATATTTTCTTCTTAATCAGTTCTCTTTGGCACACTTCTGGATTAATATAAAATGTAGCATTAAATCGAGTATGCAACACTGCAGAACTTGAAGGGGGTTTTGTTAGAATGTAAGTGCAATTTTAGTTTTACCACAAGCTTATTTACAAAAAAAGAACTATATATGAATTTCAGTTTACTTTACATATAAAATGGTTAATGATTTTAATGTGCAAGGCAAAAAAAAAATAATCCTACAGCAACTCCACCCTTGAGAGAGTGATTTTTGCACCATGGAAGTCTTGTATAAAATGTTTTAGAAAATGGAGATTTCTTATGAGGAAGTTCTTGGTGTTTCTTGTCCTATAGCAAGCTACCTGAAGACATGATTTCCTGGGTCCAGAAATGCTTTATAAGATACCATTTAGCTGATATGCTGGCACTGTAGTAATATTGCAGCCACAAATTTCCGTGTTCAACTGGCAAAATAATCAAAGGGGCAAAACCCAACCAGTCTGTGTAAAAAGCTTAGTGACAGTGGCTTCATTCTAGAGAAAGCTCTGCCTCCCATATTCTTGCTATCAGACTTGTTTTCACTCCAAGGAAGAAAGGTTTAGAATTTGCAATACATGTCACTGTGTGATCTATTTTTATCTTTGTGATCTCTCCTTCCCTTTGGGCTGATTAATATTTGTTTAGAGTCAAAGTTGAGCAAGAGTAAATGAACTTATTTGTGCTAAGAGGCCAATAAAGTGGACCTAGATCAGTGAAGTGTCACTTTACCAAAACTCTTCAAATGCTGGAAGAGCAAAACCACAGCAATTTATTTTACATCCAAAGGTCACACTCAGCAGCTGGCATTCACATGAAAGGCATGGGGAAACCTAGCTACATCTACAGTGGGAATTCTTCCATTCCAAATTATTTCACAATTAAAAGAAGAAAAAAAAAAAAAAAAAAAAGAAACCTTGTTCACAGTAAAATATTTATTACAAGGCCTTCCTGGTCTGTTCCTTCCTGAATCACCTAAGTGGTATCCCCTTAGCTGCAGAAATGAGTATTTTGGCACATGATCAAGTTACAGTAGGTGTCAAGTACAGTGCAATCTGTTTAGAAGGCAAGGATGTTACAAGGGATTTCATACAGGTGCTTTGTAATGTGGGTAAGATATGAAATTCTGGGCTACTCCTGAGTAAGAGACATTTGGCCATCCCAGCTGAGATACCCATTCATGAGCAAGATGATTCCAAACACCAAAGAGCCATTTCACTACTTTAAAAACAATCAACCAACCAACTCCAAAACCCAAAGACCCAAAGTGTTTTAAACCTGTGTTTTTCTTCAACCTATCAGCAAGGACTGGAAGTGGTGAGTTCAAATTGTTGGTAGAGGTGATAAGAAGGGGCCGAACTGTTAAGGAGAATCAGAGTCTGTGTAAGTAAATCAAATACATGTGAGATGTAATTCATTCTCAATTATCCTCTAAGCTTTAAGAAATATTGCATATAGCCATACCCATTGTACTCCTGTTTTACCTGAAAGCTACAGGCTTTAGAACTGAGAAGTCTGCGTGAAGGATATGGTGTCAGACTTATCTACTGCAAAGCCTCCATTGATGTACGATTTCTTGGTCTCTGTTTCGTCATTATCAAGTATTGTTTCCAAGGCAAAAGGATTGACTATGTTGACTTCAGAGGTGACATCCATCTGTTCCAGCTCCTTTTAGAGAGCTTCTCCACTATCCCAGTACCAAAGGCATCTCCCAAGACATTCACCATTGTTCTGAATCGATCCCTAGGGAATGAAAATGCAGTCAGACAAACCATTCTCTATGCTACTCTTAGAAAGTCCTTTCAGTAAATGAAAGCTGCTCTGGCAAATGCAGGGCACTCTCTCTCTCTTTTTCCCCCCTAAGACCAGTGCAGATCAAGAGCAATTCTGCTGTTAGAAGGTTAAAAAAAAAAAAAAAAAGGATAAAAAAAGAAAGAAAGAAGTCATAGAACAGGAAACAGAATTCCCCCACATGTATTTGAGGAAACCTGGTGTCACTTTTATGACAAATTATTTGTACACTGAGTACGAAACTGCAAGTCCTGTCCCCAGTCTGTTAGAGCAGCAATCACTGCAAGGCTGTGTACAGCCTTGCAGAACATTATACAGAGTCACTTCTCAGACCCTGAGGTATGCTAGGCATCTGGTTCTCCTTGTGATGGGATTGTTTATGTTGGGAGAAGAGACTGTGGGGCACAGAGCACCTAGCCCATTATCTTCAGTATTCTGGTCCAAATCCTGGAAATAGGAAAAGTTATCTTCTGTTAGCTTCTCACTGTCAAACGATTGAGGTACAAAGCTGTAGCAAGCAGGTCAGTTAAAGGATTATCATACTTGTGTACTGCTGATTTTTCTTCCAACAGAAATGTGACTTGCAGGCCTTAAAAATCTGCCACTACTGGACAAAGAAGCAACAAGCTCATGCAGTATAGCGAAGTCTGAAAATTGGTATGGACGTAAGGCAGGGACAGTGGAAAATTACGCATCCCTCTGTTTTTCTTTTCAGCTACACAGCATTGCAAGGGCTTTGTGGCGGACTGAGTTGCTCTGCCTGTGCAGAGGTGTTGAGGTGGATATATTCGCAAACAGGAGGGACTGCAGAAACAGTAGTGAAATCAATCAGAATGTCTCCTACTCCTGTTCTTCTACTACAGCTGCTGAGCTTCAAAAAAAGTGATGAACTCCAAAAAATGTCCATGTGTTCTCCACATAGAAAGGAAATGCATGGCAGGGAAAGGAAGAAAGAAGGTTACAGTAAAATTCTGGCAGATAAGTGTGACAAGTGAGGAAATCAACAGCACCAGAACCAAATCTTCCAAAATGCTTCTCAAAAATTTTCTGTTCTTCATTAAAAACATGGAAGTATTCCTCAAACCTATGTAATAAAACCTTGGTAAGTTCAGAATTAACTGAGGACTGTTAATGAGCCACTACCAGCAGATTGCAAAATAACACATTTTAGGCAACAAGTACAAAAGGCGAAAGTGTTAATAATCTACATGGCATCATGATGGCATTCCATCTACTGAGGTGCAAAATGCACTGGCAATGAGCCTGGTACATGAAATTAATCTTTAATCTTAGGAAGACAGTTTATCTGAAAAATATCTCATAATCTGAAACAGCTTGAAATCTTCATGTGCTTCACAGTGGAACAGGTAGCTTCCACGTATTCATACTCTGACCAAGAATCACAAGAATTCTGGACTTTCAAAGTGGAAAGGAGACCAGATCTGCACAATTACGATTACTATAAGAAACAGAGAATTACTTCTCTTTCTCTCTCTTTCAATCCCACAAAAGAATTAGAAAGCATCAAATAGATTCAGTAGGACATAGCTTCAAACAAAATGAAATACATCTCTAACACACTGTTATGTTGTGGAATTCCTCACCACAGGATTTGTGGAAATTTGAACACTGATATGGGTCCTAAAAGCAATGACGTATTCATGAAGGAAGGCAAAATCTACTGAGAACTGCTAAAAAAAATCCCCACCTCTAGTTCAGGCGACTTTGTGAGCTGCAATTTTCAGGAGACCAGGCGACTACTTTGGGAAAAGAACCAGAATGTCTGTTCTATTCACCCACACTCTGTAGATAACTGCTCTTAAACAGTGGTTTGTACTGATCTTCCTCATCCTTAGCAAAACTAAATGGCCATTGGTAAAAGAGAGCTGGAGAAAACAAAATTATTGTGGAAAATAGCAAATAAACCCTTTTGCAAACAGTTGATGGGGAAAAAATACTTGTAGCTAAAGATGTTTTGTTTGGAGCAATTTTGCTTGTAAAGAAATTGAGTTGATTCTTGGTTCCATACACCAGCCCTGGTTTTCTGGAGACCGGCATTTCCCTCTGCAGCTTACAGAATTAAATTATATAACAAAATAAATTATAAGTATCTGTGAAACAAATAGGCTGTTGCCAGAAACCCTTCAAGAAAATTATTGGAAAGGGAGAGGAAAGAACAGGAATGTGTTTACCTTGAGCATAGAGATAAACCTAAGAACATGCAGAGACTATGAAATTATTAAGACCTCTGCATTGATACCAACGAAATATCATCCACACTGAGTTACTGCATGTGAACAGGGCCTTGGTCTCAACACCAAAGCTTGCACAATTCAGGAGACAAAAAAGCTGTACTTCAAACTATACTCCTTAACTTGTGAATCCAGTTACTCTTTCCCAGTGAATCATGGGACAACAGTGAATGTTGATATTCTTCTGAACTTCAGAACACACTTTGTGATTTTCTGGGCTTTTACAAAAGTAGCAGAGAAATGTCTTGGTGCGAGCTGAAGAGAAAAGATTTCTGGTGAAAGGACTGCTTAATGGCACTAAGTAGTTTCAAAGTGCTCTGAAGGTGAGATGGCTGGGATCAGGCATAAGACTTTTTGAGTTTGCTTGTGTGTACTTGTTGATCCAGGGGCTGGGGCCCAAAAACCTTTCAGTGAAGAACAGCCCTAGCAAGGTACAGCCCTAGCAAGGTAATGTTGTCAGCACAGATACATGTACAGCCCACCATGCATGTACACATGAACTACAGGACCAGCACTGCTTAGTTCCTGTTTGTTCTAACTCTAGCCATGTATGAAAGCTTTAATGCATTCTGTGGAAATCAGTTGATAGGTTCTGATGGTGGCTGTGTTTGACTTTTACAAATGGTGTATAATTTGGCATAATATGGCCACTCCTTGGTACTGTTACATTTGTCTTTCCTGAGTATTATGCTCATGATTTATTGATATGACCACAGGTTGGCAATGCCTCTAATTGTGAGGTTATTCACTGCCATCCCATGTAGTAGGACTTCTTTCAGAATTAAAGCCACTATTGCATTGAACTCTATGTTGAACAAGCCTAACCATAAGAAGATTCTTTGTCCAGTTCCTGTAACAGTCCTAAATGACCTTGTTGCTTGCTTTCTCAGACCTACATATTGCCACTCGTCTTACATATAAACATTGAAACAAAGGGAAAAAGAATTAAATATCAAGTGTCTTAAACTTACAGAAGCCAGTCAACTGCAATGATCAGAGTAACATCTTCAGCGGGTAGGCCAACAGCACTCAGTACAATCACCATGGTGACAAGTCCGGCTTGGGGCACACCTGCAGCCCCAATGCTGGCTGCTGTAGCTGTGACACTAAATCCCAAATGAAACCCAGAAAAGGCATTCAGAATATAATCTCTTCACAGAAGGTCTATTTTCTGGTGCAGATAGGCCATTTCACACAAGTCATGTACAGATACTGTAATGGTTACACGGCAGACAAATAAACTGGGCAGACTAGAGGTAGAGGCTGACTTGGGTTTGCAAGTGCTTGCAGCAGAAGAATAATGGCAATTTCTAGAATGATGCTGCATACAAGCTGCATGTCCTGGCCCTTCCCACCTCCTCACCAGCTTGCACAGGCATGGCTTTAGACTGAGAAGTGAGGAGGTAGGATGGGCTACCATGGGGTATCCATTAATTTAAAAACCCACCTCCAACAAAATGTGTGATGGCTTTAGCCTTACCTATTGGTAACTATTACCTAATAGTAACTTACCTAATAGTAACTATTTGGCCAATATCCAGTTCTAAGTCATTCAGCTGTGCAATAAATACAGCAGCTACTGCTTCATAAAGAGCTGTGCCGTCCATGTTGATGGTAGCTCCAACTGGAAGAACGAACCTGGTAATTCTTTTGTCGATTAAATTCTTTTCTTCTGCACAGCGGAATGTGACAGGCAAAGTTGCTGAACTGGCACACAGATAAATATATAAAGTAAGAGCAGGCAACACCACATCATTTCCCAAATCTTTTCTTCAGAGCCTGATCTGCTCTAAGACTTAAATGCAGATCCAGGGCAAGTAGGAAGGCTGAACTCTGAAAAAGCAAAGTACTTTTTGCTATTTCTTCTAATTGTGTGAATAACAAAGTCTCAGTTGTTCTCAAAATTACGTGCTAAAATCATTGTGACGTATGTAGGCACAGAAACTGTGCAACGGCTTACACTCTGGCAAGTCTGTGACCAATGAACTGAATGGCAAAGCACTGCTTCCTCAGAGCAGGGGAGACTGGTGTAAGGCCAATGTAATCAATAGTGCTCCTTTGGGCATTACAGAAATAATGATAGAAATAACAGTTCAACCTCTAGGGAACGGAAAAATATCCAGGTGAAACCAAGGTATGTAACAGAGTAGCATTAAAATCAGAACACAAGCAATGCAATTACTACTGAGAACATTGCTGAAAATAGGTGTTTGTTTACCTGGAAGAAATCATGAGGGCTGTCAGAAGTGCCTGAGCCATACCCATGGCAAACCGAAAAGGATTTTTCCTTACTATGATTAAGTAGATCAGAGGCAGAATTATAGTGGAATGGATTGCAAGTCTGCAAAACAAAATACACCAGTTAAACAACTGAACCATCTCATTGCCTTGCTTTAGCAAGAATATAGTAGAGATACAGGTATCTCATTCTGTCCTTAAGTATACTTAAGAACCACTAAAGGTGCCCCTAGTGACACCTATGTTCAAAATGTATAGAGTATCATATCTTGAAAAACATGCAGACTGATGCTGTTCTACACTTTCTTTGGGAAGGAAAAAAGAGCTTATGAATTCTCTTTCCAAAATAGCACATAAATTAACTAATATGTTGAAGATAATGTTGAACTGGTGAAGACAAGAAAAATGTAGTAGTATATAGCATTTAAACTAATATGCACAGGGTGATTTGAAATAATGTTAAGATGCTCTACTCTCTTGCCAAATCCTTACAATGCAGTATAGAGACAAGTGAGAAAACCAAACCAAACTGTTTTCCTAAGTTTATCTGCCTGTATATTTAACATGTTTTCAAGTTAAAGGTAACTATGGTTTGAGTCAGGGACAGATGAAGTTCACATCTTTCTGCAGAAACTTTAAACTGGATCCTATAAAACAACCCATGCTTAGTCCATGGAAAACTGTATGCTTAGGCATACAATTAAAATGTACTGAAGTATTTCAGACTGTACAAATTTTATATATATATATATATATATATATTTATTTATTTATTTAAATATATGTATCTATAGTGTTACCACTTTAATGCTGCAGGATGCTGAAATAATGTGTTTTGAAAATTAATTTATGAAATTAGGCGCTGATTTGCAAAAGATCAAGTGGTCCTCCTGACTTTAGGTGCTTGGGTGTATTTGCCTGGATGTTTGGGTGGGTCTCAGGAACAAATTAATCCCTCCATTTAAGCAGTAATTTTGAACATTGTGCATTAATCCTGAATCCTGACCTCAGTGCCAGGGAAAAGGATGGAGCAGATTATCCTGGCGGCAATAACTGTGCACCTGCAGGATGGCCAAGGGCTCAGGCCCAGCCAACATGGATTTAGGAAGGGCAGGTCCTGCCTCTCCAACCTGATCTCCTTCTAGGATCAGGTGACCCGCCTGGTGGATGTGGGGCAGGCTGTGGATGTAGTCTACCTGGACTTCAGCAAGGCCTTTGACACCGTCCCCCACAGCAAACTGCTGGCTAAGCTGTCAGCTCGTGGCTTGGACAGCAGCACTCTGTGCTGGGTTAGGAACTGGCTGGAGGGCCGGGCCCAGAGAGTGGTGGCGAATGGTGCCACCTCCAGCTGGAGGCCAGTCACTAGTGGCATCCCCAGGGATCAGTGCTGGGCCCCATCCTCTTCAATGTCTTCATTGACGATCTGGATGAGGGGATTGAGACAGTCATCAGCAAATTTGCAGATGACACCAAGTTGGGAGCAGATGTTGGTCAGTTAGAGGGTGGAAGGGCTCTGCAGAGGGACCTCGACTGACTGGACAGATGGGCACAGTCTAATGGCATGGCATTTAACAAGTCCAAGTGCTGGGTGCTGCACTTTGGCCACAACAACCCCATGCAGAGCTACAGGCTGGGGTCGGAGTGGCTGGAGAGCTGCCAAACAGAGAGGGACCTGGGGGTGCTGATCGACAGCCACCTGAACATGAGCCAGCAGTGTGCCCAGGTGGCCAAGAAGGCCAATGGCATCCTGTCCTGCATTAGGAATTGTGTGGCCAGCAGGAGCAGGGAGGTCATTGTGCCCCTGTACTCTGCATTGGTTAGGCCACACCTTGAGTACTGTGTCCAGTTCTGGGCCCCTCAGTTTAGGAAGGACATCAAGACACTTGAACGTGTCCAGAGAAGGGCAACAAAGCTGGTGAGAGGTTTGGAGCACAAGCCCTATGAGGAGAGGCTGAGGGAGCTGGGTTGTTTAGCCTGGAGAAGAGGAGGCTCAGGGAGACCTCATTGCTCTCTACAACTACCTGAAGGGTGATTGTAGCCAGGAATGGGTTGGCTACTTCTCCCTAGCAACCAGCACCAGAACAAGGGGACACAGTCTCAAGCTGCACCAGGGGAAGTTTAGGCTCGAGGTGAGGAGAAAGTTCTTCACCGAGAGAGTAATTCACCATTGGAATGGGCTCCCTGGGAGGTGGTGGAGTCACCGTCCCTGGAGGTGTTCAAGAGGGGACTGGATGTGGCACTTGGTCCCATGGTGTAGTCATGGGGTCTGTGGTGACAGGTTGGACTTGATGATCTTCGAGGTCTCTTCCAACCTTAGTGATACTGTGACACTGTGAAAGCATATGAACACAGAACTTTGTGGGCATTGAGATAAGAGGTAAACAGCCTACTTGATTATGTTTGAAATCAAATATACGTGAAGGGTCTGTGAAATAGTTTCTATGTTCCAAGGTCTCAAGCAATTGTAGTAATATCAGTCTATCATGAAAAGAAATTACTATAGCCTCAAAATACAAAGTCCAGAACTCATGTCATGTATGACCCTGGGATTTTCATTCTGTCTTCACAAGATATTCTTCTGATTGTTACTGTGTTGCAATATTACTTTATGATTTTAGAATAGCTGATAACAATAGCAATAAACAATGGTACTGCTTGTTCTGCTAAAAATAGGTAATTAAGAGAGGAGTACCAACAACACAGAAATCCAGAAGAGCACCAAAAATCACCCACAAAACCTCACTAATTTTTTCTTTGAAAAATTATCTTTTTAAAAGGAACAGACATTAAAGTTTTCATTCTGTGTGTGATGATAAATTCAGTGGAATATATATGCAGCATGCAACTTGTGTTGCTACAATTTTTAGAAACCTAACAATTGATACAACAGTGCCTAAGATTAAAATGAATTCTGCAGAACATACAGAAACAAATATAAAGTGGTGTGGGTGTTGCTGGGTGTTTAAAAAAATATGTTGATGGGACTAAACATTTTAAGTATGCCTATATCTAGAATCACAGAACGGTAGGGGCTGGAAGGTCATCTAGTCCAACATCCTTGCTAAAGCAATTCCAACTAGAGCGGGCCGTACATGAATGTGTCCAGACTCCAAAACCTCTCTGGGCAGCCGGTTCCAGTGCTCTGTCACACTGAAAGAAGATTTTCCTCATGGCAGAGAGGGACCTGGGACTGCTGGTTGGCAACAGCTGAACATGAGCCAGCAGTGTGCCCAGGCAGCCAAGAAGGCAAATGGCATCTTGGCTTGTATCAGGAATAGTGTGGCCAGCAAAACTAGGGATGTAATTCTGCCCCTGTACTCAGCACTGGTGAAGCCTCACCTTGAGTACTGGGAAGATGTTCAGGGAGCTGGGGCTGCTTAGCCTGGAGAAGAGGAGATTCAGGGGGACCTTATCACAACCTACAACTACCTGAAGAGAATTTGTAGTAAGGTGGGGGCTGGGCTTTTCTCCCAGGCAACTTGTGAGAAGACGAGAAGGCATGGCCTGAAGTTGTGCCAGGGGAGGTTTAGGTAGGATGTTAGGAAGAATGGAAAAGGTAATTAGACATCTCCAGGGAGGTGGTGGAGTTTCTATCCATGGAGGTGTTTAAGGAAAGACTGGATGTGGCACCTAATGATACGGTCTAGTCAATGCGGTGGTGTTAGGCCATAGGCTGGACTTCATGATCTCAAAGATCTATTCCAGCCTCAATAATTCTGTGATTCTTATTCAGATGGAATTTTCTGTGTTCCAGTTTGTGCCCGCTGCTCCTTGTCCTGTCACTGGGCACCACTAAAAAGAATCTAGCCCCATCCTCTTGACACTTGCCCAATTTATAAACATTGGTAAGATCTCTCAGTCCTTCTCTAGGCAGAAGAGACCCAGGTCTCTCAGTCTTTCCTTGTAAGAGAGATGCTCCAATCCCCTAATCACCTTTGTAGCACTGCACTGGACTCTCTCCGGTAGTTCCTTGTCTCTCTTGAACTGAAGAGCCCAAAAATAGACACAGTAGTTCAGATGTGGCATTACTAGGGCAATATTGATTACTAGGGCAATATTTATGCACATCTGTTTTTCTAATACTGATTGCCACTACTGGTTTTCATTAAAGAAATCTGAAGCAATATTTATTTTCATGTGGGATGCAATCCACAGCACACAGCAGAAATCTTTGTACCAAAAATCATAATCAGCAACTGAAAAGATAAATTCTAATAGCATTCCATTTTAAGATTTTTGTCCCTTGGAATCCCAGACTGGCATTCCTTATAGCATTCAGAGATGCAGCTGCCTAACTGCTTTTGGTAGATAGAAAGGGTGGTGGCAAGAGAGAGTTTGCTTGCTACAGCTTCCCTTTTGTTTAATTTTAAAAAAAAACTTCATCTCAAGCACTTGCACTATGCCTCCTACTTTGATATTCCTCCTCTGGCACTCCTAATATGCCTGACACTGCAACCATTAAAAGTGGGAGTCTGAAGATGTTTAGTAGCCAATTAGATCAGAGGCACCAGGGCAAGTATGCTCCCTAATGGTGGCCTGAATGAGACATAATAACCGAGATGTGTTACAGACAATGGTGGGTGACAGCTGGTAGGGCTGAGAGTGGGAAATGTCATGAACAAAAGAGCTGGGAAGAAGGTGAGATAGAAGACGAGCTGGAGAGGGAGAGGAAGAGGAGGGTAAGACACACCAGACCTCATGCTTTTGCATACTTCTCTGGATAAGGAATAAAAGAAATATGTTTAGGACAACTGTAATTTTCAGGATCAAGCTTAAAGGGAGGATGACAGACTTCTAGGGAAGATGCTGATGAAAAACATGCTGCAAACAGACAAAGTCAGACAAATAAGGATGAAAACAAAAAGACTGAGCAGCAGTGTTTAAGAAACCATAAATACAATTTCTTCTGTTTGCTGAGGTAGGAAAAAGGGTGTTCTTGCAGGCTGGAAAATGTAGAATAAGCAACTTTTCACTGCATCTCTTCTTGATGTACAGATGGGCATCCTTCGTATATATAATCTTTTAGATGGCACCTGGGAACCGGCTAAAATTGTTGTGCCTGTTAAGCCAATTGTTACCAGCCAATTTGGAGTCTATATGGCAATCAAAGTATTCTGGAGATGGCACTGAGTCTTCACACATATCTTTAGTAAGATATGCCCTAAACCTGTAAAACTTGATATCTCTTCTAAGACTGAAGTCAAAGGGTCATAATCGTCCATCCAACATATTCCTTCCCTGAGTTAATTGGAGTGAATGACATAGAAAACCTGCAGAAGTGATACATTGTCATTCTATATATGACTTCTACCTAACTATAATTTACATGAAAAATCTCAGTGTCTTGATTTATAGTCTCTTGAGAAATGTCACTGTTGCACCCTTTAAATATTTTATTTCTTTTCCAGGTCTATATGGAAATTCACAAAAAAATGCATTATGTATTAGACAAACAAAACTCGCACTCATCTCTGTAACACTTTGGAGAATTCATGATTCAGTCCTATTTCTGGAGCTGCAATTTGTATTTGGAAAGTCATTATATTTAAAATTATTTTTGAACAGCTTGTCCAAACATACTGGGTTATGCATAAAATAGAACAACTTGGAAATAAATATGATTACATAGCATAGATTAATGCAAAGAAAGAGATCCTTCCTGACTATTTACTGAGAAATTTGCATTTGAGACTAACATATTACCCTTCTCTGTGCTTGGTTGTCAGAAAGTGTGAATGATGTTTGAATAGCATGCATATGCATGAAATGGGGGGAAGGAAGCTTTTGAACAGCTTTGGATATAGCCTCTAGACAAAACACAAATAACTCCTTAGTACATTGAATGAATTATAGGAGTGGATGCTAAGACAATAAACTGAAACAGCCTAGAAGTTAAGCTTCACTGAACTCGAAATATAAATTTAAATGCATTTAACTTCTTGGGACTGTAATATCCATTTATCTGTCAAAAGGGTTCTTTGTAGAGTAGCTGTCAGAGATATATCATGATCTAGTATTATAATCTGTGTCATTTAGAGCACTTAAGTTGACCCTTCTAAGGCTCCATGTCTGCGAGGTTCCACATTGTGCAGGTGTAACCTCCTCCACCTGACTTATACAGAACTTATACAGAACCAAGGGTCTATTAAAAGAATAGCAAATATGTTTCATTGGTTGTCTAAGTTTTACAGGCAGCAACTGCTGCTTTTGCAGCTTTGACAGCCACATTTATCTTGAAGGAGTAACAAACAACCCCATGTATCAGTATAAATTTGGGACTGACCTGCTGGAGAGCAGTAAAGGGGAAAAGGACCTGGGGGTCCTGGTGGATGGAAGGTTGACCATGAGCCAGCAGTGTGCTCTTGTGGCCAAGAAAGCCAATGCCATTCCGGGGTGCATTAGAAGGGGTGTGGTTAGTAGGTTGAGAGAGGTTCTCCTCCTCCTCTGCTCTGCCCTGGTGAGGCCACATCTGGAATACTGTGTCCAGTTTGGGGCCCCTCAGTTCAAGATAGACAGGGAACTGCTTGAAAGAGTCCAGCTCAGAGCCACAAAAATGATTAAGGGCGTGGAACATCTTCCTTACAAGGAGAGATGAGGGAGCTGGGGCAACCTCATTAATGTTTATAAATACGTAAAAGGCAAGTTCCAAGAGGATGGAGTGAGGCTTTTCTCAGAGATGCCTTCTCAGCGACAGGACAAGGGGCAAGGGATGGAAGTTGAGGCATAGTAAGTTCCATGTAAACATGAGGAAAATGTTTTTCACTATGAGAGTGATGGAACTCTGGAACAGGCTGCGCAGGGAGGTTGTGGATTCCCCCCTCTGGCAATATTCAAAACCCGCCTGGTTGCGTTCCTGTGTGACCTGCTCTAGGTGATCCTGATCTGGCAGGTAGTGTGGACTGGATGATCTTTCAGCGTCCTTTCCAATCCCTAACTGTCCTGTAAGAAGCATTAAGAGGCCAGCTAAACCTGTTTGGCCACTGTCCTTTCTCCTCCCTCCCTGCTGCAGGGTCCAAGTTTGAGGTCAAGGAGCCAATAGGCTTTGAGGCTGCCTGGAGGTGATGGAAGCTGGACCCCGAGCTTCACATTTCAGAGAGGCAACTGCATGTGTCAGAGGCTCTTTGAAAGGGTGTATGCAGTTTTGCCTGCCAGACAACATTTTGAACTAATTGGCAGGATCTGAATAGCTAATGTGTCATTGGGCCGTTCAGCTTTCAAAAATGGAATTTATTGGAGAAGATTTCAAGAGCCCGCGGCTCGCTCTCTAATCTCTCTCATCTTCTTCCCCCTATTTGTTAATGGGATTCAAGGCAGTGACAAGCACCTACTTGCTCCTGTCTTCAGGGCAATTAGCTTCTTTCGTCCTGGCAGCATAGTGTTTAGATCTCCACCACAGCAGCTTCTCTCCATCTCTCTCACTTCCTCTAATTTTGGACACTACCCTTTGGATTATTCCTGCCTTTTGGATTACAAATATGAACTCAGAGTATCACTTCATTCAGCAAAGGTTTTGGTTGGTGGTTCACGAGTAGCTTACGCTAATGTGCCTGGTTATTTCTAAGGGTTATAGCTTGTTTACCTGTTGGTTAGCTCCGTTGTGAACCCGAGGAGGTCCCTCTCGCCACCTGGGGCAGCATTGCTGTTTGTTTCGCACTTACAAGAATTTTTTAGTTTGTTCCTCTGTATTCCAAGTTCTGATTTTCCTAGACCATTATTCCACTGTTTATTAGCATCCTTTTGTGTGTAATTAACCTATCATTGACCAGGCAAATGAACCTGTATCAAATTGTCTCACAAAAATAATAATTGACATTTAATAAAGCATATTCATATTTTATCATATTAGAGCAAAACCTGTATCACTAACATTCTGTGATTCTGTGAAACTGTAATCCACAGGGCTTCTCCCAGAATCAGCTGCCTGCTCTGCATTGAGGTGGGAAGGGATCAGTTTCCTAGCATTATCTATTGCATGCTACACTTACTATGGATTTGCACTGGGCAGTGGAGCTGGGTCTGTGCTGGTATGTCTGAGGCCTACAGGCATTCCCAAGCTAATCTCAATATTTGTGTATTTTCAGTAGGCTAGAACCCCCCAGTAGCTGTAATTAACCATCTCACCTTTTCTCAACTTCTAGTATCTAACAGAAGTGTTACTACAGTCAAAAATACAGTAATTATAGACCCGTTTGAACACCAAGCTGAGCAGAGGAAACAATGAATACAAGAATGGTCTTTTGTTTTTTTTTCAGTTGGTTTGTTTGTTTGGGGGTTTTGTTTATTTGGTTGTTTTTTTAAGAACACAAGGCAGTGAGCATTAAAAAATCCCATGCCCTCAGTAAAATATGCATTCTAAACATCCTCACATAATTTTCACTGGCAAGAATCTTTACCTCTGACCTCGAAGAGGATGGGTGTTGTGGATAATCGAGCTATAATCAACTAAGCTCTTAAAACTGTACTTGTTTAGTTTCATCTTTAAGCAATAACCTACCCACTTAGTACTGTGGCCATATAGAGACCCAGTTTACGAAAGATTTCCCAGTTCTCAACCTCTATTATCTTCCCAGCAATTAAAAAGATGATACCAACTGGCATATACCTAGAAAGCAAAAACAACATTATTAAAAATTAGTTCTCAGAAATACTCATCCTCACCATGGAATAATTTCTTGCACAGTATAACTTCTTGCAACAGATAGAAGTTTTTTTAATATTCTGTTACACAACTGAAGATATTTTTAATATTCTGCTATACAACAGACTTTATATTTGCTTGCAGCAAGACTACAATTGAGGTAAGAAAAAAAAATTAGCAAATCAGAGTAAATGTAATTCTGGGCATAGTCTAACAAGTAGTGTATAACCTGGTGTCACAGAAAGCACAGAAGCTGGGGAAAGGTATGGGCTTTACCCTACTCCAGCAAAAATGTAAGCATAGCAATGAGCTTAGTTGGAGGTCAAATTCTGAAAGTTTGAGACCACTACCTGTGTACTCTGCAATCCCACACAGGTGGGAAAGGCCTTCTGTGATTAGAGCAGCTGCTTTGCAGCACTGAGGGCTGTACATGAGTCACTTGCACAGATTAAAAGTGATTTTAGTATGTACAGCTGTAAGTGTGTTGCTTGATGGAGAGGTCTCCATCCCTCAGCAAACTCGCAGAAGTCCATACTTTATGGACTGTAACAGCTTCATAATGTATTGCCTACACAAAACTCAAGGCAAAAATCACAACTTATGCTAGCACCAGCTCACTGCATTCATTTTGCTAGCCGACAGCAGGCTGTCACAGAGGTAAGTTGCTGCTTCAGAGCTTCGAGTAGCACAAATGAATTTGTGATTATATTACATATATCAATATTTATAAAATAAAAATCATAAATTTGAAAATGCGTGTGTGTGCTGTCTCACACACAAAACAGCACCTTGTCCTTGTGCAAAGGAGGGATGCCTAGTTCCTTCTGAGCCTTGACTTTGGTATAATCAGAATTAATTCCTCACAATACCAGAATCATATTCTACCTTATTCAAGACAACAGCTCCTACATCTGTAGAAACACAGAGAGCCTGCAGTCACAGCTTCAGGCACATGCAAGACAAAGGGTAGTCAATCTTAGGAGCAGGATCTTGTATTTGTGGTCTCATTAGTGCTAATTTTCTACAGGGTGAGGCAGCCTATTTCATGGGGTTGTAACTCAGATCGGAATTGAACCAGCTGCCTAGCACGGCACAAGCTGCAGAAACTAATTTACCTTTCTTTAAGGGTAGCATGAAGTGTGCAACTAAACTCTATGGAAAGTTATTGTTTTACATGCATCTCAGTGTGCTGGGAAGGTGGGAAAATCCATGGAAGGGTCAGATCTGATATGCTAACATCTGTGTGAAACATAGGGATATGAGCAGAGTATTATACTAAATGGCTCAAGGCACTGCACAGGTAAGATCATCCTCTGGAAAGGACTGTGTGCGCTTACAGTTCTGACCCTGTAATTGTCATCCACATGGACAAAAGCTGCAAGAAAAGCTGTGAAGACTATTTATCCACTATCAGATGAGTTATTACATTTTAAAATTGTGTGGGTTTTTTTCCTGTCTGAGAATATTATGAACCAATATTCAGGCTGTTGTCTCAGAAGATCTATTACCAGAAGGTAAATTATGCCTACTTGTACTTGACACACGATTTTGGATTTGGCTCTGCACTGTAGCTTGCATATGAATATATAGTTTTAAAGAAATTTAGATCCAAGAATAGCTATCCTGTGAACATAATAGCTATCAGGGAATAGTGCTCAAGACTGAAAAAGGCATGTGGGTGATAATGCTTCTACAATTCTCAAATCACTGATGCAGTTGCACTGGTTTGATATAAATCTCTACAAAGAATGCCCGAAAACCTCTGGTTTCTTGTGTACCAATACGACTGTGTCTGTAGTATATAGTAAATAGAAGCCCTGTTCCCCAGTCTCCTCAAAAGGATCTGTAGGAATGAAATTGTTAACCATCCTTTCTTTTAAAGTTGTTTGCTATAAAGTTCTATACAAAATCAAAGGAAGTATGAGGCTGCTCCTACCTCTTCAAAGACAAAATCCACTTAAAAAAGTTGTTAGAAAATGCCAGTATGACCTTGGACTTACCACATAATTATCTGAACTATCCTCATTGTAGCCTCGTTCAGTGCATTGAAAAAATCCACCAGCACTTGTCCTTTCTCTCCCATTTTCCCAATAACTATTCCAAACACAAGACAAAAGACGATCAACCCCAGTACGTTGATGCCGTCAGAATACACGCCAACGATTTTGTATTCTTGGGTTTTGTTCTACAGATTAGATTCAAGAGGAAGAAATTACTGTCTGAATTTACTTTGAAGAGTTCCAAAATGAAAACACCTTGAGATCTTTCTTTGAAAAGGCATGAAACTCTTCCCCAGTCACTACTCCCTTTCTGGCAGTACCAAGTAGACAAGTTCAGGAATGAAGGTAGAACTAAACTGTCTTTGAAAGCTTTGTATTTGAAAGCTATGCAAAGATCTGATCAAACCCTAGCAGAAGATCAAGCATCCCTTACTCTGTGTTGCCTGTTCTACAGACTTCTGACACCAAGTATGGCAAGACTCACTCCCTTCTGTGGAGAATGAAATATGGATGTCATAGATAGAATCCTTGTGGTTTTTTTCTGAGCAGCTTGAGGGTTTGTGTCTGGGTTTACGATAAAACAGTCCATTGCATAATAACTAAGACAATGGTGTCCAATTTTGCCCCAAGTTTATGAATCTATTGTTCAGATGAAATCAGTGAAATTCCATAATTTATAGCAGATTTGGATGCACGTAACTTAAAAAATCCTACTGAACAGGTAGATGTTTACATATTCCTTTGTGTTTGTGCAATTCGAACATATGAAGCAAAGGGTGAAATTCTTCATCCTGCTTCAGGATTTAATTCATGTCTTTTGATACAGATTATGTCCCTATGCTTTCCTCACTATAAGATGAAATTTGGAAGGAGTACAATAAAAATGCATATTGATTTGTACGTGTCCATATTTCTGTGCTCATATTGTATTGAATTCCTTTATCTCTCTTCTCCAGTCTAAGTTCAGGTTTTATAAACCATGAACATCGCTAATCAGAGGCTTGTTAAATCTCCTCACTTTTATCTCTTTCCATGTTTGGGTTGATGGTGGGTTTTTTCATTCGTTTGGTGGTTTTGTTTTGTTTTGTTTTGAGAATAACAAGCTATTAGTTAACAAATGCCTTCACCATTTTGCTTTCTATTAAAAAAAAGTAAAAAAATTCCATTCCCTTTTTTCTGCAGTGCTCAGTTATCATTGCTGCTCAAACATCTCATGCTGCTATAGATCTAGCCTTTCCTCAGCAACTGTTTTCTTTAATTTTTCAGCAAATCAACAATTCATTGGCATATACATTTAATGAGTGTATGAACAGATGATTTTCTTACATCATCTATTATGTTTGGACTCAAAACCTACTTGAAGATCCTCATAACCACCTCCAGGATTTACTCATTAAATTTTGTGCCCTTGCTAAAGCCTCTCTATGTACCATTTCCTTCCTTTTCTCAATCACTAACTACACCAACTAAATCAAATTTGTTCAGTCTTCTTTCTCTCCACTTAATATATTTTGAAGGAATATAACAACAAAGCTCATACCTCTGACACCCCTGCTGTCGTAGCAGTTGTGACAGGTTCTTCCAGAAATGTGGAGCTGTTTTTATCCATGCTAGTTGTAGCTTCAACTTTTTCACGTTTGGTTTTATACTAGAAAAGTATTTAAAACAAACAAACAAGCAAAACAAAACAACAGAGTAATATCTTTAGAAACATGAGAAAACTGAAGAGTGTAATAATAATGGAAAAGGGAATTAATCTGACTTGAAGGTAGTAAACAGGCAAATGTTATTTCCCAGTTCATGTGAGACATCACAGTTACGTACATCAGATGCTGTAGATCAAGGAACTGCATTCACAGATAATATGCTGTCTGGAATACTATGCCCAGTTCTGGTCCCCTCAGTTCAAGAAGGACAGGGTTCAGCACAGAGCCACAAACATAATTAAGGGAGTGGAACATCTTCCTACAAGGAAAGGCTGAGGAATCTCAGTCTATTTAGCTTGGAGGAGACTGAGGTGTTTATAAACATGTGAAGGATGTGTGTTGGGAGGATCAAGCCAAGCTCTTCCTAGTGATGCTGAATGACAGGACAAGGGGTAATGGGTGCAAGCTGGAGCATAGGAGGTTCCACATAAACATAAAGAAAATTTTTTTCAGTGTGAGGGTGACAGAGCACAGGAGCAGGCTGCCTAGGGGGTGTGGGTGTGGAGTGTCCTCTGGAGACATTCAAAACCTGCCTAGATGCATTCCTGTGAGACCTACTCCAGGTGATCCTGCTCTAGCAGGGGTGTTGGACTAGATGATCTTTTGAGGTCACTTCCAGCGCCTCATATTTTGTGATTCTGTGAACTCTGCCTGTCCTGAAAGGGAAAGTATTATACAACACTTGGTTTCTGCACCACACTGATAACAGTGTTTGCCATAAGTCAATTGAAACCAAGAGGCCTTTAAAACAAAGGCTTTATATGGGAGATTAAGATACTTCTGGACTCCTTAGAAGTAATTCTTATCTGACATACTTTTGGGGGACATAAAAGGATAATAATGAGTAGTTTGCAAGGAAAACTACAATAACAGAGAGGATTATTCAAACTTACCTGTTGAAAACAGGCCTGGACAAGGTTTTCTGGGAACATGTTCCTGGTAAGAAAGTAGAGGCATTTCAGCATTACAGCATACTAAGAACATATTTTTTACATAAACAAAATGAAAAAAAACACCTGCCTGAAGCACAGAGTACTTTTTGTTTCTTTCTCCAGAAAGCAGTGTATTTAGCACCATCAGATGTCAAAAAAATTGATGAATCAGGACTCCCTGTTATCTGTTGGTTGGTCTCATACTGTTGATCTTTTGTGCTTATTTTTCAGTATTTGACGTTTCTCTTTGTAAGCAACTAAACCCAGTGATGTTTTCCCCTCTGCATCGTATCTTGCATGACGAATACAGCACACACTGTTTTTATAGCATTTGTCAAACATAGGCAGAAAAAACCCCCAACCTCTTATGAAACAGTGTGCTAAAAGAAGCATATATTTAGTGTCCTCTATTGTAGTTTCAGTTTCATAAGCTAATCTTGGCTGAAGGAAGATTCCTATGTGTTGTTCCAGGGTCAGGAATCATGTTTGCAGACTGAAAAATTAGGAAATTAGATCAGAAGCAGTGCAATCTAGTTGTGTGCTGGATCAAACTCCTAATTTACAGTTTTATACTTGTTTACTATAAACTGAGCTATAAACTGCAGTAAAACCCTGAATTACAATTCATATGACTTCTTACTATAGGAAGAGTTTTTCATGCATGAAACTACATCAGCACTCTAAATGTGTAAATGTTCATGTGGAAGTTACTGGTAACAGATTGCATTAGATTTTATACTGACGCTGACTGCATCCCTCATTAATTCCTGGGCAAGTAACCATGAGGAATGAGATGAGCCATCCAAAGAGCTGCACAAGCAGGAGGGGACAGAGGCTGGGAAGAGCTGTGGGTTGGTTAACACAGGGATTTGGGGCAGAGAGCTGTTAACTGTTTCACATAAAAACCTCAGAGAAACAGAGGTATTCTCGAAGAGGTCTACCTTGATCTGTGCTGGGGCAGAGATGCCCCAGGTGACAGCAACTGGATGGTGACTTTTCCAAGGCAGATATATACATGTAAGTAAACATGCATGTGTATTTTGCAAATGTCACAGACCTGTGTGATTGGGGTTGCAGCTGCAAATGCCAGTCACATTTCTTGAAATAAAAAATGCTGAGAAAGGCAGTTTTACCTATGGGTTCACTGAATCATTTCAGTTGGAAAAGACCTCTAAGATCAACTCCAACCATTACATGGCAGGTGGTTCTTACATATTAAGTAAAAGTTTTTCAAAAGAAACCAGTTGGTAGGAATAGTGACACAGAAAGAAAACCAGTTTCAGATGGAGGAAAAAAAAACCCCAAGTCACAGAAAGATTTTTGAGGGAAATATTTATCCCACTATTGAAAATGCTCTCTTCCCTGCCCACCCATCCCCATTTTAATTTTTCTTTTTCCTTTTATTTTTTTTTCTTCCCCCCCTTCCCCCCAGGAATTATTTAAAATAATTCCTCAGACATGCTAGCTCTGAAAACCTACTCAAGCCCTCTGCAGACTTTTTAGGGATTTCCTCCTTCTAGCCACTTTAAATAGCTCTCATTTTCCCTGATGCTGATGGAGGAAGGCTCATTATAAGGTCGCCTTACATAGCTGTGGTGCAGCAACCTTGTTAACTGTACAGCCATAAGAAACCTTTGCATACTGTGTCTCTTACTCTACATTCTGCCTTGACGATAGGGAATATAACACTGCAGTCTCAGTTGGTTTTCTATGCTGGATGACATAGAAGTTGCCGGTCAATAACCCATCAACCATTCAATAATTTCAAGGTATTTTCATAAAATCACAGAATGGCTTGGGTTGGAAGTGACCTTTAAAACTCACCTAGTCAAACCTCCCAGCAGTGAGCAGAGACATCTTTAACTACATCAGGCTGTTCAGAGCCCAGTCCAATATCACCTTTAACGTTTCCAGGGATGGGGCATCTACCACCTCTTTGGACACCCTGTTCTAGCGTTTCACCATCCTCAATAAAAATGCTTTCTTTATAACTTGTCTAAATCTATCATCCTTTAGTTTAAAACTATTAGCCCTTGTCCCATTGCTACAGGCACCACTAAAAAGACTGCTCCCATCTTTCTTATAGACACCATTAAATATTAAAAGGCTGCAATAAGGTCTCCCAGAACCTTTGCTTTTCCAGGATGAACAGTCAGCTCTTGCAGCCTTTCTTCACAGGAAAGGTGTTCCAGCCCCCAGTCACTTCTGTGGCTCTCCTTTGGATGTAATCCAACAGGTCGATGTTTTTCCTGTGCTGCAGACTTCAGAGCTGGACACAGAACTACAGTGGAGTCTCACCAGAGCAGATCAGAGGGGAAGAATTGCCTTTGACTGTTTTGGTTTGATGCAGCCAGGATAGAATTTGCCTTCTGGGCTCTAAGTACACACTGCCAGCTTTTCATTCACCACTACCCCTAAGTACTTCCCTACAGGACTGCTTATGATCATACTGGGGGATTGTCCCACCTCACTAGTACTTGGCATTCTAGAACCTCATGAGGTTCATGTGGGCCTACTTCTCAAGCTTGTCCAGGTCCCTCTGCATGGCAACCTGTCTCTCTGGCATCTTAACTGCACCACTCAGCCTGGTGTCATCTGCAAACTTGCTGAGGGTGCACTCTATCCCACTCTGTCATTGATGTCTATGTAATTGTCTATGTAACCTCCTCCATAATAGGTAAATCTTGCATATCAGTTTCTGGGAAGGAGGTAAATGATGGTGTTGGTGGTTTGCTAAAGTCAATGGTGTAAAGAGAAATGTATTAAACTGCTTTGAAGTACTCTAAAATGTTGAACCCTTTGGAATACAAATTATTCTGTCCTTATCCATCCAAGCAACATTAGAAAACATTTTATTTGCACTACACATCACAACTTTATTGTATTTGTTTGTAGTTATGCAACAAGGTGTGAAAAAAAGGAAAACCTCACCTGATCAGATCAAGCATGGCATCAACAGTATTGACTTCTGGGGTACTGCCCACTCTGTCAATCTCATTCGCTGTTTGAGGCACTCCAGGTTTAATAGTCACAACTAAGACAATCCCTGCAGAAGAAGAACCAGAAGAAGAGCTCACAGTGCAAGGAGAGGCATTGGTGCATCCTGCCTCAGTGTATCCTGTGAGCTAAACTCACCAGATGTTTTCCCTGGGTGCTTGCCAGGGCTGCTCAGAAAAGAGAAGTCTACAGGTGGTGTCCTTAAATGTGTGAGCTCCCCCAGTGCAGGACCTACTTGCAGCCTTGCCACTGGACTTTGGCAAGTTTTGGTTTTGCATTTACAGTACTACTGCTTACCATGAGGAAAAATTATTTCAGATGGGCTTCATTTGAAGTATTCTGCAACTTTTGCATGGCGATATTCTGATTTGTTATTTACCTCTCCCTTTATGCAGCTCTTGTTGCTAACTGACTTTCAGATATGAATAGAAGTGCATTGTCCCAAAGTACAACAGGATGTTTTGGTAGAGCTAGTTAGCAATAAAGTTACATAACACCTTCAGAAGTTGACTGAAATAAGAAATTATGGGCAAGAAATACTAGCTTTGACCTTGTGAACACTGAGATCAATGAAAAACTTTCCATTAATTTTAGTGGCTTCATTTTAGGCATTTTTACTGTTTTATGAAATATGAGGGGCTTCCAATTGTACTTTGCTGTAGTTTTTTTAATACCCGAATCCAAACATAAAGCAAATGAAGCTACCAAATGCCACTCTAGGGTGAAAAGAAGCATTTGCATTACCCTTCAGCCAGCCAGGAACAAGCTTTCTAAGGACAGCTGTGAATAAGAGCAGAACTGATTCTGTTCAACTCTGCACAATGAAACAAGTCATATCATAGCATCATAGAATTACTCAGAATGCCAGGGACCTCGGGAGATTGTCTGGTTTAACCTCTCTCTCTCATGGTAGGGGCAGTCTCAAAGTTAGATACATATTAATGTTAGTCTTTTATTTTCCTTACTATTTATTTACAGGAAATTCCCAGACAGATGAGACACCCTAAATAGTATAACCCCAGTGATATCTGGCATTTATGTCTGTATGTGATGCTTTTTTATTGTTAAATACTACTTTGCCTTACAAGTAGGCCACATATGATGTACACTCTGTTTCTTTTTTGTGGGTGATATCTAGGCACAGTACTCACACAGACTCACAGAAATAAGGCAAGGGTTTCATTTAAGAAGGCAGGATGAAGATACTTGTTTAAAAAAATACCAATAATTTCAAGGTTGTTTGCAGGGAATGAACTTCCTCTAAGAGGAGATCTGGACTTCAGAGAGGTAGGAGTGGAGCCCGGCAGTGACAGGGGACAAAAACTTTATAGAAAGGAAATGAGATTACAAGGAAAGCAATAATTTCTGTCATTCTTTCAGGTGAGACACACTGCACATGCTCACATCTCAGAGTCAGTGAAAATATAGCACTTTGCTATTGTGGTAATTGCAGTTAAGGTTGGCCTTTGATGTTCACTCAGCTTTAGCACTACTAGACAGTGTTTGTTTAAGCAGACGACTCCTAATCCCTCCTGATCTGAAATGTATGGTAAAACTGTCCATGGCTCCATTTTGGATATGAATACAGCCCATCTGTGATCAGCAGGACTAAATTCTACCTGTACCTCACTACAAGATGTCAAGGTGTTTGGTATGATTCCTGTCTCTCTCTTCATCCCATCCTGTCTTGGGAAATTAGTAAAGTCACAGCACTGTATAATTGTAATTAGGCAAAGCTGGGGATTTTAAAAGTTGAAGTATCACAGAGTACCTAGTATTACAGCAATGACTGTAGTGCAGAAATAATATATGACTGCTCGCAAACCAATCTTCCCAGAAACACTGGAATCCAAAGCAGCAACACCTGCAAGAAGAATCACAAAAAAACAAATGCTGAAAAACATTCTAAGAAGAAATTCACTATTTTTGTAAGGGCAATTACTTACTGCCTCTTATTTTTCCACAGGAATTTTTTCCTTATTTGAGATGTTTTTAAATACCCAATTATCTTTAGAAAACCAATGCATTTGCTTCTGCTTCTTTGCAAAAATCTGGTTTCCTGGATTTTTCTAGAAAGAAGACAGTCAAAATTTTCTAATTCCCTGCTGTTCATGATCAGTTACACCTCCTTGGTTTATTAAAGTATGTTACAGTATACTTCCATATTCACTTAAATAATAACTTCACTTTCTTCAAATCTGTAACATTTTAGCTTTAAAACGAAAAGCGATGGGAAGGGAACCGCCAGGGCTGTTGTCCAAGGTGGCTCAAAGGCACACAAAGACAATGAATCCTCATTCTGGCAGGATCATCTTCATTAAAGAAAGTGGGGAAAATGCTGAGAAAGGTGTTACACTGAGATGGACTTCACTTCTGGCAACAATATTATATAAAATTTCTCATAAAGTATTTTTTATATAAAAGAGCGACAGTTATATTTGCACACATGCAATTAAGTAACCATGGCAAAGTGAGCATTGTGACTGTAAAACTTGACTGTCTATAACCACAGTAGTTAATAATTCACTTATATCTTTTATATACATTTGAAATCCATTTATATTTTTATATTTACTGACTTAGATTATAAAACTCTGGCCAGATTCCCTTGTACAGAAAGCAAAAATACCATGAAGATATTTAACCTCAGAGAAGCATGATTTTGTAGAGAAAAAAAAAAAGCTTTAAAAACTAGGGAAGAAAAATCAAAACATCTTTCTGACTCAAATGTAACTTATTGATCTTTGAGCTCAAAAAGGATCTTAGCAAGCATACTTTAACCATGCACTGATGTTTCCTTCAGAAGGTGTATTAACAGCAGTAACAACTTGTGCCTACAGCATTCATATAATGTCTTACTTGTTCTGTTAAATGTTATTCAAAATGCAAACAGTACTAGGAGGGGAGAATGAAGGTTATTTTATTTCATCACCTATTTGGTTATTTTGGGATCTTCCATGGGATAGCATATCATCAGACTGAGCACTAGATATACATGCAGAAATCAGGATGTAAATACTAACTCACTTGTACAGCAAATAAGGATAATAAAAGAACTATTCATATGCAAGAGAATTCAGACCAGCATACAGGGGAGAAAAAAAAACAAAAAGCCACAGCTATTGCAGGATGATGTCAGCACTAAAGGTATTGTTAGAAGCACAAACACACAATCTGGGCCATCATTTTTACTTCTCGCCTTGGGAATCAGGAAAAAACACGCATAAAGGAGGAATTTTGCAAGGCTGTGGGTTCAGATGTGGAAATCAGGGTAGTGACAACTTGAGAATAATAATAAATAAATGGGTTCTGTGGACAGTAAAAAGAGCTCATTTTAAAGGCTGTTAGTATTCAAACTTTTACACCTGAAGGCTTAGAAGACTTAAAGGCTTTGCATCACGTATTTAAAAGAGAGCCACTGGTATTGCCACAGTTCCATATCTTTTAATGAAAAGTTCATAAAAAATACAAATAATGGAATTTTATTCTAAAAGTTCTATTGACTGTCAACAGCAGTTAGACAATAGAGGTAAGAAAAAAATCTTTTCATGGGACAGAGTGCTTCACAAAACTTGCCTGAAGTGTTTGGTTTTTTTCTTAATGGTCTAGCTGACTCAGCCAAGAGCCTAACGATCATCCAAGGTTATTCCCCTGGAGTACTGTTATAAAGATTCTACAACTAATGTGAAGTTCCTGTGACAGCTGTCTTCTGGCTCCAAATTAAATCCCTTTACAAACTGTTATGCTCATTTCAGTTATAGAGGTATAATTAAGGGAAAACTTTGCCCTTGCCTTTTTAAACTGGATAACGATCCTGTTAGTGACTGAGTGACACTAGAATCCAGCTTGTGCTTCCACAGTGCTTTGCTAGTAACTATAAAAACATACAGATCAGTCAGACAGACATGACTGAATTAAGTACCTTTTGAAGATGGCAGCTGTGGGTTTGGTTTTCTGTACTCTGAAACAAAACTGCATTCAGGATTATAATTCCATTTAGACAACATAGCAACATTGACTGTAAGTGCCAAAGACACAGGTTTGCAGTTGGTGTGCTATGCTGATAAGCTTTGTTTTTTTCATGTTAGCTTGTTAGGAAAACACAATGTATGAAGAGATTTCCCTCCAGATACATCTTACTGTCTTTAGCGTGCAACTGATAATACATAGTAATTGGTAGCTACCATTTGTCTTCTCAAAGAACTACATTATTTTGAAAGAATACCATGGCTTTATTATTTCTTTTGACATAAATGCAAGACTTAATGGAATATGTACTAAATAAAGCATACAACTAAGAATGATTTCAGTTCACAGGTAACATTTCTCAAACTAAGATGGCGCACACACTACTCAAAATGGTAAGCTTGCAGTACTGTATTATGATCAGTAAAAGGTTATTCAATATTCAATAAGTGGAGCGATTAATAAAAACATCAATAATTTTATTAATCATGAAAATCCCAAAAAAAAATATTAATAAAACATATTTATTCGTTTGAAATGTTCGGTTGTGGAACAGATACCTCACCAGCAGCAACAAGTAACAATATAAACAATATGTAAAAAAATCCAGAAACAACAAACAGCACTTTAAACTGTAAAGAAAAAGGAACCTCGGCAATGAAGCCGGCGATTGCCCACAAGGTGGGGGGAACTCCTGAATTCCCTGAGGCAACAGACCTGCAATAGATGCTTATAAAAATCAGATATTGTAATTACTCACTGGTCCTGGCACCCTGTGGCATGCTTGGGATTTAAACAGAACCAAAATGGCGTTGACCATGTGGAAGCTACAGGAGCACAGTTTCACTTCCTGTTGGTGTCTGCAGCTTATGCTGAGATAGGATTTACTCCTATAGGCTTTGTAGCTGAAAGCTTTGTAGAAAAGAGGTTCTTCTGCCACAATCCTTTAGCAGCGGCACTCACTCCTTGCTCCAATCAAACAAAACTGTCCTGGGGACTCAGCTCCTCTGGGAGTTCGCCTCTCGGCCCAGCAAGACGTGTGTCTGCTCCTGGGCTTTACAACACTAAAACAGCGAGGGGTCTTTGTGGTCCTGTCTGGGTAAACTGAAACACAGTTCAGCTTCCAAGCGAGGCTTGTGATTCCTTCCATAGCATGGACAATTCAAGGCAAGGCTCTGGCTCTTTGGGCTGGTACTTATAGATTTCCTGAGACAATAATGGCCAGTGGCAACACAGATGGAGGGATAAAACCCTGACATTGTAAGGCTTTTCTCCAAACATGGCCAAAAGCACACCCACCTGGCCCACTTGGGCTCCAGGACATGTTCAGACAAGCCTGGGCAATGAAAAACCAGACCTGAAAAACCTGAACAACCAGAACTACTGGCTCCTGCCTCAAACATTTTGGAGGCTTTTTGTCCCTTTGGGACATACTGTAAGTAAAGATCACAAAAACAGTGTAATTAAACCTAGGTGTGTACTGTGGATTACCGCTAAACTCTTTTGTTTGGTCTTTCACTTCCTCAGCCTATACCCGAGTTTTACATTGTTTAAATAGGTTTGAGCAGATAAACTGTAAACATAGTCTGCCATACAGAATTTAAACAGGCATAATGGATTCTTCTCCATCCCATGGCATTTCAAAACTGCAGTATTTCGGATTAGTTCCTTGAATTTCCCTATAAGAGATACCTAATTCAGCTACAGCCACTGAAGCATGGAACGCAATCCTGTGGCTGTGATACACAAGACTTGAGGGAGATGATCACAAAAGACTCTAACTGGTGTTAAAGTCTGTTAATATCACAGTATCACAGTATATCACAGGTTGGAAGGGACCTCAAGAGATCATCAGGTCCGACCTCCCTGAGAAAGCAGGGTCACTCAGGGTAATCTGCACAGGAATGCATCCAGGTGGGTTTTGAAAGTCTCCAGAGAAGGAAACTCCACAACCTCCCTGGGCAGCCTGTTCCAGTGCTCCATTAGCCTCACTGTAATGAAGTTTCTCCTCATGTTGAAGTGAAATCTTCTGTGTTCAAGTTTGAACCCATTGTTTCTTGTCTTATTAGTGTGTTCCACCAAAAAGAGATTGCCTTCATCCACTTGATACTTATCCCTCAGATATTTATAGACACTGATCAGATCCCCTCTCAGCCTTCTATTCTCAAGACTAAACAGCCCCAGGGATCTCAGTTTCTCTTCAGAGGGGAGATGCTCAAGCCTCCTAATCATCCTCCTGGCTCTCCATTGGATTCTCTCCAGCAGTTCTCTGTCTTTCTTGAACTGGGGAGGAGCCTAAAACTGGACACAGAACTGCAGTTGTGGTCTCACCAGGGCAGAGTAGAGGGGTAGAAGAACCTGCCTAGACCAATTGGACACACTTTTATTGACGCATCCCAAGATACCATTGGCACTCTGGGCCACAAATGCACATTGTTGTCCCATAGAGAACTTGCTGTCCACCAGCACTCCAAGGTCTTTCTCTGTGGAGCTGCTTTGAAGCAGGGCAGCCCCCAACCTGTACTGGAGCCTGTTGTTATTCCTCCCCAGATGGAGGACCCTGCACTTGTACTTATTGAACTTCATGAGGTTTGCCTGCACCTAGCTCTCCAGCCTGGGATTGGACAGGGTTGTATTAAGGACTGGAAACAATCACAAGGCTATTCTGACTTCTAGCGTGGGATGGGTTACGCCCATCCTGAAAGCAGGGGAGGGGAGGGGTTGTGAGAGCCTTGCTCTCCCCAGAGAGGGTTTTTCCCCTGGGAAATCAATACAATACAATACAATAAACCAGGTTGGAAGAGACCTTCAAGATCATCGTGTCCAACCCATCAAACAACTAGATCATGTCACCAAGCACCCCATCAAGTCTCCTCCTGAACACCTCCAATGACGGTGGCCCCACCACTTCCCCAGGCAGCCCATTCCAATGGGGAATCACTCTCTCTGTATAGAACTTCCTCCTAACGTCCAGTCTAAACCTGCCCTGGCGCAGCTTCAGACTGTGTCCTCTTGTTCTGGTGCTGGTTGCCTGGAAGAAGAGACTAACCTCTGCCTGTCTACAACCTCCCTTCAGGTAGTTGTAGAGAGCAATAAGGTCACCCCTCAGTCTCCTCCAGGCTAAGCAACCCCAGCTCCCTCAGCCTCTCTTCATAGGGCTTGTGTTCCAAACCCCTCACCAACCTTGTTGCCCTTCGAGTTAGTCTGTTCCACTCCCCCTCCCTGTCCAGCAATCATATAAAAAGGAAGACACTGCAGCCATTTGCTCTCTTTTGCTTCTGCCTTGCCAGGATGAAAGGACTAAAAGAGTCGCTGCTGTCTCCCTGGTTCTCTGCCACGTGGTTGGGCCTCGCCCTTCTTCCTGCTGCATCCACGCTTCTTCAAAGGACTGTTGGGTTTGTTATATATTCTCCCTGTCCATTCTTGTTCCTTACCCTTGTGAACCCTTCCTGTTATTGTTTTATATATATATACACATATATACATATACACACACATATATATATACGTAGATATATTGTTTAAAGAAAAGTTTACCTCTCTACTTCCAAACCAACTCCAAATTATTTCTCTCTCTTTTTTCTTCCCTTATCTCTCCCTGTTCTGTCTCCCTTCCCTGTTTTCTCTCAGTTGGGAAAGGGGTGGGGGAGGGGTGTGAAGGGGGTGCAGGGGAGGGATTCTCAGTCTTGCCCCACATCTGAGCTCTTAAATCCCAGTTAAGGCTCAAACCACCACAAAGTGATTTCAGCTTACTGGTTCCATAGAGGAATAACACTACATTCTACATTTGTCATATGGTTCTGAGCATAAGGTGTTCTTTTCCACTATATTATGAGAGATTGTATCTATAATTTGGTGCTGTGTTTTACTATTCAGTAATAACAATCACACCTAGACACCTTGGCACTTTTGGTTTTGCTGCTCTAGAAATTTCAGTGTCATCATCAAGTGCATTTCTGGCAGTGCTTAGCTGCTCTCAAAACTTCTGAAGATCAAGGGAAACTGACAGGATATGTTTCTTCCATCACCTCACTTTATCTGCACAACAAATTGACCATTAACCAAAGGCTGTGCAGTTTATCTCCCTTTGCCAACACTGCTATACTTGATGATTAAGAATTGTGTTTTCTCTGTACAGAGACTGATGCTGCTTAGCCAGCTCCTAGCTCAGGTGGAATGCTCAAGTGCAACTCAGAGCCAGAGGGAACACTCTGGTTCAAGAAGCTTCCATGTCCACACAACTGCCAGCCCCACTGTAACTCTCTCAATTAGTTTCAGGTGCTAATCGCATTTTTGAGCAAAAATAACTAAGTATGGCACACAACAACTGTGCACAATTCTCTCAGGGTTCTGACATCTAATTCACTATTGTAACAAAAAACCTTGCAACAAAAGCTCCTCAACAGTAAAACGCAGTAGCTTTTATACCTTCTCATCTATGACTAAGGTGTTTCATGGACAAAATACAGTTCTAGAACTGCTTCAAACTGCCATTGGCCTTACTGCTTTAACTGAGGAATTTTTGCAGATGCTGGAGCTATCAGGAAAGAATTCTCAGCCTCTCTCATGTTTAACTGTTACTAGGTCACAGAAGTGCTATTATGGACTTAAAAGATGGAGCTGTGTTCCTAACTTATGACATGAGCCATTTCAAAATTTCAACTGCATCTGACCGTGACCATTCCCATTTAGTCCTGTGATCAGTGGTCAAGCTAGTGGTCAAGCTGTAACAGTAATTTCTTTTAGATGTAACTGACAATTTTTAATGAACTGCCCTACTTTTCTTCTATTTGGAATGAGAAACTACAAAACATTATTTGGCTTGTGTCTTCAGAAGTAACTCATGATTTTTGCTTGAGGAACTGGAACCAAATTCTAGTTCCAGTTTGACTTGTGTAGCAAGCTTACTGCTTATTTTCTTGCTCCTCTACATGTTCAAGAAAATCCAAATTTGCTTTCTGTTACACAGGATAGAGCCAGCTGTAATCAGCTACTGTAAGGATTGGAAGAACTCACATCCTGCTTCTACTTCTTCATTTTCTGTGTGAAGAATGCTCGTCTCAGGGCTTCTGAAAACCAAGGAAGAGTACCAAACCCAGTTGTCCTCTATCCTTTTGTCTTTGGCCTGTGCTCACTTTTTGAAGGGAAAATCGTGCTGTATACACTTCAGACAAAAACTGCTGCAGAGGGAATTGCCATAACACTGATGAATTCAAAGCCTATACTTTATTGAAGATGTCTTTGACTCATCTGTGATTTTTCCCTCTTCCTATTCCAGACTGAGCTTTTTTCTCTCCTGTTCTGCCCTTTCAGTTGGAATTATCCTGTAATTTACAAAGAGCGTGCTTAATCTCCTGAAAGCTCACTTTCTTTATATGCTCCCTGAAATCTAAGTTTAAAAATTAGGTTGAATGGGAATTGCTATTGTTTTCTTCCAAGAGCTAAGTGGTGAATCTTTTGCTCTTTTTCTCTTTGCTCTGTGGAATTCTCTAGGAAATGCCATACCATACCTTGCATATGGACAAAGCTATCAGGAACAAACAAGTAAATCAGAACTGTTTACTGAAATATCACACATGGTCAAGACTTGAGGTAGCAAGATTCTAAGCACAGACACAGACACTGCTGTTATTACTGTAGAACATTCACAAATTTATTTCACTTAATATAAGCACACAGACACATATATATGTATATATGTATATATTTCTTAAATTGCCTTCCTGTTTATTGTGTCATGGCACTCTGAATTATCTTTGCAATATAGTCTTCCACTAACTGACATCTATAGCTAAGTAACATTAGGAAGGCAGTTCTGAGTCAGGTGTTGGCTGAGAACATCAGATAATGAAGAAGCTATGGCAAATAAAATTTGCAAAGCAATGTGACATGCAGTCTGTCAAATGAGAACTTTGATGTTCCGCTACCTCTGTCTTCAATATTTTTTACTAGAAGTCTTCAATTCCTATTCTTTCAGTCCCTCTGTAACAGCAATTATCCTGCCTATTCAAATTTCAGTGTTACTTACTGTAAAGGAAGAGGATCTCTTTGATCCCTTATAGCAATTACCTTCTCCACAGACTTGCTAGAAATTTCATTAATCTCCATTCTCTGGTGCAAATGACTGTTATTTCACATGATCTAGTGAGACTACCACTGGATTAGCATGATAAATACTGGTCTTATAACTTGGAAGAATCATTGAAAAAACATTTGTTGTTTTTGATTGTTTGTTTATTTAGATTTATAGAACAGACTAAAGGATAGAATGCAGTAACATTTGCAAAGACTATTCCTGTGGTAATGCTGGTAACAAGCAGTGTGAACAATCTGGCTGTGCAGGCCTAGAGCCTGACATGGTGGTAAGCCATGTCCAGCATGAGTGCAGAAATTGCTGACAGTGTGGCCTGCATTAGGAATAGTGTGGCCAGCAGGAGCAGGGAGGTCATTGAGCCCCTGTACTCTGCTTTGGTTAGGCCACACCTTGAGTACTGTGTCCAGTTCTGGGCCCCTCATTTTACTAAGGACATTGAGACACTTGAACATGTCCAGAGAAGGACAAGGCTGGTGAGAGGCCTTGAGCACAAGCCCTATGAGGAGAGGCTGAGGGAGCTGGGGTTGTTTAGCCTGGAGAAGAGGAGGCTCAGGGGAGACCTCATTGCTTTCTACAACTGCCTGAAAGGTAGCTGTAGCCAGGAAGGGGTTGGCCTCTTCTCTCTAGCAACCAGCACCAGAACAAGGGGACACAGTCTGAAGCTTCAACAAGAGAAGTTTAGGCTCGAGGTGAGGAGAAAGTTCTTCACCGAGAGAGTGATTCACCATTGGAATGGGCTGCCCGGGAGGTGGTGGAGTCTCCGTCCCTGGAGGTGTTCAAGAGGGTACTGGACGTGGCACTTGGTGCCGTGGTCTAGTTGTGGGGTCTGTGGTGACAGGTTGGACTCAATGATCTTCGAGGTCTCTTCCAACCTTAGCGATACCGTGATACTGTGATACTATGATTCTGTAATAGTGCTGTGCCTGCACCATGTATCTAAAGCAGGGCACTGGTAGCTATAAACATATAGAGCTATCTTGGAATAACAGGACGCACACGTATATCAACAACCTTGCGTGTTATTACCAGTTTAACCAATAATCAATAGTAGTATGGTGTGTGGTCACTCGTGAGGAACCAGTGAAGCTGTGCCAACGATGCTCTCTGAGTTTATATAAGTTGTAAAGGTTCCCTTAATACGCACTTCCTTTTCACTTCTTCTACGCTCCTTCTACGCACCTTCTACTTGCTCTATTTAGAACCGTGTTATGCTTGCACTATATTTGTACAATGCTGGAATAATAAAGGAACAATACTAGATCATATTGATCATCCATATTGATTCTCCTCTCTGTCGTCTATATATTCCAAATATTGAATGAGGATGCCCTGGATAATTTAGGATGGTGTTGAGAAGTCATTGTTATCACCCTTTCTAACTACAAGACAGGAAAGGAAGAATAAATAGGAGATGAATAGCATATGGCAATGAATGGGGCAAAACCACTATAAAATATAAGGAAGTTCAGATAAGATAGGAAGATTTTGACTGTTGGTATCAGTTTGCTAAGGGATCCCAGGGCAGTTGTGCTGCCCTCTAGGCAATAGGCACAACCAGCATTATAGCATTGTATTATGACCTTTCCCTACAAAGGTACAAGTATTGGATTACACATACAGAATGACGATATTAGTACTGCCTGCCTTCCATTCCTCTTATTTGCAAATAATATTATGTGTAGGAAAATTTCAATTTTCCTCTAGAGAGCTCTTAGAAGGTATATAATCTCAAGTTAATGCCTTTTCAGACAGGAATGTAGTAAGAGCTTGTAAGAAGGGAAGATGAGACATCAGTCTGCCAAGATGGGCAGGCCAGCAAGATTCGTAAGAGAAATCAGATTCAATTCATGGATGTGGCAGAAATACTGCCTCTGCACTGTTGCAAGTGCAAAATGTATGGAGTCCATACATAAAATCTGGAGAAGTGAAATACTTCAATTATCTCAAAATTACAGGTGGTAAAACATATAGAAGCACAAGTTTTAGGTCCCAGACTCTTAAAACATGGAACTATATTTAAAAATCTGTCATGATATCAAAACACAGGGAAATGCCATAAAAAGTGAATGCAATCTGCTTTCTATAGTGACATTGTTGTTTACATCCTGAGCTTCAAAATAGAAAAGCATAACATGCTAATTGATGCCAGACCCATTCAGTGGTGCCATCAGCAGACCCCTGCTGACACGGCAGGGACAGGAAGAGTGACTGCCAAAGCTGCAGAATGGCTGTTGTGTTTGGGCTCTTTGTCCTTGAGAGCTGGTGGTAATCATGCTTCATGAACCAGAAGTGCACTTCAAAGTTTTATTGCTATAATTTAAAAACTTAAATAATGTAGGAGCTGTCTCAGTTGCATGAGGTCAACCAATATTGATGGAAAAGCAGTGGATGACTGTGACAGAAGTAATCCAAAGAGGATGGGCACAAAGTCCATTAATAGCCCATGACTCTGCAGTCCTCCTTGCCTCAATGACTGCACATGGACAGAAGGGACAGGATCTCAGACATTCTTCAGTACAACTGAAGGCAAAACTCAGTAACAGTAGTGTATCCTTTTCTGTTCTTTGCACAATGTACATGACACCAAGGGACAAGGTGAGTTTCCTGTGTGAGCCCAGATAACTAATTTACTAATATTCTGCAACAGACCTGCTCTCTTTTTTTGGTGATTCTTTTAACTTCAGAAACATTGAAAAGCAAGCAAAGAACATGCAGGTGTCTCAAACAACACTTTCTGTGTATCACAGTATCACCAAAGTTGGAAGAGACCTCAAAGATCATTGAGTCCAACCTGTCACCACAGACCTCATGACTAGACCATGGCACCAAGTGCCACATCCAGTCCCCTCTTGAACACCTAAATGTATGTTAAACTAGACTAGGACTGGAAGGACTGGAAACTAGTGTGCCTGCTGGTGATCCAGGGCCTGTTAATGACGCTTCAGCCACAGAGCATATTACAATAGCTGCGCTTTTTGGATCTGCAGAAATGGGAACTGCTGAGGCAGGTGAAACCCTGGGAATAACGGTACCCAAAAAAAAAAAAAAAAAAAAAAAATTGGAAGCCCTGCATTACAGAAAATGAAACAGATGTGTCCTCCTGCCATTTCTTTATCTGTGCTCCTCTACAGTATTTTAAATACATGGGCATTTTATGTCTAATGGAACTGGCAGACATGCTCCTAAGCATAAGCACAACCCCAGTATATTTTAACTTCAACTACTAACCTTGTGGACCAAAAAACCCCACAAAACCAAAACCAAACCAAACAAAAAAACCCCAACCCAAACCAAAATTGCTTAAGTGTAAACGGTTTTGACTTTCAAAACTAAACAGAAATAAGAATAATCTGATTAATACTCTGATGTTTCCCTCATTGAATTTCAGCTTTTTTGTCTCTCATTTCATCTCCATTCACCAAACTCTGTGGCCTAGTGATAAAGCAAACTAGTAACTTCCCAAACAGAGAACCAAGGTAGGAAATGGACAGTTTACTTTTGAACAATGGAAATCAACAAATAACAGTAAAGAACACTATTTCAAAGAAGTGGATTTGGGGTGTGGAGTATTACAATCAGTACAGGTGCAGTTCTGAATGTCCTAGCAATGGTTTTGAGAAATACTCTTTTTTTTTTCATTTCTTTTCATTTTCAATTTTCAATGCCACTACACCAAGAAACTGAGAATACAACTAAGTCCATCACATGAATGATGCATTAGTGTGCTATTAGCTAATTTAAGAGAGATAAATCTCATGCAGGTTCAAAGGAGATAGGTATTTAAACCTAAATGATCAGTGGTGAGCTTATGGGTCAGAGTAAATTAATCTTATGTCTGCCATCCATTAAACTACTTATGATAAGACGGGAACAATTACATTTCATCTCTTAGGCACACTAAGAATAATTTAAAAGATGATCCCAGAATCACAGAATGTTAGAGGTTGCAAGAGACCTCCAGAGATTAGCAAGACCAGCCCCACTGCCAAATTTGCAGACGACACCAAGCTGGGGGCAGGAGTTGATCTGCTGGAGGGTAGAGAGGCTTTGCAGAGGGACCTCGACAGGCTGGACAGAATCCAAGGGCATGAGATTAAACACATCCAAGTGCTGGGTTCTGCACATTGGCCACAACAACCCCATGCAGTGCTACAGGCTGGGGTCAGAGTGGCTGGAGAGCAGCCAGGCAGAGAGGGACCTGGGGGTACTGGTTGATGGTAGGCTGAACATGAGCCTGCAGTGTGCCAAGGTGGTCAAAAGGGCCAACCGCATCCTGGCCTGTATCAGGAACAGTGTGGCCAGCAGGAGCAGGGAGGTCATTCTCCCCCTGTACTCAGCACTCATTAGGCCGCACCTCGAGTCCTGTGTCCAGTTCTATGCCCCTCAGTGTAGGAAGGATGTTGACTTGCTGGAATGTGTCTAAACCCCTGGCGCAGCCTGAGACTGTGTCCTCTTGTTCTGGTGATGGTTGCCTGGAAGAAGAGACCAACCTCTGCCTGGCTACAACCTCCCTTCAGGTAGTTGTAGTTGTCCAGAGAAAGGCAACGAAGTTGGTGAGGGGTTTGGAACACAAGCCCTATGAGGAGAGGCTGAGGGAGCTGGGGTTGCTTAGCCTGGAGAAGAGGAGACTGAGGGGTGACCTTATTGCTCTCTACAACTACCTGAAGGGAGGTTGTAGCCAGGCAGAGGTTGGTCTCTTCTCCCAGGCAGCCAGTATCAGAACAAGAGGACAGAGTCTCAGGCTGCACCAGGGGAGGTTTAGGCTGGAGGTTAGGAAGAAGTTCTATACAGAGAGAGTGATTGCCCATTGGAATGGGCTACCTGTGGAGGTGGTGGAGTCACCTTCATTGGAGGTGTTCAGGAGGAGACTTGATGGGGTGCTTGGTTGCATGGTTTAGTTGTTTAGGTGGGTTGGATTGGTTGATGGGTTGGATGCGATGATTTTGAAGGTCTCTTTCAACCTGGTGTATTGTATTGTATTGTATTGTATTGTATTGTATTGTATTTAAAGCAGGATCACCCAGGGTGGTCTGCACAGGAATGCATTCAGAAGGGTTTTGAAAGTCTCCAGAGAAGGAGACTGCACAACCTCTCTGGGCAGTTCGAGTGCTCCATCACACTCACTGTAAAGAAGTTTCTCCTTATGTTGAGGTAAAACCTTCTATGTTCAAGTTTGTATCCATTGTTCCTTGTCTTATTACTGCACACCACTGAAAAGAGATTGGCCCCCTGCACTTGATATCCACCCCTCAGATATTTATAGACATTAATCAGGTACACTCTCAGTCTCCTCAAGACTGAACAGGTCCAGGTCTCTCAGGCTCTCTTTGCAGCGGAGATTCTCAAGTGGCTCTCCATTAGACTCTCTCCAGCAGATCCGTCTCTCCTGAGTTGGGGAACTCACCAGGGGTCTCACCAGGGCAGATGGCACTAACCAGATTCTTCTGTTCCCAGAATAAGCCCCTATTACCAATTCTCTTCAATTTTTTCAAAACAGAGAAAAGCTTAGTGCTTAAGTTAGCTTTTTATTAGGCTGCAGTTCAGCCTTTGGGAAGGTCAGCTTAAAAATCAAACAAATTCCAACTTGCAAGCAACATAAAATATCAATGTAAACAACAGCTTCCCTCTTTTACACTCTGAGGAACTGGGTTTGTGAATGAAAACCACATTCTGCAAAGCCCTCCATTTAACCAGAGGGAGATTTTTTTCTGTTAAAAGATAGAATGTGTTCCTGCTGTAATCAAAGAAGTCAGTGGAAGTTTTTCCACTAAGCCAGGATTTCGCCAGACAAGTGAAAATTTCTAGCAGTTTATATTTTGCAGAAACCCCTGGAATCTCAAGGAGTGATTCCCACCATCTCTGTCACTGCTGTAGGCTTATTACATCATTATGTCCAAATGGACAGGGATCATCTGATCATGGTACATGCATTTGGGCACAGCTCATAGTCTCAAAAGCATATGTATAAGTTCATGCTTTTCAGGACATGACATTACCTTTGAAGACATTCTAATCCTAAAAGAGAAAAATACACACTGTATTTTCAAAAACATCTTGGTGATGTGCAAAAGTTACTAGTCACCAAAATCACAGAACATTAGGGGTTGGAAAGGACCTCAAGAGATCATCTAGTCCAAGCCATCTGCGAGAACAGGATCACCCCGAGCATGTAGGTATTTTACATGCCACACATTCACAAAATAGTCTCCCATAGGCATCCAAACTTCCTAGATGCTCTTGGACCTAGCACCACGGTCCAGTTACAATTATGCACCAAAAAAAGCCATTGCACTTGTCTCTGTGCACACCTTCAGCCTGCAGCAAAGGAGAACTAAGTTCACAGAATCACAGAATCACCAAGGTTGGAAGAGACCTCAGAGATCATCAAGTCCAACCTGTCACCACACACCTCATGGCTAGACCATGGCATCAAGTGCCATGTCCAATCCCCTCTAGAACACCTCCAGGGATGGTGACTCCACCACCTCCCGGGCAGCCCATTCCAATGATGAATGACTCTCTCGGTGAAGAACTTTATCCTCACCTCGAGCCTAAACTTCCCCTGGTGCAGCTTGAGACTGTGTCCTCTTGTTCTGGTGTTGGTTGCTAGAGAGAAGAGGCCAACCCCTTCCTGGCTACAATCACCTTTCAGGTAGTTGTAGAGAGCAATGAGGTCTCCCCTGAGCCTCCTCTTCTCCAGGCTAAACAAGCCCAACTCCCTCAGCCTCTCCTCATAGGGCTTGTGCTCAAGGCCTCTCACCAGCCTTGTCCTTCTCTGGACACGTTCAAGTGTCTCAATGTCCTTATTAAAATGAGGGGCCCAGAACTGGACACAGTACTCAAGGTGTGCATCCCTTTAGCTTATGAACTAAAAAGATAGTTATTCATGCCCAGCTGATGTGTTACATCAGTTTTACTGAAGTAATTTCAGTATTATTGGTGCCCTAAATGTCTGTCACTGAGCATGTAAACATGTACACAGGTCTGAGAGCTGTGAATATTGGATATAAGCCCTAAAAGGGGCTGCATAATATGCAATTCCTGAGATTAGGAACACATCTGGTCCCAGTATGCAGCTTATGGTGCTATCCTTTTATGTCCTTCATGTAGTCGACAAGCCCAGGTGGCCAAGAAGGCCAATGGCATGCTGGCATGCATCAAGAATAGTGTGGCCAGCAGGAGCAAGGAAGTCATTGTGCCCCTGTATTCAGCACTGGTTAGGCCACACCTTGAGTCCTGTGTCCAGTTCTGGGCCCCTCAGTTTAAGAAGGACATCGAGACACTTGAACGTGTCCAGAGAAGGACAACAAGGCTGGTGAGAGGCCTTGAGCACAAGCCCTATGAGGAGAGGCTGAGGGAGCTGGGGCTGTTTAGCCTAGAGAAGAGGAGGTTCAGGGAGACCTTTTTGCTGTCTACAACTCCCTGAAGGGTGGTTGTAGCCAGGTGGGTGTTGGTCTCTTCTCCCAGGCAACCAGCACCAGAACAAGAGGACACAGTCTCAAGTTGTGCCATGGGAAGTTTAGGCTCGAGGTGAGGAGAAAGTTCTTCACTGAGAGAGTTGTTCACCGTTGGAATGGGCTGCCTGGGGAGGTGGTGGAGTCACCATCCCTGGAGGTACTCAAGAGGGGATTGGACGTGGCACTTGGTGCCATGGTTTAGTCATGAGGTCTGTGGTGACAGGTTGGACTTGATGATCTTTGAGGTCTCTATCAACCTTGGTGATTCTGTGATTCTGTGACAATGATGATGTTATTTTTGAGAAAAATGCTTTTGTGTTTCATTCCAGGGAGGGTTCATAGCCAAATGCAGAGGGAGGTACCCAAGCCACTAACTGTGAGATTCTCATCTTGGTAACAGACATAGCTGAAGACACATCATGGATATCCCTTTAAATTTTCCATTACCTTCTTTGTTTTATTCTTTACAGTATTCTCCAAAGTGTGGATTTTGCTTTGGTGCTAAAATTCAGAAGGGCAAAGTCATGTGGTCTACCTTGACTTTAGTAAGTCTTTCAGCACTGTCTCCCACAACATCCCCATAGGAAAACAGACAAAGGACAAGTCAGATAACTGCACAGTGAGGTGACTTGAAAACTGGCTGAATGACCATGCCCAGAAGGTCATGATCACCAGCACAAGTCTGGTAGGAGCTCACTGTGGGCTTGACCAGGTAAATCTTTCAAATTTTCCCTACTGGATGAGCTGTTAGCAAATTCTAGCATGTCATGGCAGGGTTCCAGCCAATGGCTTGCTTACTTTACCCTTCTTTCCATAACCCTTTCCTGGCCACAGTTTCCCTCCCCACTCTCTTGCATTTGCCCCAAAAAGCCTTTGAACCAAGCATCTCAAACAGATTTAATTCTTTTTTCTCATTTATAGTTTTCTGTCAGGTCAGTGAATTGAATAGACAAACAGAAGGACTGAGCAGATGCCAGAGCTCATGCAAAGTACTTCATGGAAGCTTGTTGAGACCAGGGAGGTGTAGGTAAGGAACTTCCTCTTTTTATGATAGTAGGCTATGAGATCAGCTCTCCCTTTCTTGTTTAATGGCAGCACAAGACAACTTGTAATAGTTAACTCTGTACTTGAGAATGTGGAGTTGCAGCTTTGAAAATGCAATTTGCAACTGTTTAATCCACTCCTGAAAAGAGGGAGAGATACATGTATCTATAAACATATAAGTAGTTATGTCACAGTTCTTTCATTACCAGATAATGGAGCTGATCCTTCCAAATACATTCTCATTATATGTAGAAAATGCAACCTAAATGTATGCAAACTAAACTTTTCATTGGTGTTACATCAAATTGTATTTAAAGGGTCTGGATTTTTAGAAAGAGAGCTAAACCACACTGACAATCTCATCAGCTAATAGTACATTTCCAGTCATACCTGTGATCATACTTGATATAATTAATGGCAGAATGATGAGTTTCAGCATTCTCATCAGCACTTCCCCAGGGAAGGAAAAGTAGAATTTATCCAGGTTAGACAGCTTGCCATATTCCCGTACTAGCATGCCAACTCCAATACCTAAAAAGCACAGAAAAAATATGACATAAATTAGCATTAACTTGTAACAGAGACATGGGATAAAAATAGGGGAAGAACAGGAAGATAAAAAGGAGACGTGGGAAAAAAAGGGGGAAGAACAGTAAGATAAAAA
The DNA here is from genome assembly GCA_033816785.1 of Picus viridis. Taxonomy (NCBI): domain Eukaryota; kingdom Metazoa; phylum Chordata; class Aves; order Piciformes; family Picidae; genus Picus; species Picus viridis. Next base: position 59,490,773 of record CM066606.1, read on the forward strand.
AGTGACCAACAGACTCATTTTTACTATGACGGTGGAGCATCTAAAGAAATGGAGAAGAGGTTTTCCTTTTCTGTTTTATGTATTAATAGGCACAGTATTAACACATACAATTCAAAATTTGGAGGATGTCTTTAAGTATGCCTTCAGAAAAATCCTGATTACACCCTCCAATTATCAGTGCAGTCTAGCAGTGACTTTTTACCTGTTTTCATTAGTTCTAGAAGACCCATAACTGGCATTTTAAAAACCCACAACAATATAATACAAACCCACCACCAAACATTAAAGAAATAAAGTGATATGATACTTAAAGATAATTTGTATTAGCAAAAATGTCTGTCCAGGAGCAATACTTCCCATAATGGCTGCTCTACATAATTAGAAAAGAATATGACTACAATCACTGAACTGATTTAATAATTTCCAGGAAACTGATCTACAAAACCACACTTAGCATATTGCACATTCATCTCACTGTATCACAGATATACAAAAGACCAGACTGGAAAGTTTAATCAGTGATTGAGCCATGGCATTGGACACCTTCTTACTTCCTTTTGTCTTTGGATTAAATGAATTCTCAGATAGTACAGCTTCCAACACTAACCTCTGACACTAACCACAGGTAGGAGTTGTATCAAAAGAAAATAAATTACAGGCCAAAAGACAAATTTCTTCCATTTGACATGCAATACTAAATGAAAGTCTCTGGTATTGGAAATGTGTTCATTAGGGTTTAGAAAGCATTATGACTGTTGCTTCACATACAAACTTTGTAATGCTTTAGTACTGGCTAAATGGAGTATCAAGAAATCCAATTTCTGACTGGATTCAGTGAGAGACACACAAACTCCCATCTCTTCATTACTTACTGAGTGCTGAAAGGTCTTATTCATAAAACCTACCTGGATGCTTTGCTGTGTGACCTGCTCTAGGTGATCCTCCTCTGCCAGCACGGTTGGACTAGATCTTTTGAGGTCCCTTCCAACCCCTAATGTTCTGTGATTCTGTGATACGAATAACCTTCCTGAAGTTCATGGAATTATTTATACCCCTTGGCATTTTAGTGACATCAGTGGTGTGTATTTTGCAGGAGAATTGTTACAACAGCACAAGAAAGTGCTACCAGTCTACCTTTACCAACCTCAGCAGCTCAGGTAAATTTGGAAGAACCTAGGAAAGCTGCCAGTGCCCAAGCCAAATGCACCACTTCCCCTAGTTTTATTTTTTTCTGATAGATAAGGCATTTAAGCTAAAAACTGCACAAGAAGCTGCTGTTAGGTTTCACTAAACATTCTTCTACAATTTGTTCCCTGCTTCAGATGATTGAAGTTGTGGAGGCAGACGCTATCTGCAGGTTCAAAACCAGATCTAGACAAATTCAGAGACAGCTGGTCTTTACTGGTGATATCGAAAGAACCAGAGAAGGGTCCCATACCCAATTCTTTACTAAACAAGAAATTCAGTAACATTCTTTTCTATAATGGTTCATTGTGGCTGTGGTTTGTACTAGTTCACATGCTATCTAGATGTTAATTGATGTGGAAACTGCGAGATACATTCACAGAATTTGCCTCAAAGCACAAAAAGATAACAAGCCATCTTTTCTGTGCTCTATTTGCACCTGCAAAATCAGTCTGAAAGAAAAAGATTATAAACTCCTACCAGTCTTTCCTGTTTATAAAGAGATGGAAAATTAACAAGTTAACATTTCAGGCAAATAGGGTGCTCTAAATCACTATCAGGATTTCTGATTTAGGTGTCATCTGTGCCAGTGAACACATTTAGTTTAAATACCTTGCAATGATCTTGGATCTTAATAGCCTTAAAGAATCTGCAATATTATGTAAATGCACTTGATTAGTGAATGATGAAACACAATGATCTTTATTTCTATTCTAGTGATTGAACTATGTGCGCTGAATATAATTAGTCTGTATTTTGTGATAAGACCAAGTAAGAGGAAACTCTTCTGGTATATGGTTATGTATACTGAAGTAAGTTGCTCAGGCTTGGATCCTAAAAACGTCCATCATAAACAGCTGAATCTAAGCATAAAAGTACTCTCCATGTCTTCAGACTATTCATACAATGTAAGGCAGGGACATACTTAAACTGCAGTAAAACTAGACTGCATAGTTATTAAAAGTTGTGTAATGCCACTTTGAGCAGATGTGATTGGGACATGTTCTAACCATGTGCCTTTCATTCCAGGAGGTGATTGTTGTGTTTGGCCAGCTAGGAAGTTTGATCACTGTACCTCCATCAGGATTACTAGCAAGTAGAAGCAGCCACCCCATTTTCATTCTCTTTTCCACTTCTTTTTATATCACTACAAAAATTTCCCACATGCTATCAAACTTTTAACATGGCTTCCTTAAACTTTTTCACTTACATATTTGTGTACTTTTTTTGTTTTGTAAGGATATTATTTATCCAGCAGCACTAATTGAGAATTCCTCATTTCAACAATCACTTGAAAACACATTATTGCTCTCACTTCCCTGTTCGTGATATTCTTTCTTCCAGACAGAGCACTTACATCAATATTTACTTACATAGTATGCTAAAATACAGTAAAATGCAGCTGTTTTTAATTTGAGCTAGCATCTACCACATGCTTCTTGAATTAAGTATTCGAATAAAAGAAGAAATTTTATTTTCTAACAGTAACAAAACACATTTAGCAGAATAGTACCATAGTATCAGTCAGGGTTGGAAGGGACCACAAGGGACCCTAAGGATCATCTAGTTACAATCCCCTGCCATGGGCAGGGACACCCTACACTAGATCAGGCTGGCCAGAACCTCATCCAGCCTGGTCTTAAACACCTCCAGGGACAAGGCCTCAACCACCTCCCTGGACAACCCATTCCAGGGCTTCACCACTCTCATGGTGAAGAACTTCCTCCTCATGTCCAGACTGAATCTCCCCACCTCCAGCTTCATTCCATTCCCCCTAGTTCTATCACTACCTGATAGCCCAAGAAGTCCCTCCCCAGCCCAAATAGATTTGCTTATTATGTACTGGAAATGGACCTATATAGAACTTTTTGAACCTTATCACTAAAACAAAAGTCAAATCAAAATTTCTTCCTAGGAAATGTAATGCACAAAAAGAAGTATGGCCTACCATAAACATATTTTACATGGTTATCAGTGCTTTTAATAACACATTGATTACAGCAGCCCTAAGCAAGTACAGACAAAAGTCTTATAAAAGGATAATTACTTTGCCTGGATGCTACTGATATGCCACCATCTTTGGAACTAATTCTTACAGAATCACAGAACATTTGAGGTTGAAAGGGACCTCCAGAGATCGAGTCCAACCCACCTGCCAAAGCAGGATCACCTAGGGTAGTCCACACAGGAATCCATCCAGGCAGGTTTTCATTATGTACAGAGAGAGACTCCTGAGCAGGGCAGCCTGTTCCAGTGCTCCACCTCTGTAAAGAAGTTTCTCTCCATGTTGAGGTGAAATCTTGTATATTCAAGCTTGTAATCACTGCTCCTTGACTTATTATTGTGCACCAACAAAAACAGATTGGCCCCCTCCACTTGACACCTACCCCTCAGATATTTATAGACACTGATCAGATCTCCTCTCAGTCTTCTCAAGACTAAACAGCCCCAGGGATCTCGTTTCTCTTCATAGGGGGGATGCTCACTCCTAATCATCCTCGTGGCTCTCTGTTGGATTATCTTCAGCAGGTCCCTGTCTCCTGAACTCAGGAGCTCAAAACTGGACACAGTATTCCAGGTGTGGTCTCCAGAGGGCAGAGTAGAGGGGTAGAAGAGCCTACCTAGACCATCTGGACACACTTTTCTTGATGCATCCCAGGATACCATTGGCTCTCTGGGCCACCAGGGCTCATTGCTGTCCCATGGACAACTTGCTGTCCACCAGCACTCCAGGGTCTTTCTCTGTGGTGCTGCTTTCCAGGAGGGCAGCCCCTAACCTGTACTGGTGCCTGTTGTTATTCCTCCCCAGATGTAAGACCCTGCACTTGTACTTATTGAACTTCATGAGGTTTGCCTGCACCCAGCTCTCCAACCTGTCCAGATCTCGTTGGATCACAGCCTGATGGGGTGTCAGCCGACCTCCCCCAGTTTTGTATCATCACTGAACTTGCTGAGGGTACTCTCAATCCCTTTATCCAGGTTGTTGATAAAGACATTGAACAAAACTGGACCCAGTACTGATCCCCGGGGAACACCACTGGCTACAGGCCTCCAGGTTAACTCTGTGCCACTGATGACAAACCTCCGAACTCTGTTGTCAAGCCAGACTTCAATCCATCTCACAGACCAACCGTGCAACTACTTCTAACAAGCACAAAACACCACAAAGTAGGGCAAAGCCTCTACTTTACTTTAGGATTTTTTCTTTATTTTTTTACTATAATTATGAAATAATTCTGATTTGTAAGACCAAAACATCACTTTTTCTGCTTGCCATCTCCCTCTTCCCTCAGTTTCAATCACTCTGTCCTTCTTGTCCATGCTATTCCCCCCCCCCCCTTTCTTTCCCATTCCCTCTCCTTACTCTTCCTTCTTGCACACATAGCTAAGTCAGCTTATTTTTTTACCTCAAGAGCACTTCTCTGTTTACAGCTCAATGACATATACCACTTAAGATCCATTCCACCACTTAAGGTGTAAATGACAGTACAATTACATGTCTTTAATTTAATCTTCTACAACAAATATTTCCTTGCAACTGTGCATAGCACAGCACATGCCGTATGGCATGCTGTCTACATGTTCTCTCCCAACAGCCACTGAAATAGAAAGCAAACTGTAAAATCTGGGTCCCTGGGATTGCAATGCATGAAGAGGCAATTCTCTTGTCTGAATTAATATAAAACGGCACATACCTTGACTCCTTGGCACTACTCTCCCAGATAGCACATGGTCTTTTTACAAGTTTAATGACAGAAAATTCTTTAAATCTTTATGGGATGATCCTTTTTTTTTTTTTTTTTGGCTGTGTTACCCAGGGAAAGGGGAGCAGGAAGTACTTCAAAAGCAGATAGAGCCTGCAAGTGACTGCACTTGATTCATCGCATGTTCCAAGCCTGATGTGTTCCAGGGCCAAGAAGATGACAGCTGTGTGCAGTAAGGTGACAGAATCAGCCTGTCCTGTGTATGTGTGCAGTAAGTGAATCACTTAGTAAAATGTATCATGGAAGACCATTATGCTATGGGTTCTGCATGTCTCCAAAGTGGAAGATGTCTGGTAAACGTTTATCAGAACCTGCCCTAGATCTAAAGTAAGTCTTTCTGCGTATTACTCTTGTTTCTGAAATGTTAACTACAGATTAAAGCAAATTATTTGCATGGGAACAACTACAGGACTACTACATATTTCTTCAAGTACTGTGCTGCAGTTCATGACACAGATTTGGATATCATTAAGGAAAGAAATGCACATCCTGTTCAAACAAATTCTATAATCTCTGGGGTTGTCTCCCCTAGCACACAAAGAGATTGTCATAGATTGTCCTAAAGCTATTGTATATTCATAAAAATGTGCTGTCCTCCAGCAGCAACCTGAGGCAAATTTATGTGGGCTTGACAATTCAGATCTTGAATTTGAAAACTTGGAACTCCTGAGTAGGAGAATAGAATAGAATTAACCATGTTGGAAAAGACCTTCGAAATTATCAAGTCCAATCTATCATCCAATACCATCTAATCAACTAAACCATGGCACCAAGTGCCTCATTCAGTCCCTTCTTAAACACTTCCAGTGATGGTGACTCCACCACCTCCCTGTGCAGCCCATTCCAATGGCCAATCACTCTTTCTGTGAAGAATTTCTTCCTAACATGCAACCTAAACTTCCCCTGGTGCAGCTTGAGACTGTGTCCTCTTGTTCTGGTGCTGGTTACCTGGGAGAAGAGACCAACCCCTACCTGGCTACAACCTCCCTTCAGGTAGTTGTAGACAGCAAGAAGGTCTCCCCTGAGCCTCTTCTTCTCCAGCCTAAGAAACCCCAGCTCCCTCAGCCTCTCCTTATAGGGCTTGTGCTCCAAACCCCTCACCAGCCTCATTGCCCTTCTCTGGACATGTTCCAAGAACTCAACATCTTTCCTAAACTGAGGGGCCCAGAACTGGGCCCAGGACTCAAGATGTGGCCTAATGAGTGCTGAGTACAGGGGCACAATGACTTCCCTGCTCCTGCTGGCCACACTATTCCTGATACAGGCCAGGATGCCATTGGCCTTCTTGGCCTCCTGGGCACACTGCTGGCTTGTTCATAGGCAGCTGTCAACCAGTACGTCCAGGTCCCTCTCTGCCTGGCTGCTCTCCAGCCACTCTGATCCCAGCCTGTACCACTGCATGGGGTTGCTGTGGCCAATGTGGAGCACCCAGCGCTTAGATGTGTTAAATCTCATGCCCTTGGAATCTGCTCATCTGTCCAGCCTGTCAAGGTCCCTCTGCAGAGCTCTTCTACCCTCTAACAGATTAACTCCTGCCCCCAGCTTGATGTCATCTGCAAAATTACTGATGATGGACTCAATCTGCTCATCCAGATCATCAATAAAGATATTGAACAGGATGGGGCCCAGCACTGATCCCTGGGGGACACCACTAGTGACTGGCTGCCAGCTGGATGTGGCACCATTCACCACCACTCTCTGGGCTTAGCCCTCCAGCCAGTTCCTAACCCAGCACAGAGTGCTCCAGTCCAAGCCATGGGTTCATAGCTTGGTCAGGAGATTGCTGTGGGGGACAGTGTCAAAGGACTTGCTGAAGTCCAGGTAGACCACATACACAGCTGTCGGAGGAGGGCGCCGAGCGGCACCCATGGCGACGGGGAAGGAATTCAAGCAGCGGGGTAGGGAGCGCCCAGGTCAAGGGCTCCTGCCCGCAGCAGCAAGCCCAGCAAACTGACGACTGCCTTCATCACAGCTCACACTCGTTGCTCTCCTCTTGGTGTGGCTGCAGAGGATTGGCTAATCGACCTCCTCTTCTTACGGCTGGTGATACTTATTAGGGTAGCGCAGATGACCCTTATCTCATCTATTGGAGTTACTTGTTAAGCCATCAACAGGTGGCTCCCATTTCATCTCTCCTTGCAGTTTCTCATCTTCAAGCATTCAGTCCTGGGGACACAGTCCCCCACAATTCCCCCTTTTGGTTTTTCTTCTTTTAATATTTGCCAGCTCCTGTTAAAGCTTATTTCTTCATCCTTTTTTCCTCTTTCTTCACATGTTATTAATCACTTTTTAGACATATTCTTTTTTTTTTTTTTTCTCTCGTTACATTCCTGATCACTTTTCAGACATTCCACCTGGGCTTCAAGCTCCCTTATCTTCATTGATTTCATTATCAGTTGTGCCTTCAAGAGGTAATTCTTCCTTTACTATGATCACTGAGCTGTCTTCTTTCCTCCACCCTTTCACAAGTCTTCTGCACACCATGCACTCTAGTTTCTTAATTTCTTCATTTTGCCTCTTGTGTATCTCTCTGAAGTTGCTCCTTGGAAAGCTCACTGCATTTGTCTATTCTTTCTTTTAGGTGATTTCTCAGCTGTTCAACCTCTCTATTTTGATACTTGCTGACAGGCTAAGTCTTTATCCTTTATTAATTCTTGGACCATCATATTCCCAGTGACTCGCTTGCCTCACCCGGACAAATATCAAAGCTCTGGTTCTAGACCTCTTAGCTACACTGGAATCCATCCCAGTGGCTCACCTGCCTCACCCGGACAGGTGTCCAAACTCCGGTTCTGGACCGAAACGCAGTATCCCCACTGCCTTTAGCTACACTGGAATCTAGTCCCAGTGGCACACCTGCCTCACCTGGACAGGTGTCCAATAGCTACACTGGAATCTGGTCCCAGTGGCTCATTGCCCAGACCCTCTAGAGCCACCAGCATAGGGTGATAGATAAAGGCCATCTCTGCACAGAGTGCTCATGCCATCCACTACACATCATTTGGCTCTTGAGCTTCAAAGTTTCACTGGGCTGTTAACATCTCCTGGTCCTTTTCATGAGCAGCCTGTGCCTTCCCCTTCTTCTAAATCAATATCTACTTTGTGTAATGGTGCCTATTCCTCAGCTTCAAATTCACCTGTCAGTTGTGCAATCCACTATTCAAACAGTACCTCTGACTGGCACTTCAGTAGCTCAATCTCTTCCTGGGGTTGAAGCTACTGCTTTGATTCTTGCTCCAGAAGGGCTGTTTGCACACTTTCTACTTCAGAGGTTGATGCAGAAACATACATGTTTAAACCATCCTTATGAGCTTCTTCTATTTCAACAACCAAGGCTTTAAGCTTTCACATACACACAACAGCTATCTCAATCTTCAAATCATTTTGGATAAACAGTCAATAAGCATTCAGCCTCCAGCTCACCACTTTGTGCTTGATGCTTTGTCTTTCAGTCTGGTGCTTTGTCTGAAGCTCAGCTTTTCCTTTCTTCTTCATGTTCTGCTCTGTTTTGCAGCTCTATGCGCAACAATGATAACTTCTGCTTGAATTCTCTGTTCCTCATATCACATCGGGGTCACCATTTGTCACAGTAGGGTGCCAGGCAGCACCCACGGCGACTGGGAAGGAATTCAAGCAGCGGGGTAGGGAGCGCCCAGGTCAAGGGCTCCTGCCCGCAGCAGCAAGCCCAGCAAACTGACGACTGCCTTCATCACAGCTCACACTCGTTGCTCTCCTCTTGGTGTGGCTGCAGAGGATTGGCTAATCGACCTCCTCTTCTTACTGGCTGGTGATACTTATTAGGGTAGCGCAGATGACCCTTATCTCATCTATTGGAGTTACTTGTTAAGCCATCAACAGGTGGCTCCCATTTCATCTCTCCCTGCAGTTTCTCATCTTCAAGCATTCAGTCCTGGGGACACAGTCCCCCCACACAGCCTGCCCCACATCCACCAGGTGGGTCACCTGATCATAGAAGGAGATCAGGTTGGTCAGGCAGGACCTGCCCTTCCTGAATCCATGCTGGCTAGGCCTGATCCCTTGGCCATCCTGTAAGCGCAGTCTGACTGCACTCAAGATGACCTGTTCCATAATCTTGCCTGGTACTGAGGTCAGGCTGACAGGCCTATAATTCCCTGGCTCATCCAACCGGCCCTTCTTGTGGATGGGCACCACGTTGGCCAGCTTCCAGTCTTCTGGGACCTCTCCAGTGAGCCAGGAGTGTTGAAAAATGATAGAGAATGGCTTGGACAGCTCATCTGCTGTTCTCTCAGCACCCTAGGATGGATCCCATCCGGTCTCATGGACTAGCGGGGATCCAAGTGGCTGAGCAGGTCTCTCAGTTCTTCATCCTGGATCACAGAGGAACTATACTGCACCCTCACTCCATCTGCGAGCTCAGGAGGCCAGTTGTCTGGAAGACAACCTATCCTGCTATTAAAAATTGAGGCAAAGAAAGTGTTAAGTTCCTCTGCCTTTGCCTCATTTTTAGTTACATGATTCCCCTCCATGTCCACTAAAGAATGGAGGTTGTCCTTGCCCCTCCTCTTGCCATTAAAATATTTATAAAAGCGTGTTTTGTTGTCCTTCACAGCAGAGGCCAGTCTAAGCTCTAAATGGGCTTTTGTCCCTCTAATTTTTTTCCTGCATGACCTAGCAACATCCTTAAACATCTCATGGGTTACCTCTCCTTCCTTCCAAAGATGATACACCTTTTTTTCCCTTCATTCACTCAGAAGCTCATTGCCCATCCAGGCTGGCCGTCTGCCCCGGCAGCTCATCTTCCAGCACACTGGCACAGCCTGTTCCTGTGCCTTCAAGAGTTCTTTCTTGAAGCAGGTCCAGCCCTCCTGGACCCCTTTGTTTTTAAGGGCTATTTCCCAAGGTACCTTCTGAGTTAGTTCCTTGAGTAACCTGAAGTCCCCCTCTGGAAGTCCAGAGTGGAGGTTTTGTTGCTGCCCCTCTTAGCTTGACTGCAAATTGAAAACTCAATTATCTCATGGTCACTGACCCCAAACAGCCTCCAACCACCACATCTCCCAACAGCCCTTCTCTATTGGTAAAAAGAAGGTCAAGCAAAGCCTTAGTGCTGGTAGGCTCATGCAGCAGCTGGGATAAGAAGCTATCCTACATACACCCTAAGAACCTTCTACTCTGCCTCCTCTCTGTTGTGTTGAGCTCCCAGCAGATATCAGGAAGGTTAAAGATGCCCATAAGAACAAGGTCTGGTGATCTTGAGGCAGCCTCTAATTGCCTACAGAATAATTCATCAACCTCTTCATCCTCGTTGGGTGGTCTATGACAGACTCCAATCAGGATGTCAGCCTTTTTGGCCTTCCCTCTAATTCTCACCCACAGGCACTCAACTTCATCATCCTTAATCTCTAGTTCCATGGTGTCTAGAGCCTCCCTGATGTACAGGGTCACCCCTCCACCCCTTCTCCTTTGCCTGTCTCTCCTGAAGAGCCTGTAGCTATCAATTACAGTGCTCCAGTCATGTGAGTCATCCCACCACGTTTCTGTGATGGCAACTACATCATAACTTTCCTGCTGTTTCATGGCTTCCAGCTCCCCTTGTTTGTTACCCACGCTGTGTCCATTAGTATCCATGCGCTTCAGCTGGGCTGCTGGTTTCACCCCTGACTCCAGCTTACCACCCTCAGACTCCTGTTTGGGGGGACTGGTTTCAGCCCCTTCCCCCTTCAAATCTAGTTTAAAGCCCTGTCAGTGGGTCCAGACAACTCCCTTCCTAGAACCCTTTCCCCTCTGTGGAATAATTTATTCTCCTGTGCTAGGATCTTTCTGCCCCTCTGGGACAGGTATGTTCCATCTGTTGCTAGAGGACCTGGTGCCATGGAAAATTCCCGAAGATCAAACAACCCAAGATTCTGTTGGTGGCTCCAGCCTCTGAGCCACTTGTTCATTACTCCTGCTTTCCTGTTCCTTTCAGTATTCCTTCCTGCAACTAAGGGTATTGATGAAAAAATTACCTGGGCCCCGGCCCCTCAACCAGTTTTCCCAGAGCCTCTAAGTCCTTTTTGATTGCCTTTGGACCTCTGGTTTCAACCTCATCGCTTCCTACCTGCATAGCTATCAAGAGATAGTAATCAGAGGACTGTACCAGACTCTGCAGCCTTCTGGTAACATCTCTGACGTGGGCCCCAGGGAGGCAGCAGCCTTCCCTGTGGGAAGGATCTGCCCAACATATGGGGCCCTCTGTTCCCCTCAGGAGGGAATTAACAACAACAATTACGCTCCCCTTTTTATTAAGGGAACAAGTCCTGATGCAGGGGGCAGGCTGTTTGGCTTTAGGCAACACCTTGGATGGTGTGTCTTCTGTCTTCTCCTTCACCTCACCCTCAACTTCCAGTGTGCCATACTTGTTTTGCAAGGGCAGCTGGGAAGGTGGGGAGCCGTGAGGGTTTTACTTTGCCTCTCCTAACAAGGATCTGCCTCCATTTCCTGCTGCATCTTTGGTCACCTCCCTCTGCTAGGGAGTCTGCAGAGCCTGGTTCCTCAAATCCAACTCCTTTTACATTCCCTTACAGTCCTAAGTCTGGCAACTTCCTCCTTCAGTTCAGCCACTAGACTAAGCAGATAATTGAGCTGCTCACACCTAATGCAGGTGTTATCTCCACTGCCCTCCATTTCAGGTGCCAGGCTCCAGCACTCTCTGCAGCCAGTTGCCTGGACACCTGCCTGCTTAATTCGACCTCAGTCTGGGTCAACACAGATCTTTTGAAAACAGCTTTGCGGTGAGTTGCCACCATCCCTATCCCTGGCCACGGGACCTAACTGGGGAACAATTCAGGAACAAACCCACGTGACTCAGCACCTCCCTCCCTCTGGTGAAAATACCACCACTGCATCAATCTGTGCCTATGCCACACTGGCCTCTCAGGAGAGGAAAGCTGGCTCAGGGGGATAGGGGGGATGTGTGATTCCGCATGGTGAGTGCCTGGGTCCTGCCTCTGTGTGCTGCAGTTGCAGATTTGCCCCGGCTCGTCTGCCTGGGATTTAAATGTGTGTGTACGTGTGTTTAAATGTGTATGTATGTATGTGTTTAAATGAGTATGATGAAACTGCAATTGCCTGCTTTATGTCACTATCATTGTGGATTAGACACTCTTCAGAACCTGCTTACATCCTTGATAAGAAGACGGCATGATACTATACAGTTTTTTTCCTTTACCTTTATTCACAATCGAAAAAGCAGATGATTAAGGGGTTGGACTAGACGACCTTTGGAGTTCCCTTCCAACCCAGACCATTCTATGATTCTATGAAATAAACGAAGATAACATACAGACATGCCCAGTTCTTTTGTTCATTGAAAGCAAATATACACCAGATAAAATCACTATCTAGGAGGTAGGATTCCCTGACATGTTATTTGCACTCAAGGATGAGTGCATGGTGTTAACTGGCAAGGAGTTCCGCTCCGTCAGTGCACATAACACTGCAGAAACAGCACATTGCCTTCAGCGCCACTGACTGCATTCAGGGAATGATCCTTAGGAATGTACCACAAAGACAATGAGAAAAGATACAGAATATATTTCTGGGGAATAAATCACCTGTTTCATAAAATGATCTGTTCTGAATTACACTACGACCCTCTCTGAAAAATGTTGTGGTATTTATTTTTCTTGTTTTCATGTAATTCCAGCATGCAGAAACTCCCCATCACAGGAGTTAGTGATTCTGGGTAATATTGATAGGCACTGGGGGAATTATTGGAAATTTGCTTTGATATGGCATTGAATGAATAAGAAATGTGGGCACATCTCAAGGTTCAAACCTGAAAATATTTGATTACACTGTAGCAGCATTGTGCTATTAAGCTCTACATGATTTCACGTGATGTGCTGTTCACATGAAGAACTAAACCACAATTATTTCTATCATATTGGGTCTTAACTGGATTATCTTTACAGCAGATGATTCATAGGACTGAAAAGGTTGGGAAACAAAGTTCACTGATGATGTGAAACACAATACAAAAATTTCTATGTACACATGTCAAATTGCAGCACAGACAGGCAACACAGTCAATTCTTTGGTAATATTTTAGAAAATCCAATTTCTTTCATGGTCTCTCTAGAGTTTCTGTAATATCACTGGCTGTCTATTAATTAAATACACTTTTACACTTGTACACTTACAATAAGTTTATAAACATACATATAATATAATAACAAATATAATAAATACTAAGTTTATAAGAATTATTATAAGTGATTTCTTCTACATCCTCTGTTTTAGTGTTCTGCAGTTGTCAGTGTATTTAGTTAAGAGATAGCCAGTGATATTAAAGAAAAAAATATATAAAGTGTTATATATATAAAAAGTATTTTATGTATATGAAGTATTTTTATTTATATATATATATATATATATGGGGTCAGAGTGGCGGAAGCCCCATGAGGAGAGACTGAGGAAGCTGGGCTTGCTTAGCCTGGAGAAGAGGGGGCTCAGGGGAGACCTTCTTGCTGTCTACAAATACCTGAAGGGAGGTTGTAGCCAGGTAGGGGTTGGTCTCTTCTCACAGACAACCTATGACAGAACAAGAGACACAGTCTCAAGCTGCACCAGGAGAGGTTTAGGCTGGATGTTAGGAAGAAATTCTTCACAGTGAGTGATTTGCCATCGGAATGTGCTGCCCAGAGAGGTGGTGGAGTCAACATCACTGGCAGTGTTTAAGAAGAGACTGAATGAGGCACTTGGTGCCATGATTTATTTGATTAGATGGTGTTGGGTGATGGGTTGGACTTGACGATCTCGAAGGTCTCTTCCAGTCCTATTCTATTCTATTCTATTCTATTTCTATTCTATTCTATTCTATTCTATTCTATAAACTCTCTTTTTATTTTTTTTAATTTTGTAATATTATGGATTTTACTGGTTTACACTCTTTTTGACAATTAATATCCCTTCCAATTGCCAGGGGTTATGGTTACAGAGCTGGGCTGGCCACCAGGTGAATGACAGATGCTCTCATTTAACCCCTCTCCTTTACCAAAAGGGGAAACAAAAGAAAGTAAGACAGAGACTCGTGGGTTGGAAAAGAAAACCAAAACAGCTTTAATGAAAATAAACATATGTCAATATATGCAAAACCATCATGGAACTTGACCCTCTTGATGGCAATTCTGTATTCTGCAATTGTATCATCGCCACTGATGCTGCAGGCCAGCTCTAGGGAAGTCCCAGACACAATGGCAGATGGTAATTGGATTCAGGAGCTGAATTCTGGAAGATAATCCTGGATTGGAATCAAAGGCCAAACAGAGAGAGCCCTCTTAGGATGCCAGCCACTGAAGAAGAGAGCCTGACTCTTGTTGTCCCTCAGCTTCACACTGAACGTGATGTATTCTGCATGGAATGGAATACCTTGTTGGACAGTTTAGGATCACCAGTATTGCCCAATCCTTCCCTCCAGGTGCAGCCTTTTACTTTCTGTACTCCCAACATGGTACACCAAATTTGTCAGTGATCTTTGTTTCCGTAGGAGCAACTATAAACAAGAGCCTTTCTGCATACCAGTCCTTAGTGGTAACTATATACATGGAGCATTTTCACTTTAGATGCAGACACTGCAAAAATAGACTATTAACTTCAGAAAGTGCAGTTACTTAGAAAAGAATGAGCTTAAAAGTAAAATCACGGAATAAAATTAGTTCTGTTCTAAATCAAACCAGGACATTAATTAACATAATGATGTTAAATGGAAAAAATTGAGATTCTAGAAAACTGCATGCAGCTCCTGAGGTAGGATTTAGTCACTGGTGTACAACCACATAGCAACTGATATTAACTTTCTGGATGCTGGCATTGCCCAGACTAACAACTTGCTTACAAAGATACATATATGAAGAAAAGTTCCCAAGACAAATCTTGGTCTGCTGAAAAATGTTTAGTAGCAATGTATTAAAGGATGGTGTGCTCATTCCTCCACCATGGTGAGACCCCAATGCTGCACCCTCTCTCCGATTAACCTGTGGAGAGTGCAGTGGTTGTAAATTCCTTCACATAAATGACAAACGATCATCTGAATGAAGCGTGAGGAAAAGTTCAGGTGGATAGTGACTCCCTGTGATGGACCTTCAGGAATGAAGGCAAGGCAGAGTATAAGCCAGAGGTGGAAAAACCAGCCTCTCTGGTGTGGAGTACTCCTCTTAGCAGATGTGAAAGCTGTTGCAATGGCAAAGCTACATAATTCCTGCTACTTTCTATGCATTTTCTGGGGAAAATGACTGCTCCATCCCAGGAGTTATACAGCCTACATTTCCTTATGGATTTGGATGTGTCCTGGTGAAAGCATCTGTTCTGTTCAGGAATACAGTGTGAAACACACTAAGGCTTCAGGAAAAGTGAACTCAGACTGGAACAGACTCCAAGAAGGACTGTAGGGTGGTGAAAAGAATAAGGGACCTACCTTCTGAAAAGAGAGTAATTTGGTTTGTCCAACATGAATACATTTAGACTGGAAATTGTAAGGCCTTCAACAATCAGACTGATGAATATAGCTTCCTAGGAGGATATACAGCTTCAAGAATGGAATGGAATGGAATGGAATGGAATGGAATGGAATGGAATGGCATGGCATGGCATAGAATAGAATAGAATAGAATAGAATAGAATAGAATAGAATAGAATAGAATAGAATAGAATAGAATAGAATAGAATAGAATAGAATTAACCAGGTTGAAAGAGACTTTTGAGCTCATTCAGTCCAACCTATCATCCAACACTATCTAATGAACTAAACCATGGCAACAAGCGCCCCATCTCCTTCTAAACACCTCCAGGGATGGTGACTCCATCACCTCCCTGGGCAGCCCATTCCAATGGCCAATCACACTTTCTATGAAGAACTTCTTCCTAACATCCAGCCTAAACCTGCCCTGGCACAGCTTGAGACTGTGTCCTCTTGTTCTGGTGCTGGTTACCTGGGAGAAGAGACCAACCCCTACCTGGCTACAACCTCCCTTCAGGTAGTTGTAGACAGCAAGAAGGTCTCCCCTGAGCCTCTTCTTCTCCAGCCTAAGAAACCCCAGCTCCCTCAGCCTCTCATTATGGGGCTTGTTCTCCAAACCCCTCACCAGCCTCACTGCCCTTCTCTGGACACATTCCAGCAACTCAACATCTTTCCTAAACTGAGGGGCCCAGAACTGGACACAGGACTCAAGGTGTGGCCTAACCAGTGCATTGTACAGGGGCACAATGACTTCCCTGCTCCTGCTGGCCACACTATTCCTGATACAGGCCAGGATGCCACTGGCCTTCTTGGACACCTGACCAAGAAGCCTATACAGATTTAAAGGGGAGCGTATGTTACAGACGTTTATCTTAAATAATGTAAACTGAAGTAATAGTAGACCATGTAATGGGACAAAAGCTCTTCTTTTGCAGACCTTTCTCAAGACCCCCTTCATCTGTCACTTCTAAACCCACAACTGTTCTCTTTCACCCTACCCATTTGTAACTGGGAAAACCTCGTTAACTCTGGCCTCTCTCCTCTGCATGTCATCCAGACACACACATGCCATGGTTGCTTCTTGCATGTCTCCAGCATAATATATGGTTCAGACATGATCTCACAGCTTGATATAATGTTGTGGGGCTGTAAGTAAGAATGATTTCCACAGATTCTATGAGGCTTTTGTTTGAAAAAAAGGTAGATTTGCAAACAGTGCAAGTGTCTGTGAGTAGTCTTAGCACGAACATTACCCACTGGTTGTGGTACATAAGAAGAAAATATCTTTATGCTTTGATGTAAACAGAAAACAAAAAAAATATTTATATAGTTACACTGTAGTATTTTTCCTTACATAATATGGGTAAATAGAAAACAGTAAGTATTTTGCTGATAGTAGTATTGGTGTTATTGTTTCAAAGGGGAAAAATGTATTTCACTATCTTTGGGGCTTTGTAGAGTGTAAATGGACTATAAACTCATCCCTTACAATGCCACCTTTATTTAAATGTTCAGCTCTAGCAATAGTTTATATTAAAACAAGACACAAAATACATTTACAAGCACTTTACACATCAGAAGAGGGTTTGTTTGTTTCAAAACAGCTCAAGACCAAAGAGGCACCATGCTTCAGTTATCACTGGTTTCTTTTTTTGACTGGGTTCTTGTCTCAGAGCAGTGTTGATCCTCAATGGTATGTGGAAAAAATCTGATGAAACTGTTAGCCATTCTGCATTTTACTTTGTCTAATTTCTAAAAAGATCTCATCCTATATTGAATCACACAGCACTTACAGCATGGCCAAGGGATCAGGCCCAGCCAGCATGAATTTAGGAATGGCAGGTCCTGCCTGACCAACCTGATCTCCTTCTAGGATCAGGTGACCCGCCTGGTGGATGTGGGGCAGGCTGTGGATGTGGTCTACCTGGACTTCAGCAAGGCCTTTGACACCGTCCCCCACAGCAAACTCCTGGCCAAGCTATCAGCCCATGGCTTGGACAGGAGCACACTGCGTTGGGTTAGGAACTGGCTGGAGGGCTGAGCCCAGAGAGTGGTGGTGAATGGTGCCACATCCAGCTGGCGGCCTGTCACTAGTGGTGTGCCCCAGGGATCAGTGCTGGGCCCCATGCTCTTCAACATCTTTATTGATGATCTGGATGAGGGCATTGAGTCCATCATCAGTAAATTTGCAGATGACACCAAGCTGGGGGCAGGAGTTGATCTCCTGGAGGGTTGTCCTGGATGGACAAAAAAGCCTCAAAATGGCTCTGAACCAGACAATGAGGCAGAAGCTAGTAGATCTGCTTCTTTGGGCTTGCCTGGACATGTTTCAGAGCCAGGATGAGCCAGGTGGGCGTGCTTTTGGCCATGTTTGGAAAGAAGGCTTTCTATAGGTTGCAATACCAGGGTTGACCCCTAGACCTGTGTTGCTCCTGGCCATTATTGTCTCGGGAAACCTATAAATATCAGCCCGAAGGGCCAGAGCTTTGTCTTGCCATTGTCCACGGTCTGGAAGGAACCACAAGCTTCGCTTGGAAGCTGAACTGTGTTCCAGTTTACCCAGACAAGACAGCAAAGCCCCCTCGCTATTCTCAGCGTTGTAAAGCCCAGAGGACAGATACGTGTCTAGCCGGGCCGAGAGGCGAAACCCCAGAGGAGCCGAGTCCCCGGGACAGTTCCGATTGATGGGAGCAAGGAGCAAGCGCTGCTGCAAAAGGACCACAGCCGAGAAACCTCTCTACAAAGCTTTTGGCTACAAATCCTTTGGGAGCAAATCCTGTCTCAGCAATAAGCTGCAGACCCCAACAGAAAGGGAAACTCTGCTCCTGCAGCTTCCACGTGCATCTATTGCAGGTCTGTTGCCCTGGGGAGTTCTGGGTTGTTCCCCCCTACGTTGTGGGCAACCGCCGGCTGCATTGCCGAGGTTTCTTTTCTTTACAGTTTAAGGTGATGTTTGTTGTTTCTGGATTTTTGTGCATGTTGTTTAAACTGTTATTTGTTCCTGCTGGTGAGGTCTCTGTTCCACGACCGAAACCCCTCGAACCTGTAAATAGGTTTTCATTAATATTTTTTGTGGGATTTTTGTGATTAAAAAAAATAATTTTTTTAATTAATCGCTCCATTTATTAAACATTAATTTATCTTTTATAGACCAAAACAAGGGTAGAGAGGCTTTGCAGAGGGACCTCGACAGGCTGGACAGATGGGCAGAATCCAAAGGCATGAGACTGAACACATCCAAGTGCCGGGTTCTGCACATTGGCCACAGCAACCCCATGCAGTACTACAGGCTGGGGTCAGAGTGGCTGGAGAGCAGCCAGGCAGAGAGGGACCTGGGGGTACTGGTTGATTGTAGGCTGAACATGAGCCTGCAGTGTGCCCAGGCAGCCAAGAAGGCCAATGGCATCCTGGCCTGCATCAGGACCAGTGTGGCCAGCAGGAGCAGGGAGGTCATTCTGCCCCTGTACACTGCACTGGTTAGGCCGCACATTGAGTACTGTGTCCAGTTCTGGACCCCTTGGAACACAAGCCCTATGAGGAGAGGCTGAGGGAGCTGGGGTTGCTTAGCCTGGAGAAGAGAAGACTCAGGGGTGACCTTATTGCTCTCTACAACAACCTTAAGAGAGGTTGTAGCCAGACAGAGGTTGGTCTCTTCTCCCAGGCAACCAGCACCAGAACAAGAGGACACAGTCTCAAGCTGCTCCAGCAGAGGTTTAGGCTGGAGGTTAGGAGGAAGTTCTACACAGAGAGAGTGATTGCCCATTGGAATCGGCTACCCGAGGAGGTGGTGGAGTCACCATCACTGGAGGTATTCAGGAGGAGACTTGATGGGGTGCTTGGTTGCATGGTTTAGTTGATTAGGTGGTGTTAGATGACAGGTTGGACACGATGATCTTGAAGGTCTCTTCCAGCCTGGTCTATTCTATTCTATTCTATTCTATTCTATTCTATTCTATTCTATTCTATTCACATTATAACAGCAAATAATATACAGATAAGCATCACAACTGTCTGAAGAATCATAAAAAGCCACAAGTATCATCTATGTCACTCTAAATCCCACCAGGGAAAAAACAGAGTCTTTATTTAAATTTCCATGCTATCTGAGTTGATTCAGGATGTCTGGTCTTCACTTGTTATGAATTTCAAATTAATAAAATGTTATGCTCCAGAATTCAATAAAGGAGTTAGATGTTTGGTTTACAGCTGTGCTTGTATAGTTGTAAAATTGAATTGCTGATATTGTAAAATTGAGATGGTAATAATTCCTTTGCTCCAGTGCATTCCCTTTTACTTTTTCCCTCCCCCTGCTATGAAGAGCTCTGTTTTCACTAGCATGTTTCAAGAGGCAACTAATCTGTTTCATTGTTTGTAACCTTCATACTATCGTGCAAACAGAAATGGTACTGAAGACCACCTAAACTAAGCTAACAGGCCACTTTTTGGTAAAAGCACAAAGAAATAGAAATGAAAAACAGTGGTCTTACTCTATGTTCAGAACGGGATTTTTGTTTTTAAATTACACTTGCCACAGACAGAAACAACTTACTGGGAGAAACTGAAAGACTTTATCGGTTTATAAGGCTTAGAGGCTGCAGGCTACATTGGCAAAACAAACTTCCCAACCTCAGGAGTACAGTGAGCTCCCTGGATTCAAGGTGGCCTTCTGAGAATCAAGAGGCCATCAAGAGAGTGACATGTTACTAATTGTTCTGTTGTTGCTTTTGTCCTGCAAGACATTAATTCTGCTAAGAATGCACGCATGGGCTTCCACAAGTAATAGCAGCATAAACTGAAACTGCCCTGACATGGATGAATTTTAAAGGAACTAGCGCTTTTAAAAGCAGCAGTCAAATCTCTTCATATCTGGTTAGGGAGGAAGCCCAATCTTTCAGTTATCAGGTGTCAATATGCTTGACAATTTTTGTCAAGCACAGAGCTGTGAACAAAAATATATTCTTATAGGAAGGTATTTCTAGTTGCTATTTATTAGTAGGGAAGTATAATTAATAACTTGCATTACAACTAAAGAGAATAATATTTTGGCATACACACTGATGGGGTGATGTCATAAAGTACCAAACAGAAGCTCCAGTGGTTGCTGCACCCATAAAATCCCAGCAAATAGTTACAGCCATATCATTCAAAGCTTCACAATGCTGGTGTTACACGTAGGAATTCTGTACATTTTAGTCTTGCTCCCAGATGGAGGGAGAAGACGAGGTCTGATGCCAGCCTCGATCCTCCAACAAGAACTGCAAAACCAAGGTGCCCAGTTCTGCAGAGACTAATAAACTTCACTTGAGAGGTGCAAAGATCAGATGTTCAGGTATGGTGGAGATGTTGACCCACCCTCTCCTTTCTCAGCCACCGATTCCCCCAGTTCTGTATGTCGCTAGCTACCCGGCCACCCCGTCCGCGACTCTCCCGGGCCACCTTGGACAGCTCCCGCAGCTCCGGGCCCGCACGTTTATGACGCCAAAGCCCCGTTTTTCTCAAGAATGGAGGATTGCAGTGCAAAGGCCGAGAGCGATGCATATGCACGGAGGAGAATAAGGACGGAAGTTAATGGTGGAGTACAAAACCGCTCAGCATCACCTCTTACAGAAGCAGCACCTTTGAAAAGCATCATTCATGAATGGCTGGAGAAAGAGATCTGCCATTCACAATCAGGTTGGTAGTTACAGCATAGTACATTTCTTGTGTCTTCCTCACCAATACTTGAACAATAACACTATCCCACACATGTGCTGTTGGAAAAACCAACCAACCAACCCAAAACCCCACAACAACCAAGAACTTCAGACTCACAGGCATCTGAAATTCTGAATTTGTTTAGGAAGTGACAGACACTCTGTTAATCAACAAAAAGGTACTTGTAACCTGCAAATCTATGCAGATGGAATCCCTCAGAATCATGCTTATAATATTGAAAACTATAAATATTAAAAAAAAAAAAAGTAACCAACATGTACGTGCTCTCTCAAATCACTTGCGCTTTGATTTCCCCTGTAAGGAAAATGCTGTTCTGAAGAATTGCCCACAACTACAAGCTCTTAGGCTATGACCTGCAGACTAATGACTGAACAAGTATTTACACATTATCAGCCTTTTACCTTCATGACTGGTTTGGTTGCATTGCAGCTGTGACCTCTCTGAGACAATGTGACAATAAAATATAGATGCTCAGTGAGAATCCTATGGAGTGTGACTTAAACTCTGACGTTGCAATTGTCTTTTGGAAACCTGTTTCAGGGTGCATAAATTTCAGGGACATTTCTGGTTTATTTTGATGGGATTGTACAATTGGAAAGCAATATAGTTTTATTAAAGGCTGAAGAAGCACTTGAAGTAAATTGACTCTTAAATGTTTCTTGTTATCTCAGCCGCTTTGGGCTTAGCAAGGCCAGCAAAGCAAAAAGATGCAAGATATCCCTTCTTTCACAGTTACCTGCATGAGGCTGGTATTCTCCTGCCCCTCTGCTTCCTGGAGGGGGTGGTTTGACAGTCTGGGCACAGATAAGCCTGAATCTCACCTCTGAGTCACTGGCTAAAGAACAATGAACTTGCTTCTCAGGCCCAGTATTCAGGTAAATCTTTACTGAAATGACACAAACCACAAGCCTCATAACCAGCCCTTAGTCTGAAATTCAGTCAATTTCAGAATTCAAACATGAGTTCACAGATCTCTCCACACCAATTCAGTGATCTGAAGCAGAATGTCTACTAAGGTAAGAAAAATAATCTTGAGTCTCAAGGTTTTTTTTTCTTTGAGTAGTACATGCAGGTACTACATGCACACCAAAAAGATGTGACATTCTTAAGATATTTTGTCAACAGATTTTAAATAATTCCCCCCCTCCCAGCTACTATCACAGAAATGCCAATGCTTTTGAAAATGTAAATGACAGGGAAATAATTGAATGCTTCAAATATAACACACAAAATAATTAGTCTTGAGGAAGGAAGTGTTTGGAATTCTGAGGGGTGTCTGTTTCTGTCTCATCAGAGATGCACATAAGTAAGCAGAAATACTTTTCAACTTAACAAGAGTACTAGTAAAGATAAGCATATATAAAGATATATATGCTTATATATATGCTATAAAGATAAGCATATGGATGCTAAACATGCCTCTAATAATGATGAGCAAAAATCATGACACCATTATGATAGTGCTGGCCTATCAAGCACTTCGCAGCACAGCTAGACAACTTTCACAGTGTATTTTCACAGCTTGCTGTATTTGATGTTTCCACTCCTCACTCACAAATCCTTTTCTGAAAAGTTTAAACACATCCAGCCTAAGCTGTTCTATGATTGTATGATCTTGTTTTCAAAATGGTAAGTGATAACTCTTCTGTTCATGAAAGCTAAACTGTTCCTCCAAACTAAGTAGATTGGTAAACCTCAGAGCAGTTTCCCAGCATATATTTAAAAACAAATAAAGTAAATTCAATTATGAAAGGTTTGTGGCTCCAGGTATATCACAAACATTCCTCAAGCTGTATTAAAAACATAACATGCATTTCAACTGAGCCATCCTTACAAGGACTTCACTGTTCTCATGCAATTTGTTTAACCCCCAAGAAATGCTGAAAATACAGCAGATACATAGTTACTCGCAAAATGTAATTTGGTCTTTAAGAATACTCTCTTTGCCATATTATAAAGCTCCCCTGAGTTCTGCACTGTTAATTACAGCGCAGCAAGTAGAGAAGACAGGTATTTGGATGCCTGCCACTCCTTCGCTGTGAATTCCCATTGTGTGTGAGGGAGATTAGGGTCAAATTTCCCCCAGATTGCCAGGTTCTGTGGCTCTCGAGGAAATCTCATTTCAGAATTATCAGCTCATTGGATTACATCATACCCTTTAATTCTACCTACATTCATTGAAGGAAAGAGGAATATTTCTAACTCCTTCTGTAACTGGAAAGAAAGTATGTCAATCTATAGAAGAGTATCTGACAGAAACAGATGGAAAACCAATTGTGCACACAAAACTACAAACACATACACAGACACTCCTCCAGCTGTATAGCCAGATTTTCAAAGTGGGTCTTTTGCACTTGGTATACAGAACTCAGAAAAATCCACTTACTAAGAGGTGAAGAAGAATGGAGAGCTTTAAAACACTGAACTCATGGAGGAAAAAGCAGATGTATTCTTAAGCCCACCTCTGACCACAGTTTATAGATGGGTGCAATTCCAAAAGAATAATTGTCCCCTGAACAGACAGGCACAGAAATAGATGTTCCAGACAAAATTCAAATCAGCAGAAAAATTATTTGGAAGACACCCACCGAACAGCTAATGAAGTACTTAAAGAAGCACTTCTCTGCAGGAACAATAATGTGAAGGATACTCGCCCTGCTTGGCATCAGAATAATTGCCAGGAGAAAATGAAAAGGGTGTATGACTAGGACCTATGTCCTATGGAAGTGTCCCTTTGGCTCAGTCTTTTCACAGCTTTGCTTGGCCCTTTGCACATCTGTCCTTAATAAGATAGCATTCGACTCATTTCTCCTTCAGAAACTTGCTGGCAAGCAGAGGAAAAATCCCCCTGTTTTTACTATGACACTTCTGAAAATCGACTGAAAGCTGAGCTGCATTGCCAAACTTTTCTAGTTGCACTGCTCGTATAGCCATCAGAAGTGTCCCAAAGCCACTCTCCTGCCCAGCAGCCTCTGTCTCAGCGGGACTCCAACCTACAGACCAACCGCAGGCGTCTCGAGTCCCCCATGCTATCCCGCGGTTACTCCCAACTCAGCATGCTACCGTCCCCTCGAGGTGTGCGAATGAGGCCCGGGGCACTGCCTGTCACAGGTCGGCCGAGGAGACCTGCAGCGTCCATGCACGAAGCGCTCACGGTCATCCGGTGCACTTGCAGGCTTTTCATCACACGGTTTTACCCCACTAATTAACCAGACCTTTGTCACACAGGCTGGAGGGATGCATGCTAAGAGAAGGCCCGGCTTAGAGAGCCCTGGGCACCCCACGTCTCGGCACTCTGCTGCCGATCTGGCGGCCCGGGGCCGGCGGGAGCTGCCGCTTACCCACACGAAACCCCGTTTTGGACTGGCAGCTGCGGCACCATGCCACTGCGGACCTGGTCCGCAGCTACGCGACGCTTCGGCCCCCGAGCAGATCAGCAGGCCTGTGCGACGCCGGGGAAGGGCAGCCGGCCCCCCTCGCCCGCCGCTGGGGCCACCATCCTTCATCGGCACCGGCGTGGGGGGTCTGCGCCGGCAGTGCGACGGGTAGGGCCGTAATGTGCGGGACGAGGCCGGGCGGGGGTGGCGGCGCCATGCCCCCTTCCCTGCCGCCTGGCTTTCCCTCTCACTCACCCAGCAGCACGGCGGCGATCGTGCTAAGCAGAAGCCAATTCTTCTTCAGGAAGCCTGAGCAGCCGCATCCTTTCCTGCCCGCATTCGCCATAGCGGAGAAGAGCAGCAGTCACAGAGGGGGCGATGGATGTGAGGCGCTCCGTTCCGCTCTGCTCCGTGCCGTGCCGAGCCGAGCCGTACCGCACCGGCTGCTTGCGCGCTCGCAGAGGGGAGGCGAAGACGTTGCACCTCACCTGGCAACGGGAGAGCCCGCCCCTAGGCCTGCCCGCCCGCCCTCTACCTCCCTGCTTCCCTCTAGCTGCGCTGCTTTGCCGCCTGCTGTCTGCCCGGCTAGCCCACGGGGTGAGACCCAGTTGTCGGTCACTTCTTGCTGGCCTTTTGCACATGCTCGTTGGGACTGTGCGTGGGGCACGGCGTCCTCCTAGAGACAGCAAGGCCCCCCTCGCCTGGCTGTCGGGGCCGCTGCCCATAGCGCTTCACCTGCAAGGGGAGAAAGGGGAGGGTGGCTGGTGGACCTTGCAGAAGGTTCCCGATTTTCGTCTGTGGCTGGTAAGGTGCCAAGACACATGCAGCCAGCGCGCACACACGCACCCACCCCTCCCGAGCCTAGCAATCCACATGGCAGAGGAATTGTTCCATGGCACTGCCTGTGTTGAAACAATGCATGCTAGGCAACCTCCATGCTCTCTGCAAGGGGGTGTAGGAGGCCTATGCCTCCAGGCACAAAAGTTGGTCCTAGGTGTTTGTGGCTGCTGGAAAACCACCAGTGGCTGTGGTGGAAATGATCTCTGTATAAATTCTAAAATTAAATATTCAGCCTAGTGTGAAAATTGGGGGTAAAGAGTACAGAAATGTCTTGTAAGATTTCCCTACTGGGGTTTATCACGGTAAGTTTAAATACCAAAATTGTGAAGAAGCATTTATTTACCTGTGCAACTCCTTGACAATGGCCTCCTTCTTCCTCCCCAACCATAAGAATGATTAGTGTGTATAATATGCAGACCCAGTTCTCTGTGGGATTATGGTAGGGTTTTCAGTGTCTGCTTATAAACTTGTTGATTATGATTTTCAGCCTTTGAGATCAAGTGGTAAATATAAGAAAGAAAAAGAAAGAGAAAGAAAGAAAAAAAAAGAAATAAAGGAAGAAAGAAAGAAAGGAAGAAAAAGAAAGAAAAGAAAGAAAGAAAGAAAGAAAGAAAGAAAGAAAGAAAGAAAGAAAGAAAGAAAGAAAGAAAGAAAGAAAGAAAGAAAGAAAGAAAGAAAGAAAGAAAGAAAGAAAGAAAGAAAGAAAGAAAGAAAGAAAGAAAGAAAGAAAGAAAGAAAGAAAAAGAAAGAAAGAAAGAAAGAAAGAAAGAAAGAAAGAGAAAGAAAGAAAGAGAAAGAAGGAAGAAAGAAAGAAAGAAAGAAAGAAAGAAAGAAAGAAAGAAAGAGAAAGAAAAAAGAAAGAAAGAGAAAAGAAAGAGAATGTAAGAAAGAAAGAAAGAGAAAAAAGAAAGACTTATATTGTGTTACTGAATGACATAAAGGAAAATGTAGAATGGAAGTTTAATTTACCTTACTTAATTATGTTTTAGACCATTTTTTCCAAAACATACACCAGTGAAGTTTGCATGATTTCTGTCTGTGATGACTAAGGCCTGAGGCAAATCAGCGAAAATTGCAATTGAAACCTTGTCACATTTCCTCTTCACTGGACATTCTGTGTGACAGCTTGGGGAAAGAGAAAAATATGTACTTTGCTGAGGCAGGGAAGAATACTGAAATCCACCTGGATGAGAAGCAAGAGCCATCATCTATACCAGATGTTAAAACCTGGAGCCAGCTGCATGAATTTATATAAAGATTCTAAAAAAAAAAAAAGCCTTATTGCCTTATTTTTTCAAATGTGTTGAGCAACTGCAGTAATTTGTCTGTAGCTGTCGCCATCAAGAAAATTTAATTTAAAAAAATAAAAGGAAGCATAGTGGTAGAAAGGGAGCAAATGAGTAAGTATATTAGTTTAATTAAATCATGAAAGGTTTAGACCGCTTAAAAGGAACATTGGCATGCGTGGTAATGTTACAAAGTCACAGAAAAGGCAACCCAAAAAGAGTTCATGCAAAGAAACAGTAAGAAACTTGACTATGACTTCCATACAGAAATGTGGCAATGTAGGAGGGTCATTGAAGAAGAAGAAAAATGTATGTAAGGTTTCAGTGTGGGTAGGACCAGACTTAACCTGTATAGAAGAGCTCTGGCCTTGGTTCTTGAAGCCACAGGGTCTAACTTTCAATGTATTTTATTTCCTCCCCTAAATATTGAGAATTTCAGATGTTGCTTTCAATAAGTAAAAGGTCTGATTTGTTCCAGGAGGTGGGGAGATGATATCTCTCTGGACAGTGGCAGTAAAATCAGTTGCAAGACAACTTCAGAGTTTAGGCCTTCCTTTTATATTCTGTCTATTTACTTTCTTATGTATCCTTCCTTACAACTTTGCTTTTCTTTTGCTCTCATTTGGTGAGCTAGAGGGGTAACTACAATACAATGGTTCCTGCAAACTAGCTAAAATCAAGTTAGGGTTTACTTCTTGCATGGAGTTTCCATGGTTTGTGTGTTTTCCCTAGTGCTTCAGGTATCCTTTTTCTCATGATAACAATTCACAGTACCTCTTTACAGGAGAGCTACAATTGTCTGCAGCATTCTTAACAGAAAAAATGGCCTCCTACTTTTATAAAGCAATGTGATTGTAGCTGGTACATGCCTTCCTGGAGATCACAATATCTTAAAGTAGTTGTGCAGCCTTAGGAAAAAAACATAATGCAATTATGGTATGTTAGTTTTGAGGGCTATAGAGTTATATTCTGCAACAGTAGAACAATAGATAGTGAATTGTATGGAAGATCTCTACACATTATTTATTTCCTTTGAAAGTACAATGTTTCTGCTCTTCTGTCCCTACTTTTTTTTTTAACAGGCTAAAATTCTAGACTTTCTTTTTGTTGATAATTTGACTTGCCTTTTTTCACCTCATTAAATACAATCCTATGGTATGACCTTGACAAAAAAAAAAAGAAGTTGGTAATTGATGGCAGCCAGAGAAACTTAAAGCAGCCTCTTTCAAAATACTGAGGCAGGAAAAATATTTTAAACAACCTGATGAGCAGACTGTTTTTAATTTGATCTTCCTATTTTAGAATGACAGGAATTGGCTTTGATCCTGGATGTAGAGTCAAGCTGGCAGTTTCTCTATGGGGAGCTATTAAAGAAAGAAAAAAGTAATAAAAGTGTCCCCACTAAAATGGAAAAGAATTAAAGGTAGCCCAAGCCCATGGATCATTCTTGAAATATTGAAGTTATTTTTAAAATGAACTCTGCTATGGAAAAAGACCAAAAGAACTAATACTTTGTGAGACTCATTGCTTGTATAGCTAACAAGCACAGCTTGCTGAGTAAATAAAAATCTAAATTCTGTTTATTTTTAGCTTTGTGGGATTTCAAGGCATCCTGGAAATTAATGTGTGAAAAAATGTCAATGCACTTTACGCAGTGGCAGTATCGTAGCCAATGAGGTTAATCCGAGGCGCGATTATTGCTTGTTGAAAACTTTTCCTAATACCCCGCCATGACAACTTGAAATATGGTCAGCATTGGCACCAATTATTTTTTTCCCCCATTGGAATGGACTGCCTGGGGAGGTGGTGGAGTCGCCATCATTGGAGGTGTTTAGGAGGAGACTTGATAGGGTGCTTGGTTCCATGGTTTAGTTGATTAGGTGGTGTTGGATGATGGGTTGGACATGATGACCTTGAAGGTCTCTTCCAACCTGGTTTATTCTATTCTATTCTATTCACTTCATGTGTACAGATTATAGGAATGCATTCTTTAGCTCTATTGCTCACCGTTACAATGTTCACAGAATCACAGAATTGTTAGGGTTGGAAGGGACCTCGAAGATCATCCAGTTACAATAATACAATAATACAATAATAATACAATACAATAATACAATAATACAATACACCAGGTTGGAAGAGACCTTCAAGATCATCGCGTCCAACTCATCAACCAATCCAACCCACCCAACAACTAGACCATACAGCCAAGCACCCCATCAAGTCTTCTCCTGAACACCTCCAATGAAGGTGACTCCACCACCTCCACGGGTAGCCGATTCCAATGGGCAATCACTCTCTCGGTGTAGAACTTCTTCCTAACATCCAGCCTAAACCTGCCCTGGCACAGCCTGAGACTGTGTCCTCTTGTTCTGGTGCTGGCTGCCTGGGAGAAGAGACCAACCTCTGCCTGGCTACAACCTCCCTTCAGGTAGTTGTAGAGAGCAATAAGGTCACCCCTGAGTCTTCTCTTCTCCAGGCTAAGCAACCCCAGCTCCCTCAGCCTTTCCTCGTAGGGCTTGTGTTCGAAACCCCTCACCAGCTTTGTTGCCCTCCTCTGGACACGCTCCAGCAAGACAACATCCTTCCTAAACTGAGGGGCCCAGAACTGGACACAGGACTCAAGGTGCAGCCTACCCAGTGCAGTGTACAGGGGCAGAATGACCTCCCTGCTCCTGCTGGCCACACTGTTCCTGATGCAGGCCAGGATGCCATTGGCCTTCTTGGCTGCCTGGGCACACTGCAGGCTCATGTTCAGCCTACCATCAACCAGTACCCCCAGGTCCCTCTCTGCCTGGCCACTCTCCAGCCACTCTGACCCCATCCTGTAGCACTGCATGGGGTTGCTGTGGCCAATGTGCAGAACCCGGCACTTGGATGTGTTCAATCTCATGCCTTTGGATTCTGCCCATCTGTCCAGCCTGTCGAGGTCCCTCTGCAAAGCCTCTCTGCCCTCCAGCAGATCAACTCCTGCCCCCAGCTTGGTGTCGTCCGCAAATTTACTGATGATGGACTCAATGCCCTCATCCAGATCATCAATAAAGATGTTGAAGAGCATGGGGCCCAGCACTGATCCTTGGGGCACACCACTAGTGACTGGCCGCCAGCTGGATGTGGCACCATTCACCACCACTCTCTGGGCTCGGCCCTCCAGCCAGTTCCTAACCCAACACAGTGTGATCCTGTCCAAGCCATGGGCTGCCAGCTTGGCCAGGAGTTTGCTGTGGGGGACGGTGTCAAAGGCCTTGCTGAAGTCCAGGTAGACCACATCCACAGGCCTCCCCACATCCACCAGGCGGGTCACCTGATCCTAGAAGGAGATCAGGTTGGTCAGGCAGGACCTGCCCTTCCTAAATCCATGCTGGCTGGACCTGATCTCTTGGCCATCCTGCAGGTGTCCTGTGATTGCACTCCAGATGACCTGTTCCATAATCTTGCCTGGCACTGAGGTCAGACTGACAGGCCTATAATTCCCTGGCTCATCCAACCGGCCCTTCTTGTGGATGGGCATCACGTTGGCCAGCTTGCAAACTCCCCCCACCATGTGCAGGGACACATCACAGGAGATCAGGTTGCTCAGAGCCCCTTAAAAAGTTCCAGGGATGGGGCTTCCCTGGGCAACCTGTTCCAGTGTCCAGTTCTCAGAGTAGAGCTTGGGTAAGATGGTATGCATGGAAATACGGTTTTATTTTTTTCCATGTAATATGTAGTGGGGTTTTTGGTGGTTTTTTTTGGGTTTGGTGTGGGGTTTTGTTGTTGTTGTTGTTGGGGTTTTATTTGTTAATGAAGCATCCAGATGAATCAGTCTTGAAAGTGAATGTTTACCTGGGAAAAAGTGACATGTGGTTATGTGTGTATTTTTTTTAACTTGAAAGCTAAGATAGTCTAGGTTACTTTGTTGTAACCTGACCTGGTATATATGTTGCCCTGCATTTCCAATAGTGGAACTGTCTATACATTTAAAGTCAATTACTTTGGAACATAGCAAGTAATTTCACAGGCTAGGAATATTCGCAGCTTTCTGTGTGTTCTCATAGTATCATAGTATCAGTCAGGGTTGGAAGGCACCACAATGATCATCTAGTTCTAACCCCCCTGCCATGGGCAGGGGCACCCTACACTAGATCAGGCTGGCCAGAGCCTCATCCAGCCTGGTCTTAAACACCTCCAGGGACGGGGCCCCAACCACCTCCCTGGACAACCCTTTTCAGGGCTTCACCATTCTCATGGTGAAGAACTTCTTCCTCACATCCAGCCTGAATCTCCCCACCTCCAACTTCATTCCATTCCCCCTAGTCCTATCACTACCTGATAGCCTGTGAAGTCCCTCCCCAGCCTTCTTGTAGGCCCCCTTCAGATCCTGGAAGGCCACAATGAGGTCAGCTCAGAGCCTTCTCTTCTCCAGACTGAACAGCCCCAACTCCTTCAGTCTGTCCTCATAGGAGAGGTGCTCCAGCCCTCTGATCATCCTCGTGGCCCTTCTCTGGACACGCTCCAGCACGTCCACATCCCTCCTGTAATAGGGGCTCCAGAACTGGATGCAGTACTCCAGGTGGGGTCTCAGCAGAGCTGAGTAGAGGGGGAAGAAGCACCTCCCTTGACCTGCTGATCACACTTCTCTTGATGCAGCCTGGGATCTGATTGGCCTTCCGGGCTGCAAGTGCACATTGAGAGCTCCTGTTGAGCTTCTCGTCCACCAGCACCCCCAAGTCTCTCTCCTCTGGGTTGCTCTCCAGCCAGTTTGCAGCTTTCTTTGTGTTTCAGGGCTGAGACATTCAGCATTGTCCAACAGGAATATGTAGGACAGCATTGTAGTGCACGGTGTAGCAAGTGAAAGCTTGCCTCTTCATACTCCTGAGAAAATACCTTCAGAGACTGCAGTTAGGAGAGGAGAAAACAACTGAGTTTTAGTCCTTTAACTTTTTCTACATAGGTCAGCCTATTAGCATTTGTCTAAGCTGATTTGATCCGTAGAAAACAAATCAAGTGCCTTTTCCTCATAACTCGTGGTGACCATAGTAAATCACTTCAGAGAGAATTGCTGAAATTGCTGGTATTACATGTTTTTGAATGCTTTGATAAAACAACGGCATTTAGAAATTTCAAAAAATCAAGTGCTAATAAGCTACCTGGAATGCAGGTACTGCTTTCATGGCAGTAACGTCTTTGCACATGGAGACCTGTAGGTCTCCAGTGTAGGTTGGATTTAAGCTACCAGATCTGTTATTGGTGTATTTATCTAATCCATACAAATTTTTAAAATTTATTTAAAAAATCTATTTTAAAGGCATATCTATTTCTGTTTCAGTAACTCTTCTGAATGCACAGATGGATCCTTATTATCTACTTATAACTTCTGGAAGCTGCTTTATCTTCTGTGTACATAGGATTTTCTACTGTCTTACCAAATCAACTCTAAACCTATTAGTCGTCCTTCTTTGTATTTTCTGTATTTTTTTTCAGAATTGTTGATTTATTGGTCAAAATACCTTCTGTGTACGTAAAGTGGTATGGATTTGGCCTAAAATACACAAGAAGAGTAGGTTGTTTTTTCCCCTTTCATTTCCTTTTCTTCTTTTAAATTAAGTTAAATCCTGTGGCAGATGAATGGGTCTTTAAAAAAATGCTTGAGCCAGTGGTATCACAGCTGGAAGGAAGATGACAGCTGAAAATGGTACTTTGAACTGCTTGTTTATAGCCCTCTCATGTTGAATATTTTTTCCTATTTTATTTTTCCCTAAAAAAACCCCAGTTTTGTTCAATCTTACCGAAACATAGGTGTTTTATCAGCCATTTTCACTGTGAGGTCAGAAGAAATTGGCTGTGTCCAACTAGCATATAATAGTAATGGTGAAAACATATTAGAATTCCTTGACAATAGTGCACCTGTTATATTTTTATACCATGGATCTGGAACATTATGTTCTAGATAATTCCCATTTTTTCTAAGCTCTGTTCCTGGCCCCCGTAGAAGACTGTGAATATTGTCATAGTTTCTGATGAAAGCTGGATGAGGCTGTACCCATGTGATAGTTAAAGGAATTCCTATTAATGAGAAGCACTTTGAATTTTTTCCTTCATTTTATGTAGTGCAAACTTTTTACTTTTTATATAATGCTTATATATTTTCCTCCTATGTTGTTAGAAGATTGGCAAGCAGAGTGGGAAGGTGGTATGAAAGTGTGTTTCACAGATTGATATTTAAATGGTAGCTATGTTCTATATACAGAAGGTTGAAAGAAAGCCATGCTCTGAAAGTCATCAAAGCAGACACAAGTCCCATGGTTCTCATTTGCCTAGAAAGTATGACAGCATAGCTGTGAAGTGATCATGAGCCGTCAGCTACCTACATCTAGGTACATATTATAGTAATGGTTTTAAGAATGTTTCTTCCTTTTTCTTGGTTGTGCAGCTAATTAGGTGCCCATGAAAAGAGACCAACACAACTGCAGTTTTCCTTCTTAATTGCACAAAATGTCAAGGATGAGAAAGAATGACATGTATTTCTTGCAGCACCCTTCATTAAGAGTTCTTTTGAGAATGAGTTCTGGTAGTAATAAGAAATTAATCCATTTTGTGTGATAACTAAAAATCTCTGAATTTCTGCAAAGCATTTATAAATGCCTGGCAGATAATATCAGCATGGCAGAAGTGAGGTTTATGTGGAAGGATGATCTCTTCATGAACAAACTTGTATTCAATATCCACTTTTTAAATGTTTGTAGACATTCATAAAGGTGCTGTCCTCAACTGATGGATAGATCCAAATGTGGGTAAGATATGGTCAAACAGAAAAGATAAAAACATCTGCAGCCTGGAATACTGGCAGACCTTTTGATTTTTGCAATACCTTGCCACCTGGTGATTCAGAAATGTATACTGCTTAAGCCAAGTGACATAATAGGAGTTTGAACTGGGCCCGATACACATTTCCAACATTTTTGGACCATGGAACAGGCATAATTGTTTGCAGATGTGATTTGCTGTTGGCTGTTGCAAAGGAAGAAAGATATTTAATACTCCTTTTTGGCACACCTATGAAGCACTTCCACCTCACAACAAGACCGCTGGCATCCAACCTTCAAGACTGCATGAGAAATCTGCATCCTTGTTGTTCTGGAAATCAGTTCTTATCATATGAGCAGTAACAGTATGTCAGCGACGGAGACTGGAGTCAATACAGATGACCAATATGATCTAGTATTGTTCCTTTATTGTTCCAGTGTAGTGCGAGTAAAGTATAGTATACTGCTAATTTAGAGCTAATATAGAGAGTGAGTATTAAGGGAACCTTCACAGCTTATATAGACTCAGAGAGCATCGTTGGCATAGCTTATGGCCAGGATTGTGCCCCTGAATATTTCTAGGACATGCTTTTCTGTGTGTTAGCCTTCCTTTGTTACCCCTCTTTTCTGAGGGCGCCACTGAGTCCAGGTAAACTGCCTGCCTGGGCGTGGTCTCACCCCTGAGGTACACAAGGGTCAGGCTATATGTTTGTTTTCCTGTGTATAGCATAAGCTTACACCGTATTTGGTAGAGGCCAGTTCATTGGTTAATCTTTGTGTTAGCAACAGATGCTCATTGGACCAGTATTCACTGGGGCAAATGGTAAATAGGGGTCATTTGGTAAACGAGCCCTCTCCTCCTCCTCACATTGGTGTTGAGCCTGTATCTGTGTGCGCACCAGCGCTGTTGTGGTTCACCTTGCCCGGGACTAAAGCCAGCACTCCAAGAGGCTTCGTAGTACTTTGCCACCTGCACCCAACTGCTTGCAGTGCCGTGGACAGTACCCCGTGTGAACCACCGTTGGCAAACTGCCACAGTGCCTCCCCCCACCCCGAGCGGGGAACCTCAGTATTCTGGAAGAGGCAGCAGCCACGCGACACAGCCACGCAGTCGGCGCCATTTCCTGTATCCTTATTACGGCACATCCGTGCCGCGTTCTGCGGACTATAAATATTATCAAGGGAAGACTCCACGAAGCTCTCAGCTTGTGAGTAAGCCAGACCCTTCTTCATAGAGTTTCAGTTGGGGTAGCCTGGAAATCGCTCCAGGTGGAGGACTGCCGGTCACCGACCAACCCCCTCCCCCGCCGCTTTCCGGATCAGTTTGATTCTAAGTTCTGCAAATTATTTTGGTTTAAGTGCCTATGCCTAGACATTTTGTAAAGATAGTTCCACTAACTGAATATTAATACCTGTGAAGGGGGACTGTACATACCCCGTTGCAGAGTTTATATATATACATAGAAATAAACTTAATTTTTTTGTAGTGATACCTCTGCCGCTCATTTCTGAGGGCATATTCATAACATTAATGGCGCAGCGAGCAGGGTTATTCGATAAGTGACTATCTCTGCAGAATGGGATACGTAATGAAACGATCCAATATACAGTGGGCTATAGAAAATCTGACAAATCCGGACCAAATCATTATGAAATTAACCGAATACGTGATCGAGCAATGCACTGACCCAACCGCAGTAACCGAGGAGAATGTTGTCGCAATCACGGCTTGTGTAATGCGCGCACAAGACGAATTTACAGCATTAAGGGAAAAGATTAAAACACTTGAGGAAAAAAATGATTCCCTGGAAAGACAGTTAGAAATGTTTAAGGCACTAAATAACAACCTTCAGGATTTATTAACGTTGCAAATTAAAGAAAGCAACGCCGCTATCAAGACACTGGCTGGGTCAGACACAGACTCTGTTTCAAACCTCCCTGGGATCTCCCAACCGCCTAGCCCCGCGGAGGCCCGCGGATACGATGTCGCGCCCGGAGCCAGATCTCCCGTACCCTCCTTTTATGAATTACCCCCACCGCAGTCTAGCGGAAAAGACTTAAAGGTAGCGAACGCCACCGCAGCCCAAGACTTAAGATCCACGGCCTCCTTGGAGCTGACGAGGCTCCAAACACTGCAAATAGCGAGTCCAGATTCACCCGTTCAGTCCAGCACGTCAGCAGCGGCGCGCGAGTTAAATCTGCTTGCCAGTAGTGCCCCGAGAAGCAAAGCCCAGAAAAAATCCCAGAACTACCAAACGGAGAGAAACCCATCTGACCGGGACGATACGGATTACAGTTCTGAGGACGAACCCATACGGAGCAAAGCTGTGCGTTTGTGTCCCGTTCTTAAAGAGCAATACACCGACGGCCGCCGTGGCCGAGGGACAACAACTACTTCTGTTCGCCCGTACAGCGGAGCAAAGCTTCGGGACCTACAAGAGACATTTGCACGAGAGCCGGACGAGTCGGTAACAGACTTTTTGTATCGTGTTATGGAATTGGGGAGGATACAATTATTTTGGATCGTAATGAAGCAAAAGGCTGTTCGTGGGGTCATGAAGTATTTTTGGGCATGGGTCCGGAGGGATACCACTCGTTAACTTCCCGTATTGCTCACTGGGCTGGCAGTTTAGATCCTATGGATAGAGGCGAGCCAACAGAAGTGAGGGTCACAAGTTCGGCCGAACTCACTGCCACGATTAAAAAGCTAGCATGCGTTCAAGCTATGTACGATCGCGGAGCGTACTCTTCCCCACTAGATGCCCCAATTAACCCAGTGCGACTCAAAGTTCTAATCTGCGGTCTGCCAGCGGGTCTCAAAATTGTCTGTGATGCCAAAAAGGAGGAAATTGAACGAGTAGTCGAGAGGAATAATGCCTCTGCTAATTCCCGGGAACACCACTTAACTTGGGAAGAGCTTCTAATGGCATTATCCCACAAGGGCCGAGACCTGGGCTACTCTGATCATGTGCTCACAGCCAAGACTCCCCGCGACAGACGCCATACTGAGTATAAGGGCAACCACGCGGCGACACCCCGGGGGAAAAAGCAGGAAGTGCGGCGTGCTAAGACCTCCCCTACTGCGACTTCTGCAAGTTCAAGCAGCAGTCCGGGGTCAGATCGCAGTCACTCCGGAAGTCCCAGAGGGAAAAATGCCGGCCGCCGGAGAGATAAACAGCATGTTTCTAATAGATCCTCCTCACCCAGAGAGAAATGGTATCAACTAGCATGGTCTTTGAATATACCTGAATCCGTGATAGCGCCATTATCAACGGGACTGTTAAAAGGAGTAGTGCTGAGCTTACAAAATAAATCCGGCAGCTGGAAAGAGGACCAATACCGAAGTGACCGCCGTGGCAAGGGGGAGGATGAAGCTGTTAGCAGCAGTTCTAAAACTGCTCCACTCAACAAGGACGCTAATCTCTTCGTACCTCGCCGCCAGAGCCCAGATAAAAAGCCAAAAAACTAGGCACAGCGGTGACTGTTCCAGGCCTCATTCATCGCTTCGTTAATGCCTGTCAATGGTCTGAGGATCCAGAGCCTTTCATTTTAATTCCCACTGGACCTACTCAAACTGCTGTAAAATTCCTTATTGACACTGGGGCACAAATCAGTGTTTTGAATGTGCAACAAGCCAAACACTTGAGGATCCTGCCATCCCGGAAAAGGATAAAGATACAGGGCGTCACAGGCATGCCTCATACATGCCATTTAGCCAAAACAAGGTTGTGGCTTCCTGGTGACAAGCGAAGTACCCTGGTAGAAGTTGCCCTGAGTCCGTATCCAGAGAACATCCTTGGATTTGATGTTTTAGCTGGCAAACGGTGGCACCTCCCTAACGGTACCCTGTGGTGTTTTGGCTCCTATGGAGTAGGAGCAAAAAAGGCCAAAACCGCTCGAGTAGGCACGCTCCAAATTGCTCCACCCTTACCCAAATCGAGTATCACATGTGTTGCACAGTATTCACTACCAGCAGCAGCCAGACAAGGCATCACGGAGGTGATTGCAGACCTGGAAAGGAGACAAATCATCACCAGGACACACTCACCCTATAACTCACCAGTGTGGCCAGTACGTAAACCTGACGGAAGATGGAGACTCACCATTAACTACAGGAAGCTCAATAGCAACACACTTCCTCTCACTGCTGCAGTCCCAAGCCTGACATCAATTGTGACAGCAATCCAAGCTGCGTCACATACTTGGATGGCTTCATTGGACATTAAGGACATGTACTTCATGATTCCTCTACGTGAGGAAGACAAACCACAGTTTGTTTCACATGGCAAGGTTCCCAATTCACCTTTAATCGCCTTCCCCAGGGATACAAACACTCAGGAACCATTGCACACAATTCCCTAGCAGCACTGTTAGACACCATTGAGGTCCCAAAAGATGTAAGTGTCTACCAGTACATAGATGACATCTTTGTTGGGGGCAATGACAAAGATAAGGTGGGTTCAGTAGCTGCAGCGATTTGGGACTTGGTAACCAAAAATGGGTTACAAGTTCCACAAGCCAAATGTCAAGGCCCAAGTCAAGAAATTAAATTTCTTGGATCCTGGTGGGTAGCAGGAGCAATATCAGTACCGGAAGATGCTCTTGAGGCTATTGAAAAAGGCCAACTTCCCAATAACAAAAGGGAGCTTCAGCGGCTCCTGGGTACATTGGGTTACTGGAGAAAACATATTCCAGGTTTCTCAGTGATTGCTCGTCCCCTTTATGACTTGCTTAAAAAGAGCAGAGTCTGGGACTGGACTCCAAGGCACACTGAAAGCCTAAAGGCCTTGAAGGATGAGTTAAAGACTTACCAGAAATTGGGCCCTTTGCACCCACATGACCCTTTAAGGGCAGAATGGGGCTTTTCTGAACATGCTTCCTACTGCGGGATTTTTCAAAGGGGACCCAAAGGCCCGAACAGAGCCCTTTTGTTCTCTTCAACAGCATTTAAAGATGCTGAGAGGAGATACTCTGAATGGGAGAAGGGACTCTTGTCCCTAACCCGAGCCGTCAAAGAGGCAGAGAAGCTTCGCACTACACAGGACATTGTAGTGCAAGGCCCATTCTCTCTGCTCAAAGCAATCCTCAATGGAACTCCTCCACCAGAGGGAATTGCTCAGAAGGCTACCGTGAGAAAATGGTATGCCTATCTGGAAGGGATGGCTCAATTTATGCCTCTAAAGGAAGGACCCACAAAGGTATCCAAATTGCAGCAGCCCATCAATCCACACACTGTTCCACTATTTCAGCCCTACAAGCCGTCTCCTATTCAGGTAGCACCTGAATTAACTGCCGATGCGAATACTGAAGGAGTGTGGTTTACAGATGCATCTGCCCAAAGGGTAGGATCACAGTGGCATTATGAGGCTGCAGCGCTGGAGATCGGCACAGACAGGACTGTCATTGAAGAGGGTGAAGGCAGTGCCCAGGTGGGAGAACTGCGTGCCCTCATGCTAGCTGTGGAGAACGGTGCAGAGACCATATACACTGACTCATATGCTACTTTCAAAGGTGCCACAGAATGGATTTGCCAGTGGGAAGCAAATCAGTGGATAGTCGGCAACACCCAAGTTTGGAGGGCAACTGACTGGCAAAGACTACTAGACATAAGTCGAGCCAGGCCTATCAAAGTAGGATGGGTAAAGGGACACTCCAGGAAGCAAACCCCTGCTGCTACTTGGAACCAACAGGTAGATCACTTAGCAAAAATCAGTGTAGTTGATTGTGAGGGGAAGGAGTGGGAGCGACTGGCTGAGTGGCTACATATTAAAAGAGGTCACTCAGGTAAGTCAGACCTTTACTATGAATGCAGATCCCGAGGGTGGCCAGTGTCTCTGACCACATGCAAAACCATTGTTTCAGCCTGCCCTCAATGCCAGGTTAGATTAAAAGCTAACCATCCTGGTTTTACTCCAGCCCAGCATATTAAAAAGGACAAAGTGCTATGGAGCACATGGCAAATTGATTATGTTGGTCCCCTCAGACCCTCACATGGGAAAAAATATATACTGGTAGGGGTGGAAGTGGTTTCAGGCTTAGTCATGGCTACTGCCACTAGCACTGATTCGGGAACACAAACCATTGAAACTTTGAAGGATTGGTTTAGCATCCTGCCTATGCCTGAACATATTCAGAGCGATAATGGTTCACATTTCACCTCAGCCTTAGTGCAAGACTGGGCCCGAGGAGAAGGGATAAAATGGATGTTTCATACTCCATATTATCCCCAGGCAAATGGCATGGTGGAAAGGGCAAATGGCCTCGTTAAGAAGCATGCAAATGTTTCAAGGAGTAATTGGGACAAACGCCTGCCTTCTGCAGTTTTCATTGTAAACAATCGATGGGGGAATTATGGCAGTCCCAAAGTCAAGGCATTCTGCCCTGCTGACCCAGTTAGAGATGTCAACCACATGCCAGGGGAAGCAAAGGATGAACACCCACATTCACTAACACAAATGCAGGTGGGCCAACCAGTGCTAGTGAAACTGCCATCTATTGGGATTGTACCCATGACGCTGGCTAAGCCCAGAGGTCTATACGCTTGGGAGGCTACTGACATCAATGGGAAAACTCATCGCATAAGTGCTCGGTGGGTCATTCCAAATTACTAACGGTCAAGCCTGGCTTTAAACACCGTGGCCAGTTTTGTTTCCCCACAGAGTGACAGCGGTCCCAGTGGATAGACCAGCCTAGAAATGAAGACCCCTCTTGGGAGCAACAGGAGTTTACCATCAGTCAGGGGTGGAGACTGGAAAACACTAAGGTCACCGATACTGACCTCATAATTAACAAGTTCTATTCTGTTTTGTAGTATGCTTTGTTTAGAGTACAGTTGTGCAGTTCTGAGATATGTATATATATATGTATAATGTTCTTGTGATGTTTATATAATGTTTAATTCATCTTTGGTAGAGTTTGATCATAGAATAACATTTGCCCACATGTACTTGCCCATAAGCAGGGGGTGGAATGTAGTGGATGATGCTTATGGCCAGGATTGTGCCCCTGAATATTTCTAGGACATGCTTTTCTGTGTGTTAGCCTTCCTTTGTTACCCCTCTTTTCTGAGGGCGCCACTGAGTCCAGGTAAACTGCCTGCCTGGGCGTGGTCTCACCCCTGAGGTACACAAGGGTCAGGCTATATGTTTGTTTTCCTGTGTATAGCATAAGCTTACACCGTATTTGGTAGAGGCCAGTTCATTGGTTAATCTTTGTGTTAGCAACAGATGCTCATTGGACCAGTATTCACTGGGGCAAATGGTAAATAGGGGTCATTTGGTAAACGAGCCCTCTCCTCCTCCTCACATTGGTGTTGAGCCTGTATCTGTGTGCGCACCAGCGCTGTTGTGGTTCACCTTGCCCGGGACTAAAGCCAGCACTCCAAGAGGCTTCGTAGTACTTTGCCACCTGCACCCAACTGCTTGCAGTGCCGTGGACAGTACCCCGTGTGAACCACCGTTGGCAAACTGCCACAGTGCCTCCCCCCACCCCGAGCGGGGAACCTCAGTATTCTGGAAGAGGCAGCAGCCACGCGACACAGCCACGCGGTCGGCGCCATTTCCTGTATCCTTATTACGGCACATCCGTGCCGCGTTCTGCGGACTATAAATATTATCAAGGGAAGACTCCACGAAGCTCTCAGCTTGTGAGTAAGCCAGACCCTTCTTCATAGAGTTTCAGTTGGGGTAGCCTGGAAATCGCTCCAGGTGGAGGACTGCCGGTCACCGACCAACCCCCTCCCCCGCCGCTTTGCGGATCAGTTTGATTCTAAGTTCTGCAAATTATTTTGGTTTAAGTGCCTATGCCTAGACATTTTGTAAAGATAGTTCCACTAACTGAATATTAATACCTGTGAAGGGGGACTGTACACACCCCGTTGCAGAGTTTATATATATATATAGAAATAAACTTAATTTTTTTGTAGTGATACCTCTGCCGCTCATTTCTGAGGGCATATTCATAACAATGCCTTAATTACATGCATTCCAGTAGAAAATAGCCAATTAAGATGTGACACCTATGCTTTCAAAAAGACTATATAACTTTGCTGTATAACGTAATAGATGTCTTCACCTACTTACATCATGTCCTGGAAGAATTGCTCGAGGTGAATCCACCATTGATATAACAACACTGGGGGGTGAAGTGGAGAAAGGCATTCAGGTCTACTTGCTATGCAACTCTCAAAAACACAGGAACATGGTATCGCCTTCTGCCCTAGTTCAAGAACATGAAAATGCTCAGTGTCCTTGCCATCCCTTCTAGACAGAGTTAAACAATTATTGTATTGCAAATTTATCACTAGATCTTTATCACAGGGTTTTCTTGCAAGCTGTGTCTAAGCCTCAGCTTTTTTTAGTTGCCTGAGCACATGAGAATGTCAACCCAAAATTCCAGAAGTGTGTAAAGGGAAAAATATATAAGAAAAAATATAATGCTAATGCACTGTTCAAGCTCTGAAAGTAACAGAAGTCATCTTTCACAATTTAAAAAAATCTCATCCTTGATCCAATTTCACCATTTTCTAGGGAATGACTCATGATTTTTTAACATTTTTGATTTGCAGTCCTCTTCTGCAGACAACTGGAAAACTGTAGCTATACTTGACAGTCTTATTTTGTAGTCTGTAAAGTCTGTGTGATAGGGACATCGCTTCAGTCTGTATTAAAGAACTGCTTTTTCTTATAGAGTCCTGCTCTACAGCTGAGTGTTGGGGCATTTTCAGAACTTCAATACTAATAATAGCATTCTTTAAATAATAATCAGGTGAAGGCCTTTTGGCCTTTATGCCCCAAGTACCTTACCTAGACAGTGCAAGAAATTGGAGAGGAAACTAATTCTTGAAATGATTTTGCAGATATTATTTGTCTTTAAAAGAGATAATAACATTCTTTTCTGTCAGCCAGTCTGGGCTGAAATATGGAGTAATATATGAAACTTGCATTGCTGTTGGGATAGACAAGTACTGACTGATGGCAGAGGTCAGGAAATGAGAATATGAAGGTGTATTTGGAGAATAAAAAAGGAGAGCTGCTGGATTTATTCAGGAACACTGGAATTCTAGTCTCTAGTGGTAATACCATGTTGCAGTTCAATGCACATATTTACTTTTATCTGGGAGACGATATATATGTCTGATTACAGCTGACAGAAAAGTGAGAGATTTGGGAGAATTGTGTAATTAGGTTCTGATATTTAAGTTATGCAGCATACTCAGTACTATGCTTGATGCTGTGGTTACTATGGATATTCAAAGTAAGCACAATTGAAATAGAAGGTACTGAAACTATGCCAGTAAGTCACACTTAGTTATATTTTTCAGAAAGACTGGGAAACAAAGTATGTCTAGAAGGACTAGTAAAATTAAAACTTGTAAAGTGTTACCTGGCAGTTAAAATCATGCAGGAATTAGAAACAGCCTCCCAATCTAATAGGGCTGCAGGAGTGGAAAATAAGGAGTCTATTGTTCTTGTCTTGTGTTAATAGGGCAAATATATTGGGGAAGATCTGAACCTTTGACATTTCCTCATTAAAAATATTTTTGTGACCTTTTCTTATCTCATGACTGATATTCATATATATTACACTTCCACTGTATACTACTCCAGAGTATGACTATGAGTTGTGGGGAACAGCACACAGCAGAAAAAAAGAAAGTGGACAAGAAGCAGCAGATCAGCTTCTCTGTTACCCCTGCCCTCCTCTAAAGATTTCCTTCCATCCACCCTCCCATAACTATGAAGGATTGCTGAAGGAAAATAGACTTGCCCTTTACAGTTTTCATTCTGTGTATCCTTTCTCCATGCTTTGAAACTAATCTGAGAATGACAGAATTTCTTCAAGAGCTAGAGAAGGAAAGCCATCAAAGGATTTATCACCCCATGAAGAAGAGGGTGATCGCCATGTGTTAGCATGTCTTCACAAATTTAGATGAAGACATGACTGACAAACTACAGCCCTCCCTGAGTTGTAATGAAATGAGCAGCAGCAGCTGTGGCTCTAAGAAAATAGCTGATACTAGAAATTTTCCCAAGGTTTGGAGGCAATATTGTTTTGAGACTTGAAGTTTAGTCATGGGGCAGTGGTTCAGCTGCACTGAACAAGAGGACACAGTCTCAAGCTGCACCAGGGGAGGTTTAGGATGTT
Organism: Picus viridis; assembly: GCA_033816785.1. NCBI lineage: Eukaryota > Metazoa > Chordata > Aves > Piciformes > Picidae > Picus > Picus viridis. The sequence continues at coordinate 59,534,348 of CM066606.1, forward strand.
AGGAAGAAGTTCTTCATGGAGTGATTTGCCATTGGAATGGGCCGCCCAGGGAGGTGATGGAGTCACCATTACTGGGGGTGTTTAAGAAGACACTGGGTGGGGTGCTTGGTGCCATGTTTTAGTTGGTTAGATAGTGTTGGATGATAGGTTGGACACGATAATATCAAAGGTCTCTTCCAACCTGGTTAATTCTATTCTATTCTATTCTATTCTATTCTATTCTATTCTATTCTATTCTATTCTATTCTATTCTATTCTCAGGCAAAATTTCTGTGGGTGTATGAAAGCCTTAAATGGTCAAACATCTGTCTCAGTGCATCACCTGCAGAAAAAGCCTGCTAGGATCAAGAAAGGAAAATAGATACAGAGGAGCCAGGTGAATGCTCAATCGGCATCATAAGTGAATCTTCCACACCGCTGTTAGTATATAAGAAACTGTGTGGCAGTGCAAATGATGCGAGCAGCTTGTACAGTGGTATAGTCATTGTTTCAGTATATCATTCAAGGGCTATTGTTGATAGTAATTCACAGGGCTTATGGGATGCATGGGACTTAAATGTCATTCTTAGTGTCTTGTACCTTGTAACAATGTCACTCCCATTTAACCTTTCTGGTTCTTCAGGTCTTAGGCCTGTGAAATGAGGATGGACCTCATGAGAGGTCCATCTAACACAGGTAAGAAAACAGTGCTGTATAGGAGATAAGAATTTCTAGTTTGTTTGTTACAGTAGCCAAAGACTTGAGGCTTTGCCTTAGGGCTTTAGTCTACCTGATAATTAGCTTCTAAGAAATCTTTTAAATAGAGATAAGTAAACTCTGAAGTAGGAAATAGAGAAAAAAGCGTAAGAAATTATCTTTTTATTTTTTAGAGTGTTAAAATATTAGGGTTTTTATACCTTGTTGTAATGTAAATACTGCTGGACTTGAAGCTGCTGACCTTTCCAGCTAGAGGGAAACTTCTAATCACCAGCTGCAAGTAGAACTTCAACGTGTGTGTTTAGTTTAGATTAAGTTTATTCATAGCAGTTTATTTTCACCATTCTCACAGAAATCTCCTGTGAGAATAAACTTATCTTGCTGACAATAGCCTTTAGAGAGGCAAAACATTCTGAGAAGTAACAGTGGAAATATTTTGTCATCCAAGAGGACATAAAGTCCTTTCATGCATCAGGACTCAACTGTATTAAAGCAACTGTGCATGGTAAGGTTTTCAACTGACTGAAATGTAAAAGTATTTTAACAAGTTAACAGTTTAATTTGTCCTGTGCTAGCAAAAGACTGTGTGAGAGTGAACCCATGGTGCTGCTCAGTGTCAGCATTCCAAAACCTGCAGAAGGCAGTCCCTTCTCGTGACAGCAGCAGAAAGCATTCAAGAATCTCTTTGCAGATTATGTGTCTATAAATTCACACATATGTATATGTACGTGTGTGTATGCTGCAATGAGCACTGAACTCTGCCCCACTCTCCCCACATGTGCCCAGTTTGTGAGAAGACCCCAGCATGTCCCCCTAGTTTTGTTCTTTTTTTCATTTGCTAAAGAGCAGATGAAGACCAGATGGAGGTTTGCTTCAGCATTTTCATAGAGGTGTCTCCGTCTTTTCAGGTTTTCTGGATCTGGTGACTATATCAAGATAGGACTGTGGTAGAAGTCTCTCATGTTTACACACAACCGGCCATTAGAAAGGTGTGAAATATGTTCTTTGTCAAAGTAGCAGTCACATCAAGTCCTCACAGGTTCAGCTGATACCGAGGAATGCCTTCTCATCAAAGGTGTCTTTAGGGCATTCCAGCTGAATGATCTAAAGAAACCCTGATTAGCCTTAGATGATGTTATTTTCAGATTGAGACCATATGTTTTCTTGAAAGTAAAGTACATTCTGCATTAGAAATACAAATTTAATGTCAGGAACAGAGCCTGTTGTATCACTTAATTGTCTACTCTCACATTTTGTAGATTTGGAGCTCATAATTGTAGCTTGTAGGCAGATCTCTACTCACTGCTTGGTGCTTGTGGATGTGATGAGATCAAGGATGGTCATGTTGTCATTGTTGAATCCCTTCATGGCTTTGTACAAGGCCTCTGCATCCTGGTTGGTGTCAAAGTTCAGGAAATCCATCATCAACCCCCTGTAGACCTTTCCCTTGTGTGCCATGGCTTCCCAGGTTGTAAATCACCAGAGCGAGTTAAGGTGGAGAAAAGAACCAAGGCCTGCCTGGGTGTGCACACAGGAACAGCCAGCTGCTGGCAAGAGTAGAAACTTGAAATAGAAATTATTATCAGCTCCCCTGTGCCACCATCCCAAGGACAAGCCAATGAGTCTTTTGTTTAAGTTTGTTTGGAGAAGATTGTATGTTGCAAATAACCACTTAACGATTTCTTACTTCATGGTGAATGCATATATGGATAATTAAGGGCTGACAATATTTTCTGCTGGGTTTGTTATGTCACCTTTATAGGAAGGTAAGGAGGAAATTCTGATACATATGGAGAAGTGTTTATTCAGTAAAATGACTTTCGAGAGTCACTCAGTTTTCAGATCCAGTGGCACGGAGAAAAAATGGGATTTCTAAGTGTACTTGGAGAGAGAAAAATAGAATCTGCTGCACACAAAGAATCAAATAAGTTCTGAAGATCTGTATGCCAACATTACTTGTTAAATTATCCTTAATGGGCAATTTGCAAGAACTTGTCTCTTAATGAAATGTCTACTAGCTGGAATAAATAGTACTTACTTATTTATTTGTTTGTTTGTTTATTTAGGCTGCCTATGCTTTTCACAGTTTGAAAAAGAAACTATTAAGTATCTCAGTCAGTCTCACCTCTGTGCCTGGAAAGATCATGGAGCAGATCCTCCTGGAGGCACTACTGACTCAGAAGAATAGTGAAGAGGTGATTTGGAACAGTCAGCATGGCTTTGCCAAGGGCAAATCCTGCCTGACAAACCTGGTGGACTTCTGTGAGCAGGTGACAGCATTAATAGATGAGGGGCGAGCAACTGATGTCGTTTACCTGGACCTGAGCAAAGCCTTTGACACTGTCCCGCACCACCTCCTGGTCTCCAAGCTGGTGACACATGGGTTTGATGGATGGACCACTAGGTGGATAAAGAACTGGCTTGATGGCCACACCCAAAGAGTGGCTGTCAATGGGTCCATGTCCCAGTGAAGGCCAGGGACAAGCGGAGTCCCTCAGGGTTCAGTCCTGGGACCTGTCTTATTCAACATCTTTGTGGGTGACATGGACAGTGGCATCGAGTGCACCCTCAGCAAGTTTGCTGATGACACCAAGCTATGTGGTGCAGTGGACACGCTGGAGGGAAGGGATGCCATCCAGAGGGACCTTGACAGGCTGGAGAGGTGGGCACAAGCCAACCTCATGAGCTTCAACAAGACCAAGTGCAGGGTCCTGCATCTGGGTCAAGGCAATCCCAGGCACAAGTACAGGCTGGGCAGGGACTTGCTGGAAAGCAGCCCTGAGGAGAGAAACTTGGGGGTGCTGGTGGAGGAGAAGCTCAACATGAGCTCTCAATGTGCACTTGCAGCCCGGAAGACCAATCAGATCCTGGGCTGCATCAGGAGAAGTGTGGCCAGCAGGTCAAAGGAGGTGATTCTCCCCCTCTACTCAGCTCTGGTGAGACCCCACCTGGAGTACTGCGTCCAGTTCTGGAGCCCCTATTACAGGAGGGATGTGGACGTGCTGGAGCGTGTCCAGAGAAGGGCCACGAGGATGATCAGAGGGCTGGAGCACCTCTCCTATGAGGACAGACTGAAGGAGTTGGGGCTGTTCAGTCTGGAGAAGAGAAGGCTCTGAGCTGACCTCATTGTGGCCTTCCAGTATCTGAAGGGGGCCTACAAGAAGGCTGGGGAGGGACTTCTCAGGCTATCAGGTAGTGATAGGACTAGGGTGGAATGGAATGAAGCTCTGGAAAGGGTTGTCCAGGGAGGTGGTTGGGACCCCATCCCTGGAGGTGTTTAAGACCAGGCTCGATGAGCCTCTGGCTGGCCTGATCTAGTTTGAGGAGTCCCTGCCCATGGCAGGTGAGTTGGAACTAGATGATCCTTGCGGTCCCTTCCAACCCTGACTGATACTATGATACTATTAGAGGCCAATTTTTGGCAAAGATTTTTGCAATTAATGGTTTAAATTAGATGTCACTTCAACTGTAAGTGTGATGTTAGATGTTTGTTATGGAAGTTTTCCTGAATTCTGGAAAAAAAGGGACTGAACATAAAATAGAGAGAGTTGAGGCAAACCTGTGCATTCTTGTGAATCAACCAACCACAGGGACATCCTGGACTTTGGAATGCACAGTCTGCATGTATCATCCAAGACACATGAAGATTACTCCATAGCAGCACAATTGATTATATTGAAGCCATTGTTTCCCCATCTGCTACAAGACAGACTATTTATTCCTTCAATATGTGTAGCGAATGAGATATATATTTTGGGTGAGAGTAAGTCAACAAAGAGATATAGGCAATAGCATCTCCTCTGATGGGACATGAAAAACTGGAGTGAAAGAAAAAATTTAAGTTCCTACAAATGCTTGCCATAATTTATAGCTGTAAGTAGGGAAGATAATCTTGGAATATTATTAAAAGTCAAGTCAAGTTGGAATATATATCCTACTTTTGAGGAAATCACTCCTGGATCACAAGGAGATTCATTGTGGAGTAGAATTAATAGTGCCAGACCTTTTCAAGACTTGCTCATTAAAACCCTGCATAAATTCCTTTATAGACTAACTAGAAAACCCAAAACCTACTTCAGCTTTTTGGGGTCATCACTTGCATATAAAAACACCCTGACAAATCATGTGGCATTTATAGGCAGAGCACAGCTTTTATCTTCTTTGAACTTTTATATTTTCTGCCAGTGGAGTGAGGAATTGCTTTGGATGTCCTACAGTAGCAAATTTAAAACCTAAAAATATACCAGGATCACTATTTTTCTTGTGAAGCTGTTGTGTGTAATTAAGTACAAAATTTTTGTTTGAAGATGCCTTCTGTGTAATTGCGATAGCACTGGCATTATGAAAAGTTCCTTAGCGGGGTTGCTTGCGTACTACCTTATCAGTGAGTGTTTCATGAGTTTTGCTAATTTGCTGCAAACTGACAAGTCAATTTCAGAGTTGTGGCCATGTGCAGCTCTCAGTATGGAGCCTATTGGAAGCCCTTCTGCTTCTCTGGTGTAGTGGTGAGAGAAAGTTCTTTCCCCCACACAAAGAAACCACGGCTAACTCAGTCGGAGGAGCAAAATGGACAAGCTGTATTTACAAGGAGGATGAAATGCAGATGGATATATACACAATATACAGAATTTACAATATATACAGAAATATACAGCAAAGAACGTAATACAGAACAACACTCCCTCCTCCAGCCAGGAGGGTCCCCCACTCTGTACCCACTTTCTTCCCCTACCTCCCTTTTTTGTCAAAAAGGGTTAGAGAGAGAGAAAAGGTAACTATTAAGGAGGAAATTCTGTTAGCTCAAAGCATATACAAGAATTATTCTTATCTGTTAGTTCAAGGTTAACTCCGTCCAGCAGCTGTTCACAGTATCACAGTATCACAGTATCACCAAGGTTGGAAGAGACCTCAAAGACCGTTGAGTCCAACCTGTCACCACAGACCTCATGACTAGACCACGTCTCTCTCTGTTGCTCAGAGACAGACTGAAAACAGACAGGCAGACTGGAACAGACAGAACTGAAATTCAAACAGAACTAAAACTTAAAGTTGCATTCTACCAATCTACCAATGAAATTTGTTTAGAATATCTTTGTTTTTCAATTCTTTCACCAAAACATTCAGCCAGAGTGTTCCAGCAACTGTCCCTTTCTTAAAGGCACAGCCTAAAATGGTCACATCTGGTCTCTGGGTTCAGATGGCCTTCTGCTGTTGCATGCGTCAAGGATGAGGAAAAGGCAGAGGTACTTAACACCTTCTTTGCCTCAATTTTTACTAGCAGGGCAGAACGTCTTCCAGACAGCTGGCCTGCAGAGCTGGCAGAAGGAGCCAGGGAGCTGCAGAGTTTCCTGCTGTTCCAGGAGGCAGTTAGAGATCTTCTGAGCCGCTTGGACCCCTACAAGTCCACGGGACCAGATGGGATCCATCCTAGGGTGATGAGGGAGCTGACAGATGAGCTGTCCAAGCCACTCTCCATCATTTTTCAGCAGTCCTGGCTCACTGGAGAGGTCCCAGAAGACTGGAAGCTGGCCAATGTGGTGCCCATCCACAAGAAGGGCCGGTTGGACCACCAGGGAATTATAGGCCTGTCAGTCTGACCTCAGTACCAGGCAAGATTATGGAACAGGTCATCTGAAGTGCAATCACAGGACACCTGCAGGATGGCCAGGGGCTCAGACCTAGCCAGCATGGATTTAGGAGGGGCAGGTCCTGCCTGACCAACCTGATCTCCTTCTATGATCAGGTGAGCCGCCTGGTGGATGTGGGGCAGGCTGTGGATGTAGTCTACCTGGATCTCAGCAAGGCCTTTGACACCGTCCCCCACAGCAAACTCCTGGCCAAGCTATCAGCCCATGGCTTGGACAGGAGCACACTGCGTTGGGTTAGAAACTGGTGGGAGGGCTAAGCCCAGAGAGTGGTGGTGAATGGTGCCACATCCAGCTGGCAGCCAGTCACTCGTGGTGTGCCCCAAGGATCAGTGCTGGGCCCCATGCTCTTCAACATCTTTATTGATGATCTGGATGAGGGCATTGAGTCCATCATCAGTAAATTTGCAGATGACACCAAGCTGGGGGCAGGAGTTGATCTGCTGGAGGGCAGAGAGGCTTTGCAGAGGGACCTCGACAGGCTGGACAGATGGGCAGAATCCAAAGGCATGAGATTGAACACATCCAAGTGTCGGGTTCTGCACATTGGCCACAACAACCCCAGGCAGTGGTACAGGCTGGGGTCAGAGTGGCTGGAGAGCAGCCAGGTAGAGAGGGACCTGGGGGTACTGGTCGATGGTAGGCTGAACATGAGCCTGCAGTGTGCCCAGGCAGCCAAGAAGGCCAATGGCATCCTGGCCTGCATCAGGAACAGTGTGGCCAGCAAGAGCAGGGAGGTCATTATCAGGCTGCGCCAGGGGAGGTTTAGGCCGAATGTTAGGAAGAAGTTCTATACAGAGAGAGTGATTGCCCATTGGAATGGGCTGCCCGTGGAGTCACCGTCACTGGAGGTGTTCAGGAGGAGACTTGATGGGGTGCTTGGTTGCGTGGTTTAGTTGTTTAGGTGGGTTGGATTGGTTGATGAGTTGGATGTGATGATCTTGAAGGTCTCTTCCAACCTGGTTTATTGTATTATTATTGTATTATCTCAATGCCTTTTTCACATCTGCAGCTTTCATGTGTCTACTGGGCTGCAGCAAATCAATATGGTCGCAAACAAGATAGCAGTAAAAACTGACAGGGAATTTGACAAGGAAGACAAAACTTAAGAAATACAAGTCTTAACCAAGAAGGTTAGAAGACAGAACAATATTCTACCTCAGCTCCATCACAGAGGCAAAGTGGTATTACTTCTTCCTTCGTTGTTTTCTTGTTGAGAGTATACGCTCACTGAATAAGTACACATTTAATAAAATTAATTGCTTGGCATTGTTATAATTTATTGATACAGGATGGGTATTTGCATGGTTTTGTGTATTTTGTTCTTCTATGTTATTTTTTTCTTCATTATTTTCTTAGATTTGATTTTTGTGTGCTTAGGGACTGATCCTAATATTCTGATTTCTCATCTTACAGAGAACTAATCTCCTTGTGGTCAGTGACATTTCTGACATTTCTGATAGTGAAACTTTTATATACACATATCACACCAAATGTTATTCTTTTTATAATTTAGATTCAAGCCTGCACAGCACATGATTGCAATAACAACATGAAAAGCCCTTAGATAGTTGGTTTTCTTTTTTCCTGTGCTGATTAATTAATTATTATTTACATGGCATTTTTTGATAATTAATTTTGCCAACATTTTTGTCTAGTAAACATACAAACAGCAACTAGCAAAATAATTTCAGTGCTTTTATGCAGCAATAATACTAGTCTTATACTTTTTCTTAGGAACTGTCATGTTAAAAATGATGTGACTGTTTCTGATTATTTATGTTATCATTTCATAGACTATTACTGAGTGAGAATCTAAAAAACCTCAGTTCCTTGGAATTTTAAATAGTTGGAAAATAGGGACCTGACTGGCGACAGTTCAAAATTCCTTAGGTTTTATGTTCTCAGCAGCAGATAGGCTGGCTTGTATTTTGTTGCACCATGCCTGCCTTTGACTTGTTCATCTTCAGCATTTTGAAAACTAGGCTACAGTATCTCCAACTGGACATATCACACTGCTTATTGTGTTGAAAATGCTTATCTGATCATTGTGTTTTGTCTCTTTCCTGAGAGAGGATGACCTTTCATGCTGTATTTTCTTCAATTTACCCCACCATACATATCCATCATGATTTCATTTGTTTAAAATCTCATTTGCCTTTCAATGTAATGTGGGAATAGGCAAGTTCAATTTCACAGTTATATTGCCATCATGCTAATTCATAGTCGGGGTGGGGGAGGCTGGTGGGCTGATGTCTCAGTTCCAATTCCATTGTCCTCTGTTGGCAGGGCAATAGGACTGTGTTGGTGCAAGCTGCAGGGGCAGATTGGTGCTCTAAGGGCCAGAAAGGAGCTGGAGCTGTGCTGCCTGGCAGCTGCTGCTTCTTCTGCCCTGTCTCACCACGGTGGGAACATCTCCTGGGAGGCTTCCCAAGCCTGACTTCTACCCTGGGCCTTGGCTTCCATGGCATGAAGGGACTGCAAAACAGTGCACTGAGTTTTTCTCCCATAGGTATGCTCCCTCTCAGGAGGCCAAGGACAGCAGCTGTCATGGAGAAAATTAGAATGGTGGCCTTGTCCAGCCCTAGAGCATTCTGAGCCACCATCTCCCAGCTGGAAGGACCATTCCAGCTCTCCATGTCCTGCGGGCTGTGTGTTCATGGCAGGTGCCCTCCTTCCCCAGTAGTACTTTTGGAGCTTTTGCCTGAGTGACCTCCCCTGAGCAGGCAACACTCCCACAGTAGAATAAAGGGATATAAGGTTGAAGATCTTTGTTTCTCCTCAAGATGAAGAGGAGAAAGGCCCCTCCAACAGCCCAGGGAGCACTGACAGAGGAGAGGAGCCAGCAGTATCCTGGCCAGATGCACAGTGAGTAATTCCTTGCTGTCAGGCTGCACCTTGAGTACTGTGTCCAGTTCTGGGCCCCTCAGTTTAGGAAGGATGTTGACTTGCTGGAGCGTGTCCAGAGAAGGGCAACAAAGTTGGTGAGGGGTTTGGAACACAAGCCCTACGAGGAAAGGCTGAGGGAGCTGGGGTAGCTTAGCATGGAGAAGAGGAGACTGAGGGGTGACCTTATTGCTGTCTACAACTACCTGAAGGGAGGTTGCGGACAGGCAGAGGTTGGTCTCTTCTCCCAGGCAGCCAGTACCAGAACAAGAGGACACAGTCTCAGGCTGCACCAGGGCAGGTTTAGGCTGGATGTTAGGAAAAAGTTCTATACAGAGAGAGCGATTTCCCATTGGAATGGGCTGCCTGTGGAGGTGGTGGAGTCACCATCATTGGAGGTGTTCAGGAAGAGGCTTGATGGGGTGCTTGGTTGCATGGTTTAGTTGTTTAGGTGGGTTGGATTGGTTGATGGGTTGGACGTAATGATCTTGAAGGTCTCTTTCAACCTGGTGTATTGTATTGTATTGTATTGTATTGTATTGTATTGTATTGTATTGTATTGTCACTGGAGGCTCAGGGTGCAAAATGCAGTGTGAAGGGGAGGTTCTGGAGCACCTGTGAGGAAGCCCTTCCAACCCCATTTCCCATGAAAGTCTGTCAGAAATGATGACAAGAAAAGTATCTGCTCAATTGTCTGCAAGAGGATGGCTGTAATCTTAGAATCACAGATTGACTGAGGACTCCGTTATCCTCCCAGGGAAAGAGTGTTCAGAGTGAACCTTCTGTGTTTCACTGCATGAAATAAACAAGGAGACAGGCTAGTGGTGCCAAGCTGCTGTTTGCAGCAGTGCTGAAGGATATTCAGCAGCCATGATACTCTTACTGTTCTTACCCCTTCACTTTCTGGAGCTTTCCCCCAGCTTGCAGGAGCCATAAAACCAGGACTAGTGGCTGACTTCAGGAAGCAGTTATGGGCATTGTCCTGACTTTCTGCTGGAAATGGGGGTAATCACAATGCCAGGTTCACCATGAAGCACAAATACAGTAAATCAAAAGTAGTTTGTGAATATGAAATGCTGTCTTTCTTCAGCTCCTATCATGCCATCATGGCAGCACAAATATAAAGGCTCTTTCCTCTCCCCACCTTCCAGTCAATTATCCAAGCAGGGAGAAATTGATTTTTTTTCATCTGGGTGACTGCTGCACAGGACTGTTTTAATTGATAATGTACATGTGCTTATGTGACAAGGTAAAAGTCATCTGCAGCTATCCTGGCCCCCCACAATTCCACTCCAGAGCTGTGTTCTATAATAAATACTTGCAATAGGGAGGACAAATTCTCTAATAGGATAGCCCACTCTCTTCCAAACCTGCGTCTATCCATATTCCTTGAAAAAAAACAAACCAACCAACCAATCAACCAAACAAACAAGCAAAAAACCAAAACCAAACCAACCAACAAACAAAAAACCCCCACCACAAATCAACCCACAATATTTGTCCTAATACAGCTATTTTCACATTCCAGCTTTAGCTGTGTGTTGAGGCAGGGTACAGCAGTACCATCTGGGCAGTACCCAGTCATTCACTCTGATTTACTACGCATACAGTAATACTGGCTTCAAAACCTGCTGTCTGTGGAGAGAGATTAAAAATGTTCATTTCATTAAGATCACTGAGCACTTCTTTTTATCTAGAGTGTACACCATGAAGTTCATGTTCATAAAGGTCACCTTAAGCTTCACTGCAGTGAGTAAGAGGGGCTACACAGCCCTTAGAAGCTTCACAACACAGGTTTGGTGCAGGATGAATGGCAGCTTTGTCACATACTCTGGGACTGGACAAGCGGCTTTGCAGTCACACTGAAAAAATAATAGGAATGATCCCTAGCCAAGGTGCAAATAATCTCCACAGTCTCTGAGAGTTCCAGGTAGTAGTAGTATGTCTCAGTGTCTAACAGCATCAAAGCTTTTACTTCTTCATTCCATCAGCTGGGCAGGAAAGGCAGAAGCACACTGCTGGGAAACAGGAAGCTCACTGATGAAGGCAGACCCACTGAAAAGAGATGTTTCACATACCACTTACAGTCCACAAGTCAGTTCCTGGTCATCACTAATCTTTTGTCCCACTCATTTAATTTCAGAAATGACACTCCACTTATTTAATATTGGATGAAAACACTACAATACAGGGATTCCTTAGGGAAATTACATGGAGATAGCATACTAGTCTTTAAGGTTTTATCTGACAGTACAGCATTTTATGAGAGAAAGCACATTTTCTCTTGTGCCTTTGAAGCCTTTATGAAATTCTGCTTAAGTAAAGACAAGTCAATTTATGAAGCTTTTCAAAGAACCAATGTTGTCTAAACAAGAGCTGGCTTTTCCCAGCCTTAAGGTGCTTTATTTTGTACAGATGTGACATTACACATAGAGCTGGATTCAATCACCAAAATAGAGGAGATTGTGTTTCTTTAAATATACTAAACACCATGCTTCCCAAATTGTCAATTATAGCTATGTAACTGACTCTGACAAAAGTTTTATTAGAGTTGCACAATCAATCTTCAAAACCCAGTAGCTTCTAGGATTAGTTTTCACTGGACTTTGATTTCTTTCTTTTCTACATATATAACATTGCATCATTTTTAATGACAGTGCCACATGTTATTTTCTTGCACACGACTAGAGCATTGGTTTCACAGACATAAATATACCCAATAAGATAATAATATGATGCTATCTGTGCACAGCACTTATAAGAGTTAATTTTATCAGCTGCCGTTATTTCCTGGGGGAATTTGTTATGCCATCTTCTACAGGGTGTGAAAGAGAGCATTACCTGTCTCAGAGTGGAAGAGGAACCTGTTAAGACTGGCTGGAGTGGGAAAGGCTAATTTCCTTGCTTACAAGTTGGTTAAACTTTTCAGCTGCAGACGTGAGAAACTCTTACATTGCCACTGCATGCCTTTGGGACTGGGAAATAGACTCACAGCTGTTTTGTCCTCTCTTCTAGAGCCCTTCTGCCCCAGGAGGACTTCTAAGTTTTTCATGGATGTGTTGACAGCATTGTTAACTTCAGCAACAGAAATAGAAATAACAGAACACTTCCAAGAGAATTTTGTCATTAAAATTAGGAGAAATTGCTTGTCCTTGAAAGACTGCTGGTGTATATAGTTTCAGCTTGAGTGATGAAATTTGAATAAAACTAGAAAAGCTGAAAGTCAGGTCATCACAATGGGAAAAGGCACACTAATTAGCAAGTGACCAGTCCCCAGCATATAGTTTAGGCCACTATTATTTCTCTTCCTGTCTTTACAGAATTTTAGAAATATGTTCTATGGAGCACGATTGTGACATCAATGAACTTAATAGCTTAACTGTGAAGTGCTTTAAGAGCAAAGAGTAGCAGGTGAAAGCTGTGCTATTTAAAAGAGCTGATGATTTGACAGAAAATAATACAGGGTCAAAGCCACTTAAGGAAAGCTGGAGACAGGAGCGTTAGGCTTTTGTAAGATATTTTCTGAAGGTTAGAGGATGCACATCCATTTTCGACCTAGTACTGCAGTGGCTTCTGCTCAGTTTTTTAAACCAATTACTCTTAATCCAGTAAGAAAACACTGTTCCAGAGAGTGGTGTGCATGGCTGACTTTGGTTCAGGCTGATATGAATTTATACTACTTTTGCAGCTATAGAGGCATTTATTTGAGGTAAACCTGTCTGATCTTTATAGACGTTGATTAAAATTCCATGGATGGGAAAGCAGGAGAAAAGGTCAGTACTTGGTAAACTTCAGTCTATTGGTTTCTAAGCCACAGGTAGGTATGTAGGGTGGAAATGAAGGATGGTCTCCAGCATCCTTTCTGCATCTTTCAGCTGCCTTTGTGTGCATCTCATAAGCTCAAGGTGGAACTGTGCTTCTTTTACTTGTAGGATGATCATGGATATTATCTCAAGGATATTTGGCTGTTACCTGCCGTCTGTAGTGTCTCACAGTGGGCAGGCAGGCTTATTCTGCACAGGAGTATTTAGAAGGTGGTATCACCTTGCAACATGTTTTGCCTGAAGGCTGTCATCTAAGTTAGGTGATGAGGGAGGTATTAGTGCCCTGTCTGAATTTCCTGATCCCCTTAACCCAGCAAAATGATAACTTATGGAGTAAGAGGAGTTTCCAGTCTTTTATTTGTAAATATGATCATTTTAGGAAGATGCTGGAAACAGGACAGAAAAATAGTGCATAGCCAAGTGAGCTTGCCTTTACTGTGGAAAAACAGAACTGAATACATATTATATGTCTGTCACTACCTGCACTGCACCTTGTGCCTTCTGTTACCTGAATGAGGACTAAGAATGAGACTCTGCATTTTAAATGTCTGTGCTTCAGAAGAAAGACGAAAGAAGCAAAGGATAGCAGTGCTCAGTTCAGTAGTGGCAGATATATTACACTGCCTTTTGCTGGCTCAGGTGTTTCAAAATCAAGTTGAATGGACCAATAGCCAGTATTTTCAATATGGAAGCCACAAGTCTTGGAAAGGAAGTTTTCTGCTTTCTACTTATGGCTTCTTTCTTCCAAGGATACAGTTATCTTCACCTTTACTCCTTCTTTAATGTATCATGCAGAAAGTATTTTAGCTGACTGACCAGGGAAACAAGTTTAGAAATCCTATCCAGATTCTTATGGTGTTTCCATTAAATAAAATTCCATCACGATAAATTATAGGACCAGCAGGTGTCTAAATAAGAATCTAATTTTCTCTCTAGCAGAGGTCAGGTTTTTGTTTGGTGTTTTGTTTGTTTGGGTGTTTTTTAGTGCAGTTTAAAGATTATATATATTCAGTGTTTGTGGTCACAGGGACTTTGCAGAGGCACCAGAGCAGCGCAAAGACAAGGCGTGATTTTGCCATACAGTGTGGTGCCTATGCAAAAGGTGAAAGATGAGAAAAGAATGGAAGCAGGACATTATTTTCTCCATTTGGTTCTCATGTTGCTGTTCTTTCTTTCTACCTACTGCTCAGCAGATGCCATTAAGTTGGTGATCAGTTAATTTTGTTCAAAAACAAATGAAAGCTTTTCTTTATTTATTCCATGTTAGTTACCATGAAAGATAGCAGGCAGATGGGTTTGCAAGCTGAAGCTTTCTACCTACAACAAAAAAAGTCATTACACATCACAGATCTGTAAGAAATGAGGCTTTGTTAGTTACTCAAATTGAACTTTCTGGGTTTGGATATGTCAGCTTCTCTCCTTTGATTTACTCTTCTATGAGGAGTGTCCTAGGTATATGGCTTCACCTTAGTGGTTTACTTTCACCCTTGAAGAACTTTGTATGATCATAGAGTCGGGTTAATCTCTTTTCATTATTTTTTCCCCCAAACACTATTTCCAATATAAAAGTCTTGCCTTAAGCATTTTCCTTCTCATCAGCAGTAATTTTATTTTTATTACCATTATTTTTTTGTTATTGTTGTTCTTTGGCTGGTTGGTTGTTGGTTGTTTTTGTGTGTGTGTGTGTAAAATAATGATCATTTTGGATTAAATGATCAAAGTTCAAATCCCTTTTTCAGTATAAAAGTTTCAAACACTTTATTTGTGGTAATTTACATCTTCAGAAATTATTTCCATGAGCAGAGTTTTCTGGGTAGCTTGCAAAAGTGTTGGTCTGCAGACTTCACGCTGTATTGATTCTGCCCTACCTTGCAAAATATTTTGTTTCATAAATTATCTTTTCATGTAAGGAACATTAAATATAATACATACATTATTATCATTTAAATAAGATGAAGTCTCTGACATTTCTAAACACACATGAGAAAAATTGTACTTGCAGTTAAGGTTACTTTCTAATAAGCTTATAGACAGGACTTTTCCTATTACATTTATATGAGTGGGTATGTTAGTGGTTTTTTTAGGGTGTTGTGAGTAATGTCATCACCTCTTTTTTAGCAAGTTTGGTTAGTTGGTTTTTAGTTTTGTTTTCTCCAAAAACTGAGTCTGCTGTCTATGCTTGGAAGGAATGACTGCTGCTCAGAGGGAGTGCTACCACCTGTCACTGGCCCATAGAGCTGCCACTGCTAGAACAGCAGGATGACAACCACTTTCTACTAATTTGTGCCTTGGAGCTAGGCTATGCATTGGTATCGAATCTTCTGGGGGGTTTATATGAGTGCAGATCCTTATATGTATCTTGCCACTATTCATGGCCGTTCTATCAAGGCAGCGCTGGCACACATGGCTGGTTACTGGCATTAAGCCTCAAAGTCCGATTTCCAGAAGAGGGCTGCACAGCACCCTTCTGCAAAGGGCTGAAATGTAGAGGAGAGAGGCAGGAGACAATATTACAAGTTTCATGTAAGCTATCTAAGCCTGATTTCCTTCTATGATCAGGTGACCCACCTGGTGGATGTGGGGAGGCCTGTGGATGTAGTCTACCTGGACCTCTGCAAGGCCTTTGACACTGTCCCCCACAGCAAACTCCTGGCCGAACTGTCAGCCCATGGCTTGGACAGCAGCACTCTGTGTTGGGTTAGGAACTGGCTGGAGGGCTAAGCCCAGAGAGTGGTGGTGAATGGTGCCACATCCAGCTGGCAGCCAGTCACTAGTGGTGTGCCCCAAGGATCAGTGCTGGGCCCCATGCTCTTCAACATCTTTATTGATGATCTGGATGAGGGCATTGAGTCCATCATCAGTAAATTTGCAGATGACACCAAGCTGGGGGCAGGAGTTGATCTGCTGGAGGGCAGAGAGGCTTTGCAGAGGGACCTCGACAGGCTGGACAGATGGGCAGAATCCAAAGGCATGAGATTTAACACATCCAAGTGCCGGGTTCTGCACATTGGCCACAGCAACCCCATGCAGTGCTACAGGCTGGGGTCAGAGTGGCTGGAGAGCGGCCAGGCAGAGAGGGACCTGGGGGGTACTGGTCGATGGTAGGCTGAACATGAGCCTGCAATGTGCCCAGGCAGCCAGGAGGGCCAATGGCATCCTGGCCTGCATCAGGAACAGTGTGGCCAGCAGGAGCAGGGAGGTCATTCTGCCCCTGTACACTGCACTGGTTAGGCCGCACCTCGAGTACTGTGTCCAGTTCTGGGCCCCTCAGTTTAGGAAGGATGTTGACTTGCTGGAACGTGTCCAGAGAAGGGCAACAAAGCTGGTGAGGGGTTTGGAACACAAGCCCTATGAGGAAAGGCTGAGGGAGCTGGAGTTGCTTAGCTTGGAGAGGAGGAGACTGAGGGGTGACCTTATTGCTCTCTACAACTACCTGAAGGGAGGTTGCAGACAGGCAGAGGTTGGTCTCTTCTCCCAGGCAGCCAGCACCAGAACAAGAGGACACAGTCTCAGGCTGCATCATGGGAAGTTTAGGCTGGATGTTAGGAAGAAGTTCTATACAGAGAGAGTGATTGCCCATTGGAATGGGCTGCCTGGGGAGGTGGTGGAGTCACCATCATTGGAGGTGTTCAGGAGGAGACTTGATGGGGTGCTTGGTTGCATGGTTTAGTTGTTTAGGTGGGTTGGATTAGTTGATAGGTTGGACGTGATGATCTTGAAGGTCTCTTCCAACCTGGTTTATTCTATTATTCTATTTAGGTGGGAGTTTTCCCAAGTATGGACTGGATAACCAGAACATTACATATGCAAAATAGAACTGTTTTGATGTAACATCAGAAGAACTGTGAAAAGAGGAAGAAAAATCTGCTTTATTCTTAATTAGAGATGTGATGACAGCATGACATCCCAACAAAATGACAGCAGAGGAATAGTTTGCAATTAAGTGAGAGTTTGCACCAAGTATGTGCAAAATAGACTGTATGGCTCTGAGTGATGAAGTTACAAGGCAAAGTGGTAAGACTATGCAAGGGAACAAAACATAAATAATGTGCCATGCAGTAGATCAATACCCTAAGTGAAAATATATCATGTAAAAATGTCAGGTAGGGAGAATCAAGTCAGCCATTTTCTAGATTTAGCATCCAGTAAGGTGAGTAAGCATTGGATTTCAGATTTGTTGTCAGCAGTCTAAATGTCATTTTCATTTTCTTTTTCCTAGCACTGACAATATACATGTCACAAATTAAAACTAGAGTACTAAGAACATGTAAACATTGGCTTATGAGCTTGTGTCTTTCTCGTAACAGACAGTTCATCATAGAACAGTGTTAAGATGTGAAGAAGTCACTAGACATAATTTTTAAAATGGTGATTAGATTTTTACTGAATATTTGGCATAGAAGCTGAAAGCATTTTTCACTGGCCAGAGCAAGTATGCTGTTTATTAGGGCCCTATTGCCACAGCGACTAGCATGCTCTGACCCAAACCGTTGTATGATTCTATTGTCACTCCTGGTAGCTGACCAAATAATCTGTACTCTCAGATTTATATTCAAACTGGCTCTGCAAATATGCTGATTTAGGGTATAAGTAGAGGATCTTAATGGTCTTTTTCAATTAAATGATTCTACAATTCTGTGGTTCTTGACTCTGTCATGTTACATATGCCTTTGTAGAAGGAATAATGCCCCCACATACTGTCCTTTAACAAGACAGAATTTGCTTTCACAATACAGGGCTGGCAAACATGTTTTATATAGTGGCTTCATGCATGCATCCCTTCTGCTTTACCTGGAAGTCTTCTGTGCACCTGACAGTCTTGCTGGAGAGCTCTTCAAGGAAGGTGTTGAGAAACAGCCTGCATCACCCTCTCTGAGGGACCTGTTGAGGCAAAAGTGCTTTGACATTTCAGAAGCTAAGAATTCTCAGGACCCAGGAAGGAAAACTGACTGCCTCAATTTATTAATATGGGACATATTAACATATGAATCTTATTTGCATACATATATCTGACCATCATGCTGACAGTGACTGAATTACAGGCCAGTGATTAAAAACAAGTGTTTGAGACCACAAACAAATCATCCATGCACAGTCATATAAATAGTGCACCTGGATATGTCAGCGTACCAAAACCACCCAAGTGTGCTCCAGTGCTGCATCAATCTAGTAAAGGCAATTTACTCCACACCCTGAAATCTGTTGGTATTTATACAGCCTGTGAGCTCATATGAGCATAGTGCAAGCACCTACGGAGTTTTCCCTATCTCTACTCTGTAACTGTGGGACAGCTAGAGAGACCATTGTACAGAGAACATTTGACAATATCCCTTTTTTTCCCCAGTGTAACCCTCCAGACAGCTGTGCTGACAAGTAATTTGAGACTGTGTATGCCAATTGAAAAAGGGCAGAGTCTCTGGCTTTGGAAAAACACATAAAAACCACAGCTATTATGTATTCAGGAAAAGGGTGCTTAACAAAAAATGATAAAAAATATTGCTCTGCTAGAAGAAAAGCAACAACAATTACAACAACTGTTCTCCTACTCCCAAAAAACCCTAACACAAAACCCTAACAACTTGCTGGTTTGCTGGGCCCAAAGAGTCATTTTGAATGGAGTTAAATCCAGTTGGCAGCCATTCACAAGTGGTGTTTCCCAGGGCTCAGCACCTTGAAGCCAGTTCTGTTTAATGTCAGTGATCTGGATGAGGGGATCAACAAGTTTGCAGACAATACCAAGATGGGCAGGAGTATTGATGTGCTTGAGGGTAGAAAGGGTCTGCAGAGAGATCTGGACAGGATGGCTCAATGGGCTGAGGCCAATTGTAGGCTCAGGGGAGACCTATAATTCCCTGCAACTACCTGAAAGGAGGTTGGATCGAGGTGGGTATTAGCTTCTTTGCCCATGCAACAAGAGATAGAGCAAGAGGAAATAGCCTCAAGTTGCCCCAGGGGAGTTTTAATTTGGACATTAGGAAACAGTTCTTCACCAAAGGGGCTGCCAAGCATTGGAGAAGGCTGCCAAGGGAAGTTGTTGAGTCCATGCTGCTGTCCATGGGGGTATTTAAAAGGTGTGTAAATGCAGTGCATAGCAACATGATTTAGTGGTGGCCTTAGCAGTGTTACATTTATGGTTTTATTTTATCTTCATGGGCTTTTATAACTTATATGATTCTGTGATTCTATAACTTTTGCAGTCTATCTGATTCCTCCCTTTTCCCCATCACTGAAACTGTTCCAAAAGTTAAAGTGAGCACTTCTGCCCATTCCACTGATTAATCTTGCCCTGCTGGAAGTGAGAGGGAAGCAGTATCAGCAAACTGAAATCAGCCAAGGATCTCTTTTCAGAAGAGGTGCTGTGATAAGGAATACTGCCCAGTAGCAAGCTGACAGGGAAGATTACTCTTAACACTTTTTAGTCAGATACTTCTTCCTTTCTTCTGTGTCTATCTAGTAATGCGGCAGCAGAGCTGCCCCAGTGCAATGCTTGCCTGGGCAGTGATGCAGAGCTTAGCAGATGGCCACTCTAAAATCATGCAGATGGTGTGTCAGGTGCTATTCCTTTAAGCAGAGGTCATGACATTTCAGTGTTGTGCATCAGTAAGAATACAGAGACAAATTCATGTGTAGTCAGGCATGGATGCTATTGTACATTCACTGTTTGAACAAAATGATGTTGTCCACTTCTTCCTTGTCCTGTGAGTTCTGTTTGATGCTGCTGAAATGAAACTTACAGATTCACAGATTCATAGAATGTTTTGGATTGGAAGGGACCTTAAGGGTGATTTAGTTCCAACCACTTCTCCACTGGAGAACAGCTGTCTGGAGGGTTACACTGGAGAAGGAGAAGACTTGATGGGGTGCTTGGCTGTATGGTCTAGTTGTTGGGTGGGTTGGATTGTTTGATGGGTTGGACGCGATGATCTTGAAGGTCTCTTCCAACCTGGTGTATTGTATTGTATTGTATTGTACTGGGGGAAAAAAGGGATATTGTCAAATGTTCTCTGTAGCTGTCCCACAGTTACAGAGATAGGGAAAACTCCATAGGTGCTTGCACTATGCTCATATGAGCTCACAGGCTGTATAAATACCAACAGATTTCAGGGTGTGGAGTAAATTGCCTTTACTAGATTGATGCAGCACTAGAGCACACTTGGGTGGTTTTGGTACGCTGACATATCCAAGTGCACATTCCTGTGCTTAAGGCCCCATCCAACCTGGATTTGAACACCTCCAGGGAGTGGGCTTCCATGACCTCCCTGGGCAGCCTGTTTCAGTTTCTCACCACCCTTACTGTAAAGAATTTATTGTTAATACCTGGACTAAATCTACCCTCACCAAACTTCAATCCATTCCTTCTCATCCAGTCACAACAAGCCCTTGTAAAAAGTCCCTTCTCAGCTTTCTTGTAGGTCCCCTTCAGGTGGTGGAAGGCTGCTATAAGGTCTCTCCAGGGTCTTCTTTTCTTCAGGCTGAAGAGCCCCAAATCTCACAGCCTGTCCCTGTAGGGGAGGTTTTCCAGCCCTCTGATCATCTTCGTGGCCTTTCTCTAGTCCTGCTCCAGCAGTTCTATGTCCTTCTTATGCTGGGGGCACCAGAACTGGGCACAATACTCCAGCTGGGGTCTCACAAGAGCAGAGCAGAGAGGGAGAATCACCTCTCTCATCCTGCTGGTCACACTTGTTTTGATGCAGCCCAGAGCTGCAAAGCTGGCTGGTTAGAAGAGCCCCAAATGCTAAATCTCACCCCCTATGTCTATGTGCTTGCGCTAGCAGATGGTGGTAATCCACTAAAAGGAGCCAGTATCTGGAAGAGCTTCTTGTTTTTCAGGGTGATGATCTCTTTCCTGAAAAGCTTATCCCGTGTGATTAGCCATAGAATCATAGAATCATAGAATCAGTCAGGGTTGGAAGGGACCACAAGGATCATCTAGTTCCAAACCCCCTGCCATGGGCAGGGACACCCTACACTAGATCAGGCTGGCCAGAGCCTCGTCCAGCCTGGTCTTAAACACCTCCAGGGACGGGGCCTCAACCACCTTCCTGGATAACCCATTCCATGGCTTCACCACTCTCATGGTGAAGAACTTCTTCCTCACATCTAGCCTGAATCTCCCTATTTCCAGCTTCATTCCATTCCCCCTAGTCCTATCACTACCTGAGATCCTGAGAAGTCCCTCCCCAGCCTTCCTGTAGGCCCCCTTCAGATTCTGGAAGGCCACAATGAGGTCACCTCAGAGCCTTCTCTTCTCCAGACTGAACAGCCCCAACTCCTTCAGTCTGTCCTCATAGGAGAGGTGCTCCAGCCCTCTGATCATCCTCGTGGCCCTTCTCTGGACACGCTCCAGCACGTCCACATCCCTCCTGTAATAGGAGCTCCAGAACTGGACGCAGTACTCCAGGTGGGGTCTCAGCAGAGCTGAGTAGAGGGGGAGAAGCACCTCCCTTGACCTGCTGGCCACACTTCTCCTGATGCAGCCCAGGATCTGATTGGCTTTCCGGGCTGCAAGCGCACATTGAGAGCTCCTGTTGAGCTTCTCCTCCACCAGCACCCCCAAGTCTCTCTCCTCAGGGCTGCTCTCCAGCCAGGCCCTGCCCAGCCTGTACTTGTGCCTGGGATTGCCTCGACCCAGATGCAGGACCCTGCACTTGGTCTTGTTGAAGCTCATGAGGTTGGCTTGTGCCCACCTCTCCAGCCTGTCCAGGTCCCTCTGGATGGCATCCCTTCCCTCCAGCGTGTCCACTGCACCACACAGCTTGGTGTCATCAGCAAACTTGCTGAGGGTGCACTCGATGCCACTGTCCATGTCACCCACAAAGATGTTGAACAGGACAGGTCCCAGGACTGATCCCTGAGGGACTCCGCTTGTCACTGGCCTCCACTGGGACATGGACCCGTTGACAGCCACTCTTTGGGTGCGGCCATCAAGCCAATTCTTTATCCATCTAGTGGTCCATCCATCAAACCCATGTGTCACCAGCTTGGAGACCAGGAGGTGGTGCGGGACAGTGTCAAAGGCTTTGCTCAAGTCCAGGTAAACGACATCAGTTGCTCGCCCCTCATCTATTAATGCTGTCACCTGATCATAGAAGGCCACCAGGTTTGTCAGGCAGGATTTGCCCTTGGCAAAGCCATGCTGACTATTCCCAATCACCTCTTCACTGTTCTTCTGAGTCATTAGTGCCTCCAGGAGGATCTGCTCCATGATCTTTCCGGGCACAGAGGTGAGACTGACTGGCCTGGAGTTCCCCGGTTCCTCCTTCTTGCCCTTTTTGAAAATGGGAATAATGTTTCCCCTTTTCCAGTCTGTGGGGACTTCCCCACTCTGCCATGACTTCTGGAATATAATAGAGAGGGGCTTGGCAACCTCATCTGCCAGTTCTCTCAGCACCCGTGGGTGTATCCCGTCGGGTCCCATGGAGACCCATGGCAGAGCCCTGAAAAGGGGAATGTTGGCCTAAAAGCTGAGAAGCAACAACTTTGGAGGAGCCAGAGAGTCTCCTGGCAGGGAGCATCACCAGCCTCTACCGTGCTCATCCTGACTCACCAGCACCCACCTGTATCTGCTCTGAACAAGTGTTGTACTCACAGGGAGGAGTTGCCTGTGCTGAGGCATGTCTAGAAGGATGAAGACTGATTGTTTTAAGTTAGGCTGACCTTGCTTACCTTAGGATAAGATGGTCTTGGAAAGAGGAACTGACAAACTTGTGCTAATACTGTCTGCATTAAGATAAGAGTGTACTGAGATAACAGGTTCCAGGGAAACTTATCAGGGATGAAAGGTCAGAGAGTCCCAAGACACCAGACATACATCTTTGAAGATTAAATTGTTTGGTGAAGCTAGCAAAGTCCTCCAAGTAAGTGGGGCAGGGCTGAGAGAGAGGAGTGGACATGCCAGGATGGGATGAGAAAAGAGAAGGTGGCTGTACCCAGCAAAGTCTTACAGAGATGGTGAAATCTCAAGGGATGCTGCTGACAGTCCCTAGTGGAGAGGTTATCTTTGAGGTGTGCTGTACAGTGATGTCTGTCAATCACATTTCTCTGATCGACAGGATCAACATTGTGCTCCAAAACCCTTGGAAAAGGCAGTTGTCTTTTCTAGGAAGCCAAGCCCTATGTGAGACCCCAAGTTTCAGGTACTAGCCCAGTGCCATGGCCTTGAACAAAACCAGTGGCTAAGGGGAGACATTTCTGTGCTTACCACCAACACAACAGGATACAAGAGAAGCAGCACTGATGGCTTCTGCTACTGTATTTGTACAAAGGTATTCCAAAGGGCGGATCACACAGGAATCAAAACACGCTACAGAGCTATGTAGAGCTGCTGGATGATCTCTGCAGGTCAGTGATGAGCCCTGAAGGGAGAACAGAGCAGCTATGCTTGCTGGGTGATGGCAAGACTTCACAGGAAGGAATAAGTGTGTAAGCTGGGCAGGAGAGGCTCACCAAATGGCACAGGAAGGGCCTTGTGTGGGGTTATGTCAGCTCTCTTTCCCAAGAGACCTCTCTTTCTCAAGGACCACCTCCTCTGTGTCCAGGAGCTATGTATATCTACAAAGAGAAAAGCAGGAAGGAATGCTAGGAGGCCTGCCTGGATGAACAAGGAGCTGCTGGACACACTATCACTTAAAAAGAAACTCTACAGGAAGTGGAGGGAAGGACAGATAGAACAGGGGGATATAAGTAAGCTGCCTGAGCAGCAAGAGGCCTGGTTAGGAAAGCCAAAGCAGAGTTTGAATTGAATCTAGCCAGGGAGGTTAAAGGGAGCACTAAGAATTTCTATAGGTATGTTAATGGCAAGAAGAAGACTAGGGAAGGTGTGGGCCACCTCAGAAAGGAAAGTGGTGAATTAGTCACAAGTGATACGGAAAAGACTGAGGTACTCAATCACTTCTTTACCTCAGTCTTCACTGCAAGGGCCTCCAGCCACACTCCTGGTGTCATGGCAGACGATGCCAGGGACGGGGAGGAAGAACTGCCCATCATAAGTGAAGCTCAGGTTCGTGATCACCTGAAGAACCTGAAAGTGTTCAAGTCCATGGGACCCGACGGGATACACCCACAGGTGCTGAGAGAACTGGCAGATGAGGTTGCTAAACCCCTCTCTATTATATTCCAAAAGTCATGGCAGACTGGGGAAGTCCCCACAGACTGGAAAAGGGGAAACATTGCTCCCATTTTCAAAAAGGGCAAGAAGGAGGAACCGGGGAACTACAGGCCAGTCAGTCTCACCTCTGTGCCCGGAAAGATCATGGAGCAGATCCTCCTGGAGGCACTAATGACTCAGAAGAATAGTGAAGAGGTGATTTGGAACAGTCAGCATGGCTTTGCCAAGGGCAAATCCTGCCTGACAAACCTGGTGGCCTTCTATGATCAGGTGACAGCATTAATAGATGAGGGGCGAGCAACTGATGTCGTTTACCTGGACCTGAGCAAAGCCTTTGACACTGTCCCGCACCACCTCCTGGTCTCCAAGCTGGTGACACATGGGTTTGATGGATGGACCACTAGGTGGATAAAGAACTGGCTTGATGGCCACACCCAAAGAGTGGCTGTCAACGGGTCCATGTCCCAGTGGAGGCCAGTGACAAGCGGAGTCCCTCAGGGATCAGTCCTGGGACCTGTCTTGTTCAACATCTTTGTGGGTGACATGGACAGTGGCATCGAGTGCACCCTCAGCAAGTTTGCTGATGACACCAAGCTGTGTGGTGCAGTGGACACGCTGGAGGGAAGGGATGCCATCCAGAGGGACCTGGACAGGCTGGAGAGGTGGGCACAAGCCAACCTCATGAGCTTCAACAAGACCAAGTGCAGGGTCCTGCATCTGGGTCAAGGCAATCCCAGGCACAAATCCAGGCTGGTCAGGGACTGGCTGGAGAGCAGCCCTGAGGAGAGAGACTTGGGGGTGCTGGTGGAGGAGAAGCTCAACAGGAGCTCTCAATGTGCGCTTGCAGCCCGGAAAGCCAATCAGATCCTGGGCTGCATCAGGAGAAGTGTGGCCAGCAGGTCAAGGGAGGTGCTTCTCCCCCTCTACTCAGCTCTGGTGAGACCCCACCTGGAGTACTGCATCCAGTTCTGGAGCCCCTATTACAGGAGGGATGTGGACGTGCTGGAGCGTGTCCAGAGAAGGGCCACGAGGATGATCAGAGGGCTGGAGCACCTCTCCTATGAGGACAGACTGAAGGAGTTGGGGCTGTTCAGTTTGGAGAAGGGAAGGCTCCGAGGTGACCTCATTGTGGCCTTCCAGAATCTGAAGGGGGCCTACAGGAAGGCTGGGGAGGGACTTCTCAGGCTATCAGGTAGTGATAGGACTAGGGGGAATGAAATGAAGCTGGAAATAGGGAGATTCAGGCTAGATGTGAGGAAGAAGTTCTTTACCATGAGAGTGGTGAAGCCCTGGAATGGGTTGTCCAGGGAGGTGGTTGAGGCCCCGTCCCTGGAGGTGTTTAAGACCAGGCTGGACGAGGCTCTGGCCAGCCTGATCTAGTGTAGGGTGTCCCTGCCCATGGCAGGGGGTTGGAACTAGATGATCCTTGCGGTCCCTTCCAACACTGACTGATTCTATGATTCTAAGATGTAGGATCAGCTAAATAGTACTGATTGCTGCAGCCAGGTGCACCACCTCCTCCTTCAGTTGTTGCATCTAATGGGACGGTTCCCCCAACACAATGAGCATGTTCCTGCAACCCTGGGAAAGCACATCTTGTCAGAGAGCTGCCCATCCCATCCCATCCCATCCCATCCCATCCCATCCCATCCCATCCCATCCCATCCCATCCCATCCCATCCCATCCCAACCCACACTACAAGATCAGGAGAAGCAGACAGAGGTGGTTGGTCTTCCTTCTCTTTCCCTGATTTGTGAGTCCTTCCTACCCAGGTTTAGCCAAAGGCTCAGGCAGGAGTGAAAGGTATGGGCCCTAGGCATGGTGCAATGAGTGCAAATAGCGTTGACTTTTCTGCCACGACCTCTCCAAACATGCTGCAACTCAGGAGAGATGAAAAGGCTCTTACTGCAGGAACCTCAGGTAAGCTACAGGCTGGCCCAGCAGCACTTGAAAGGGAAAGTCTCTCCGTTGGAATTCCAGAGGTGCCGGGTTTGTCCAGTGCCCATGGCCCTAGGAAGGCACTGCAGAAGCTGCTGTTGAGTTTGTGGGTCACTGCCTGGAACTGGAGGACAGTATGATTGTTGTGGGTTTAGGCCTAGCAGCCACAAAGCACCACCTGGCTGCTTGGTCACTTCATCCTTCCACATTGGAATGGGAAGGAAAACCAGAGGAAAAAGGTAAAACCTCATGGATTGCAGTAAGAAGAGTTCAACAGAAAAACACCAAGAGAGAAGAATCCACACTAATAACAATAATCCTAATGAATTAATACATTAAGAGAGTGATGCACAATGCAACTGCTCCCCAGCCTGCCCAAAGCTGCATGTCCTTCCTCTGGCCAGCTTCCCCCTTATAAATTGAGCCTGATGTCAGTATGGTATCATGTATCACACTGATGGGTTTGGTTGGGCTATTCTGGCTGTGTCCCCTTCCAGCAACTGGTGAAAAATAAACCTTGTCCCAGCCAAACCCAGGACAGCAATTTAGCTACCCAGTGCCCTGGCCCCTGGCTTTTGACTCATACAAGGCTTTACCCCTTATCTCAGAAAAAAACCCAACCAACCCCCTAAAACCTAGGAAGGTAAATACATTTGGTATAATAGACTAACTCACAGTTGAGAGAAACAAATCAACTCATATTTGAAGAGCCCAATAGGAAAGAACATAGTAATGCATCTTCTCTTGCACCAGAGAAGGAAATGAACTTCATAGCAATCAAGCTATGTCACTTTATCCATGAATGTCCAACAATATTATATGTCTTGACATAACACCAGCAGGCTGTCCATTGAGTTGTTGAGAAAACAGCTATGCACATCCCAAAACCTTTTGATTGTCTTGGCTTAAGACAAGAATTGCTGCAGGTAATAGATTGTGGAGACTGGATCTGAGTTTTGCATTCTTCTCTGTGCCTGTCACTAATGTCAGCAAAAGCTCTCTTTACACTGTCATTTTACATTCTCCAAACTGAGATTATTACTACTTCATAATGTGAGTGGTAGCACTGGGGAGAAGCTTGTGCTTTATGTTATCATATGCACAGCAGGAAGATGAAGTAGATGGAAACACAGAAAGAAACTCACATAAAAAGAAACTCTACAACGAGTGGAAGAAGGGACATCTAGAATGGGAGCATATAAGGAAGCTGCCTGAGCATCAAGAGACCTGGTTAGAAAAGCTAAAGCTCAGTTGGAATTAAATCTAGCCAGGGAGATCAAGGGGAACAGTAAAAATTTCTATAGGTAAAGTAATGGCAAAAAGAAGACTAGAGAAGGTGTGGGGCCCCTCAGAAAGGAAACAGGTGAGCTGGTGACAAGTGACATGGGGAAGGCTGAGGTTCTCAATGGCTTCTTTACCTCAGTCTTCACTGGCAAGGGTTCCAGCCACACTCCCAGAATAATGGAAGACAATGGCAGGGACTGGAAGAAGGAACTGCCCATTGTGAGTGAAGATCAGGTTCATGACCATCTGAAGAACATGTAAGTGTTCAAGTCCATGGGACCTGATGGGATGCACCCAGAGGTGCTGAGGGAACTGGGGGATGAGGTTGCTAAATTGCGCTCTATTATGTTCCAAAAGTCCTGGTGGTCTGGGGAGGTGCCCACTGACTGCAAAAAGGGGAAACATAACCCCCAATTTCAAAAAAGGTAAAGAGGGATGACTCAGGGAACTATAGGCCAGTCAGTCTCACCTCTGTGCCCAGTAAGATCACGGAGCAGATCCTCCTGGAGGCACTGCTGAGGCAGAAGGATAACAGAGAGGTGATTGGGCACAATCAGCATGGCTTCACCAAGGGCAAGTCCTGCCTGACAAGCCTGGCGGCCTTCTATGACAAGGTCACAACATTAAGAGATGAAAGCCAAGCAACTGACATCATTTACCTGGACCTGAGCAAAGACTTCAACATTGTCCTGCACAACATCCTGGTCTCCAAGATTGTGTAGGGCGGGTTCCATGGAAGGACCATTCAGTGGATAAAGAACTGGCTTGTTGGCTGCACCCAAAGAGTGGCTGTCAATGGGTCCATGTCCAAGTGGAGGCCAGTGACAAGTGGAGTCCCTCAGGGATCAGTCCTGGGACCTGTCTTGTTCAACATAGAATCATATAATCATAGAATCAGTCAGGGTTGGAAGGGACCACAAGGATCATCTAGTTCCAACCCCCCTGCCATGGGCAGGGACACCCTACACTAGATCAGGCTGGCCAGAGCCTCATCCAGCCTGGTCTTAAACACCTCCAGGGATGGGGCCTCAACCACCTCCGTGGATAACCCATTCAGGGCTTCACCACTCTCATGGTGAAGAACTTCTTCCTCACATCTAGCCTGAATCTCCCCACCTCCCACTTCATTCCATTCCCCCTAGTCCTATCACTACCTGATAGCCTGAGAAGACCCTCCCCAGCCTTTCTGTAGGCCCCCTTCAGATACTGGAAGGCCACAATGAGGTCAGCTCAGAGCCTTCTCTTCTCCAGACTGAACAGCCCCAACTCCTTCAGTCTGTCCTCATAGGAGAGGTGCTCCAGCCCTCTGATCATCCTCGTGGCCCTTCTCTGGACACCTTCCAGCATGTACACATCCCTCTTGTAATAGGGGCTCCAGAACTGGATGCAGTACTCCAGGTGGGGCCTCACCAGAGCTGAGTAGAGGGGAAGAAGCACCTCCCTTGACCTGCTGGTCACACTTCTCCTGATGCAGCCCAGGATCTGATTGGCTTTCCGGGCTGCAAGCGCACATTGAGAGCTCCTGTTGAGCTTCTCCTCCACCAGCACCCCCAAGTCTCTCTCCTCAGGGCTGCTCTCCAGCCAGGGCCCTGCCCAGCCTGGATTTGTGCCTGGGATTGCCTTGACCCAGATGCAGGACCCTGCACTTGGTCTTGTTGAAGCTCATGAGGTTGGCTTGTGCCCACCTCTCCAGCCTGTCCAGGTCCCTCTGGATGGCATCCCTTCCCTCCAGGGTGTCCACTGCACCACACAGCTTGGTGTCATCAGCAAACTTGCTGAGGGTGCACTCGATGCCACTGTCCATGTCACCCACAAAGATGTTGAACAAGACAGGTCCCAGGACTGATCCCTGAGGGACTCCGCTTGTCACTGGCCTCCACTGGGACATGGACCCATTGACAGCCACTCTTTGGGTGTGGCCATCAAGCCAGTTTTTTATCCATCTAGTGGTCCATCCATCAAACCCATGTGTCACCAGCTTGGAGACCAGGAGGTGGTGCGGGACAGTGTCAAAGGCTTTGCTCAAGTCCAGGTAAATGACATCAGTTGCTCGCCCCTCATCTATTAATGCTGTCACCCGATCATAGAAGGCCACCAGGTTTGTCAGGCAGGATTTGCCCTTGGCAAAGCCATGCTGACTATTCCCAATCACCTCTTCACTGTTCTTCTGAGTCATTAGTGCCTCCAGGAGGATCTGCTCCATGATCTTTCCGGGCACAGAGGTGAGACTGACTGGCCTGTAGTTCCCTGGTTCCTCCTTCTTGCCCTTTTTGAAAATGGGAATAATGTTTCCCCTTTTCCAGTCTGTGGGGACTGCCCCTCTCTGCCCTGACTTCTGGAATATAATAGAGAGGGGTTTAGCAACCTCATCTGCCAGTTCTCTCAGCACCTGTGGGTGTATCCCGTTGGGTCCCATGGACTTGAACACTTTCAGGTTCTTCAGGTGATCACGAACCTGAGCTTCACTTACGATGGGCAGTTCTTCCTCCCCGTCCCTGGCTTCATCTTCCATGACACCAGGAGTGCGGCTGGAGGCCCTTGCAGTGAAGACTGAGGTAAAGAAGTGATTGAGTACCTCAGCCTTTTCCACATCACTTGTGACTAATTCACCACTTTCCTTTCTGAGGTGGCCCACACCTTCCCTAGTCTTCTTCTTGCCATTAACATACCTATAGAAATTCTTAGTGCTCCCTTTAACCTCCCTGGCTAGATTCAATTCAAACTCTGCTTTGGCTTTCCTAACCAGGCCTCTTGCTGCTCAGGCAGCTTCCTTATATACCCCCTGTTCTATCTGTCCTTCCCTCCACTTCCTGTAGAGTTTCTTTTTAAGTGACAGTGTGTCCAGCAGCTCCTTGTTCATCCAGGCAGGCCTCCTAGCACTCTTTCCTGCTTTTCTCTTTGTAGATATACATAGCTCCTGGACACAGAGGAGGTGGTCCTTGAATACTGACCAGCTGTCCTGGGTACCTCTTCCCTCCAGGGCTTCGTCCCACGACACTTTGGCTAGCAGATCCCTGCAGCGATCGAAGTCTGCACGCCTATGTCTAGGGTCATAAGCTTAGAATACGTCCTCCTGATTGCCCTGAGGAGATTAAATTCAACTGCTTCATGGTCACTGCAGCCAAGGCTGTCTCTGAGCCTCACATTGGTTACCAGCCCTTCCCTGTTGGTGAGAACAAGGTCCAGCGTTGCACCTTTTCTTGTTGGTTCCTCTACCATTTGGAGGAGGAAGTTGTCTTCTATGCAGTCCAGGAACATCCTGGATTGCTGGTGCCTTGCTGTGTTGTCCCTCCAGCAGATGTCAGGGTGGTTGAAATCCCCCATGAGGACCAGGGCTTGTGACCTGGAAGCCGCTTCTATTTGCCTGTGCAGAGCCTCATCTGCTTGGTTCTGCTGGTCAGGTGGCCTGTAGGAGACCCCCACAGTAATATCTCCTTCCCCTGTCTTGCCTTTCATTCTAACCCATACCCTCTCAACCAACTCATCATGCCTCCCCAGGTGGAGTTCTGCTGATTCCAGCTGGTTATTGACATAGAGGGCAACACCTCCTCCTCTCCTTCCCTGCCTATCCTTCCTAAAAAGCTTATACCCGTCTATCCCTACATTCCAGTCATGGGAATCATCCCACCAAGTGTCAGTGATGCCCACTATGTCATGGCATCCCAACAGCACGGTGGCCCTTAACTCATCCTGTTTGTTGCCCAAGCTGCGTGCATTTGCATAGAAGCACTTCAGCTGGGCTGGCCCTGTCGTCCTCTTGTGCCAACTCCCTTGGTTTCCACAGTGTGTCCTGGTGCGTCATTCGTGGCTTGCCTCAGGGCAGCAAGTTGAGAGCCCTTACCAGCTCTCCATCCCTCTGCCTCAGGTGATCTGCCCCTCTGTTTGTCACAGGCCAGCAGGAGACTATTAACTCCTCCCCCTTCAAATCTAGTTTAAAGCCCTGTCAATGAGCCCTGCCAATTCCTGCCCCAGGATCCTTTTCCCCCTCTGGGACAAGTGTGTCCCATAAGTTGTTTTCAGCTCTGCTGCCTTGTAAATGTTGTGAAGAGGTTATTAAATTTATGAATATGAAATATGAATTATGAAAATATGAAATTTTATTAATTATCAAATTATTAATAACTGATGAATCAACAACTTATATACATGTTCTAGTGCACGTTCGTGAAATGCATTCCATAAATGGCTTAGTATTATGATTAGAACTTAATTAAACTATCTACAGACTATCTCTGTGTTTTATATAACCAGGGGTGCAGTTCCACCGCTCGGCCACTAGATGGCGACTCGGCGGAACGCGGGCGGCTTCTGGCTAATATACAGCGATACTGCAATCTTTGTGTGCGTCAGCGATGACTCTGCCACACGCGGAGACTTTGAACTGAGTGCTAGTGGGTGGAAAGCACGTGGAAGATATTCTGTAGCTGTTGTTTGCAGCAAGGTGGGGGTCTGGCTGGCTACTGCCACTGGACTGGTTCCTGGTCGCGTTCAGCCCCTGGGGCCGGCCCAGGGAGTCGGCTCGCAGAGCAGGGCGAGGCGACGATTGCCGATAGGCGGGCTCGGAGGTTCCTGATCGGTCCCGCGGCAGACAGTCTTAGAGAGAGAGTGCGGCCTCTCCGTTCCTGGGCTTAAAGGAACAGCGGGACGCTTGAGATAGTCCCGGGCTAGGTATATGCGGACTCGATCTCTGTCAAGTCCCTTCTCCCCGACAACTGGGCAGATCTTACCCTCGGGGCTGGTCCAGTCCTCCGATAGCACGATGGGCTCCCCTGGAGATATGACCGGCTATAGCGATGCTGGCTTCTCGGGCTCAGCGAAGGTCCTCCTCTGGGCTGATCCTCACGATCAAAGTGCTTCTCACGATGCAGAGGCTTCAGTATGCGTGCATGTATGATAGAAGCTAAAAACAAGCTCAACGGCAGAGGCGGTGACTCGATAGCTGCTCTCTTAAGCAAGTACAAAGGCAAAGTGAAGAGGAGGCAACCTGTTTACCAACAGAGGTAATACTTATAGGTTCCTCGAGGCTGGGTTTGACCAATGGGCACTCTGATAGACAACTGGCTTCAGCCTATAGAAAGCGTGAAGCTGGAATTATGCCCATACTTGGTAATGGTCTTCCTCCTGAAGGAGGGGAGACCTATCCACATGCTGGGGGCCAGATCTAGTATCTGGGCAGAATGTGCCTTCACCACAGTAAACTAAACCATGATTATAGAACCCAAATCCCTGTCAATGGCACCAGCCCCGGAGCCATGAGTTGACCTGTTGGCTCTTCCTCAATGTTCCCTCATCCATCACTGACGTTAGAGGGATAGCAGAGAACATAACTTGAGATCCTTTGTTGCTGACATGGACAGTGGCATCGAGTGCACCCTCAGCAGGTTTGCTGATGACACCAAGCTGTGTGGTGCAGCAGACATGCTGGAGGGAAGGGATGCCATCCAGAGGGACCTGGACAGGCTGGAGAGGTGGGCACAAGCCAACCTCATGAGCTTCAACAAGACCAAGTGCAGGGTCCTGCATCTGGGTCAAGGCAATCCCAGGCACAAATCCAGGCTGGTCAGGGCCTGGCTGGAGAGCAGCCCTGAGGAGAGAGACTTGGGGGTGCTGGTGGAGGAGAAGCTCAACAGGAGCTCTCAATGTGCGCTTGCAGCCCGGAAAGCCAATCAGATCCTGGGCTGCATCAGGAGAAGTGTGGCAAGCAGGTCGAGGGAGGTGATTCTCCCCCTCTACTCTGCTCTGGTGAGACCCCACCTGGAGTACTGCATCCAGTTCTGGGGCCCCTATTACAAGAAGGATCTGGATGTGCTGGAATGTGTCTAGAGAATGGCCGTGAGGATGATTAGAGGGCTGGAGGACCTCTCCTATGAAGACAGAGTGAGAGAGTGAGAGAGCCCCATCCCTGGAGGTTTTTAAGGCCAGGCTGGATGTGGCTGTGAGCAGCCTGATCTAGTGTGAGGTGCCCCTGCCCATGGCAGGGGTTGGAACTGGATGATCCTTGATGTCCCTTCCAGAACAGGAGTAACTGTTTTGAATGAGTACTGTGAACAGAGGTGTCAAGATGCATAGCTGAAAAATGTCTAAAACTTGCTCAAGGAATACGCTTTTCCCTTTTCAAAATTAACTAATTTCACAGCACTGTCAAGGTAAATTTTCGAAGACACAAATTGCAGTTAAGAGACAATTTCTACTTAAAATCAGAGGCAGATGGCAATCTGTTTCCCCTCTCAGTTTACAAAGACCTCTCACCTGCCTAAAATTCTTAAACTTCACGTGTTTTTCTAGTTATTCACATATTATTCTCAGTAGTATTACTGAGACAATGTGCATGTACCCAGCAAGAGGTATAATTAGCAAACACATTTATAATAATTTTGGCCTAATTTTGGAACAGTGGTAGACGAGATTTTAGCAAAGTTGTACTTTGATGTTCCACCAGTGTTTTGCATGCATCATAAAAATTCTTTCTTTAACAGGCCCACTTTTCACATCACTGATGCTTTTTTATCAGGGAATCTTATCAGGGAATTAATGGGATTCTTTGTCAGGGAATATACTGATAAGACAAGGGGGTACAGGTTCAAACTAAAAGAGAGTAGATTTAGACAGATATTAGGAAATCGTTACATGAAGGTGGTGAGAAACTGGAACAGGATGTCCCAGAGAAGTTGTGGCTGCCCTCTCACTGGAAGTGTTCAAAGCCAGGATGGATGGGGCTTTGAGCAACCTGATCTATCAGAAGGTGTCCCTGCTTATGGCAGGGGGGTTGAAACTAGATGGTCTTTAAAATCCCCTTGAACCTAAACCATTCTATAATTCTATGATTTTGACAGGACATCTATTTTGTAAATCACCTTTCCAAATACTTCTTACAAAATATGCCCATGAATTTTGTTTCTGTTTTTAATTGGTTGGTTTTTGTTGGGTTTTCTTTGTTTGTTTTGTTTTGACTTTTTTTTTTTTTTTAAATATATATATATATTTATATTTGACACTGGTGACATCTTGTGGTAAGTTAACTTATGGCACCTGTTGCTTTTACTGCCCTTGCTCTGTCTGCAGAGCCATGCTGTGTGATGGAGCTCTTCAGCAGATGGAAGTGTAGTGTGTAAATTAACGCTGGTGAAATACTACATATTTTAACATAATTGCATTAGAGTAAAATTGGTTCAGGTTACTGGCAAGCAAAGAAAACCCAGCTAAGTGTCTCATATGCTTTTATTGTTGTTGCGTGTCATAGAATCATAGAATTGTTGAGGGGTTTGGAAGACAAGCCCTATGAGGAAAGGCTGAGGGAGCTGGGGTTGCTTAGCTTGGAGAAGAGGAGACTCAGGGGTGACCTTATTGCTCTCTACAACTACCTGAAGGGAGGTTGTGGACAGGTAGAGGTTGGTCTTTTCTCCCAGGCAGCCAGCACCAGAACAAGAGGACACAGTCTCAGGCTGCATCAGGGGAGGTTTGGGCTGGATGTTAGGAGGAAGTTCTACACAGAGAGAGTGATTGCCCATTGGAATGGGCTGCCTGTGGAGGTGGTGGAGTCACCATCCCTGGAGGTGTTCAAAAAATGATTGGATGTGACACTTGTGACACTTGGTTTAGTTAGTCATGAGGTATTAAGTTGGACTTGATGATCTCTGAAGTCTTTTCCAACCTTACTGATTCTATGATTGTCGAGTCTCTCCCCATGTGGTCAAGTGCCATTTCACTCCCGGAGATTGAAGCTCTTTCTAATATTCGTACTGGTTTGCATAAAAGTGTTAGACTTGGTAGAGTTGCCTATATACTGTACATTCCCATTGTAAATATATTCTAACCATGCATCAGCCTCTCCTCATAGGGCTTGTGCTCGAGACCTCTCACCAGCCTCGTTGTCCTTCTCTGAACAGGTTTAAGTGTCTCAATATCCTTCTTAAACTGAGGGGCCCAGAACTGGACACAGGACTCAAGGTGTGGCCTAACCAGTGCTGAATACAGGGGCACAATGACTTCCCTGCTCCTGCTGGCCACAGTATTTACAATGCAGGCCAGGATGCCATTGGGCTTCTTGGCCACCTGGGTACACAACTGACTCATGTTCAGCCTACTATCAGTACCCCAAGGTCCCTTTCTGCCTTGTTAAATGCCATACTGTTGGACTCTGCCCATCTGTCCAGCCTGTCAAGGTCCCTCTGCAGAGCCTTTCTACCCTCTAACAGATCAACACCTGCCCCCAGCTTGGTGTTGTGTGCAAATTTACTAATGGTGGACTCAGTCCCCTCATCCAGATCATAAGTAAAGATACTGAACAGGACTGGGGCCCTGGGGGACACCACTAGTGACTGGCTACCAGCTGGATGTGGCACCATTCACCACCACTCTCTGGGCTTAGCCCTCCAGCCAGTTTCTAACCCAGCACAGAGTGCTCCTGTCCAAGCCACGAGCTGACAGCTTGACCAGGAGTTTGCTATGGGGGATGACATCAAAGGCCTTGCTGAAGTCCAGGTAGACTACATCCACAGCCTGCCCCACATCCACCAAGTGGCTCACCTGATCATAGAAGGAGATCAGGTTGGTAAGGCAGGACTTGCCCTTCCTAAATCCATGCTGGCTGGGCCTGATCCCTTGGCCATCCTGTAGGTGCTGTGTGATTGCACTCAAGATGACCTGTTCCATAATCTTTCCTGGCACTGAGGTCAGGCTGACAGGCCTATAATTCCCTGGTTCCCCATCCGGCCCTTCTTGTGGATGGGCATCACATTGGCCAGCTTCCAGTCATCTGGGACCCCTCCACTGAGCCAGGACTGTTGGTAATGATGGACAGTGGCTTGATGAGTTCACCCGCCGGCTCTCTCAGTACCCTAGGATGGATCCCATCTGGTCCCATGGACTTGTGAGGATCCAAGGGTCTCAGCAAGTCCCTAACTTCTTCCTCTTGGATTACAGGGGACTATACTGCTCCCTTACCCCATCTACCAGCTCAGGAGGCCAGTTATCCTGAAGCCCTCCTGCCTTGCTGTTGAAAATGGAGGTAAAGTAAGTATTTAGTAAAAATGCTTTTTACTATCTTTCACAGAAGTGGCCAGCTTAAGTTCTAACTGGGCTTTTGCCTCTCTAATTTTCTCCCACATGTTGTAACAACCTCCTAAAACATATCTTGAGTTGCCTCTCCCCTTTTCCAAAGGTGATACACCGCCTTTTATTCCCCTTATTTCATTCCAAAGCTGTTTGCTAGACAAGAACTGTTAAACCAAAGAGGCAATCAATTAGTTACTCACGGCTGGTTCCACCCAAGCGGGAGTGCTGTTTCTGCATATTAGAGGCTTTGGGGTGCTCTCATGCGCCAGGCACGGCAGGTTGCTGGCAAGAATGCCACGTGGTCTTCGATGGCTGGTCTGGCTTCAGCGAACGGTGGGCTGGTTACAATGCTTCTCGTGATGGGTGCTTGCTTTGTCCTGGAGAAACTGAGGCACAGCAAAATCCTGGTTGCAAGGGGAACCAGGCTTGGCTTACAGCTTCTCTTGCAGCTTGCAGTGGGTAGGTTTGTGGCTATATCCCAGGCTCTGGACTAGGCACTCGGCACAATGCAGCTTGAGGCAACTTCAAGCCAGACAGATCCAAGTAGGTTCAAGCAAGACAAGGCTTGATCAAGGCAAGGTGACTAGAAATCAGCCTGTATATACACCTTGCCTGAGATTCGACTGGGTCAACAGAGCAACTGAAACCAGCACATAGTTACCCAATGAGAAGGGGTTCTGCCAGGCTGTGGCCATACAAGGCAGAAACACAGGCCTGGTCAGGCAGGTGCAGCAGCCAGTATACGTGCCCTTACCCCAGATACAGGCTGTTTACCAGACACACAAGGTCCTGTCCCCTTGGTTCCTTTTCCCACATTACCCTGACTTTCTGCAGGAAGGAGGCAGGGAGAGGGGAACCATGTCTAGACACATGAGGGTCTGTCTGGGTTTGTACTGGAGCCATTTGGCCCTACCATGACAGGCAGCTGGCTCAGCAAGCTTGCAGCTTGTGACATTTCAGATGATTTTAGACACCAGAAGTTGGTACTGCTGTTCTGCTAACATTCCTGTTTTTCAGGAAATGATACCAAAAAAAACTTCCAGGGACAGATCATTTTATGGCAGGGATGATTAAATGAATTCTACATCTTTATGTCATCAGTACAGGCAAATCTTTTAATCCTTCTGGCAGCTAGTTAATTACTAAGTAGACAGCAGTTATTGGTGTGGAAGGTTAGGGCTGAGCTGGCCACTAAATGAATAACAGGTGCTCTCTAGTAACACCTCTCCCTTCCCAAAGGGGAAGACAAAGGGAAAAGGGGAGAAAGACTTATAGATGGAAAAGTAAAGCTGTAACAGCTGTAATGAAAATAATAACAATAAAATGAAATATATAAAAAAAACCATAAAACCAATATCAAACCCAGCCCCCTGATAGCATCATCACTACTGATGCTGTGGGCAGGCACTAAAGAAGTCCCAGGCTCAGCAGCAGATAGGAACCAGATTCAGGAACACACAGAATTGGGACTGATGGCAGAATGGACAGAATCCTCCTT
Organism: Picus viridis; assembly: GCA_033816785.1. NCBI lineage: Eukaryota > Metazoa > Chordata > Aves > Piciformes > Picidae > Picus > Picus viridis. Next base: position 59,572,281 of record CM066606.1, read on the forward strand.
AGATGCCAGCCATTGAAGAAAAGAGCTTGACACTCATCATTCCTCATCTTTATACTGAATATGATATATGTGGAATGGAATACCTTGTTGGCCAGTTTAGGGTTACTTCTTTTGTCTGCTCCTCCCTGCATGTGTGGCCTCATACTTCCTGCACCCCCAACATGGTACACAAGATTTGGCAGTGACCTTTATTTCTTTAGAAGCATTTATAAACCAGAACCTTTCTGCTTACCAGTCCTTAGTAGTAACTACAAACATTGAGTGTTATCAGTTCTAGAAGCAGACAGTGTCTGTGAAAACATGCTGTTTACTTCATAAAGTGCCATTACTTAGGACAGACTAAGCTGAAATATAATTCTGTTCTAACCAGGACAACTGAGGGGAAAAAAAAATCTATTCCTGTTATACTGTTAAATTTAATTAGTCTTGTTACAGCTTTGTCTAACTTGTAAGTCAATAGCAATCTCATACTCTAGCCACAGAAAGAAAAGAAGAAAACCAAAAAGGTTAGGCTGATCAATCTTTAGGTCCCTGAGTCCTTCTTTTTGCCCTTCTTGAAGAAAGGAGTAACATTTGCTTTCCTCCAGTCTTTGCGTACATCTCTCAATCCTTCTGGTCTATCAGCGATTATTGAGAATGGCTTCACAATGACATCTGACAGCAACATCAGAACTCACTAGTGCATCCCATTGGCTTATGGACTTATATAGAATCATAGAATCAACAAGGTTGGAAAAGGCCTCAGAGATCATCAAGTCCAACTAGGCTACTTAAGTGTTCCTGACCTGATCCTCTTCCACCAAGGGTCCATGTTCTCTGCTCCACATTTTCCCCTTGGTCTCTGGAATTCCTGAAGGACGGTCCTGTTCATAAAGCCTGAGGCAAAGAAGGTGTTTAGTACCTCATAATTTTCCACTACCTTCTCCATCAATGAGCTCACATTTTCACTTGTTCCCCTTTTGTCTCCTTTTTGTCACGTATATACATACAGAAGCTCCTCTTGTGTCTTTCACATCTAGACAGATTAAATTTCCCTGGGCCCTAGTTTTCATAATTTAATCCCCACATGTTCAGACAATGTCTCTATATTCCTCCCAGACTACCTATCCTTGTTTCCTCCTGTCTATGCTTCCTTTCTTGTGCTTCTGTTTTAACAGGAGCTTTTTGTTCAATTACAGAGCCTTCCTGGTGTTTTTGACTGACTTCCTATTCATTGGGCAAACCATTTTTGATCTTAGAGGAGATGATATTCAAATATTATCCAGCTTTCTTGGACAGCTCCTCCCTACAGGACTTTATCCCATGAGACTCTTTCAAGAAGGTCTTTGTAGAGGCCAGAGTGCGCTCTCCTGAAGAATAAGGCTGTGAGCTTGCATTTTACCCTACTCCATTCCTCAAGATCCTGAGCTCTACCACCTCATGGTCACTGCAGCATCTATTCCAAGCAGAGACTGACCTACAAACAGGATCCCATGGTCATCAAACCCCAAATGCTGCTGCTAACACCAGTCATGCTCCCAATTAATGATGTTTACCTTCCTCTTCACATACTTTCATTAGGAGGACTGAGAATAACTTCTGTGCCTCTAAGCCCTTGACTACCACCCCTAGAGTTCTGTAGTCACTTTTCATACAGTGTAAGTTTCCCCTAGCAGCATTATTTGTTTCCCCACAGATCAGCATGGGGTAGTAATCAGAGCCAGACAAGCTTCAGCTGTGCCTACACAATATCCTGGATCCAGGTCCTTGGCAGGCAGCAAACCTTTTTAGTTGGTAAGTCAGGTGAACATATGTGTTCCTCTGTCTTCTGCAGCAAGGAGTCATCCATTACAATTAATCACTTTTTCTTCCTAGTAGTATTACATGGGTTTGGGCTAGGTGTACCAGACCTTTTCTAGAAGTCTCAGGAAGCTCCTGTTCAACTTCAAGGGCACTGAACCTATTTTATAGTTTCAGGTCCTGAGCTGAGGTAGAATCATAGAATCATAGAATCATAGAATCAGTCAGGGTTGGAAGGGACCACAAGGATCATCTAGTTCCAACCCCCCTGCCATGGGCAGGGACACCCTACACTAGATCAGGCTGGCCAGAGCCTCGTCCAGCCTGGTCTTAAACACCTCCAGGGACTGGGCCTCAACCACCTCCCTGGACAACCCATTCCATGGCTTCACCACTCTCATGGTAAAGAACTTCTTCCTCACATCCAGCCTGAATCTCCCCATTTCCAGCTTCATTCCATTCCCCCTAGTCCTATCACTACCTGAGATCCTGAGAAGTCCCTCCCCAGCCTTCCTGTAGGCCCCCTTCAGATACTGGAAAGCCACAATGAGGTCACCTGGGAGCCTTCTCTTCTCCAGACTGAACAGCCCCAACTCCTTCAGTCTGTCCTCATAGGAGAGGTGCTCCAGCCCTCTGATCATCCTCGTGGCCCTTCTCTGGACACGCTCCAGCATGTCCACATCCCTCCTGTAATAGGGGCTCCAGAACTGGACGCAGTACTCCAGGTGGGGTCTCAGCAGAGCTGAGTAGAGGGGGAGAAGCACCTCCCTTGACCTGCTGGTCACACTTCTCCTGATGCAGCCCAGGATCTGATTGGCTTTCCGGGCTGCAAGCGCACATTGAGAGCTCATGTCGAGCTTCTCGTCCACCAGCACCCCCAAGTCTCTCTCCTCAGGGCTGCTCTCCAGCCAGGCCCTGCCCAGCCTGTATTTGTGCCTGGGATTGCCTCGACCCAGATGCAGGACCCTGCACTTGGTCTTGTTGAAGCTCATGAGGTTGGCTTGTGCCCACCTCTCCAGCCTGTCCAGGTCCCTCTGGATGGCATCCCTTCCCTCCAGGGTGTCCACTGCACCACACAGCTTGGTGTCATCAGCAAACTTGCTGAGGGTGCACTCGATGCCACTGTCCATGTCACCCACAAAGATGTTGAACAAGACAGGTCCCAGGACTGATCCCTGAGGGACTCCGCTTGTCACTGGCCTCCACTGGGACATGGACCCATTGACAGCCACTCTTTGGGTGTGGCCATCAAGCCAATTCTTTATCCATCTAGTGGTCCATCCATCAAACCCATGTGTCGCCAGCTTGGAGACCAGGAGGTGGTGTGGGACAGTGTCGAAGGCTTTGCTCAAGTCCAGGTAAACGACATCAGTTGCTCGCCCCTCATCTATTAATGCTGTCACCTGATCATAGAAGGCCACCAGGTTTGTCAGGCAGGATTTGCCCTTGGCAAAGCCATGCTGACTATTCCAAATCACCTCTTCACTATTCTTCTGAGTCATTAGTGCCTCCAGGAGGATCTGCTCCATGATCTTTCCGGGCACAGAGGTGAGACTGACTGGCCTGTAGTTCCCCGGTTCCTCCTTCTTGCCCTTTTTGAAAATGGGAGCAATGTTTCCCCTTTTCCAGTCTGTGGGGACTTCCCCAGTCTGCCATGACTTCTGGAATATAATAGAGAGGGGCTTGGCAACCTCATCTGCCAGTTCTCTCAGCACCCGTGGGTGTATCTCGTCGGGTCCCATGGATTTGAACACTTTCAGGTTCTTCAGGTGATCACGAACCTGAGCTTCACTTATGATGGGCAGTTCTTCCTCCCCGTCCCTGGCATCGTCTGCCATGACACCAGGAGTGTGGCTGGAGGCCCTTGCAGTGAAGACTGAGGTAAAGAAGTGATTGAGTACCTCAGCCTTTTCCACATCACTTGTGACCAATTCACCACTTTCCTTTCTGAGGGGGCCCACACCTTCCCTAGTCTTCTTCTTGCCATTAATATACCTATAGAAATTCTTAGTGTTCCCTTTAACCCCCTGGCTAGATTCAGTTCAAACTCTGCTTTGGCTTTCCTAACCAGGCCTCTTGCTGCTCGGGCAGCTTCCTTATATCCCCCCTGTTCTATCTGTCCTTCCTTCCACTTCCTGTAGAGTTTCTTTTTACGTGATAGTGTGTCCTTCCTCTTTGTTCCAGAAGCCACTAACTTCCATCCATTCCATTCCCCAGCAGTTTCAGTTATCCTAATATTAGGGATTGTGGTAGTTTTAGGCTATGCCTTTAAAATTTAGCTGCAGATTGCAAGCAGAAAAGTTGAAAAATATAAATAAATCACTATTGGGGGTAAAAAGGAAAACATAAGACTGTTCTAAATAAATGGTGGAGTGTAGTTTTGCTTGTAAATACAGCTTCATTTACTTCTAACTGAGTTGGTATGGCTTAAAAGTTAATGCTGGGGGAGACTTCAACCCACCACAGGGGTGGACACTGCCAGCTTCTTTACTGCAATTTTGCGTGGTGCTCTTCAACCTCTTGACTCTGAGACACAACCCTGCCTATCTCCCTTTCATCTTTCCTGATGCTGTACAGCCTGCTCACTTCCTCCTATAACTCCTACTCTTGGCAGCACAGATCCTCCAAGACCACGTGTACTGCACAAAGAGAACCATTTTACTTGTCATCAGAGAGACCCCAGACACTTCTTAGAGCCTCAAAGGGCTGCATCCACTATCCAGAGATCAGTCTTTACTCTGGCAGGGATAACAATTACATTATCCACTAGGGAAAGTGCTCCACTGCATGTCAGTACCTTGTCTAAGGGCAGTACTATGGTACAAATTCAACTGAGGCTTTCTTCTTTACAAACCACTGTACCTATTGGCTGTACAGTAGGACCTGAGGTCTAGGTCTGGTTCTTATATGGGCCTCTCCTGAGCAATAGTGTGACCGGTTTAGGCTGTGCCTTTAAGAAATGGACACTTTCTGAACACTCTGGCTGAATGTATTGAAAACAAAGATATGCTAAACTAATTTCATTGGAGGATGGGTAGAATGCAATTTAAAGTTTTGGGTTCAGTCTGTTTGGAGTCAGTCTGTTCTTCTCTGTTCCTGTGGGTCTGTCGGCTTCTCTCTCGCTGAAGCAACAGAGCAACCTTGGATTAACAGAGCTAACCAGATAAGAAAACTAACTCTTGCATACGCTTTGAGCTAACAGAATTTTCTCCTTAATTGCCTTTTCTCTCTCTCTAACCCTTTTTGGGAAAAAAGGGGAAGTAGGGAGGAGAAGGGGGATAGCGGCCGGGGGGGGGCACACCCTCCTCCGGCTGTGGGTCTCCTGTATTACATACATTGCTGTATATTTCTGTATATATTGTAAATATTGTATATTTTTGTGCATATTCATTGCATTCCATTTCTGCTTGTAAATATAGCTTTCATCTGCTTCTCCGGCTGAGCTAGCTGTGGTATCTTTGTGTGTGTGTGTGGGGAACTTTCTCACCCTACCACAACTAGGTAAAAAAGGGCTTAGCTCTGCCAAAATCAATAGCCTGCTGCAACAAAGGCACACTGGGTCAGCTGCTAGTTAGGTCATGCTCATTAGGAGCTGCTAGAGTTTCCTTGTGACCACACTCTTGTGACTCCCTCTACCTCTTCCTTGTCTAGTGGCAAGAAGCTCCTGAGTAACTTCATTTCATTGATGAGATATCATCTTACTTTCACAAAAAGAAGAAAAAAAAAGCAAGGCTTTCAGAGGAATGGCTTTTAAAAATCAGTGGTGTGCAAATGAACCAAAGGAGGATTTGTGAAACTGATTGGATATCTGAATTCCATTTCTTGCCCTCTTACATGAATTGGGCTAATTAAGGTTATGGCCCTGGAAAAACAGGCATATTTTTATTCTGGCACATTGTCATGGCTCTGTTTCACTAGTCCTTGTGGCATCCCCACCAATGTCTTGGATTCAACAGCTTGGCTGTTCCTGAGCAATATTTTTCACACACAGCCTGAGACATCCCTTTCCACCAGACAGCCTGTGCATGAGGAGCCCTGACTACCTTGTGAGAAAGTACAGGGACATGTATATTAATTAGATAAAAAGTCCTATTACTCAATTAGCCTGTAGGTCTCAATGTAGATGAGTAGCAATGGTTTTGTGAAGACCTTATTGACTGTTCAGCAGTGGTGCAGATGGATGCAGCACTTTCTGCTTCCAATGGCAGAATGAATAAGGATATGCTTGGGCAGAGACTATATAGTGTCTGATCCTGGAGAGCTAGATAGGACCACAACAGAATGTTAGGGGTTGTAAGAGACCTCCTGAGGTCATTGAGTTCAACCTCCCTGCCAAAGCAGGATTACCTAGGGCAGGCCACACAGGAATGCATCCAGGCAGGTTTTGGAAGTCTCCAGAGAAGAAGACTCCACAACCTCTCTGGGCAGGCTGTTCCAGTGCTCCATCACTCTCACCATAAAGAAGTGTCTCATCATGTTGAGGTGGAACATCCTGTGTTCTAGCTTGTAAACACTGCTCTTTGTCCTATCACTGGGCACCACTGAAAAGAGACCCACCCCTCAGATATTTATAGACATTGATCAGATCCCCTCTCAGCCTTCTGTTCACAAGACTAAAAAGCCCCAGGTCTCTCAGTCTCTCTTCACAGTATCACAGTATCACCAAGGTTGGAAGAGACCTCAAAGATCATTGAGTCCAACCTGTCACCACAGACCTCATGACTAGACCATGGCACCAAGTGCCACATCCAATCCCCTCTTGAACACCTCCAGGGACAGTGACTCCACCACCTCCCCAGGCAGCCCATTCCAATGGTGAATCACTCTCTCAGTGAAGAACTTTCTCCTCACCTTGAGTCTAAACTTCCCCTGGTGCAGCTTGAGACTGTGTCATAGGGGAACCTGAATCCAACCTGATCTCCTTCTATGATCAGGTGACCCATCTGGTGGATGTGGGGAGGCCTGTGGATGTGGTCTACCTGGACTTCAGCAAGGCCTTTGACACCATCCCCCACAGTAAACTGCTGGCTAAGTTGTCAGCTCATGGTTTGGACAGCAACACTCTGTGCTGGGTTAGGAACTGGTTGGAGGGCCGAGCCCAGAGAGTGGTGGTGAATGGTGCCACATCCAGCTGGCAGCCAGTCACCGGTGGCGTCCCCCAGGGATCAGTGCTGGGCCCCATCCTCTTTAACATCTTCATTGCTGATCTGGATGAGGGGATTGAGTCAGTCATCAGCAAGTTTGTAGATGACACCAAGTTGGGAACAGATGTTAGTCAGTTAGAGGGTAGAAAGGCTCTGCAGAGGGACCTCGACCGACTGGACAGATGGGCACAGTCTAGCCCCAGGGATCAGTACTGGGCCCCATGCTCTTCAACATCTTTATTGATGATCTGGATGAGGGCATTGAGTCCATCATCAGTAAATTTGCAGATGACACCAAGCTGGGGGCAGCAGTTGATTTGCTGGAGGGCAGAGAGGCTTTGCAGAGGGACCTCAACAGGCTGGACAGATGGGCAGAGTCCAATGGCATGAGATTTAACACATCCAAGTGCCGGGTTCTGCACATTGGCCACAGCAACCCCATGCAGTGCTACAGGCTGGGGGCAGAGTGGCTGGAGAGCGGCCAGGCAGAGCGGGACCTGGGGGTACTGGTTGATTGTAGGCTGAACATGAGCCTGCAGTGTGCCCAGGCAGCCAGGAAGGCCAGTGGCATCCTGGCTTGCATCAGGAACAGTGTGGCCAGCAGGAGCAGGGAGGTCATTGTGCCCCTGTACACTGCACTGGTTAGGCCACACCTTGAGTACTGTGTCCAGTTCTGGGCCCCTCAGTTTAGGAAGGAAGTTGACTTGCTGGAACGTGTCCAGAGAAGGGCAACAAAGCTGGTGAGGGGTTTGGAACACAAGCCCTATGAGGAAAGGCTGAGGGAGCTGGGGTTGCTTAGCCTGGAGAAGAGGAGACTCAGGGGTGACCTTATTGCTCTCTACAACTACCTGAAGGGAGGCTGTAGCCAGGCAGAGGTTGGCCTCTTCTCCCAGGCATCCAGCACCAGAACAAGAGGACACAGTCTCAGGCTGCGCCAGGGCAGGTTTAGGCTGGATGTTAGGAAGAAGTTCTACACGGAGAGAGTGATTTGCCATTGGAATCAGCTACCCGTGGAGGTGGTGGAGTCACCTTCACTGGAGGTGTTCAGGAGAAGACTTGATGGGGTGCTTGGCTGTATGGTCTAGTTGTTGGGTGGGTTGGATTGTTTGATGGGTTGGACGCGATGATCTTGAAGGTCTCTTCCAACCTGGTGTATTGTATTGTATTGTCTAATGGCATGGCATTTAACAAGTCCAAGTGCCGGGTGCTGCACTTTGGCCACGGCAACCCCATGCAGAGCTACAGGCTGGGGTCAGAGTGGCTGGAGAGCTGCCAAACAGAGAGGGACCTGGGGGTGCTGATTGACACCCGCCTAAACATGAGCCAGCAGTGTGCCCAGGTGGCCAAGAGGGCCAATGGCATCCTGGCCTGCATTAGGAATAGTGTGGCCAGCAGGAGCAGGGAGGTCATTGTGCCCCTGTACTCTGCATTGGTTAGGCCACACCTTGAGTCCTGTGTCCAGTTCTGGGCCCCTCAGTTTAAGAAGTTTATTGAGATACTTGAACATGTCCAGAGAAGGGCAACAAAGCTGGTGAGAGGCCTTGAGCGCAAGCCCTATGAGGAGAGGCTGAGGGAGCTGGGATTGTTTAGCCTGGAGAAGAGAAGGGTCAGGGGTGACCTCATTGCCCTCTACAACTACCTGAAGGGTGGTTGTGGACAGGAGGGGGTTGGTCTCTTCTCCCAGGCAACCAGCACCAGAACAAGGGGACACAGTCTCAAGCTGTGCCAGGGGAGGTTTAGACTCGAGGTGAGGAAAAGTTCTTCACTGAGTGAGTCATTCGTCATTGGAATGGGCTGCCCGGGAGGTGGTGGAGTCGCCGTCCCTGGAGGTGTTCAAGGGGAGATTGGACGTGGCACTTGGTGCCATGGTCTAGTTGTGGGGTCTGTTGGGACAGGTTGGACTTGATCCTTGGGGTCTCTTCCAACCTTGGTTATACTGTGATACTGTGATACTGTGAGAAGCTCAAGTCCTCTATTCATCCTCATGGCTCTCTGTTGGATTCTCTCCAGCAGGTCTCTCTTGAACTGGGGAGCCCAAAACTGGATGCAATATTCCAGGTGTGGTCTCACCAGGGCGAAGCAGAAGGAGAGGACAACCTCCCCAGACCTTCTGGACACACTTTTCTTAATGCACCCCAGGATGTCTTTGGCCCTCTTGGCCACAGGGGCACATTGCTGTCCCATGGAGAACTTGCTGTCCACTAGGACTCCAAGGTCTTGCTCCATGGAGCTGCTTTCCTAGTCTGTACTGGTTCCTGGTGTTATGCCTTTCCAGATGCAGGCCTATGCACCTGTCCTTATTGAAATTCATGAGGTTCACCTTTGCCCAGCTCTCCACCTTGTTATGATTGTATGGAGGTTATTAATATTCAGCAGGCAGAATGAGTAAAAAAATTTAATAACTTCATTAATAAAAATAATGTGAAAAATATTAATAAAACCTATTCAGTGGTTCAAAATATTCAGTTGTGGAACAGATACCTCACCAGCAGGAACATGTAACAATTTAAACAGTATGATCAGAAGTCCAGAAACAACAAACAGCAATTTAGACTGTAAAGAAAAAAGAGAACGTTGGCAACATGCTGGAGATTGCCCACATAGGTGGGGGTTGAACTCCAGAATTCTCTAGGGCAACAGGCCTTTAACAGATGCTTAAGAAGAATCAGATTTCGTAGTTACTCACTGATCGTGGTACCACGAGGCGCCGACCAGGTGAGAGCTGCAGGAACACAGTTTCACTTTCTGTTGGCTTCTGCAGCTTGTTGCTGTAGCACATACAGGGCTTATCCCTGACAGCTTTGTAGCTGAAAGCTCTGTAGAAAAGAGGTTGCTGCCAAGACTTGTTGGCTTTGTAGCTTTGCCTATTTGGAGAGGTTCTTCAGCTGCACTCTTCGCAGCGATGCTCGTTGCTTCTTCCAATAAAGTGAAACTGTCCTGGGCTCTCAGCTCCTCCTGGGGTTTGCCTCTTGGCCCAGCAAGACACTGTCTGCTCCTGAGCTTTACAACATTTACAGGGAGGGGTCTTGCAGTCTGTCTGGGTAAACTGAAGCACAGCTCAGATTCCAAGCAAGGCTTGTGACTTCTCTCAGATTTTGGACAATTGCAAGGCAAGGCACTGGTGCTTTGGGCTGGTATATGATGGCAAATGATAACAAAGATTAAGAGATAAAACCCTGATGCTTCAACCTATAGAATGAGTTTTCTCCAAACGTGGGCAAAGGCACACACACCTGGCCCTCTTGGACTCCAGGGCATGATCTGACAAGCCTGGGCAATATGGGCAATTCCTGGAAAAACCAGACCTGCTGGCTCCTGCCCCATTGTCTGATTCAGAGCATTTTTGAGGCTTTTTGTCCCTTCAGGACAAATCTCATTAAATGGCAGCACAGCCTGACAGTGTGTCAGCCACACTCCACACCCTGCCCTCCCTACCCCCAGTTTGTATCATCATTGAACTTGCTTAGGGTACACTCATGAGGCAACTGTTCATGTAGTAGAAGCCATGTAAGCACTGTGTTGAGTGGATGTTATTGTAGGCTTCTTCCTTCATGGCTGAGGAGGAGATTGGAGCTGTTCAATGATGTAAGTCTTTGGGCTGTGTCAGTAATGTTCAGCTGGGACCCTGGGCAGATGGGAAAACATAGTAGGCTGTGAAATCCAGGTTGTTAGGTGGACAGTACAGGTATTGCTGAGGTTGTTTATGGAGATGGCAAATCATGGTTTCATTCAAGAAAAGGTCTTCTCCAACAAGATTCATGCATGAGTTTCCTGTGTGGTGCAGGAGGCCCTTCTTCCTGACATGCATGTTCCTGTTTTGGCAAGATGATTATCTAGTTTCCTATGGGAATAACAATACATTTTGTGAAGCCCGATGATACGAACTTGTGAGATAAAGTCTGGTGCAAGAAAACAGCTTTTTCTGTTCCTGCTAATCTTCCAGGTGGTATTTAAGGTCTGTTCATTGGTAGCTCTCAAGGAAAAGACTGCAGTATTGGATTTAGGGTTGCAGAGAGGCTGTAAATATAGCTAGGCTAAGCCAGACTTCATTTCTAAGTAGAGAACATCCTTTCACCACCTGTAGTGCCACTAACCAATGTGATCTCAACATAAACCCCACTTAAATATACTTGTTAACTGTGTGTTTTTTTCATCATTGACATGACTTACCTTTCAAGACAATTGTTTAAGTGAGACCGGAGCATGAATGAACCCAGTGTCAGGTCTGTCCTATAGAGGTCAGTGCAAACCCACTTCTGAGATAACCAGTGCTTTTTCAAAACACCATCAGGCTAACACTGAATGCAGGTTGAAGGCTATAAACAGTACTTGTACGTCTTGTCTTGTTGCACAGTGACAAATGAAAACATCATGTACTTTTCCTAGACAGAGTCCACATGAGAGCAAAGACACTAACAAATAATTGTGTTTTGACCTAACGTCTCTGAGACAGGGGGAATAAAGGACTCTAGATCATTCTGATGGACCCTGAACTCAAATTAGAATAAAATTTACACAATCTTAATTTCTGATTTTCTTCCACCTTAAGCTGATCTGCAGTTGTAAAGGTGTCTGTGACTGACACAGTATCACAGTATCACCAAGGTTGGAAGAGATCTCAAAGATCATCAAGTCCAACCTGTCACCACAGACCTCATGACTACACCATGGCACCAAGTGCCACGTCCAATCCCCTCTTGAACACCTCCAGGGACGGCGACTCCACCACCTCCCTGGGCAGCACATTCCAATGGCGAATGACTCTTTCTGTGAAGAACTTCCTCCTCACCTTGAGCATAAACTTCCCCATGTGCATCTTGAGACTGTGTCCTCTTGTTCTGGTGCTGGTTGCTAGAGGGAAGAGACCAACCTCTTCCTGGCTACAACCACCTTTCAGGTAGTTGTAGAGAGCAGTGAGGTCACCCCTGAGCCTCTTCTCCAGGCTAAACAACCCCAGCTCCCTCAGCCTCTCCTCATAGGGCTTGTAACATTGTGGTGAAAGATTCTTATTTTGTGGCAATACTTTAGAATAATGAAATAATTTTTTTTTCTGATTCGAAGTAGTCCTTTTGAAAACCCAGTTCCAACATTTGTATTGAACCTCAGATTTCATTTGAGAAAAAAAATTCTGTCAAATGTTAGCCCTCACTTAACTGCAATGTGATTGTATTTAATTATGAGTTTAAATTTCAGGTTAGTGTTTAAGTGTTTATCTGCAGTGTAGTAATGCAAGAAGTAAGGCTGGGGAGGGACTTCTCAGGCTATCAGGTAGTGATAGGACTAGGGGGAATGGAATGAAGCTGGAGGTGGGGAGATTCAGGCTGGATGTGAGGAGGAAGTTCTTCACCATGAGAGTGGTGAAGCCCTGGAATGGGTTATCCAGGGAGGTGGTTGAGGCCCCATCCCTGAAGGTGTTTAAGACCAGGCTGGATGAGGCTCTGGCCAGCCTGATCTAGTGTAGGGTGTCCCTGCCCATGGCAAGGGGTTGGAACTAGATGATCCTTGTGGTCCCTTCCAACACTGACTGATACTATGATAAGTGAAGGGAGATGTGGTGCTTCTTTGCCCATGACACAGTTTTAGGAACAGTGTTTCTAAACAACTTTGCGGAGACCTTATAGACACATTTCAGTATCTGAAGGGGACCTACAGGAAGGCTGGGAAAGGGGTGTTAAGAAGGGCACTTGTAAGGATAGGCTGAGGAGCAATGGTTTCAAACTGGAGCAGGGCAGATCTAGGCTGGACATAAGGAGGAAGTTCTTTACAATGACAGTAGTAAAATACTGCAACAGGTTGCCCAGGGATGTGCTTGAGGCCCTGTCCCTGGAGACATGATCAGGCTTTATCTGGCCCTGGGCAGCCTGATCTAGTTGGAGGTGTCCCAGCTCACTTCTGGGGGTTGGATAAAATGGCCTTTGATGGTCCTTTCCAACCCAGTGCAATCTGTGAATCTGGGAGATAAACTTTAGGGAAAAAACCCAAATTCACATTTCCATCTACACCCTACAACAGTCCTTTTAATGTTTATAGTAAAGGTTAAGGCCTCACAGTGTTTGGTTTAGCATATTTTTGATTCTTGAGTGGATGAAGCCTCAGCTTTACCTCTTGCAGGTCTCTGCAGCCAGTTCTTGGAGAGACCACAGAACTCAGTTTTCCCATGTGCAAGACCTGTGATTAAAGCTTTACCATCTCTCAGAGTGACCCTATAGACATGTAGTAAGATGTATTCCTGCCTTAAGAAGCCTATAGTCTAGATAGACAAATTGAATCATAGCAAGGTAATTTCCTTGTAGGGATGTGAAGCACATACATCCCAGAGGTCTGCTGAGGAGCCGTCAGAAAATGTATAGCTGACCCTTCAGACATTTGTCCTTCCTTCTAGATGTGTCTCCTTTTTGGGATTCTGGCTCTTTTACACTGATGCAGACCTCACTTTGGGATGAAATTCAGGCTTTTTGTGATGTAAGGTAAAACGAAGGAAGTCAAGGAGCTGAGTCATGCAGTCAATCCATTTGAGAGAATAGTTGTTATACTGAGAAACTTTGACAAGCTTGAGAAGTAGGCCCGTGTGAAACTCTTGAAGTTCAATAAGGCCAAGTATAAGATTGGTGTAATCCCCAATATCAGTATAGACTGGAGGATGAATGCCCCTGAGAAGGACTTGGGTGTACTGGTGGATGAAAAACTGGTCATGGGCTGGCATTGCGCTCTTGCAGCCTTGAGACCAGATTGTATCCTGGGCTGCATCAAAAGAAGTGTGGCCAGAATATCAAGGGAGGTGTCTTTGCCACTGCACTCTGCTCTGGTGAGACCTCACCTGGAGTACCATGTCCAGCTCTGCAGTCTTCATCATGATAAAGATATGGACATGTTGCATTGGATCCAGAGGAGGGCCTCATAATTATCAGTGGGATAGAACATTGCACCCATGAGCAAAGGCTGAATGAGTTGGATGTGTTCTAACTGTAGAAAAGACAAGTCCAGGAGACATTATCATGGCCATTCAATACATGAATGAGAAACCTGGATATAGGTAGATATTTTACCTCGGACAATGGGCAATGCTTTTGAACTGCAAGAGGGAAGATTTGGGTTGGACAAAGAAGAAATTTATTACAATGAGTGTGATGAGACACCACAACTGGTTCCCCAGAGAATTTGTGGATACCATGTCATTGGAGGTGTCTTAAGTTAGGTTTCACAATCTGACCTAATTAAAGATGTCCCTGTCCATGTCACAGGGGTAAGACCTTTCTAAACCTAACTGTAACCCAAACCATCCTATGATTCTAATACCCTGCACACCCTCCCCTGCCTCGTTGCTGATTTGCTGTAGAGGCTTTAGAGTATAGAAAAAATATACACGCATAGTGAAATGCAGATTCCTGAAAAAAACACAATACTTGAACACAGCCACTTCATAATAGCAAAAAGTGACTCCTGAGTCTGTTATGCCTGAATATCAACAACAGCAACAACAAAACCCCAAAAGAAAAAAAGTCCACTGGTTTAACACCTGTTATTTCAGCTATCAACATCTTCTGTTCTACCTGCAGTAAAGGGTGCATAGTAAGAAGCAGACTGATGTTAGAGTGAGTCCTTTTAACAAGAACAAAATAGTATATCAGGAAATCAACAATAACTACATGTTATTTGTGCAACAAATACAAAACTGAAATGCAATTTAGTGAAGATTGTAGTATTAGATCACAATGGCTGGTTTTATGTCCATCTTAAAAACTGACGAAACCAGAGTCCTTAGTGTTGCTCTACACATAATCAAGAACACTCAGGATCTGAGTTTCTAATCAGCTATATACCTGTACTTGAAGATCTACAGAGAATTAAATGTAGAGATATGTGTATACAGTTATGTGAACAAGGCTGGGAATATGAATCTGTAGTGTTGTGAGAATGAAGTCAGTAATGTCAACATTTTGACACCTGATAGCATACAGACATCTTATTTATAACATAGGTCTAAACACAGGCTTCACACAAAATGCTGTGTGACCATCCTTATACCTGGACCTTGATTTAATCTCAGTAAATACTGTAGTTCCTCCATCTGACCCTAAGAAGGAAAATACCCTTTTGGGATGTATATTCAATTGTGCTGAAGCCAAAGACATGAGAGAAATTCTGACAGTGAAACACATGATCAGAGTAAAAAGTTAAAACTGCATGTACAATTGAACCAAAAAAAGGATAGCACCAAATTATTCACATGGCTTTTTTAATTGCACATCTTCCTGCTCTGAATACATACTGAACAGCAACACAAAAAAGAGAGTCTGTGTGATTTTCCTACAGACAAGCTAGAAAGTACTAAGTCTTTTTTACCTGGCTTTTCGCATTGATTGGACACGCCTGAGAACGAATGTTCAATTATAATGAAGAAAATCTCTCCCTGCCCCTAAACCAGCAAGAAATTTAATTTTAGAACTTCAAACTTTTCACCTAATGGATTGGATGATACAGCACTACTAATTGTAGTGACCTACATTGTGCACACATCTTCCTCTTCTACTGTACTTAAACACAGGAAAGGTGACTGGTCATCTCCAGTTTACTAAAGTGACAATTCACTCTTGTTCTCCCATCTGTAGCTTGGGGCAAGACTTACACCATATGGGCATAGCCAGACTGGACATAGTGTGAAATGGGCAAGCAGAATTCTGAAGATCTGAGGCAGCAATCAGTATGTCTCTTCCCAAAGACAAAGATGGAATTCAGAAAAGCTTCTATTGTTGCATGTATAGTATTGTCATGGGACACCCATTACATGTAATGAAGCAACAAATATCTCCACGAGTATCCGTGCATGTGGATGTTGGAGGTTTGGGGTGAATTGTTCAACATCTGATTAAGGATTTACTTCTTAATGTACTTTGCACCAGTGTTTTCTGAACTACATTAACAGCTGCTTGTGTGGAAATCCTAAGACACTATTGTGATGGAAGCTAACTACATACATGCAGGTACCTATTACAGGATATGAAGTATAATTCAACATTAAAAATCAGTGTTGCAGTGAGTACGTAGGGAAAAAGAGTAAGATAAAAATGGCAGTGGTTTGTACAAACTAGAAATGTGAATTTCAACATTGCAATTATCAGCTGTTCAATCTTGAATTGCTCAGGCCTATAAAATATGTCATTATTAATATCAGAAAATCTTGCTGTAGGACAAACAAACAGCAGTTCCACGTTATTGCAGCATTTTCTTCTAAGGTTTCTAGGTGAACTGTGGGAAATTTCCTTATTTGCTTCTTACTTCACCCTCAATTAGTGTCCTACCTGCATGGCTATTTCTAGTTGTGTCAGTCATCAGTAAATACTAGGGAATGGAATGGATGTCATGTCAGTTCGTGGTACTAAAATGCCTTAGGCTCTCCAAATGGAAGTGAGGCATGTTTCATTTCCTATGATTTGGTCCACATCATACTCGCTATGACTTGCAAAACCTCTTCAGGCATGAAGACTGAATTTCCCAGGCATCTGTAGTCCCTCTGTTGTCTTCACATCTTTGTTGATGTTCAAGTCTTGTGACCTGAACCCCAGGGTATGAAATATCTAGTGAAAGTGTCAGTTAATTATAGATATCTGACTATGCTAGCTAAAGTGGATTGCTGCTATTAAGTCTTCTCCCTGATTAAATTTTTATGGGTTGAAAAAATCACTCACCAGTTTCAGCAACATGGTTTACTAGTGAACTTGATAGAAGAGGGATAATGGTTGGACCTGATGATGTCATGGGTCCTTTCCAACCTGAATGAGGAGCTAGAAGCCTTGTTGCAGCAGGAAAGTTATGATGTAGTTGCCATCACAGAGACGTGGTGGGACGACTCACATGACTGGAGCACTGCAATTGACGGCTACAGGCTCTTCAGGAGAGACAGGTGAGGGAGAAGGGGTGGAGGGGTGGCCATGTACATCAGGGAGGCACTAGATGCCGTTGAGCTGGAGATCAGGGATGATTGGGTTGAGTGCTTGTGGGTGAGAATTAGAGGGAAGATCGGCAGGGCAGACATCCTGGTTGGAGTCTGTTATAGACCACCCAACCAGGAGGAAGATGTCAATGAAGCATTCTATAGGCAGCTTAAGGCTGTCTCAAGATTGCCTGACCTCATTCTCATGGGTGACTTCAACCTGCCTGATATCTGCTGGGATCTCAACACAGCAGAGAGGAGGCAGTCTAGGAGGTTTTAGAGTGCATGGAGGACAGCTTCTTATCCCAGGTGCTGCGTGAGCCTACCAGGGGTAAGGCTATGCTTGACCTTCTCTTCACCAACAGGGAAGGGCTGGTGGGTGATGTGGTGGTCGGAGGGTGTTTAGGCACCAGTGACCACGAGATAATTGAGTTTTCGGTATTCAGCCCAGCCAAGCCAAGAGGGGGAGTAAGAAAACCTCCACTCTGGACTTCAGGAGGGCAGACTTCAGGCTACTCAAGGAACTAACTCAGAAGGTTCCTTGGGAAACAGCCCTTAAAAATAAAAGGGTCCAGGAGAGCTGGACCTACTTCAAGGCAGAACTCTTGAAGGCGCAGGAACAGGCTGTGCCAGCATGCCAGAAGATAAGCCACCAGGGCAGACGGCCAGCCTGGATGGGTAATGAACTTTTAATAGAACTAAGGGAAAAAAAGAGGGTGTATCATCTTTGGAAGAAAGGGGAGGCAACCTACGGAATGTTTAGGGATGTTGCTAGGTCTTGTAGGAAGAAAATTAGGGAGGCAAAAGCCCATTTAGAACTTAGACTGGCCTCTGCTGTGAAGGACAACAAAAAGTCCTTCTATAAATACATCAATAGCAAGAAGAAGGGCAAGGACAACCTCCACTCCTTGGTTGACACGGAGGGGAACGTTGTAACAAAGAATGAGGAAAAGGCAGAGGTACTTAACACCTTCTTTGCCTCAGTCTTCACTAGCAGGGCAGAACGTCTTCCAGACAGCTGGCCTGCAGAGCTGGCAGAAGGAGCCAGAGAGCTGCATAGTTTCCCACTGCTCCAAGAGGAAGTTAGAGATCTACTGAGCCGCTTGGACCCCCACAAGGCCATGGGACCGGATGGGATCCATCCTAGGGTGCTGAGATTGCTGACAGATGAGCTGTCCAAGCCGCTCTCCATCATTTTTCAGCAGTCCTGGCTCACTGGAGAGGTCCCAGAAGACTGGAAGCTGGCTAACGTGGTGCCCATCCACAAGAAGGGCCGGTTGGATGAGCCAGGGAATTATAGGCCTGTCAGCCTGACCTCAGTGCCAGGCAAGATTATGGAACGGTCATCTCGAGTGCGATCACACAGCACTTACAGGATGACCAGGGGCTCAGGCCTAGCCAGCATGGATTTAGGAGGGGCAGGTCCTGCCTGACCAACCTGATCTCCTTCTAGGATCAGGTGACCCGCCTGGTGGATGTGGGGAGGCCTGTGGATGTGGTCTACCTAGACCTCAGCAAGGCCTTTGACATTGTCCCCCACAGCAAACTCCTGGCCAAGCTATCAGCCCATGGCTTGGACAGGATCACACTGCGTTGGGTTAGGAACTGGCTGGAGGGCCGAGCCCAGAGAGTGGTGGTGAATGGTGCCACATCCAGCTGGCGGCCTGTCACTAGTGGTGTGCCCCAAGGATCAGTGCTGGGCCCCATGCTCTTCAACATCTTTATTGATGATCTGGATGAGGGCATTGAGTCCATCATCAGTAAATTTGCAGATGACACCAAGCTGGGGGCAGGAGTTGATCTGCTGGAGGGCAGAGAGGCTTTGCAGAGGGACCTCGACAGGCTGGACAGATGGGCAGAGTCCAAAGGCATGAGATTTAACACATCCAAGTGCCGGGTTCTGCACATTGGCCACAACAACCCCAGGCAGTGCTACAGGCTGGGGTCAGAGTGGCTGGAGAGCGGCCAGGCAGAGAGGGACCTGGGGGTACTGGTTGATGGTAGGCTGAACATGAGCCTGCAGTGTGCCCAGGCAGCCAAGGAGGCCAATGGCATCCTGGCCTGCATCAGGAACAGTGTGGCCAGCAGGAGCAGAGAGGTCATTCTGCCCCTGTACACTGCACTGGTTAGGCCGCACCTTGAGTCCTGTGTCCAGTTCTGGGCCCCTCAGTTTAGGAAGGATGTTGTCTTGCTGGAACGTGTCCAGAGAAGGGCAACAAAGCTGGGGAGGGGTTTGGAACACAAGCCCTATGAGGAAAGGCTGCGGGAACTGGGGTTGCTTAGCCTGGAGGAGACTGAGGGGTGCCCTTATTGCTCTCTACAACTACCTGAAAGGTTGTAGACAGGCAGAGGTTGGTCTCTTCTCCCAGGCAGCCAGTACCAGAACAAGAGGACACAGTCTCAGGCTGTGCCAGGGCAGGTTTAGGCTGGATGTTAGGAAGAATTTCTACACAGAGAGAGTGATTGCCTATTGGAATGGGCTGCCTGTGGAGGTGGTGGAGTCACCTTCATTGGAGGTGCTCAGGAAGAGACTTGATGGGGTGCTTGGCTGCATGGTTTAGTTGTTGGGTGGGTTGGATTGGTTGATGAGTTGAATGCGATGATCTTGAAGGTCTCTTTCAACCTGGTGTATTGTATTGTATTGTATTGTATTCCATGATTCTATGATTCCTCATTGTAGGAACCCAGAACTCCCCTTCAATTAGAATTGCTCTAATAACTTTAGTTTCTGGTCTTACATAGCAGTTACATAGTATCACCACATGCTGTTACATAAGGACCCTTCGTTCTTTTGAATGTTGGTAGCATATGTAATTTACATATGTACATATGTAATTAGCGTATGTAATACCTTTCAGTTAAATGAGTCCTGTTTACTGGCACCACTGTTGTCTGTATACGAATGCTAGAAAATTCAAACTCTATTTCTTTGAGAAGCAGAATGCATACATTTTAAAGTATTTATTCAACGGACAGCTTTCTCTTCACTTGCCAGCCCACATATAAAAATTTGAATGGAACAGTCTTTATACATTCTTTCAGATCACAGTGCTGCAGCTGCAAGGTGAGGAAGCAATTTGTTGCAAAGACTCTTACTGCTGTCAGGAGCTTTGGAAATCCCAGGGCTACGGTCTTCATAGTGGTAGTATGTTGTAAAGGGAAGGAGAAGTATGCTGCCTTGTGTCTTGTGTAGCAAGTAAAACCCACTACTAATGAAGGACATGGACAAGCTGGAGAGGTGGTCTCAGGTGAACCTCATGAAGTTCATCAAGAGCAAGTGTAGGGTTCAGCACCTGGACTGGAACAATCCTTGCTATCAATTCAAACTGGGGGATGAGATGATAGAAAGCAGCCCTGTGGAAAAGGACTTGGGGTGCTGATGGACAGGAAGCTGGACATGAGCAGACAGCGTGTTCTTGCAGCCCAGAAGGCAAATCACATCCTGGGCTGCATTAAAAGATGTGTTGCCAGCAGATCCAGAGAGATAATCCTGCCACTTTACTCTGCTCTGGTATGAGATCACTTGGACTACTGCATCCATGTCTGGAATTCTCAATAGAGGAAAGAGGTGGAACTGATGGAGCAGGTAGAGGATGGCCATGAAAAAGATCAGGGGCTTGAAGCCCTTCTGCTACAAGGACAGGCTGAGGGAGCTGGGGTTGTTCACCCTGGAGAAGAGGAGGCTCTGGGGAGACCTAATAGGAGCCTTCCAGTACGTGAAGGGGCCCTACAAGAAGGATGGAGAGAGATTGTAGTGATAGTACCAGGGGCAATGGCTTAAAAATAGAGAAAATCAGATTTAGATTGGATGTTAGGAACAGATTATTTACTATGAGGGTAGTGGAATACTTGAACAAGTTGCCCATGGAAGGAGATTGATGCCCCATCTCTGGAGATACTCAAAGTAAGTCTCAACGGGCCTGCCTGGTTTAGTAGAGGATGCTCCTGCGTACTGCAGGGGGGTTGGACTAGATGACCATTGGAGGTCCCATTCAACCCAGACCATTCTATGATTCTATTTAGGAAAACCAGGCATGGAAATAGGAAATATAATTATACAAAGCTCTGTGGCTCTGCTGCATCATGATTCTGTCAAGAGAGCCCTCCTTTGCCTCAGTAGCAGGTAAATGCAACCTCTGACTTGTGAACGGAAGGTGAAGAAAAAGATCCTGGCCCTATTACACCTGCAATACTTGGTTTGTTTCTCCAGACCTCTGATATCCGGGTCCCACCCGCTTTGATGCACCTTCATAATGAAGAGATAGAGTTATAAGCCCTGAGAGGCTGAGCTGTGGATAATGTGAAACAGAGCACACTTGCAGAACTCCTTCTCAGCAGAGAGCTGGTCTAAGCTGAGATGGTGGAGATGCAAGACCTGCTAATGCAGCTAAACCAGGAAAGCCCATATTAGTATCAGTGCCAGATGCCTATTTGACATTGTATTATTCAAGACAAAATTCAGTGATTACTCTTTTTATCATGTCATCCAAGTACTGAAAATATTCTCAGTTACAGAGTAAGTGAATATTGAATAAATATGAAATGGAAGTACCTACAAAAAAATTAAAGATTTAAATAAAAATTTTTAGCAAGATGTTTTTAGTGGTTGTCACAAAAACATCTTGACAAAGCTACACATCTGTGTCTGAGAAGGCAATGTTCAGACTTTGGTTTGTTATAGTCACTATGTATGAGGCATCAAGAGGCAAACCTTTCTAGTCAGATTTCTCTAACCAAGTATCATAGTATTATAGCTACTCTATTACATTCTCTTGTAGTTTTAAAGGCCTCCATTTAAACTGACTGCCACTGTTTCCAAGGTATTGGGGTTCAAAACATTTTTACAGTCATGATACAGAAATGCAAAAAAAATTGTGTTATCGTCTTTCTACCTAGTTTCCTCTCAAGCATTCAGTGAAGAAAACAAAAAGCAGCTGTCACATTCCTTGTTCTCTGTTCCCTCTGCTACAATGGGTCCTTTCCTCTGGCCCCTGAAGTAAGTAACTTGATTTTCCATAGATTATGCCTCACTGCCCCGAGTCATTCCCTTATCTACAAGCCCTCCAAAACTGCCAAAACTGTAAATGAAATAAATAATCTCTACTTCATTCATTTTCTCTGTCTCTGTTGAATGATCTCCTTTCAGACATTTTTAGCCACTATCTGCTTTCAAGGCTCATCCTAAAAGATGGTCATTCTCTATGAAAAGAGACAAGGGTTTATACAAGCAGGTGTCTTTTCCTACATGCCTAGTAGTAACACTCTTCTGGACAAACAAAACCCATGGCATAATGCAATCAAAGTCAGGTTAGAATGGAATGGAACTGACAGATACTATTATTTTAATACCACATAACAGGTAGTAGAGGGAACAGAGAAAAATGAAAGCAAGCACACTTCTTCTCAAAAAAAAAAAAAAAAAAAAAGAGGGAGGGGGCACTTCTGTGTTTGACAGTTTGTAAACTGAAGGCTTAATTTAAAGGCTTGCTGTATCATCATATATCACATAAATATACATTTCCTCAAGAGGCAACTAATATATTTTACTGACCTAAGAAAAATTTAATGGGGACTGAAGTGGCAAAACCCAGTTCTTACCCTCATATCTTGGGTAGGTGACAGAATAAACTCACAAGTGTTGCTGTGGATTCTGAGACCATGAACTTTAATGTACTCTTTTCTGAATCCACTATCTCTATTAGATACATGCAAAAAGGAGAAAATTTCCAATAGAGAAAACCAAGCTTAATATAATAAAGAGTAGTAGTTTTCTGAAGGACTGAGGCATACCTTTTTAATCATCAAGGTGGATGCTTTATGTGTAGAATGAGTATGGGCTCATATTAGTGAGCATGAACATGCATGAGAGGTTATGTAATCTGTATGATAGGTATGAACAATCAGTGGTGTTACCCACTAAGAAAACTTTCAGTGTGCTCACTTTTAATATACTTATTAGTCTTAGCTAGTTTATTTTGTATAAATGTCACTTAACTTCTTCAGCACATCAAGAATTAGGGATGGTCTTCAGATATTAGTTACAGTGTCTGATGTTAACTTGGGTAGCGTGAGGTCTTTCTTCATTGTTCTCTTTGCTCCCTTCTTAAGATACTTCTGCGGGCTTCAACCAACTTTAGTTTTAAATATGTTATATAGAGCAATTTTATTTGGAAGTGTCTTACTGCACTTAGAAACAAAAAGACTAAAAAGCAGTGTAACCTTATAAAGGAATCCTGAAGCCTCAAGATCTCCACAATGTCTACTTAACAACTCCACAGCTGCATTAAGTTGATGTAGTATGAGTGAACTGCAAAGAATCTTTAGCTCAGAAGAACTTACTCAGATAAGGAGCTCAATGCTGGCCTTGAGGATCCTGGGGTTCCAGGCACACCCCCACCTCCTTATCTCTCCTCTTAATGGCTCTTAACAGCACAGCAGGGATACATGCTCCCCATCTTCTTGGAAGAAGCAACCAGGACAGTCACAGGCCAATTGCATTCTTGCAGACCTAAGATTAGCACATTTTCTAAGTACTGGGCTGATCTTGCTTTGCATGGAGGGCTGCACTCTTCGAGTACCCACACATGCAGACAGGCATCCCTGCTCAGACACCTCTCTGCTGACAGGGTGTCCTGCCATGAAGTCTGCACGTTCATGCCCATTAGAGTCACAGGAAAATTTGCTGCTCTCTGAGAATGGCTTTTCAGTTGGCTGCTTACCCTGATATCATTTAGATTCTCCTTTCTCCAACTGACCCAACCTGAACCAGCCAACCTGTTTCAACTCTCGGGCCATTCCCGCCATGGATAAGAAACTCCTCCAGAGCAGTAGGTTTCTTTGTGGCACATACCTCTGGTCTGCAACTGTTTCTGCAAAATGCTGATCGCGAGCCCTGGGGGCTAAATATTCCCCAACCATTCTGGGTGAAGGAATGGAGCTTGCAGATTTGCCTGAATACTTCCCTTCCAACTTTTCTTTATCCCATTTTTAATTCTCTGCTGTTTGCAATCAGGATCCCCACCTTAGAGAACCTCCTACCTTCACACATTTCTATGATGTGCACAGGGAAGTGCCACCAGGCATCAAGCCTCTTCACCCTCTCTCCCATGCCTAAGCTACTGTCCTCTTTACCTGCTCCCGTGCCTTAACTCTAGTTTACCGTATACGGCAGAAACAGATCGTCTGAAGGCTCACTTACAAGGTCCCAATGCAGTCAGCCCTTCTCAATCCCGTATGCAGCCCCCCGGTTCTCCTGCAGCTAGCCTGCAGCCCCCAGCTAGCATCTAAACATGGCCCCTCCCGCCCTTGGCGAGCCTCCCCATCTCCCAGGCAGGGTCCCCCACGCTACCACCTCCATCCCCTGCAGTGTCACACCCTTCAGCGCTTCTGCAGCACACACACACAGAGCTTTCCACAGAGGGGAGGCCCCTCTGAACTACCAATCGAGGTCATCGCCGCCGCTCCTCAGCCCCATCGCTCTTAGGCTCCACAGCGCCCCCGGACGGCGGGGCCTCCCGCTGCCCCGGCCTGGCGGAGCGAACACCGTTCGGCGGGGAGGGGCGTCCCGGCTGCAGCGGGAGCCCGGCGCAGCGGCCGGGGGTGCTGCCGCTGGGGACAGCGAGCACATGACAGCCGTGGGGCACGGCCCGGCCCGGCGAAGACCTATACGCGAGGGACGCGGCAGGTGAGGGAAGGGACGTGAGGTACTTGCGGCAGCTCCGCGCCCGGCCCCCGCTGCCCGCATGTTTTTGTCGCTGGGGGTGGCTCGGCCTCTTCGCTCTGTGTCCTCTGCCGCTGGCCCGGGCCGGGAGAGGGTGAGTCGGCGGGTACCGGCCTCCGTGTCAGAGCAGGGAGGCGGGGAAGGAGAAGAAAAAGCAAAACAATCCCTCTTGTGGTGAAGTTACTTCGTTGTTACTCACCTCGCCGATGAGCCTGCCGGGGAGATGTGGACGCGCTGTCTGGGAGGACGGGACAGACGCCCGCCCGGGAAATTTGTCATCCCGTTGATGAATAAGCGGAGATAGGTACCCGCAGGAAGAGGCTGCGGAGCGAAGAGCTTGCCCGCCGGCCACCCCTCTGGCCGCGGGAGCACGTCGCGGCAGCGCGGAGGGCAGCGCGGGCGGTGTGAGCAGCGCGGGCGGTGTGGGCAGCGCGGAGGGTAGCGGGGGCGGTGTGGGCAGCGCAGGAAGCGCGGAGGACGGTACGGAAGGCAGCGCGGGCATGGAGCGTGGGTTCGGCCTGGCGTGCTGGCCGGAGAGGTACGCGGCCCACGGGGGTGCCCAGCGGCGGCCCCGATGCCGAGTAGTGTCTTGTTCGGGACTTGCTGTCATCCAGACAGTTGTCTCCGTGGGCAAAAAAACTCAGACATGTCGTGCCCAGTGAGGTGACAGCTCTGCCTCGTCTGCAGACTTGTGTGTTCTTAGTAACGCCAGCCTCTTAAATGTAATAGACTTGAAATTCATGGCTTCCAGCAGGTCTCCTGAGACCTTGGCTGGTTTTTGGCCCTGGTTGAAGATGATAATACTTTAGCTGAGAGGTCTGTGGGATGAGCCGTAAGTGTAGTAAGGGTGGTGGTAGCTGTCTCCCGGCTGTCTGCCTAGCAGCATGCGGCAGTCAGCGTGAGGGCACCAGGGCAGGGCAGGTTCTATACCTCTGCCCTGCGTTCCCACCTGCTTGCATGGGGACCCTGTCGGTAGTTTCCCATGTCGTGTGTGCACCGAAGCTCTCACCATTTGCTGACACTGCAATGTTAGCACTTGTAGTTGCAGTCCTGAAAAGTCCAAAGTCATTACAGGCAGGGCAGTGCATGTGTCAGAGGCACACAAGTCACAGTTTGCAAGAGCCTTTGGTTACTGGATCAGGATGCAGTAGCTACGGACAGCATCAGAAAGCATGCCTCTCACTCTAGTAGTGGGCACTGCCCGATTTGTGTTGGACTTTTCAAGCATCTGAAGTTTGTTGCTAGCCCTTAGGAGAATAATGTTGCTCCTAGAAAGCTCATGCTTAGTTACAGGAACCACTTGCAGCAGCATACTTGAATACTTATGATACTAATAGAAAAAAAAAAAAAAAAAGAAAAAGCTTAGGAGATCATAATTACCATAATAAAAACCTGAGATGTTTTTTTCTGACAAAGTGGTAAAAATGCCTTCTCTCAACTAAGCTAGGATATACATCATCCTGTCCTCTGATAACAGCTACCCTTTTGATGGCAGTTGCAGCACTATCAGTGATGGTGCTCTGCTCTGTGTTTATACAGCCACACACACAAAGGCATTCCTTTCTGTGACTAATCTTCCTAGGAATTATAGTGATGCAAGTAATAACTAATTAGTATATTTCATTATGCTAGCTCTGAGAAACGCAGTCGTGTTCAGGGGCTAGTTGTCTCAGTGCTGTAGAGGACCTCCTTTAGCTTTTGTTTGCCTTGCACATTGATACTGTATGAAGAAAACATTTTGTTGATGTTGAGAACTAGAAGCTCCCAGATTGTGTGACCCCTTTTTGCAGTTTTTCTTAGCTGATCACCTTACCCTGAGAAAAATGTGGCATTTTCAGAGCATTGAAGCTTGTAATGAAGTCCCCTGTGGTAGTCCTAGAGTACAATTGTCAAGAAATGGATGCAAATGACCAAAACAGTGGATGCTAATGCAAGGTACTTATTATTCTCAGTAGTGCATGACTTCGGAGATGCTGGCTGGCATGAATGGTGGGGAATAGATTCTCTGTAATTTGAGTGTAAAGCTTATTTTGTGATTTCAGTTCTGAAGCCACATCATCTTCCTGTATTGTAGTGGTGTGTGTATCGCTCCAAGCCTATTTTTGGTCTCTCAGCTATCTTTTTTTAAATTCTTCTCTTTTTTTTTTTTTTTTTCCTTAGTCAGATCTCTGTTTAGTTTTCCTTTCCTGTAATTACCGTGCTTTGTTCTGTGAGGTATAGGCAGATAACTGTACAAAAGCTGTAATACCAGCACTTCTGGCGTGTGTCTGTGTGTTTGTGTGCTTTTTAGAAAACGGGTTGAGTTGGTGGCTTACACCTCTGTTAGGGTGAGTCCTTGTCACAAGCAGTTGAGACACAAAGGACGCAAGGAGTAGCTAAGTGTTCATTTCTGTAAAACACTGAGTAGTCAGTGAGGCTGAGATGAGGCATCACTATAGCTTCTGTTGGCCATCCTTTCCCCCTCTCTGTCACAGTTCTTGAGTGCATTCAGATTGACTCATCAGGAATATGATGTCAAGGGAGGCAGTGACTATTTCACCATGGTATCACTGGCAGGTGGTGCTTCAAATACCATGGCCACAGAAGGAGAGAAGGTTGAGAAGGGAGAGAGAAGCTTATAGGGGAGGTAGTCTGTTTGGTTAGCATTGTGGTAGCTCAGCTCTGGTAGGAAGCAAGTATTTTCCTGGAATTAAGACAAAGAGGTCATGGAGAGAGGCTTGGCTGCATCTGGTTGCAGTATGGATGAGGGAAGGCATTCACAGTCTTGGCGTGCCCAGTCCCATTGGAGGGGGTTACAGTTAATGTTTGCTTTCAGCAGTGTACAGAAACTGTTGTAGAGGTGAGATGTCTCCAGCGGAAGAACAGAAAGCAGGGGACTGTCTTCAGTCTTCTCCTTTGGTCTGGGATAGTGCTTGCCACCCTGTGTGTGAAGTGCCATGATCTGATAATTATTTTTTGTGCTAGTGCATGTGGATTCAGTTAATTACTTTTGCGATAGTGTGTGTAGATCCAGTGTGAGCTGTGATTTATTAATTCCTTAAACCGATCTCTGCAGTGGAGTAATTAGTTTTCTATTGAAGTTGAAATGCATCTTGCTTCTTATTTCATTGCATGAAGCAGTAAGCCAATTCTGGTTATTTTGCAAAACCACACTGTAAAAGCAGACTATGTGGCATACTGTGCTGCAGGCATAGATTTGTGAATTCTTCTTTTGTTTGGCTTTCTGAAGGATTAGTGTTTGGATTTTCCAGGGCTTCAGCTTGAATTTGAATTGTACTACATGGCTGTCTGAAAGTGAATTTATGGATCAGTGTTACGGATTTTGAGTAATTATGGTGTTATGCTGTTATTGAGTCATAAAGATTTCAACTTAAAGAAGAGATTTTAGAAGCAGTGGACATCATTGTATTTCCTTGAATGTTGGTGGGAACACGAAAGGTTGCAACACTACTCACTGATGGACGGACATGTTTCATTAAAAGGTGGCATGTGCGGATTTTCCTTGAGCAGAGCAAAAGAATTTGTCATCACAGCCATTCAGTTTCAGGATAGTATTCTTTCCTGTGTTGTGTGTGTGCTTTAACTTAGTACATTAGTCTTCAATCCTGCTGAGGATTTCTAAGCTTATTTCTAAGTAAGCTGCTGTGTTTAGCACTGTATTCCAAGATCACTTCAGTTAGAAATTTATCATGCCATTTTATTATTACAGGTAGCTATAACTGGGAACTATTCATAGACGTGACGTAAAAGTCAGTCAGACTTTCAATACAATTCATGTGCAGTAGACATTTGGCTAGTTAATATATGCCTTATTGCACTTCTAGGTAATCAGGTTTGAATCGGCTTGGCCACTCTGATATGGGAGTGCCTTGACATTATGCTGAAAGTTACTTATAAACAAATATGATTAGTGAATAGCCACTATTTAGCAAGTAAATAATATTGAAAATAGCACAAGATAAAAATATAAAAAAAAGGGAGGGAAAAGTTGCGCTCTCCAAGGTGCTTTAATACTTTTAAGAAAAGAAGCACTGATTTGCGTGTTAATGTTACACATTTTCACAGTGGAATCAGGAAGAAGACCACAGGAAGAAACTGTGGAGAAATGACTTATTTCGACTTTCATTAAAAAGTTTTTGTTTGTACTTCCAGGTCATTTGGTTCAAAATACATCTTTCTAGCAAGACGAAAGAAATGGTAGGCGCAGAGGTCTTTCTTTGAGTGTAAAAAACCATCAGTAGCCCATGATAAACTTGAGATGACTATAGCATAGAACACTGTTACTCACTGTAAGATATAATATTAATGGAGAAGAAAGAAACAGAAACCAACCCGCTAACAATACAAATTGCATATTGATCTGGATTTTACAGGGCTGGTAGGCCTGTATAAGCTATGTAGAAACACTCTTCTGTTGATTAAACTAAAGGTGCATTTGTTGAGTAAAGCTGATGCATTTGCCATGTATAATCTATTCTTGATTATATTGCTGCTTTTCTAATGTAGCTAAAACTGCAGACAAGAATTGCAGCCAATAATTATTTTTATTTGTAGACAGTTTGTAGTAAAATGTTACATAGCTTTGCCATCGG